>CM076965.1:62837786-63556069 GCA_039105355.1 Benthosema pterotum
GGCAACATTTAGTTCCAAAGACAGTACTTCAGTAAAACCAAAGATTTGTTCCATATATACATTTTTAGATACATTTTTAGTTCCAGGGACCTCCAAGAAGGTCCCAATGGGGGTTGAATGCGAGAGGGTTCCAGGTGGTCCCCAGGCTAAATGATGGAAAGTTGGTTAACAGGATGTAACTCTTGAGAGTGTGAAAATGAAACCAAATGGACCCTTGCGGGTCCATTTGGTTTCATTTTCACACTCTCAAGAGTTAAAATATTCACCATCTGAATTAGCACTATTTCATTAAGAAGTCTGACACTGTTTTGTTTGCAAAATCCAGCCTGGAATTGTGAACAAAACCAAAATAATTCTTTAGTCTTAGGTCTTTGGGGCTAAAATGTCATCAAATGGTGGTCCGTGGCTCTAATGCTGAATAAATGGTGGTCCCTGGTGTCAAAAAGGTTGAAAACTACTGGTCTAATCTGTAAAATTGCTTTCCTAGATGTGCGCGGTTTCCCCTTTTTTGCTCTATACCCTCCAGGGTAGGTGAGGGTCTTCTTGCGTTTGTATCCCCATACATACGTACCGTAGAGCTGGGTGATGCGCTGCAGGTCCAGGGGTCCCAGGCGGAAGGACAGGGGGTCCCCAGCAGGTCCCTGGTAGTACGGCCTCATCAGGGAGCTCCGCGAAGAGCTGTGGGACAGACCCAGAGCGTGGCCCAACTCATGGAGCAACACGGTGAACAGGTCTGTTCCCTCTGAGAGAGAGAGACAGAGAGAGAGAGACAGAGAGAGACAGAGAGAGAGAGACAGAGAGAGACAGAGAGAGAGAGACAGAGAGAGAGACAGAGACAGAGAGAGAGAGAGACAGAGAGAGAGAGAGACAGAGAGAGTTGTCTATATCAGTGCTTTTCAATCTTTTTTCATACCAGGGCCCGGGGCTTAATTTGTGTCGGAGCAAGCCGGAATGCCATTCCCCCATGGACCAAATGCGTTCCCCCATGGGCCACGTGCGTTCCGGCTGCGTCCGTGAGCTGTCACTGCGCTCCCCCACCTGCAGAGACCGATCCAGCCTCGTTCATTACTGTTGTTGCTAGGATACCCGTACAGACACAGTACTAGGCATAGATCTGGTACTAGTCACTCAGAACACCATGCACTCTATTGGCTGAGCCATAGTTCTGAGCCTTCCCAGCTATGAGATTTATATGGAGAGTCGGGGGGGATTTGCTACGGCTCACACAGTTCACACTTCACAGTTCTCCCACGTTGTTAGCTGGGCTGCTGCTGGCTAGTCTCCCCCTCGCTACGGATTATGATCGCTATAATAAAGGTACCTAGGAAGCGGCCGGACCCCTTATGGGTCCTTACATTTTGTGGTCTCGATTCTCGGAAAACACAAGCACATTGCGCTACGGATTGAGCTTGTGGCCCACTATTTATTCTGCATTTTAGCCACAAAGGAGGGCCACATTTGATGTTGAGTTTAGTCTCTCAGAGCCAAAAACTGAGGATTTTCAAGTTTGTGTCCACAATTTAGGGAAGATACACTGGCAAAATGTTGGTCAAAATAACAGTTCTACATTTTCTAAATGTGTAGATTCTTCAATATTAAGAAATTCAGATGTTTACATATAATTTAACTAAATGATACCAAATGGACCCTTAGGGGTTCATTTGTTCCTCTACCTGTCCTCTACCTGTCTGTCTCTCTACCTGTCTGTCTGAAGGCCCAGTCCTCTACCTGTCTGTCTCTCTACCTGTCTGTCTCTCTACCTATCTGTCTGAAGGCCAAGTCCTCTACCTGTCTGTCTCTCTACCTGTCTGTCTGAAGGCCCAGTCCTCTACCTGTCTGTCTCTCTACCTGTCTGTCTGAAGGCCCAGTCCTCTACCTGTCTGTCTCTCTACCTGTCTGTCTGAAGGCCCAGTCCTCTCTACCTGTCTGTCTGAAGGCCCAGTCCTCTACCTGTCTGTCTGAAGGCCCAGTCCTCTACCTGTCTGTCTCTCTACCTGTCTGTCTGAAGGCCCAGTCCTCTACCTGTCTGTCTCTCTACCTGTCTGTCTGAAGGCCCAGTCCCCTCTACCTGTCTGTCTCTCTACCTGTCTGTCTGAAGGCCCAGTCCTCTACCTGTCTGTCTCTACCTGTCTGTCTCTCTACCTGTCTGTCTGAAGGCCCAGTCCTCTACCTGTCTGTCTCTCTACCTGTCTGTCTGAAGGCCCAGTCCTCTACCTGTCTGTCTCTCTACCTGTCTGTCTGAAGGCCCAGTCCTCTACCTGTCTGTCTCTCTACCTGTCTGTCTGAAGGCCCAGTCCTCTACCTGTCTGTCTGAAGGCCCAGTCCTCTACCTGTCTGTCTGAAGGCCCAGTCCTCTACCTGTCTGTCTCTCTACCTGTCTGTCTGAAGGCCCAGTCCTCTACCTGTCTGTCTCTCTACCTGTCTGTCTGAAGGCCCAGTCCTCTACCTGTCTGTCTCTCTACCTGTCTGTCTGAAGGCCCAGTCCTCTACCTGTCTGTCTGAAGGCCCAGTCCTCTACCTGTCTGTCTCTCTACCTGTCTGTCTGAAGGCCCAGTCCTCTACCTGTCTGTCTCTCTACCTGTCTGTCTGAAGGCCCAGTCCTCTACCTGTCTGTCTCTCTACCTGTCTGTCTGAAGGCCCAGTCCTCTACCTGTCTGTCTCTCTACCTGTCTGTCTGAAGGCCCAGTCCTCTACCTGTCTGTCTCTCTACCTGTCTGTCTGAAGGCCCAGTCCTCTACCTGTCTGTCTGAAGGCCCAGTCCTCTACCTGTCTGTCTGAAGGCCCAGTCCTCTCTACCTACCTGTCTGTCTCTCTACCTGTCTCTCTGAAGGCCCAGTCCTCTACCTGTCTGTCTCTCTACCTGTCTGTCTGAAGGCCCAGTCCTCTACCTGTCTGTCTGAAGGCCCAGTCCTCTACCTGTCTGTCTCTCTACCTGTCTGTCTGAAGGCCCAGTCCTCTCTACCTGTCTGTCTCTCTACCTGACTGTCTGAAGGCCCAGTCCTCTACCTGTCTGTCTGAAGGCCCAGTCCTCTACCTGTCTGTCTGAAGGCCCAGTCCTCTACCTGTCTGTCTCTCTACCTGTCTGTCTCTCTACCTGTCTGTCTGAAGGCCCAGTCCTCTACCTGTCTGTCTGAAGGCCCAGTCCTCTACCTGTCTGTCTCTCTACCTGTCTGTCTGAAGGCCCAGTCCTCCACCTGTCTGTCTCTCTACCTGTCTGTCTGAAGGCCCAGTCCTCCACCTGTCTGTCTCTCTACCTGTCTGTCTGAAGGCCCAGTCCTCCACCTGTCTGTCTCTCTACCTGTCTGTCTGAAGGCCCAGTCCTCTACCTGTCTGTCTCTCTACCTGTCTGTCTGAAGGCCCAGTCCTCTACCTGTCTGTCTCTCTACCTGTCTGTCTGAAGGCCCAGTCCTCCTCTGCGTCCAGGTGTATTCCTCCGGCTCGGTCAGGGTCGGAGGGGAAGAAGGCGTGGCCTATGGCCCCGCCCACCCCGTCGAAAGGGTAGCCGTCGCCGTGGTAACCGTGGAGGAAGTCCACCTGCAGGTCACATGACGCCGGTCCAGACACCTGGTGAAATAAATAAACCACGCCTGATTCAGGACTCTGGTCAAAGAGATTCTAAGACAAGAGATGGAGAGCCAGAAGCAGATAAGACAGGGGCGGATTGGCCATCTGGAGTACAGGGAGTTTTTCCGGTGGCCTGCGCCACCTAGTGGCCTGGACAAGATCCAAAATACAGTAGTGGCACTTCCAAAATACATTAGAATGTGCTAGATGCTCGCCTGGAACATACAGATCAAAATGACCATTAATCTTCTACATTCTCTAGTTGTGTAGACTAAGTTGGGCTAATTCACATGATGAATATTTTAACTCTTGAGGGTGTAAAAATGAAACCCCCCAGGGTGGCCTGGCAAAGGCAAAATTGTTCCGGTGGGAAAATATGTGCCAATCCGCCCCTGAGATAAGATACAGTCATGGAAAAAAATATTAGACCACCCATGTTTTCTTCAATTTCTTGTTAATTTTAATGCCTGGCTCAACTAAAGGTTCATTTGTTTGGACAATTATAATGATAACAAAAATAGCTCATGAGAGTTTAATTCAAGAACTAAGAACTGTTCATTGTCCATGGGTTTCTTGATAATTACCAAAATTACTTAAATTCTTACAATTCTATTCCATGTTTTCTTTTCTGTTTGCTTTAAACACATGATATACACAAGAGTTAATACTTGATTACTTGTTTTTGATGACTGCAGCCATGCGTCTTGGCATGGCTGCAATTGAAGAAAACAAGGGTGGTCTAATATTTTTTTCCATGACTGTATAATACTGGTAGTAAACAGTTGACTGAAATGTGAATACCAAATAGCTGAATATGATTGATATTCCAAGCACCAATTATTTTTTTTCTATATTTGTGGACCTATCACTGTTCTCATGGCCGTACTGTACATTTTTTTTTTATATTAAATCTTATGCATCTTGTGAATGGTACAGTTGGGAGTACTGTTTATTAGTGATTAACACTCATGAGAAGGTGGCACAGTTAAATGTATACTAGGTCAGGGGCGGATTGGCCATCTGGAGTACAGGGAGTTTTCCCGGTGGCCTGCGCCACCTAGTGGCCTGGACAAGATCCAAAATGCACTAGTGGCACTTCCAAAATGCACTAGAATGTGCTAGATGCTCGCCTGGAACATCCAGATCAAAATGACCATTAATCTTCTACATTCTCTAGTTGTGTAGACTAAGTTGGGCTAATTCACATGATGAATATTTTAACTCTTGAGGGTGTAAAAATGAAACCAAATGGACCCTTAAGGGTCCATTTGGTTTCATTTTTACGCCCTCAAAGAGTTACATCTGGTTTACCAGCTTCCGCCCCCCCCAGGGTGGCCTGGCAAAGGCAAAATTGTCCGGGTGGGAAAATATGTGCCAATCCGCCCCTGTACTAGGTAACCTTTTCATTAAAACAAATCTTAAGTTTAATATCCATTATGACTGGCATATTTGTCACGGAAGCAATTCCCTGAATTTCAGCACCTCAAAGATTGTTCTAATTATTATGTTTTCTATTGAAAAGTGAGCCAGGGAAAATAATGACATACACATCTGATCAGTCCTTGATTACAAGACGAATCAAAATGCGACTTAAACACGCAAGGGGATGTCTGGAAATACTATAGGGCTCTATCTAAAACTTGCAGTACCAGCAGTGACCACCAGTCAAGTTACCTTTAAAGTTACCATATGGCAAAAGGCATTCATTTAATGCAGGGGCGGATGTAACAATTCCCAATTGTGGGGCAGGAGAAAATGGTATGGGTGCGGCTTCATTGCACCCATACCATATTCAGTTACAGGACTTTTATTAGACAAGTATAAGCATCAATAATAACATCAGTTGTTGTTGAAGTTGCAACAGACACGCAGCATGCATAAAGCTAAAGGTCTGACTCAGAGAGTTTTCTGTTTTCAATGATGAAATGCTGTTGGTTTAGTGGTGACACAGCTGTAGTTAGTTAGTAGCAGTAGTAGTGTTTCAAATCATTTTAAGTATACACAGTTTAATTTGATATATCTTGGGTTGTTTTGCATGCTATTGTGTTTGGTGGGGCAGTCAGGGCATTTAGGGAGGCATTGCCCCCCCCCCCCATGCCTAGATCCGGCCCTGATTTAATGCAAGACAAGACAAGAGACAGGCCTGACCTCATGGAACTCCAGGGGAGTCGGCTCCGCCCACACTCTGAGGGCGTAGAACACCAGCGAGCGAATCGTCTCGTGGGACAGCTGTGAGGAGGCGGGGCTAGAGCGCAGCCTGTGGACATAGAGGAGATATAGGCCTCGTACACACAGTTATGTCGCTATGTCAAGCCATAGAGCCACATTGACACAGTGACACATGGGTCCAGACCTCCATTTCCCACAACACCTTGCAGGATTTGGGCGGTGGGAGGAGACGCGGAATCGGATGTAAACGCCTCCGTGTAGTTTTCTTGCAGAGTTGAGCTGTTAGTGCGCTTGCAGAAATTTTCGGACAGCGGCTCACATTACCGAGCTTTCAGCCGTGTCGGCTCACTTTACCGCAGTCACGGAGCAGCAGCAGCAGCAGGGCCGGATTTAGCCAGCCTTACTAGGGTGGGCTGGAAGAATGGCAGGGTGGGCAACACCCAAGTTTTTCATATGATACAGTGGTTTTCAACCTTTTGACACCAGGGCCCACTATTAATTCGGCATTTGAGCCACGGACCACCATTTGATGACATTTTAGCCCCACAGACACCAAAACTAAAGATTTATTTTGATTTTATCCACAATTCCAGGCTGGATTTGGGGAAAAAAACAGTCAAACATACAGATCAAAATGACCATTAATCTTCTACACTCTCTAGTTGTGTAGACTTGGGCTAATAAGATGATGGATATATTTTAACTCTTGAGAGTGTAAAACGCTCTCAAAGAGTTACATCTGGTTAACCAACTTTCCACCTGGAACTCTCTCAAGAACCAAAAGTGGTCCCAGACCACTGGCAGAAAACTGTTATTACCTTTCATTGGGTGGGCAGGATGCCTGTTTGAGGGGGCCGTGCCCCCCTCTAGATCCGGCCCTGAGCAGCAGCAGAGAGGAGCGCAGATCACAGCGGCGCATCAAAACCGCACCAGCAACAGCACAAAACCCGACGTTTGGAAAATGCTCTCTCACTGACCATCCCATCATTATATAAGGATATTAACGAAATGCAAAGTTGCATTATGTTGTAAGGCTTATGCGGAGCCAATCACATTTGTTTTGTTTCGCCATAATTTATGATTAAATCATATGAAAAGAAGTGGCGGGCCATGCCGCAATGAACCACACTCTCAAACTCCTGTGCGTAATGCGCGTCTTGCTGCGTCTCCACAACTATATGTTTCTATAACCAAATTAGTTTTGCAGGCATTATGTGGTCAATGGCCAGGATGGGCACATTATATGGAACTTAATGCAGTGAAGGGAATATTAATTACGTAGAGTTTAATGACGTTATCATTAGGGCACAGAGACCACAAACCCGAGGTTTGAAAAACTCTCCTTTTCTCAAGATGACTTCACAGAAACATATCAAACAAATAGAACGTTACAGTAAATTGTAGGCTAAGGATTATGCAGGGGCAATCACATTCGTTTAGGTTTGCCGTATTATTATTTAAATTCTATGATGAAATGCATCAGTTGCGGCCGCATCTCCACGTGGATATGAGAAGATCATGGTGATCAACACATAGGCTACAGCACAGCTGCGCTCCGAGGAGAGAAATAAAAGGCGAGGGATCGGATTATTTTTCCGGGCATTTCATTCATTAATGTGAGTTCAAAATACCATAATGACTCGTCAAGACTCCACAAGTCATTAAGAGAGATTATAGCAAAGGTCTTCAGTTCTATACAAAATAGGCAACACATAGGCCTACATAGCCTACATACTAAAAATCACACTGATCTCATACAAAAATAATAACAAGATGTAATATGAACAATGTCACATTATGTACTGATTATTTCCCTCAACACTGGCTGGTGAAAGCTTAATTCTGTCTGTACTTGCCTCCCTGGCTCTCTTCAGAAAACTAGGGAGGAAATGATGATGGGCGTTCATGTATTTTATACAATGTTTAATGCACAATTCAAACTTGAATTAATAATCGGGACTGGAGAGGGAGCGAGGAGAGGAGAGGAGGGAAGGGACGTCGCGGACACAGAGCCATAGAGTGTAGACAGAGTTAGCCTACGCCAACTCCGTTCACTTCATGGGGCAGTCCAATGGCGGCTCTTGTACATAGACTTCTATTGAGAATGGGACACCAGGGAAAAGTCCTTGCCTCAGCTTTGATGGTCTTAAATCCCTTTATTTTAGATAGGCTACATACACAACATAAACACTAGGCTACAGAGTCTGCAGTCGTTACTACAATACTATTTTAAAACACTTGCCATGTTGCGCTTATGCCCTAAAATATCGCCACCCTAATTGACAACAACCTCTATTTAACTGCATGAACAGCAACTCAGTTTCTCACCCCTCAATGTCGCAACTCTGACACTAGATGGCTCTGTGCGTTGTCCAGTGCTGTTGTCCCATTCAGAGACAAACAGGAGACTACAAGTCATTCTCCTCCCCTTCATTCTCCTAAACGTCACTCATTACTCCACAATCTCGTATTGGTTCGCTTATAAAGCCCGCCCGTGTTTGACATATGGTGGGAGTGTTTGACATATGGTGACATGCCTACAACCTGATATGTGACTGATGCCCCCCCTCCCCCACACATGTCAAACTGTCATGTGGCACCGGTGTAGTCCTGGCAGCGGTATGTCAGTATGTCAGCCCACGCCCCCTTCACCACGTGGTTCACACAGAAACCAATAGGAGGGAAGCAAGGAATGGAGGAAGCTGGGGGTTGTAGTTTATTTCTGTTGGCAAGCGAGTAAAGGAGACTGGATCCAGATAGGATTATGCACAGAACTGACAGCACTGAGGTGCTTTATTGAGTGTTTTAGAGAAATTATATTATTATATTAAGGGCTGATTGTTATTTATGCACCAGGCAGGGCATGTGCAGATGTGATTTCGTTTTTTATTTGAATGGATGCACCAGGGGATATGGTGCATTGGAAAACTACACTCAGATGTGAGGATATCCTCATTGCTTCTTAGCCACTACCCAGATCCTGCAAAGCATTGTGGGAAATCGAGGACCTGGCCCATATGGCTATCTATCACCACGCCATATGACGCCATTGCTGTGTGAACGCAGCCATAGAGATGCGCAGTGACGTCACCGCCCCGGTTCCGGAAGTCTTTTCCCAATTCATTTTTCTCATAGACTTTTCGAAAATAATTCATATCAAGACGATTACGCCGCGGAAAAAGCCAACTCGAGTCGTGACGACCGGGGCGGTACCAGGCAAACTAGTGTGCTCGCGCTGCTGAAGGCAGTGTTGCCAACTGCCAAGATCCAAAATGCACTAGTGGCACTTCCAAAATGCACTAGAATGCGCTAGATGCTCACCTGGAACATACAGATCAAAATGACCATTAATCTTCTACATTCTCTAGTTGTGTAGACTAAGTTGGGCTAATTCACATGATGAATATTTTAACTCTTGAGGGTGTAAAAATGAAACCAAATGGACCCGCAAGGGTCCATTTGGTTTCATTTTTACGCTCTCAAAGAGTTACATCTGGTTAACCAGCTGCCACCCCCAGGGTGGCCTGGCAAGGGCAAAATTGTCCCGGTGGGAAAATATGTGCCAATCCGCCCCTGATCAATACTGCAATGTAGTACTCAAAATGTACTTGACCTAACTTTTCAAACGTATGAAAATATTTATTTTTTTTTTTTTTTTTTAATGAAATGATAGCAGACTGTAGCACACGCCGACAGGAAGTGACGTCGCGACTAACCTCCAGTTGATGCTCCTCCTCCTCCACGTATCTGCCGCCCTCTTCCTCCTCAGGCTCCGCCTCCCCTCCTGCAGCCAATTGGCTGCCTGTCCCGAAGACTCCTCCTCCCCCTCCCCCTGCTGGTCAGGCAGGGAACAACGCGGCGCTCGCATCAGAGCCTGAGTCTCCTCGTCTGAGTGGCGACAGATACGAACTCATTTACATGGTTTTCAACCTTTTTGATACCAGGGCCCACTATTTATTCAGCATTTGAGCCACGGAGGACCACCATTTGACGACATTTTCACCCCACAGACCCCCAAAACTAAATATTTCTTTTGCTTTTGTCCACAGCTCCAGGCTGGATTATATATATATATATATATATATATATATATATATATATATATATATATATATATATATATATATATATATATATATATATATATATATATATATATATACTAATAAAGACAGTGGCAGTGAGGGGAATAACCAAGAAAGGACCCCTTGGTATGGTACGGTCATAGAGAGTGGAACTATAGTGGTCCTCTGGAGTGAGTGTGGAACTATAGTGGTCCTCTGGAGTGAGTGTGGAACTATAGTGGTCCTCTGGAGTGAGTGTGGAACTATAGCGGTCCTCTGGAGTGAGTGTGGAACTATAGTGGTCCTCTGGAGTGAGTGTAGAACTATAGTGGTCCTCTGGAGTGAGTGTGGAACTATAGCGGTCCTCTGGAGTGAGTGTGGAACTATAGTGGTCCTCTGGAGTGAGTGTGGAACTATAGTGGTCCTCTGGAGTGAGTGTAGAACTATAGTGGTCCTCTGGAGTGAGTGTGGAACTATAGTGGTCCTCTGGAGTGAGTGTGGAACTATAGTGGTCCTCTGGAGTGAGTGTGGAACTATAGTGGTCCTCTGGAGTGAGTGTAGAACTATAGTGGTCCTCTGGAGTGAGTGTGGAACTATAGTGGTCCTCTGGAGTGAGTGTGGAACTATAGCGGTCCTCTGGATTGAGTGTGGAACTATAGTGGTCCTCTGGAGTGAGTGTGGAACTATAGCGGTCCTCTGGATTGAGTGTGGAACTATAGTGGTCCTCTGGAGTGAGTGTGGAACTATAGCGGTCCTCTGGAGTGAGTGTGGAACTATAGTGGTCCTCTGGAGTGAGTGTGGAACTATAGCGGTCCTCTGCAGTGAGTGTGGAACTATAGCAGTCCTCTGGAGTGAGTGTGGAACTATAGCGGTCCTCTGGAGTGAGTGTGGAACTATAGCGGTCCTCTGGAGTGAGTGTGGAGCTATAGCGGTCCTCTGGAGTGAGTGTGGAACTATAGTGGTCCTCTGGAGTGAGTGTGGAACTATAGCGGTCCCCCTGGAGTGAGTGTGGAACTATAGCGGTCCTCTGGAGTGAGTGTGGAACTATAGCAGTCCTCTGGAGTGAGAGTGGAACTATAGCGGTCCTCTGGAGTGAGTGTGGAACTATAGCGGTCCTCTGGAGTGAGTGTGGAACTATAGCGGTCCTCTGGAGTGAGTGTGGAACTATAGCGGTCCTCTGGAGTGAGTGTGGAACTATATAGCGGTCCTCTGGAGTGAGTGTGGAACTATAGCGGTCCTCTGGAGTGAGTGTGGAACTATAGCGGTCCTCTGGAGTGAGTGTGGAACTATAGCGGTCCCTCTGGAGTGAGTGTGGAACTATAGCGGTCCCTCTGGAGTGAGTGTGGAACTATAGTGGTCCCTCTGGAGTGAGTGTGGAACTATAGCGGTCCTCTGGAGTGAGTGTGGAACTATAGCGGTCCTCTGGAGTGAGTGTGGAACTATAGCGGTCCCTCTGGAGTGAGTGTGGAACTATAGCGGTCCTCTGGAGTGAGTGTGGAACTATAGCGGTCCCCCTGGAGTGAGTGTGGAACTATAGCGGTCCTCTGGAGTGAGTGTGGAACTATAGTGGTCCTCTGGAGTGAGTGTGGAACTATAGCGGTCCTCTGGAGTGAGTGTGGAACTATAGTGGTCCTCTGGAGTGAGTGTGGAACTATAGCGGTCCTCTGCAGTGAGTGTGGAACTATAGCGGTCCTCTGGATTGAGTGTGGAACTATAGTGGTCCTCTGGAGTGAGTGTGGAACTATAGCGGTCCTCTGGATTGAGTGTGGAACTATAGTGGTCCTCTGGAGTGAGTGTGGAACTATAGCGGTCCTCTGGAGTGAGTGTGGAACTATAGTGGTCCTCTGGAGTGAGTGTGGAACTATAGCGGTCCTCTGCAGTGAGTGTGGAACTATAGCAGTCCTCTGGAGTGAGTGTGGAACTATAGCGGTCCTCTGGAGTGAGTGTGGAACTATAGCGGTCCTCTGGAGTGAGTGTGGAGCTATAGCGGTCCTCTGGAGTGAGTGTGGAACTATAGTGGTCCTCTGGAGTGAGTGTGGAACTATAGCGGTCCCCCTGGAGTGAGTGTGGAACTATAGCGGTCCTCTGGAGTGAGTGTGGAACTATAGCAGTCCTCTGGAGTGAGAGTGGAACTATAGCGGTCCTCTGGAGTGAGTGTGGAACTATAGCGGTCCTCTGGAGTGAGTGTGGAACTATAGCGGTCCTCTGGAGTGAGTGTGGAACTATAGCGGTCCTCTGGAGTGAGTGTGGAACTATATAGCGGTCCTCTGGAGTGAGTGTGGAACTATAGCGGTCCTCTGGAGTGAGTGTGGAACTATAGCGGTCCTCTGGAGTGAGTGTGGAACTATAGCGGTCCCTCTGGAGTGAGTGTGGAACTATAGCGGTCCCTCTGGAGTGAGTGTGGAACTATAGTGGTCCCTCTGGAGTGAGTGTGGAACTATAGCGGTCCTCTGGAGTGAGTGTGGAACTATAGCGGTCCTCTGGAGTGAGTGTGGAACTATAGCGGTCCCTCTGGAGTGAGTGTGGAACTATAGCGGTCCTCTGGAGTGAGTGTGGAACTATAGCGGTCCCCCTGGAGTGAGTGTGGAACTATAGCGGTCCTCTGGAGTGAGTGTGGAACTATAGTGGTCCTCTGGAGTGAGTGTGGAACTATAGCGGCCCTCTGGAGTGAGTGTGGAACTATAGCGGTCCTCTGGAGTGAGTGTGGAACTATAGCGGTCCTCTGGAGTGAGTGTGGAACTATAGCGGTCCTCTGGAGTGAGTGTGGAACTATAGCGGTCCTCTGGAGTGAGTGTGGAACTATAGCGGCCCTCTGGAGTGAGTGTGGAACTATAGCGGTCCTCTGGAGTGAGTGTGGAACTATAGCGGTTCTCTGGAGTGAGTGTGGAACTATAGTGGTCCTCTGGAGTGAGTGTGGAACTATAGTGGTCCTCTGGAGTGAGTGTGGAACTATAGTGGTCCTCTGGAGTGAGTGTGGAACTATAGTGATCTGGAAATATACTGCGTATATGCATGCGACCACATGTGCATATTCTCACCTACGAGTCCAGTCTCCTTGAGGCCTCCAAACCTCTGCATGGCTCTGACAGCGTGAGTGACAGCTGTCCAGGCCTGTAGCTGACCAGTGGAGGGGTCAGGGGGCGGGAGGTAGCCATATCTGGTCAACCAATTCTGGAGCAGGAACACAGAGACATTCAATATCTGGTCAACCAATAGTAGAGCAGGGCACAGAGGAATATCATATCTGGTCAACCAATAGTAGAGCAGGGCACAGAGGAATATAATATCTGGTCAACCAATAGTAGAGCAGAGCAGAGACTAATATAATATCTGGTCAACCAATAGTAGAGCAGGACACAGAGACATTTAATATCTGGTCTTTGTTTATAATTCGCTGTAGGATCGAGTCTAGACCTAAGCCTCGCTTTTGTCAAACGAGGTCTAGACTTGTCGGATTCTTGTGGAATTCATTAAGGTTTTCAACCGTGCCCTAAGACGAATATTAGGGGTGGAAAGATTCATCCACCCCAAGATACGATATCAATATTTAGGGTTCTGAATTGATTTACAGTATGTTGCGATTCTTAATTACGCCATGATTCGATTGGATGTGTCACTTTTTTTTTTGCCATGAATGAAAATTTTAAACCACGCTAATAGTGAATACAATAGTGACAATAGCTTATCTTATGAGTTTATAGATTGTCTATTTTCACGGAATGTATAGGGATAATCTATAGTTCATGTTCAGGCAAAAAAGCCTGGTCATTATAGCGGGGCTAAAACAAAGCTGTTGCAGGACAAGGTCAAAGCTCTTTAACGGGAAGGACTGAGGCTCAGAGGACGCTTCGTAGTAATGGTGTCATAGAGGATTATAATTCTAAAGAGTCGTAAGCACAGTGATTTATGACATTCGTGTGTTCAGCCTGGAGCACTGACAGAAGGGGGAGGGCAACGCTGTCAGTGGGACCTTTGCCAGGTGCTTGTAAAGCAGGGGCGGATCTAGGCATGGGCATGGGGGGGGGGGGTGCCCCCCTAAATACCCAGTTTGCCCCCCCAAACACAATGCCATGCAAAACAACCCAAGATATTTCAAATTAAAGTGCTTATGTTTAAAATGATTTGAAACACTACTACTGCTACTAACTAACTACAGCTGTGTCACCACTAAACCAACATTGCAGCATTTCATCATTGAAAACAGAAAACTCTCTGAGTCAGACCTTTAGCTTTATGCATGCTGCGTGTCTGTTGCAACTTCAACAACAACTGATGTTATTATTGATGCTTTACTTGACTAATAAAAGTCCTGTAACTGAAAATGGTATGGTACCCATACCATTTTCTCTTGCCCCTCCAACATGTTCTCTTGCCCCTCCCCCCAAATGGGACATGTTACACCCGCCCCGGTTCTAAAGGGCCCTTGGACTACATTTGCCCAGGGGCAGATCTAGGCATGGGCATGGGGGGGGCGCAATGCACTCCTACAGTAAATGCCCTGAATGCCCCACCAAACATGATGGCATGCAAAACAACCCAAATTTCAAATGAAAGTGCTTATAAGCAAAATGATTTGAAATACTATGCTCCTAACTAGAATTGTCAAAACCAACGCCATTTTATCATTGAAAACAGAAAGCTCTCCGAGTCTCCGGGCGATGAAGCCGCGCCCACACAACTTTCTCCTGCCCCCGAAATTGGAAATGTTATATCCACCCCTGCATTTGCCACACACCACCACCGCTGACATCCGCAAACTTTCATGGTGACCTAGTAATGACTGACAGCCTCTGAAAATGTACAAACTGTACATGTACAAACTGACAAGCAGGCAAAAAAAGAAATAGAATCCCATGGCACTCCATCTTAACTCATACTTAGAGGGAAAGCAAAATCCATTTGCGACCGCGACTGTTTTGCACAACAGTCGTGACCGATTTCCATATAAGTAACAACAATTTTGAAATGGTCGACCGTTTTCCCTCTGCTCAATGCTCAAATATACACTGCATATTTGAGCATTCCCAAATACGGACTGTGACGCAAAGAAACAGTGTGACACACAGACATTTCTGCCTGGCTTACTGCGTTTGCAATAAGACTGCAGACAAACCTATATATCAGGGGTTTTCAACCTTTTTCATACCAGGGCCCACCATTTATTCAGAATTTGAGCCACGGACCACCATTTGAGGACATCCCAGCCCCACAGACCCCAAAACTAAAGATTCCTTGTGCTTTTGTCCACAATTGCACAGGCTGGATTTGTATTAACATACAGATCAAATCTGATCTGTGTCATTACAGATCATTTTGATATGTATTAACATACAGATCAAAATGAACAAAATCTCCTAGTTGTGTAGACCTGGGCTAATTCTAGACCTGGGCTAATTCTTGAGAGTGTAAAAATGAAACCAAATGGACCCGCAAGGGTCCATTTGGTTTCATTTTTACATTCTCAAGAGTTACATCTGGTTAACCAATGTATGAATGAATGGACCATTGTAAGCGCTTTGAGTATACACATAGTGCATAGAAAAGCGCTGTAAAAATGCAATCCATTATTATTACTTATTATTAACCAACTTAGCTGGGGACCGCCTGGAACCCTCTCAGGGACCACTGGTGGACACCGGACCACCTGTTGAAAACCCCTGCTATATATTGTTGAAATGGTAATAAAGGATCAGAGGTGTTCTTCTTACCACCAGTTCAGCACTGCCGTCCTCTTCTTCCAGAAGTTTTAGCTGGTCAGGGGAGACCCTGGATGGGATAGGGGTGTGCTCTGAGGTGGAGACCCCTCTCTGATCACCCCTGGATGGGGTAGGGGTGTGCTCTGAGGTGGGGACCCCTCTCTGATCACCCCTGGATGGGGTAGGGGTCTTCTCTGAGGTGGGGACCCCTCTCTGATCCCCCCTGGATGGGGTAGGGGTGGAGACCACATTCTGTCCAACACCTAGGGATGACATCAGTCCATGATTAATTGTCGTACAAAACGAAAAACATGTACAAAACAATTGTACCCCGTCTTGGCATTAAACAGCTACTGTAAATACATAAGCTTTACACACATGTCCGCACATAGCCGTGTGCCGAGACTTTGTTTAACCCATTGTAGACTATCCCGATTCTAAAAATGTCTTTGAAATACTAACCTAAGTGTATTGAAAAACTTCAAATTATTGTGTAACACCATCAAATTTTTGACATTTTTTGATACTGTACATACTGTACAGAACGCATATTGGTGTTCCCGTCAACTAGGGTAAACTACCACTACTACCACTACCACTACTATGGTTTAACTTGTGTCATTCCTTTGTCACCTTTAGGGCTTCACTTCTAGTGATTTTTTCCCAGTCGACTAGTTGCCTAGGTCACTAGTCGACTAGTCGTTTACAAACCAAGTATTAAATATCATTATATTTAAAATAAAAAAGGCGGGTCATCTAGTCTACACCGTCTACCTTGTCATAATCACATCCTGGGTCTAAAGTTGACGCATTGTAGAATGGAAGTGAATCAGTGACAGCGTAGCCCAGTGGCAACCAACCACGTACTGCCGGCAACGAAAGAGTATTTAGAAAACGGACCGGGGCGGATGTAACATGTCCCATTTGGGGGGGGGGGGGGGGGGGGGGCAAGAGAACATGTAGGAGGGGCAAGAGAAAATGGTATGGGAGCGACTTCATCGCCCGTGGCGCGAAGCGACGAAGTCCTGTAACCATTTTCGGTTACAGGACTTTTATTAGTCAAGTAAAGCATCAATAATAACATCAGTTGTTGTTGAAGTTGCAACAGACACGCAGCATGCATAAAGCTAAAGGTCTGACTCAGAGAGTTTTCTGTTTTCAACGATGAAATGCTGTTGGTTCAGTGGTGACACAGCTGTAGTTAGTTAGTAGCAGTAGTAGTGTTTCAAATCATTTTAAATAGAAGCACTTTCATTTGAAATATCTTGGGTCGTTTTGCATCGTGTTTGGGGGGGGGGGGGGGGGGGGGGCAGACTGGGCATTTTAGGGGGGCAATTGCCCCCCCCCCCATGCCTATGACTAGATCCGCCCCTGAAACAGACAAAAAAAAAAAAAAAAAAAAAAAACGTGTGACCCCCTTACCCTTACTGGTGTCCACAGAGGATGACACTGCAGAGCCGGTGATGCACACACACAGAAACAGAGCAACCAGCAGACTCCACACCTTCACTCCACCAGGGCAGGACATCATGCTGAACGCTCCGTTAAACCCATCTCTGAACTGGAAAATAATTCAAACATTTGCACCACATGTTCACCATTTTCAAATAAATACAGCAATAAATGAAGCAATCCGGCATGATATATGAATGATCAAGCTTAGTTGATGGTTCTACCCGTCAAAAACACAGCTCATTTGCATTCGATTTGACAGTATGTCCCGTCACAGGAGTGCACAACACACACGCACGCACACACACACGCACACGCACACGCACACACACACACACACACACACACACACACACACACACACACACACCATCCTTCATGAGGGGATGCCAAGTCCTGGCAGCAGCCAGGAGAACAACCAGGGGCGGATCTAGGCATAGGCATGGGGCGGGGGGGGGGGGGGGGGGGGGGGGGGCAATGCCCCCCTAAATACCCAGTCTGCCCCTCCAAACATGATGCCATGCCACCACTAAACCAACAGCATCATTGGAAAATCATTGGAAAACAGAAGACTCTCGTGAAACTGCGTGTCTGTTGCAACTTCGAAAACAACTGTTGTTATTATTGACGCTTTACTTGACTAATAAAAGTCCCGTAACCGAAAATGGTATGGGGCCGCCCCCATACCATTTTCTCTTGCCCCTCCAACATGTTCACTTGCCCCCCCAAATGGGACATGTCACATCCGCCCCTGAGAACATCACTACAGGTCAGGACACACTGCTGCCAAAGACACCAAGAGAACTGCCAGCCAGCAAATTGGTACTGTAGGGATTGGCACTCAAGAAACAGAACAGTAGGACAAAGTGCCAAAGAATGAACTGGCCAGACTAGGCCCATATATGGAGAACGGGGATGACTGAGAGGATTACAGGTCGTCCCCAGCTAAATGATGGACAGCTGGTAACCTAATGGACCCTTATAGATCTGTAACTCATGAGATTGTGAAATGATGCAGAGGCGGATGTAACATTTCACGATTGGGGGGCAGGAGAAAATGGTATGGGTGCGACTTCATCGCGATGAAGTCGCACCCATGCGATTTTCGGTTTACCGGACTTTTATTAGTCAAGTAAAGCATCAATAACAACATCAGTTGTTGTTGAAGTTGCAACAGACACGCAGCATGCATAAAGCTAAAGGTCTGACTCAGGGAGTTTTCTGTTTTCAATGATGAAATGCTGTTGGTTTAGTGGTGACAGAGCTGTAGTTAGTCAGTAGCAGTAGTATTGTTTCACATCATTTTAAATATAAGCACTTTAATTTGAAATATCTTGGGTTGTTTTGCATGCCATCATGTTTGGTGGGGCAGTTGGGGCATTTAGGGGGGCACCAACATTTTGCCAGTTATCTCTCCTTGTGGACCAAAACTTGAAAATCCTTAGTTTTGGGTCAGAGAAAATTAACTCAACATCAAATGGTGGTCGTGGCTTAAATGCAGAAAAAAATAGTGGTATAGTATAAAAAGGTTTAAAAGGATCCCTGGCTAATAAGACAAATATGCCTTAAAACATTATACTTGCCTTCTATAGACCTGCGCAGGGACGTCACCAGCACTGTTCCACTAGTGGATTCCTCATTCATTTTCCTCATAGACTTCAAAAATGGTTAATAAAAACACGATTGTGCTGTGGACAAAGCCAACTCGGGTTGTGACGAATCATGACAATAAACACAATATCGTCATATAATATACGGTACAATTAGGAAGAAGTAGAAAACGGCATGATACAAGACTTTTTGTTTCGTTTTTCATCTTAGAAATGATTTGATTGTCCCAAAAGTTTGTGTGTGTCATCATGATTCGTCACGACTCGAGTTGGCTTTGTGCGCGGTGTAATCGTGTTTTTACTAACCATTTTCAAAAAGTCTAACTAAAACATGCAGATAAAAACACCTTCAATAATCTTTCACTCAATAGGAGGTGCTCCGGTCGCAGCATGATGATGTCACATGAGCATGTTCAAAGTTCATCCATATATTCTATAGAGCTAGATCACACGTAACATCATCATCCTGCGCCAGGAGCAGTTCCTGTTGAGTGAAATATTCTCTATTTATGAACGAAATAAGATGCCATTGGTGTTTTTTTATTTGTTTATTTCAGTTATATAGGGAAAGTATAAAGTATAATGTTTATCTTATTAGTCAAGGATCCTTTTAACAGGCCCAACAGCACATACACCAAGGCATCATTGGAGGAAGGACACTCTAATCTTGAATCTTGATTGGACGAAAGGACGAAAGGCTTTTTCTCCCCAAAGTGCATATTATATATGTGTGTGTGTGTGTGTGTGTGTGTGTGTGTGTGTGTGTGTGTGTGTGTGTGTGTGTGTGTGTGTGTGTGTGTGTGTGTGTGTGTGTGTGTGTGTGTGTGTGTATGTGTGTGCGTGCATGCCGATGTTAAAGAATGGCGCCATTGTTATCCCTTGCTTTCATTGTATGGGAGGGAATTCTGGGGTGCCCCTTTCACTCCGCTGAGGTCCAAGGACATATATGCTGTAAAGGCAGATGATAAATGATGCAGGACATAAACGTTGTTATAATAAAAGCAGATGGCAACGTCCAATCAGGAGATGGAGTCTCAATTAGCATAACGCACAGGACAGAGGGGGGTGAGGGATACGGCTAGATTGGCAGGAACAGTGTTGCCAACTTGGCGCATTTGGCGCTATATTTAGCTCTTTTTCAGACCCCCCTAGCGCCAAAATTAGTGAAAAACTCCTGGCGGAAGTTATGCTTTTTTGCTGGTGAGTTGGGGAGAAATTGGTTGACGGGCGCCATAAAACCCACCATTTTCCTCCTTCCTTCCTAGAAAGGATAACTCTTGAGATCGTAAAATGAAACCAAATGGACCCTTACGGGTCCATTTGGTTTCATTTTTACGCTCTCAAGTGTTAAATTATATTTAATTAATTCTTAATTGGCTAATTTTCAAGAATCTATACATTTGGAAAATGTATCAGAATTGCTACTTAACAACAAATGGTGGTCCACAGCTAAAATGCAGAATAGATAGTGGGCCCTGGTATGAAAACGGTTGAATACCACTGCTCTAGCGCATTCTAGTGCATTTCAGAAGTGCCACTAGTGCATTTTGGATTTTGGCGGTTGACAAACACTGGCCACACACGTACGCACGCATGCATGCACGCACGCACGCACGCACACACACACACACACACACACACACACACCACACAACACACACACACGCACGCGCACCACACACACACACACACACCACACACACACACACACACACACACACACACACACACACACCCACACACACACACACACACACACACACACATACACACATTCACGTGCGCACACGTGCGTGGAAGGCTCGGCCCTGAGCATAGACAGAGTTGCGCTGTCGCAAGCTCAAGTCCAATGGCTGCTCTATCAAGTTGCGGTTCACCATTTTAATGGTTTATCATTTTGGACCTTTTTTTCTGTACAAATGGAGCCAAATGGACCCCGCTACACTCTCAGGAAAAATTTGGAAGTCTCCCTATTTCACATATGTCAAACTCAAGGCCCGGGGGACAAATCAGGCCTGTGAATGAATTATCTTCGGCCCGCGGGATGATATTGAATTAGTATTAGAACTGGGACATGATAAGAGATGAATGCAACTGATTGTTTTACTTCCTAAACTCAGGCTCATTTGCTTTCTCAATTAACTATGAAAGCAGCACTTGGTGAGGATATAGAAGAGAAAAAAAATCCCGAAAAATAGCAGGTGTTCACGTCTCATAGCGCGCCACAGAGTGGCGCGCTATGAGACGTGAACACCTGCTATTTTTCATTAAAACTTAAAACAGTTTTTAATGCAGGAAGTTTCAACTTTACAATTATCTTGCCATTAAGAGACATTGATTTTTGAAGGCAAATTACTTTTTTGCTGTTTGACAGTGATGTCATCGTAAACCGGTGTTGAGACTTGTACCAATTTTTCTATTTTGGCCCACTCTGTAATTGGGTTTGACACCACTGCCCTATTTTGTCTCCTCTTTCAGGCTGCAACAGTGCCCTGAAGTGAAAAAGTTTGAAAACCACTGGTTTAGAGGAGAACTACAGTAACGTAATGCAATTCAGCATAAGCATTAGTTTTATCAATTATTTATCTACTGTTAGACCTCCATTGTAGTCTACTGCTAGAATGGTGAACGGCAGTCGAGGCCAAAAAGACGCGGCCACATAAGGCCGTGCATGTCTTGTGAGTATGGAGGGGTTTGATGAGGTTTGTTGTGTGTGTGTGTGTGTGTGTGTGTTGTGTGTGTGTGTGTGTGTGTGTGTGTGTGTGTGTGTTGTGTGTGTGTGTGTGTGTGTGTGTGTGTGTGTGTGTGTGTGTGTGTGTGTGTGTTTGTGTGTGTGTGTGTGCCTGTACAGACCGTAAGTAACTTTGAGTTATTTCACATATACAAACCCATTATACTGTTAACTTCAAACTCCATTTTAACCATAATAGATTTGTCGAAAAACACACAATCTTTATTTCTGGTGACTGATCTTGTCCTCCGAATAAACGAGGGGCCACAGAATTTTAATTTACAGTTTTCCTTTTTTTTTTTTTTTTTTTTAAACTGGAGCAGCCTCCATATTTGGCATTCCCACCCTGGTTGTGGCCAAAGGAATACAACTTAAAAAAAATAAATGAAAAGACAAAATAAGAAAGCCCAGAGAACCCCATTTAACATTAATTTTACTTAAATTAAGTACATTTAAGTACATTTCCTTGTTTTAAGATTTGTTTTTGCCTTTTTGACAAGTCTATTTGGTCTCTGTTAGTTGAGTTACATTCAGACCAGACTATTTTATTGATTTTACCGATCTAGTCTAGTCTTAGTCGACATAATATCCAAGATATTTTAGTCTAGTCTTAGTCTTTTAGTCTTAGTTGTTTAGCCTTAATTATTTACTCTTAGTCAAATACATGTTAGGTTTGAATATGCAATCCAGACATTAAATTATAGTTTTAACATAAAACGTGTGTGGTTTAATTCTTTTAGCTTCAAATGTCTGAATAATTAATGACAGTAATTAATGACATGATTTAGTTGTTTGGGAAAGTCTATTGGGAACACATATTTAATCTTCATGTCCCATATAGTCTCATGTCCCATATACTGTAGTCTATGATTCTTTTTCTCTCTTTTTTTGTTAGTCCAGTCTTCGTCAACGACAAAAACCTTAGTCAACTCAGCCTTAAGTCTTAGTTGACAAAATTAAGACTGGCTCATGCAATACAATGTATGCGAAGAAAGCACAAGTATAAAGTACAGTCTGTGCCGTACATTATACTGTGTTTTTCCCCCCTCTGCAAACTCTTAATAAAGTATTCAAACTAGAGCTGTCAATCGATTAAAATTTTTAATCACTAGAGCTGTCAATCGATTAAAAATTTTAATCGCGATTAATCACATGATTGCCCATAGTTAATCTTTGATTAATCACAATTTTATCGCATATTTTTATGAGTTCTAAATATACCTTAAATGATTGTTTTTCAAGAATATTCATATCAAGGTCAATTATTTATTCTTCATTTGAGCCACAGACCACCATTTGATGACATTTATTTAGACTTCCAGACCTAAATTGAATAATTTGTCAACAATTTGATGTTGGTATCATTGGGAGCAAACATGCACATTTTGTAGAAAGTTTCCTACATTCTCTAATTGTGTGGACTTATTTTAAAGTAACTTAACTGATGCAGATATTTAACAATTATTCACCTGCATTTGGTGAAATTTAACCAAATATACCCACTTGGCCTTTGGTTATACTGTGAGTTAATCTCGCACTAAAAAATTAATCGAGTTAACTCACGGAGTTAACTTGCGATTAACTGGTTAATGCTGACAGCCTGAATTCAAACCAATGTCAAAGATACAAGAAAGTCAAAGATTCGAGAAAGTTCCAGGTGGTCCCCAACTAAATGATGGAAAGTTGCTTAACCAGATGTAACTCTTGTAACTCTTGACAGTGTCCATTTGGTTTCATGTTTACACTGTCAAGAGTTTAAAATAGTCCGCATGTGATTTAGTCTACACAACTAGAGAATGTAGAAGATTAATGGTCATTTTGATCTGTATGTTTGAACTGTTTTGTCAGCATTCAACCAATCAAAAAAGGGATTTGACTCTAGCTTTGACTCTTGACGCATTCAAATCAAAAGATACAAGAAAAAGTTGTCTTTTCTTACCTTGATTATGGTCTCTGTCTCTGGCTACTATTATGTCTCTGTCTGTCATAGTCTCTATGACTCTCTCCGTGTTCCACGTTCTGTCTCTCTCTTACTCCCGTAACAGATGTTTTCATCCTCTGTCTCATCTCATCTCATCCACTCTGCTGTGACCTCACTAAGCCCCCCCCTCCCCCGCTGTCACACACACACACACACACACACACACACACACACACACCACACACACACACACACACACACACACACACACACACACACACACACATCAGGGGGCGGATGTAGCATTTCCCAATGGGGGGGGGGGGGGGGGGGGGGGGGGGGGGGGGGGGGGGGGGGCAGGAGAAAATGGTAAGGGGGCGGCTTCATCGCCGGGTGATGAAGCCGCCCCCTTACCATTTTCTATTTTTTTTTTAAATATTTTTTATCCCACGATTTTGTAACCCATTTTTTCACCCAGTGCCAATTCCTAATGTGATCCTGGGCTCTACACACCCTCCACCAACCTGGGGAGGCAGCGGACTGGCCTCATGCTTCCTTCAATGCATGAGGAGTCCAAGCTGCCTTCTTTTCACCCGACGGGGGAGTTTTCCCTGGTTGGACGTAGCCCCTTACCATTTTTGATTACAGGACTTTTATTAGTCAAAGCATCAATGTTAACATCAGTCGTTGTTGTAGTTGCAACAGACACGCAGCATGCATAAAGCTAAAGGTCTGACTCAGAGAGTTTTCTGTTTTCAATGATGAAATGCTGTTGGTTTAGTGGTGACACAGCTGTAGTTAGTTAGTAGCAGTAGTGGTGTTCCGTAATCATTTTAACTATGAGCACTTTAATGTGAAATATCTTGGGTTGTTTTGCATGCCATCGTGTTTAGTGGGGCAGTCAGGGCATTTAGGGGGGCATTGCCCCCCCTTGCCCATGCCTAGATCCGCCCCTGACACACACAGTCACAAAGTCACAAACACCAACCATCCGCTCTGTTGTCTCCTCCCTCAAATCCTCTGTTCCGCCTACTCACCCCTTACCACACAACACAACACACACACACCACACACACACACACACACACACACACACACACACACACACACACACACACACTGACCACTTAACTAAAGCCCCTTCCCCTTGCTTGTGTGTGTGTGTGTGTGTGTGTGTGTGTGTGTGTGTGTGTGTGTGTGTGTGTGTGTGTGTGTGTGTGTGTGTGGTGTGTGTGTGTGTGTGTGTGTGTGCGTGTGTGCGTGTGTGCGTATGTACGTGCAGAATGAGTTTATGGTTCTGTTTCCATGACAGGAGATATCCTATATACCATGGACAACTCCCCCTCTGTCTGTCTGTCTGTCTGTCTGTCTGTCTGTCTGTCTGTCTGTCTGTCTGTCTGTCTGTCTGTCTGTCTGTCTGTCTGTCTGTCTGTCTGCAAGTCTGTCTGTCTGCAAGTCTGTCTGTCTGCAAGTCTGTCTGTCTGTCTGTCTGTCTGTCTGTCTGTCTGTCTGTCTGTCTGTCTGTCTGTCTGTCTGTCTGTCTGCAAGTCTGTCTGTCTGTCTGTCTGTCTGTCTGTCTGTCTGTCTGTCTGCAAGTCTGTCTGTCTGTCTGTCTGTCTGTCTGTCTGTCTGTCTGTCTGTCTGTCTGCAAGTCTGTCTGTCTGTCTGTCTGTCTGTCTGTCTGTCTGTCTGTCTGTCTGTCTGTCTGTCTGTCTGTCTGTCTGTCTGCAAGTCTGTCTGTCTGTCTGTCTGTCTGTCTGTCTGTCTGTCTGTCTGTCTGTCTGTCTGTCTGTCTGTCTGTCTGTCTGTCTCCAAGTCTGTCTGTCTCCAAGTCTGTCTGTCTGTCTGCAAGTCTGTCTGTCTGTCTGTCTGTCTGTCTGCAAGTCTGTCTGCATGTCTGTCTGTCTGTCTGTCTGTCTGTCTGCAAGTCTGTCTGTCTGTCTGTCTGTCTGTCTGTCTCCAAGTCTGTCTGTCTGTCTGCAAGTCTGTCTGTCTGTCTGCAAGTCTGTCTGCAAGTCTGTCTGTCTGTCTGTCTGTCTGTCTGCAAGTCTGTCTGTCTGTCTGTCTGTCTGTCTGTCTGTCTGTCTGTCTGTCTGTCTGTCTGTCTGTCTGTCTGTCTGCAAGCCTGTCTGTCTGTCTGTCTGCAAAGTCTGTCTGTCTGTCTGTCTGTCTGTCTGCAAGTCTGTCTGTCTGTCTGTCTGTCTGTCTGTCTGTCTGTCTGTCTGTCTGTCTGTCTGTCTGCCTGCCTGCACGTCTGTCTGGTTGGTGGTGTCATTCTCTGCATGCGTAGGCTACACCGTCGTGCGTGTGTACGTGCGTGCGTGCGTGCACCATGGTGTCAAGCCTGCGGTGTCATACGCTACATGTGCTCGTTGCGTTTTCATGCAATCCTCTTAGTAGTGTAGGATTAAAAAGATTAAAGGAAAACATGAGCCATCGGTGCATGTGTGCGTGTGTGCCTAGGTGCGCGTGTGTGCAAGAGTTTGATTGTTGGTCAACGGCGGATCTAGGCATGGGCAAGGGGGGGGTAGGCAATGGGGGGGTGGGTGCCATGCAAAACAACGCAAGATATTTCAAATTAAAGAGCTTATATTTAAAATGATTTGAAACACTACTACTGCTACTGACTAACTACAGCTGTGTCACCACTAAACCAACAGCATTTCACCATTGAAAACAGAAAACTCTCTGAGTCAGACCTTTAGCTTTATGCATGCTGCGTGTTGCATATGCTCATTATTTTGTGTTCCCAACACTTCAAACTTCAACAGAGAAGGGGAGTCATGTAACAAGTAGAGGTCGACCGATCAGACTTTTGGCCGATGTTTCCGATCACCGATTAGTGGAACATCAAAAAGGCCGATAGCCGATATCAGCCAATACGATTATTATTTACTTTAATAGAATAAAAGTGCGGAAGCAGCAAAAGTGTTTCAGTTTCCCCTCCATCACATGCATCTTTTTTAATTCAAGTACAGGCACAGAGCTTCAGACATAAAAGAAAAAGAGAAAATACATTTTGGATAATTTGGATAAATCTATAAATACATGAGGTAAAAGAGTCAGAGACACACAGCTATACATCTCCTTACCACCACAATCTCCCGGATCTTCAATGAAAGTGGTCGATGTACCATTTTTGAACATTTATAATAAATACAACTAATCGGCTGCTCTTTTTTCGATTATTTATTTTGAGCACCGATAGCGGTTATTAATAAAATCATGAATATCGAATTCGATAACCGATCGCGGCCGATAATCGGTCTATCACTAGTAACAAGTTTGGCTGGTTAAAGACCAAGGGAGCAACAGCCTTTGGGTCCCCAGAACGCCCCCCGATAAATTTCTACTTGCTAATGATCACAACAATATATTTATTGCAGGCAGGGGCAACCGGGAACCTTTTTGGCTGAGAGAGAATCATGAACACCACATGATGCCATTTTGTGATAGGCATACAATTTATTAAAAGCGAAAATACAAGAATAAATTTGAGCATTTTATGTAATTCCAACACTTTTAAAGTATATAGGTCTGGGTTACATAACATTGTTATTTAAATGTATTTATTTCCACCCCCCCAAGATAATCTCTCATATGAAGATAAAATCCACGTAATGTTTACACAATATTAAAGGGAACATTTCAAGTGATTAAAAACTCTTTTAAAAATATTTTTTCCATTGATTCAATCAATAAAATACAGCCAAAACGGTCAGAGGGGCTGCAAATCATACCGTTTCCGTGGAATGTTTATGTTGCTATTTTATCATTGCATATTAGACACACTGCAGAACCTGCTGTAACCGTCGCCGTTTCGCGCATGCGTAAACGAGTCCGAAGACACCTTTTTATTATCCAGTTAAAGATTGGTCTGTGAGCCAGATGCAGCCATCCAAAGAGCCACATCATGGGGTGCGAGCTATAGGTTCCCTGTGTTCACACAAGCCTGAGTACACGGCGCTAAAATGACCAGCTTAAAAAAAAGGGAAATATCCCCTTAAGTCAGGGGTTTTCAACAGGTGGTCCGGGGACCACCAGCGGTCCCTGAGAGGGTTCCAGGTGGTCCCCAGCTAAGGTGGTTTAACCAGATGTAACTCTTGAGAACGTAAAAATGAAAGTTTCATTTTACACTCCCAAGAGTTGAAATATTGACTGTTTTGTTTCCCAAATAATTCAGCCTGGAATTGTGGACAAGAGCAAAATAAATCTTTAGTCGTTGCGGTCTGTGGGGCTAAAATATCCTCAAATGGTGGTCCGTGGCTCAAAGCCCTGGTATCAAAAAGGTTGAAAACCATTGCTTTAAGTGAGTAGGACAGTAGGCCAGGGAGTTACAATAGTCATGTTTCGATGTGCGTGTGTGCCTGCCTGCCTGCCTGCCTGCCTGCCTGCCTGCCTGCCTGCCTGCCTGCCTGCCTGCCTGCCTGCCTGCCTGCCTGCCTGCCTGCCTGCCTGCCTGCCTGCCTGCCTGCCTGCCTGTCTGTCTGTCTGTCTGTCTGTCTGTCTGTCTGCCGTGTGTGTCAGTGTGTGAATCGGTTTGTGTGTCAGAGTGTGTGTGCCTGTGTGTGTGTGTGCTGTGCTGTTTGTGCGTGTGTGTGTGCGTCTGTGTGTGTGTGTGTGTGTGTGTGTGTGTGTGTGTGTGTAAATGTGTTCATGTGTTGACTAAATGAACTCGATGAAACGATTCCCCGCCTCCTCTGTCTGTCGCCACGGCAACACTCACAACTTCCTCATGAATGATTAGGTTCAAAGGTCATCTGCTGTGGGGGATGAGGGGTGACCAGTTTATGGAGCCACAGAGCATAGGGGGACTAGAGTGTGTGTGTGTGTGTGTGTGTGTGTGTGTGTGTGTGTGTGTGTGTGTGTGTGTGTGTGTGTGTGTGTGTGTGTGTGTGTGTGTGTGTGTGTGTTTGTGTGTGCGTGCAAGCGTGCCTGTGTGTGTGTGTGTGTGTTGTGTGTGTGTGTGTGTGTGTGTGTGTGTGTGTGTGTGTGCACAAACACAAGTGTGCATATGTTTACAGCGCAGCACCACCAGGGGCGGATCGAGGCATGTGTATGGGGGGGCAATGTCCCCCTAAATGTCCAGTCTGCCCCACCAAACATGACGGTATGCAAGACAACCCATGATATTTCAAATTGGAGTGCTTGTATTTAAAATGATTTGAAACTACTACTACTAACTAACCACAGTTGTGGCACCACTAAACCAACAACATTTCATCATTGAAAACAGAAAACTCTCTTGAGTCAGACCTTTAGCTTCATGCATGCTGCGTGTCTGTTATTATTGATGCTTTACTTGACGAATAAAAGTCCTGTAACAGAAAATGGTATGGGTGCCACCCCCATACCAGGGGCGTAGCTACGGGTGGGCTGAGGAGGGGCCGCGGGCCACCTAAATAGAGAGCTGGCCCACACATTGAAAACATGACTAAGAACTTGAGAAAACAAAGGACAAAGACCAGAGAGCCTCTAGAGAGAGCTTGAGAGGTCTGGACTCACTGTAGTTATAATGGGTGATTTGCAGGCACTAATCACCCATTATAATGCAAATGAGGCTTTTCATTCACCCTCAGTTTGTAAACCTGCCCGATCGTTATTATTTTGCAGGTATATCTGTGAAAAAAATAGTGCTTGTTTCTGTGGGGGGACTTCCACAAGGATTTTCCAAACAGCTGCGAAAAGTTACCTCTGGTCTGATCTGTCATGATCAGCAGACTCATTCGTAACTAATTTATAAATGGCTGTGATTCTCTAGGCAACTGAACAGCTGAAGTCTATTTGATAATGATTGTGCTAATGAAACAAAACACTATTTGTTGGTGACAGGATTATTATTTTATGTCAAGACATTAATTCAAGAAGATAACCCTAGTACAGAAAAGGTTATATAAACCGAAATATAACCGTAATGCAGCAATAAATAGCTCTTCTTGCACGTGCGAATTTGCGGCCATCACGCATGTGCACACAGCATGCCCACCCTGAATCACTCATGCCCACCCTGAATTGAGTTTCTGGCTACGCCACTGCCCCATACCATTTTCTCCTGCTCCCCCAACGTGGGAAATGTTAGCATCACTGTGTGACCATCTTCCTCCATGTTTACATCTAACTGTGACCTGCAGATGCTATTATTATTAATATCATCATCATTATTGGTCCGTGGATGGAGCACACATGGTCTGTGGTCTGTGAAGGTGTTGCAGGTGGTCGCTGAACATACATTTACCGCAGAGGTTTTCAACATTTTTGATCCCAGGGCCCACCATTTATTCAGCATTTGAGCCACGGACCACCATTTGATTACATTTTCACCCTAAAGACCTAAAACTAAAGTATTCCTTTGGTTTTTGTCCACAATTCCAGCCTGTATCTGGGAAACAAAACAGTGTAGACTTCTTAATGAAGTGGTGCTAATTCAGATGAATAATATTTTAACTCTGCAAGGGTCCATTTGGCAATGTTTTGCCAGCAATGTTTTGTTTGCAAAATACAGCCTGGAATAAAACCAAAAGAATTCTTTAATCTTAGGTCTTTGGTGTGAAAATGTAATCAAATGGTGGTCCGTGGCTCAAATGCTGAATAAATGGTGGTCCCTGGAACCAAAAAGGTTGAAAACCCCTGAACTAGAGTGTAAGATGTTATGTCCATATACAGTAGTTTTAACATACAACGTAGTATGTGCGTTGTGTTTATGTCCTGGTAGAATATATTTTGTCTCTACTTGTCAGTAGAGTGGACAGAAAATCTATTCAGCTCTGTCAGTTAGTTTAAACTTGACAGTGCGTTTCTTTTCAACCATGAAAGAATGACTGAAGCCTATTATATCACTGTGTGCAGTGGGTACGGAGTACATCAGTACAGTACAGGCATCTTAGAGATGACTAAAAGCCCCGGATGACAAAATGCAAATCTGTTTGCACGTCCATTCGGCAATATGGTTACACAGACACACCCTAACCCAGAGTATCACCTGGCCATTAACAATGGGGCAGACATCCCCCCAAAACAACCATTTGTATCACATGCAAATGAGCTATATTGACACAAGTATATTTGCATCCTGAGTGATCAAAAGTGATCCGTCATAATTAAGGCTGCCAGAGTTAACTAGTTAATCGCGAGTTAACTCAGCCATGAGTTAACTCGATTATTTTTTTTAGTGCGAGATTAACTCAAAGTAAAACCAAAAGCCAAGTGGGTCCATTTGGTTCAATTTCGCCAAATGCAGGTGAATAATTTTTAAATATCTGCATCAGTTAAGTTACTTTAAAATAAGTCTACACAATTACAGAATGTAGAGAACTTTCTACAAAATGTGCATGTTTGTTCCTAATGATATCGTTGACAAATCTTTAATTTAGGTCTGGAAGTTCTAAATAAATGTCATCAAATTGTGGTCTGTGGCTCAAATGCAGAATAAATAATTGACCATGATATGAATATTCTTGAAAAACACTCATTTAAGGTATATTTAGAACTCATGAAAATATGTGATTAAATTGCGATTAATCAAAGATTAACTATGGGCAATCATGCGATTAATCGCGATTACATTTTTAAATCGATTGACAGCTCTAGTCATAATACAGATGGAGAGGAGAAAATCATCCCTGTCTAATCATGGAGAGAAAGGGTCTACTTACAAATAACTCACTTGTAAGAACCGTTTCAGTTTTCGACCATACTTCCAAACAAACTCTACCCGCACAATTTGCATGTTTCATTTGCGTTGTGTTCCTTTCATATGTGTGCACTCATTACATCGTACAGCTAGACCAGGGTGTCAAACCCAAATACAGAGTAGGCCAAAAAAAAAAAAAAATGGTACAAGTCGAAGGCTGGAGATACCGGTCTGTGTTTCAACACCAGTTTACGATGACGTCACTGTCAAACAGCAAAAAAGTAATTTCCCTTCAAAAATCAATGTCTCTTAATGGCAAGATAATTGTAAAGATGAAACTGCCTGCATTAAAAATTGTTTTACGTTTTAATGAAAAATAGCAGGCGTTCACGTCTCATAGCGCGCCACTCTGTGGCGTGCTATGAGACGTGAACGGGATTTTTTTTCTTCTATGATCCTTACCTAGTGCTGCTTTCATAGTTAATTGAGAAAGTAAATGAGACTGAGTTGAAGAAGTAAAACAATTAGTTGCATTCATTTCTTATCATGGTGTGTGCAATATACCAGAGTGCCAGTTCTAATACTAATTCAATATCCTAATTCAATATCGTCCCACGGGCCAAAGATAATTCATTCATGGGCCTGATTTGGCCCCTGGGCCTTGAGTTTGACATATGCGAGCTAGACAGATCTAGCATCCCACACCACCGTATAAATCACATTAGAAACCAAAGAAAACATTTTTTTCTATAACGGTCACTGCTCTGCATGTCCTGTTGTCATTTATATGTATGATAGCACTGTTCAGGTATTGGGCGACATGTAGTATTGTATTGTCATTATTTAGTGTCTTTAAATACTAAATATTTGAAGTGTTTGATCATCTTAATCAAACAGGTTATGTTTTTTTATGCTGAATTCTGTGGTGCTAAGTGGTATACACACAGAGTTGGCATATGGAGTGGGTAGCACCACTCAAAAAATATGGTATAAAAACAAATGGTCATCGGCAGTGACTGTAAAGTGCCGACCTTCCATTTAGTGCTCTTTAGGGGCAGGTCAATGTTTTTTGTCGTTTTGTTTATGGGTTTCTCTAAATAAAGTGTTTCTCTGTTTCTCTAAGTTTGCTTAGATCAGCCACAGTATAAGAAGGCAGTTTAATGTCCATGCTGCTTCCTCATGTCATTAAAAAGCAACACTTTTTCACTCTTGTGATCTCGCCACTCTGTTTTCACTTAGGTTTAAGATTCATGTTTATTTTCTCAGCGGCCAGTTCCCACCTGATATCATGTGGGAGTTTAGACTGCTCCAGACCGTACCGACCAACTGCTAGCTTACATAACGTCTTGAGGCTGGGACTGAAGTCTAACACATAGAGGTCACCTGGTCTGTTGTCTGCTCCAAAGAGGAACACACGATCTCCCACCACTAAACAGCACATATTGTTCATCGCCTGTGGGCCTTTCCCCTTGGCTCAACCTCCTTCCAGGAGCAGGTAACTGGGTTGAATTTCCACAAATCTTTACAGTCCTTGTTAACATTTTGGCAGAAGTGGAAGCCACCAAATATGTACAGCTCTCCGTTGCGCACAAAGGCCGAATGGGCGCAGCGTCTTTCTGGACGAAGTCGCCTAGAAGGCACTCTCGTCCAGCAGTTGGTCGCTGGGTCAAAAACGCTGAGGATTTTGTTGTACCGATTGTACCCCCATCCCCCGAAGACAAACATCCTTGTCCCGATGAAGGTGGCAGACTGACATTTTGAGATAGGAGGGGGCGTTCCAGTGGTCTTTACTAAAGACCAGACCATTGTGTTCGTGTCCAGCTTGCAGATGTCATTGGTGCGTCCAGGCTGGGCAGCTCCTCCGTGAATAAAAATGGTCTTCTCCAAGAGAGCAGCTGAGTGGAACCACCTCCCCGCTGGAATAGTGCCATAAACCTGTGGTTTGAACCATGTGTGGGCGTCAACACGAAAGGCATAAAGCGTGTTGCAGTAACCTCGGTAGGTACGCCCACCCCAGAGGTAGATGATGTCTTCTACCAGCACAGCTGTGTGGCCCCGGCGCCTGCATGGAACCTCGACATAAGGTTCTGCCGTTTTGGCCGCAATCGGGATCAGCCTCTTCCAACTTAAAGACACTGTGTTTAAGACGTGTACCTCAACATGAAAATCTCGGTAAAAACGCATGCATCCTTCAAAGCAGTAGATCCGGTGTCCGACCACCACGGCGGCAGATTGGTCCTTCCTGTGTTCTCCTTCCAGATGTACTGTCCAATGAAGCATTTCACCCGGCAGCAACAGTGAGCACTGACCACTAATTTATAGAAGATCCAGTTAGAATGTGAAGTCAGTATTCCTGGTCGCAAATCACAAGCTGATGCATCGGACAGCTCTTTTTAAAGAAATATTACACCATTGTGATGACCGCAGCATTACGTCATAATGATGACACAATCCGATTGGACAGCTGTCAAGAAATATAATGGACCTGAACACTTTCCAGATGGGCTCCTTATTTCATTGTAAATAAAATGGACATTACACATTATTGGTTCATTTTAGGAACCAGACCTCTATTCCAAATCTGTCAGCATTTCATTTTGTATACAGTGGAAATACGTGCAGGGCATTTATTTTGAATATTTTATCTTATAGGAAAACTCTTTGTCAAGAGGTTTAATATGCTTAGCTGTGATTGGACCTAGCAGTTTGGGGAGGGGCTTACTGAAAGGTTATTAGAACTACACTAATGTCGAATGCCAACTTGCACATAGAATACAAGTATGCCCAACATGTGTGCAAGCAGAGCAAGCAAGCAGAGAACAAGTACCTCTGTCACCTTCCGGAGATAATAAAGATAGTTCATCAGTGTCTAATACCGCTAGTCAATGGGCAGGTGCCCCACAACCAACCAATCGCCTTGAAGACAGAAAACATCAATTATTTAAAAACTAGATCTTCACTCAATAGAGTTCCAACATGTGTATTGTGCACAAGTAGGCCATCGTAAGGTTTCATGGTACCTAATGCTATGTACTAAGTGTACTATACTATACTAATGCATACTATACTATACCTATGCAATAACTTTTTACAATGTTTATTACTGTGGATATACACAATTATATATTTGATTTACGGTCAATGTGTTATTAATTAATGCATTTTAACCTCTTTGTGCCCAAAAACCCATAAAATATATGTTTTTGAGATTGAATGCACAATATTCAAGTCTAGCCTGGCCTAAACTGAAATGATTTTGGGGGGTGAGGTGCCGTCCAAATTTGGCCGGCAGATGGCGTCATCCCCTGCCCCTCCACTGCTGTGCCACATCACATAATTTGGAGCGACGTCCACCCCGAAAGATTTACTCCCACTTCTAGGCCACAGTGGCTAACAAATTAATCCAGGCTTTCCGTTTTCACGCAACGCAGACGAAAACTAGATCAGTGCCCCTTTGTGGCACAGGTCTCCACCAGGCCAGATCAGGTTGTGGCTCTGATGACATCGGGACGAGCGTACGTGAGCGGACTGAGCTAACATGATGACATCACCTAAACCAGCCAATCGGGTGCGACCTGGACCGCGCACAGACGGACGGACGGATGGACAGGGGGTAAAACATACTCTCCACCATACTGGTGGAGACAATGAAAACCTGGGTGTCGAGGCTAATCAAGTCAAATGTATCAAATCTACAATCTGTATTAGTGAAACTGTTGCATATTTACAGTATTTTCATGTTGTTGCATATTAACCCTTCCCGACCATCTGTCTTAAACAGCTTGCAAGAAACATCCACTAAACATTTAAAGGAGTACTTCGCTGGCACGTAATGAGTTAAATGGAAAAAAAAGAAAAGAAAAACAGCCACAAGAATCAGTTGACTAAAAAGAAAACTTTATCTGACAAAGACCGGGTTCACCCCTACGGCTCCCGGACTATTAGCAGCCCAACAGGGGAAAAGAGAACTTGCCAAATAATTTGGTTCCAGGCAACAGCAAGGATACAAACTGTCCGGCTCCGATGAGTAGTTTCGCCCATCAAATTTGATATTTGATTGTAGTATTCCTGTATATTGGCAACATGATGATTTTTATGTTAGGGAAGTTTTATGTTAGGGAAGTTTTGTTTACAAGAATGCAGCTTATAAACGAACAGATTAATTGATCGATAACCTTACCGAAACAAGATTATCGCTATTGAATGAATCTAATCTCAACTGATTTATATCCCTAATATGTACTTCATCATGTTAAATATCAAAATTACATGTATGTAATGATACAGCACACAGAAGACACGTGGTGTTTCGTGTTGAAACATTTTATTAAACCAATAAAAGTAATCAATATGCATAACCTTAAACTTATTTTGTAAATGTTGTCAGGTGATGCTATTCCTCTGCTTTTGTGACATGTGCCCGAGCTTTGGGGGGGCTTAGTTTTTACATCACAAAAAGATTAATTCAAAGACCACTAATTAAAAAACAGTAAAACATATTAAAGTGCACTGTTTAAAGTGTGAGGTGCTACTGTGTAAAACCAATGGCTTAAATGTAGACTGACTACGCCAAGTTGTGACGTGTGCCCGAGCTTTAGGGGGGGGGGGGGGGGGGGGTGGGGAGGGGGGGGGGGGTTAGTTTTTACGTCACAAAAAGTTATTTAAATTTACGAACCACTAGTTAAAACACAGTAAAAACATAGTAAAGTGCACTACTGTGGCGTAGTCGGTCTACGAGCTTTATGGACAGTAGTTTTTACGTCACAAAAGTTTAATAGAAATTTGAGAACCACTAGTTAAAAACACAGTAAAATGCAGTTAAAGTGCACTGATTAAAGTGCAAGGTTCTACTGTGCAAACCAATGGATAAAAATGTAGACCGACTAAGTTTCAAGAGATTAAAGAACTCTTTAAAATGATTTAACCAACTCTTAATACCATATGGACACTCAGGTTCTTTTTACCAGGTGAAGAGCAATAATGTGTGACAAACCAGGGATTTCAAAAGGAAGAACAATCAGAATTTATTTCCTACGGGTACAGGGAGGCACTCTATAAGGCCAATTAATAACACAATCTTTATTAATACTAGAAATAAAAAGCCCAACTAAAATGTCCCTAAAACCCTATAGTATATAAAACTAAACCTAAAACACCCTCAACTTAACCAAACAAAAATACAAACAACGTTAAAAGCCTGTCTTGTGCAAATTTGCTAGACAGAGGACTTGCAACAGTGACAGAGTTTTGTGTGTGGCAGTTGAGTATGTGTGTGTGCGTGGCAGTAACCAGAACGAACAGCCTACAGCAGCGGATGATCGAGCAGACCAGGAATCAAGCTTGGCTGTAACAGAGAGACACCATTGTGCCTGACGAGGAGGACAGATAGAGAGAGAGAGGGACACCCGGTTGCAACACTACGACGCCGACTACAGACGGGCCCAGGGGTTGAACCCTGGGTGGCTCGTAAGTACCACTTCACGTAGTGTTGCCAACCCGAAAATCGGCGTGTTACCCCTGCACTCAACAGCACTTTAGAATCGTGAACGGATGAACTGTGTTTAATTCTTGTGTGTTTCAGTGACGAGAAGAAGACTGATGAACAGAACACAGATGAAATGACAGACCTCCCAACTGCACACCGTAATGCCATTTTGCACACCGTTGTTCTTTTGCACGTTCCCGCACTTTACTCCATATTGCTGACTTTAATTGCGAATTTGCACAGTAAACAGCAAATTTGCACAAGACAGGCTTTTAACATTGTTTTTCTTTTTGTTTGGTTAAGTTGAGGATGTTTTAGTTTTACATAGGGTTTTAGGGACATTTTAGTTTTCTATTTGTAGTATTAATAAAGTTTGTTTTTAACTGGCCATCTAGAATGCCTTCCCTGTACCCTTAGGTAATAAAAATCGGATTGTTCTTCTTTTTGAAACCCTTGTCCTCCAGTTCTTGTTTTTCACATTGCCAGTGCTCTTCACCTGGTAAAAAAGAACCTGAGTGTCCTTAATGGTATTTTAAGAGTTTGGTAATTATGGTCATTTAAAGTAGTTAAGGAGTTCTTTCATCTCCAAAAACTTAAAGTGGCGTAGTCTGTCTACATTTAAGCCATTGGTTTTGCACAGTAGCACCTTGCACTTTAAACAGTGCACTTTACTATGTTTTTACTGTGTTTTAACTAGTGGTTTGTAAATTTAAATAACTTTTTGTGACGTAAATGCAGTGATGCAAAGCTTGGGCACAAGTCACACTTTTGCATCACTGTCATCGTGGAATAAACAGACTGATCATATTAAACTAAAGGCTTTCACCTGTATGAGTCCTCATGTGTCTTTTTAGATCACCTGTCCGAGTAAAGCCTTTACTACATATTGTACAAGAACATGGTCTCTCGCCTGTATGAGTCATCATGTGTGTTTTTAGGATACCCATACTAGTGCAGCCTTTACCACACACTGTACAGGTATAGGGCTTTTCTCCTGTGTGAGTCATCATGTGTATGTTTAGGTTACCTGTCGTACTAAAGCCTTTACCGCATACTGCGCAAGTATAGGGTTTTTCGCCTGTATGAGTCCTCATGTGTGTTTTTAGTTGACTCTTCTGATTAAAGCCTTTACCACATACCGTGCAAGTGTGGGTTTTTTCGCCTGCATGGGGTTTTTCGCCTGTATGGGTCCTCATGTGTTTTTTTAGACTACGTGTCTCAGTAAAGCCTTTACCACAAACTGTACAAGTACAGGGCTTTTCACCTGTATGAGCCATCATGTGTCTTTTGAGATCGCCTGTCTGAGTAAAGCCTTTCCCACATACTGTACAAGAACATGGCCTTTCGCCGGTGTGAGTCCTCATGTGTATTTTTAGGATACTTGTACTAATACAGCCTTTGCCACATACTGTACAAGTATATGGTTGTTCGCCTGTATGAGTCATCATGTGTATGTTTAGGTTACCTGTAGTAGTAAAGGCTTTACCACATGTTGTACAAGTATAGGGTTTTTCACCTGTATGAGTCCTCATGTGTGACTTTACATTACTCTTTTGATTAAAGCCTTTACCACATACTGTACAAGAAAATGGTTTTTCACCTGTATGGGTCATCATGTGTTGTTTTAGACTGCGTGTCTCAGTGAAGCCTTTACCACATATGGTACAAGTACAGGGCTTTTCGCCTGTGTGAGCCATCATGTGTCTTTTTAGATCAGCTGTCTGAGTAAAGCCTTTGCCACATACTGCACAGGTACAGGGCTTTTCACCTGTATGAGTCCTCGTGTGTATTTTTAGGATACCTGCACGAGTAAAGCCTTTACCACATACTGTACAAGAAAATGGCTTTTCACCTGTATGAGTCCTCATGTGTGATTTTAGATGACTCGTGTTAACACAACTTTTACCACAAACTGTACACATGTAGGGCTTTTCACCTGCGTGAGCCATCATGTGTGATCTTAGATTACTCTTCTGATTGAAGCCTTTGCCACATACTGTACAAGCACAGAGCTTTTCACCTGTGTGAGTCCTCATGTGTTTTTTAAGACTACCCATCTCAGCAAAGCATTTCCCACATACAGAACAAGTACAGGGTTTTTCACCAGTGTGAGTCCTCGTGTGTCTCTTCAGATCTCCGTTGGAATTAAACACTTTGCCACAATCCGCACAGCTAAAAGATTTCTTCCCTGTGTGACTCCTCATGGAGTCAGTTTGTTTTGGTGATTTCAGGTCCTGGTCCTGGGACAGCGTACCCTGTCCTCCAACAGTTTGTGTGTTTAAAGCTGACTGAACTCCCCTAGACTCCTCCCACTCATCACTGTCTTCAGCGTCAGATTCAGAACTGGTTGGTTGTGAGGGTACCCAGTACTCTATGTATGCTTGTGTTTTCATGTGTTCAGTTGAGGTGCTGGCTACAGGCTCTGTCTCTCTGACATCATCATCATCATCATCATCACCACCACCACTTTTTACTGCTAGTGATATCAACGTTGACCCACCAGCCTCTTCTGCTCTCTGAAGTAGCTCCCCCTGTTCGTCTTTAATCTGTGGCGGTTGTTCTTCCTCTTGGAGAGGAATGGAGCTCCTCTCCTCTTCAGGTGGAACCTCCTCTTTACACACAGCAAGCTGCAGAAAGCCTATGGCAGACGGTAAAGGTTTGAACTTCATTCCTCTGTTTAGAGATAAAGAGCACCTGCCCAAATGTCTAAATAGTAAACTGCAAAAAGCTTAAACATACCGAGATCCATGTGGTCTTCCGGTTCCTGTTCAATAGAACCAGTTGTTGCTGGAGAGCTGATCTTCGCCTGCAGACTGGACTCCACACACTGGCCTGAAATGAATGGAATTAGGGATAGAAACGATCTTAATTAATTCATTAGTTGATCAGTTTTGATAAGCTTATCAATCGATCGACTTCTTCCTTGCCAACAGCACCATCTAGAGCAGGGCTGGGCAATTATTTTTCCCAAGGGGCCAAATGAGATACGTAAAATATTGTGGAGGGCCAAGACTAAAGGCTGAACTAAAGTCTGCGTAATATTAATTTAATTTCAAGACAAAAGTAAGAATAAGACCAAACTTTTTGATGCTGGGGCCCTCTATTTATTCAGTAATTGAGCCACAGAGGACCACCATTTGTTGACATTTTAGCCCCACAGACGCCAAAACTAAAGATTTCTTTTGTTTTTGTTCACAATTCCAGGCTTGATTTGGGAAACAGAACAGGCAAACGTAGATCAAAAATGACCATTCTTTTACATTATCTGATTGTGTAGATTTTAGGTAATTTGGATGATGAATATTTCAACTCTTGAGAGTGTAAACATGAAACCAAATGGACCCGCAAGGGTCCATTTGGTTTCATTTTTACATTCTCAAAGAGTTACATCTGGTTAACCAACTCTCCATATTTAACTGCAACTCTCTCAAGGACCACTGGTGGTCCACGGGCCGGACAGATTCCTGCCATTAAAAGCGACACCTCCGGTAATCATACATTTCCGGGAACATGGAAGCATTTCAGGAACGTACGATAGATGAATGTGTTGTGTTTGCAACATCCTCGCAATGTCCACAAGAACCCTACACTAGAGGGCTGCAGCAGGAATGGGAGCCTGCGGCACCCAATACGGGACCAGGGCTTGACACTAACACTTGCCCGCTTGCCCGGGGCAAGTAAAAAAAATGGTCGGGCAAGTGAAGACTGCTACCTGGTTGCCCGATCGGGCAAGTGTGATGCATAGTCTATCTAGCAAGATAGATAGATAGATAGATAGATAGATAGATAGATAGATAGATAGATAGATAGATAGATAGATAGATAGATAGATAGATAGATAGATAGATAGATAGTGAGAAGGGAAAATTAATTTCAACCCTTCTGCCCAAAAGGACATTTACATAGCTTCCTGCCCCTTTAACTCGATTGCTAGACAGACAGACAGACAGACAGACAGACAGACGTACACCTGGAGATTCAGAATTTTTACTATAGAATTACATCAGCCGACCTCATGGTGGTGCTAAAACAGCCCACATGCCAAAGATTATCACAGGTGAGCCTGAGGAGCCGACATCGGACTATGCATCACTCTCTCTTTTTATTATGCATTACCTATAAATTATGCATTACCTATAATCTTCCTAATTATAGTTGTAGTGTGATATGACTTTAAGGAACAATATTTCATAGTTGTTTTCTGGTGTTTTAAACTTGCCCCCCAGAAAACTGTTATGATTTTGAACAGTGGTTTTCAACCTTTTTCATACTAGGGCGGGCCCACCATTTATTCAGAATTTGAGCCACAGACCACCATCTGATCACATTTTAGCTACGCACAGACCTCAAAGCTAAAGATTTCTCTGGCTTTTGTCCACAATTCCAGGATGGATTCCGGAGAAAACAAAAACAGTCAAACATACAGACCAAAATGACCATTAATCCTCTACAATCTCTAGTTGTGTAGACTTGGGTGATTCATGAATATTTTATTCATTTTTATGCTCTCAAAGAGTTACATCTGGTTAACCAACTTTCCATCATTTAGCCTGAGGACCACCTGGAATCCTCCCCGGACCACCTGTTGAAAACCCCTGATTTAGAATCATCTGGTCTCAGGTCAAGAAAGGACTTACTGAGAGGTGGGTTGGCTTCAGCTTCCTGTTTAATAGTAACATCAACAGCTTCCTGTTTAATAGAAACGTCTTCAGCTTCCTGTTTAACAGAAACGTCGCTGGCTGGAGAGTCTGGAGAGTTCATCTTCACCTGGGAGTGATGCATCATGGGTATTGTAGTTCTCACGGGCCTGGAGAGTTTGTCTTCACATGCAGTCTGGCCTGAAAACCAAGCAAATAAGGAAGGACTTTAATAACTATTGGAGAACCTATAATCTGGCAGCTGGGGGTGTGTAGTGGAAATGTCTTTTTTTTTCCATTTTACCATTTTTTTCCCCCACACAATTCACCCAAATCACTGAATGCTCCTTTAAACCTAAAACCCAGTACAACTAGTAGCCTATTATGTGAATCTTGCTCAAATTTAGGAATTGAGATTGCGCGGTTAACTGTGCAGCCCTAAGGAAATACTTGACGTGCAAAGGCCCACTGCTGCCAGAATGGATGTATGGAGGCCTCTTAGCCGCCCTGCGAGCATGGGCACTTAAAGGCTTCGGCACAAGCCAGCACGGGCATCGATGTGTTCAGTTTAGGATAATTTTGTTAATTTTGGTTGCTAGAATATTAGGGATGTCCCGATACTGTATCGGTAAGGGGGAAAAGTATCAGATCGGCCCTCTTTTGTCATATCGGTTCATATCAGTATCGGTAATACTGTATCGGAAGCAGAAAAGTATCAGTATTGAGTATTGCCCTCATTTGTCATTATCAGACCATTCAGTATTGGTAACTACACCTATATAACCAGTGATAGAACACACACACACATATGCATGAACTATTGAAAAAAAAAAAAAAAAATAATAATAATAATAGTTTAAAAAGGCAAATAGGTTAAAGTCCTATTCAAGGCCTATTCAGAGATGGATTTTCGGTGCCCACCGCAACCACCGCAACCACCGTTTCCTACAATATGACGTCATACCACCACAACCACCGCACCTCCCAGCCCTTCTCTCGGATTTTACTAACCACCGCACCGCGCGGTGGTTCCAGTACTCTAGGAGCATCGGTTGCTTGTTTTTAACTACTGGTAAAACAAAAGAAAACACACAACAGCGCGTCGGGCAGGAGAAGAACGAAGGAATTCAATGATAGACAACACAATGACCAATACAATACGAAATAAACATAAAAGCCCCAGAATTTATTGTAATTGAGGCAGGTAGGAAGTAGAAAGAAATACAGAGAGGAGGAAAACAGAGGGTAGGGGAGGGAAAATCCTAGGATTTTCTCATAGGATTTTGGAGAATATCCTATATAGGATTCTATTGGAATCCTATTGGATTCCTATTGTTCAAATGGACCCTAGCGGGTCTATTTGCTTCCATTTGTACCCTCTCAGGAAAAAGGGGTCTGAAAGTAGATAGTATTTCACGTTCATGTTCATGATTTTTACATACCTACAGCTATAGGAAATACAGAATTGGGGGAACTTTTTTCATCATGTCCACACAACATCTCTAAGGTATATTAATGACATTAAAATGTTGAAAATCGGTGGAGTTCCCCTTTATAACTATTGCTTGTTTATGACATCATTTATAACAAGCAGATATGAGAGAAAAACTCGTCATGTTGTTCCGTGCAAAAGGACGAGTGAATAATCTAAAAGATCCATGTATCCATGCATCAGTTCATCTTTTTACCTGTATCTGTGTTCTTTTCAGTGGTTGAGCTGCTAACAAACAAACGTCCTCCTGCTGCTGCTTAACGACCACACTGTTTTCAAACCACACCTTTTAGTGTTACTTTTATTATTAAAGTGTTTTTGTTTGTTTAAACCACGCTGCTAACAGCTAGCTGTGTGTGAACGAACATGCGCACTAGCGCTGCTGGAGTGTAGCAGAGCCATAGAGTATAGACAGAGCTACGCAAACTCCGTTCACTTCATGGGGCCAGTCCAATGGCGGCTCTACTACATAGTCTTCTGTTGAATGGGGACAACCGGAGGTTACGGAATGTATTGCAGTCTACGGGCTCGCGTGACTACGCGAACCACGTGACCAGGCTGTTTTCTGTCCCCTCAATATCGCAAGTTCTTTTACTAGACGGCTCTGGGGCATGGTGCACGTACAATAAACGGTCACTAGAGGGAGTCATGGTACAGCGTAATACAGTGCACTGGAGCAGCAGAGTTGAACACTCCAATTCATTCTAACCATAGAGTAACTCTATGATTCTAACCATGAAGATGAGCCCTTTTCTGATGGAAACTTCTGCTGTTGAAGAGCCTCAAAATATAACAAAATATTAGATGCCAAAAAACAGAACAACAGAACAGCAAACATTGTGTGTGTGTGTGTGTGTGTGTGTGTGTGTGTGTGTTTGTGTGTGTGTGTGTGTGTGTGTGTGTGTGTGTGTGTGTGTGTGTGTGTGTGTGTGTGTTAGGGGTGTGCTGAAATATCGTTATCGTGATAATATCGTATACTTCCTCCCGCAATATATATCACATATTCCTCAGCAAATATTGTGATATCAATTTCATGTTGCAGAGCCTCCAAAACAGGGATAATTCCGGGATGAAAAAAACGGGTCACAGAACTAAAATGTCAAATGACTTCTTTAGCTGCTTCATTCCCAAAGAAACAAACACAAGCTAAAAACAAAAAACCTGGTATGAGAATCTGTTGAGTCACAGATTAATAACTGTGGATATACATTAGTAAATTCTGATTTTTTTACTTCCGTATTTTCCGGATTATAAAGCGCACTATTGTTAGTGCGCCTTATAATCCAGTGCGCCTTATATGAATAGTTTGACTGTAGTAGCTTCTATTCTATGTTGACTGCAGTAGCTTCTATTAGGTGTGCCTTATAATCCAGTGTGCCAATTATATATGAAAACAGTTCTAAAATGGGCCATTCATTGAAGGTGCACCTTATAATCCGGTGCGCCTTATAGTGCGGAAAAATACGGCTATAGTTTTCATTCATTCATTTATTGTTTTGTTTTTGTTTTTCAGCTACAGTTGCAAGATCACGATATATTGTTGATGAATTTCATGCAATATATTATATATATATCGCAAATACCGCAATATATCAAATATCGTGATATATTCATTATCGAAGGCCTAATATCACCACCTATATGGTATCGTGAGGTACCAATATCGTCCCAGCCCTAGTGTGTGTGTGTGTGTGTGTGTGTGCGTGCGTGCGTGCGTGCGTGCGTGTGTGTGTGTGTGTGTGTGCAAGCAAGCATATTCCTGCCTAGTATTCACATGAAATATTGAAACTAACCAATCCACTGTGCAGAGGGTTGAGAACAATCAGTAGAGCAATCAACAACAACAATAATTAGGCTGCCATGCCCTGGGCCAGGGCATGACGCGGACGGTCCGCTCCCCATAGGTGCACTCCCTCTTCCCTGGTGCCCCCCCCCCCCCCCCCCCCCCTCTCAGCTGCGGCGTCATCACTGTGAGGCCATGTGACAGGCAGTGTAAAATGGCGGCCCCCTTGGGATAAATACATTAACTATTTTTAAACTAAAGAGCTCATTCAATGTGTTTTTAAATGTTCAATTCGTATTAGTATTTATTTATTATTAGTATTTATCCATATTTGCCTCATTAGACAGGGATCCTTTAAAGTCTGTACTGTAGTCAGAGTGTGATGGAGACGAGGCTGGCTTGACGCTGGTTCCACTGTCAGTGCTGGGTGGGGGTCTGTTGTGGGTGGTGGAGACGCCGTTGTTCGAAGCCTTGGTCACCTTGAGGGTCTGCTGGAACTGATCCCGTCGCGCCTCCGCCTTGGCATCCCGGTAGATCTGGTCGATGGTCTTGGGACCCTGCGCCTGGGCTCCCAGTTATTATGACAGAGTCCACGACATCTTGTAGCAGGAAGCGGATCCTGGTGCAGGTCTTCCTTTCCCTGATGATCCTCTCCACCTGGCTCATACAAGTCTTGGTCATCTGGACGCCCATGGATTTCCCGATGGTGGAGACGAGTGTACACAGGCCACTGCCGCTACTATGGTGGCCCCGAAGGTTCATTTCCAGCCGGCTACACATACAACAATTGTAGTTAGTTAATAGGCCTATAATGTTTCAAATTATTCTATTTATAAACACTTTAATTTGAAATATATTTGAATTTTGGGTTGTTTCCATGCCGCCATGTTTGGTGGGGCAGTCAGGGCATTTAGGGGGGCAGTGGCCCCCTTGCCTATGCCTAGATACGCCCCTGCTGCATTGCCAGTGTCTTGGACATCAGGGACCCCAGTGTTGGTAGGAGACAGCCATAGTAGCAGTTATCTTCACCTTGCAACTTGTCCAAAGATCGGTTTTGTTTAAGGAATTGATACTCCCGTTCAGCGATGGCCTTAATACCTAGTTGAGTGCAGAGAGTGGTCAATCTGGTCACGGGAATCTCTGTAATGCGAGATATTGCATCATGGAATGAGTTCCATCTCGTTGCTGTTGGCACGATGAGCTTTTTTCCACACAGACTTTCAACAAGCTCAGAAGCAACGGTAGAACGGCTGGCCTTAGTCCAAAGGGCACAACACTTGCCTGTGGAGCTTCTGTAGACTGCTTTGGACTCTGCGTGTGTTGTCAACCATTTTTCAATCTCATTTGTAGAAATCAGATTAAGGGTATGCGATGCACATCTAATGTGGGGGAGGGGGGGGGGGGGGGGGGGGGTAAATTGTCCTTCTTGTTCGGAGGATAGCACATCAGCAACATCTGTAAATGTCACCTCTTTTTTTCCATCCTGCTCTGCCTCTTGTCGCAAATCTTCCACTAGATTGCTTTGTATGTCTGACTGTAATAGTTTTTCACCGCACCGCAGTTCGGTAAACTAACATTAGCTCATCTCCCTTCACCATCCCGATAATGTTGAAAGCAGCAACATTATTGCGATTACCTGATGGTGTTCTTTTCCAGCAGCAAGAGCTCTGCCTCAGCACCCATCCTGTCATCTAACTCCTTCTGGTGTTCCTTTTCCTTCTCTCCAGTAGCCTTCTTCTTTTCATTCAGCAGCTTTCTGTTGCCTCTTAGTCTCCTTTATATCAGATCCCACCATCATGGAAGCCTTCTTCTTGCCTGGTCTTCATAGACATTATGAAAGCCAGCTCCAGCTTTGGAATCCTCTTATCTCTCTTACAATTACAGTCCAGCAGGTGTGCCCCCTCCTGACCTCCCTCACACCCTGACTCTGAGCAGGGTAGGGTGTCATGGCTACAGGAGGCGATGTTGAAGAGCTAGTCCAGATTGTCTAGGAAGTACTTCTTGTTCCTTTTCATGCCCCCTCTGTTCCAGGTGAAGTTCTCCAGAGCAGTCCAGACCACCTGGATCTTCTGGACGTGTTTTGGAATATGACTGGGGGTCTGAACTGAGTATTGGCCCCCTGCCATATGACTGGGGGTCTGAAATGAGTATTGGCCCTCTGCCAAATGACTGGAGGCCTGAACTGAGTATTGGCCCTCTGCCATATGACTTGGGGTCTGAACTGAGTATTGGCCCTCTGCCATATGACTTGGGGTCTGAACTGAGTATTGGCCCTCTGCCATATGACTTGGGGTCTGAACTGAGTATTGTCCCTCTGCCATATGACTGGGGGTCTGAACTGAGTATTGGCCCTCTGCCAACAGCTCACCAACCCCACCGTGACATCCATACTCAGCTGCTTGATGCTGTAGGTCCTCCTATCCACCCCTTCCTCCAACAGCTTCTTCTCCTGCAGGTAGATGCCATGCCTCAGGATGCCCTGTAGCATAGGTCTGTGTCATGGGTTCTCCTGGACCTGCCACATCAGCAAGGCTAGTCCCAGCCTCAATGCCTGGTCTTGGGACCCATCCTAATGTTAGTTGCCTCAATTCAATTCAAATAACAGGTTGTGAAAGGTCAAGCAGGGGCGAAATCATTTTGCGCCCGCAGGCGCGCCCGTTTTCACAAACGGGCACCCGTTTTCACAAATGGGCGACCGTTTGGGCAGTGTTGGGAATATTACTTTACCTTGTTAATATATTACTTATTAATTATTACCTTCATTTCAAAGCAATATATTATATTAATATTACTGTCTGAGCAAGTGTAATATTTTAATATTACTATTACATACTACTTATTTATTTATTTATTTTTGCAAAATATATTATTAAATATTTAGTGTCACTATTAATCAAATATTACATAGGCCAGTGGCATACCTACAATAAAGCAAGCACACTTGGGAAAAAAATCACCCCTGAATAAATAATTTGATGACAAATTATAGAAAATAAATAATTATTTAACTTCTGCAGTTGTCAAGATAATAAAATAAAAAAATGAAGCCGTTTTCGGAAACGAGCGACCATTTTTGAAAATGGGCGACCGTTTTCGGAAACGAGCGACCGTTTTCGAAAATGGGCGCCCTATTATCAGGAGTGATTTTTTTTTTTTTTCAAGTTGATTTCATATGGATTTGGCCAGAAAAGCAAGTGTGCTTGCTTTATTGTATATTATTGTATATTTTGTAAAAAAAAAAATAATAATAATAATATATATATATATATATATAATATATAATATATATATATATATATATATATATATATATATATATATATGTAATAGTAATATATTACACTTGTTCGGACAGTAATATTGTAATATAATATATTGCTTTGAAAAGAAGGTAATAATTAATAAGTAATATATTAACAAGGTAAAGTAATATTCCCAACACTGCCCAAACGGTCGCCCATTTTGAAAACGGGCGCCCGTTTTCCAACGGGCGCGTCCGCGGGCACAAAATGATTTCGCTGGCTCTCCAGTCTAGTGTACAGAATGTACTCTCAATCAGTTATGATGGCTGGTAGCAACTGGTTGGCTGTCGTCTTTGCAGGTCAGAAAATGAAAGGCTTTATTGAAAAGTAAATAAAAGTTTTATTTTTCAATTTCCAATTGCAGTAGGGTGTGATTTTGAATGGTGATGATAAAAATATCCCAAAAAAGGTCCCAGGAAGTAGACAAACAGCCACATATATGAAAATGTGATTTAGGCGTCAAAATCCACCAAAATCGCCTAAAATGCAATTTTTCAATTCAAAAAGAGGGTAGGTAATTGAAGTAAAAATCACTTTTTTGCTTTTTATTATGGTTTATTACATCATAGTACAACTTGAAACCATACCCTGATTTCTCAATTTTTAATTTTATGACACCCTAGTGTGCAGCCAACCTTGTTCAACCTTTATAAGTGACTTGCGGATTGTTTTTCAGTAAAGTTGCTTAAAAATAATGGTAGCATTTTGATGTAGCCTTGTTCACTAATGTTGTTTAAACCTCCTTGATTCTGCTCAAACATTTCATAAAGGACTTCAAGTTCCATGTAACAGTATCTGTTACATAGACCCCTTCTGATAAATGTTCCGAGCCAGGTTTTTATTTTTCATGTATATATCTACAAGCTCACAACAAAACATTGTGAGCCTGTATATCAACTATACCAGGGGTGGCCAACCGGTCACAGACTAAGAGCCACGTTTTTCACTGTGTTACTGCAAAGAGCCACATCAAAAGGTCACAACGGTTAGAAAACCGCTGCGACGGCCGTCACGGTCCCTAATAGATTTCCCCTCTTCCTGCCATAAGACACGTGCATTTGTGTGCAGGTGCGCAATGCAAAGACACTATTAAAATATATAGACATATATTTAGAAACCGAGTTTACACTCCAAAAAAGTATATGACAAGTCAAAAAACATACACCTACACCTCCGTGGTCGACTAGGAATCAGTCCTTGGTCGAGTGGTTGGGCACCACTGTATAGGGCAGGTGTTTTTAACAGGTGGTCCAGGGACCACCAGTGGTCCCTGAGCGTATTTCAGGTGGTCCCCAGGCTAATGATGGAAAGTTGGTTAGCCAGATGTAACTCTTTGAGAGTGTAAACATGAAAGCCAAATGGACCCTTGCGGGTCCATTTGGTTTCATGTTTACACTCTCAAGAGTTAAAATATTCATCATGTGAATTAGCCCTGAAGTCTACACAACTAGAGAATGTAGAAGATTAATGGTCATTTGATCTGTATGTTTGACTGTTTTGTGTACTCTGAAATCCAGCCTGGAATTGTTGACAAAAGTAAACAAAATCTTTAGCTTTGGGGTCTGTGGAGCTAAAATGTCATCAAATGGTAGTCCATGGCTCAAATTCTGAATAAATGGTGGGCCCTGGTATAAAAAAAAAAGGTTTTTTAATGGTGGAAGAGCCACATGTAACCAGCTGAGCCGCACGGCAGGTTGGCCACCCCTGAACTACTGTATGCCGTAGTAGTTGCAAAAAATAATACTAATAGTACCTCATTTATTTTTTAGACCATGGTTGTGTGATAGAAATAAGTAATTGGGTCTATTAAAGCAGGCACTCAGAATGAGCTGCGGCAAGGGTGCCTACACTTTTTTGTCTTGAGAGCTACTTTCAAAATGACCTCTACACATCAAAAATGTGATTATTCCATTAGTGAAAATCCATTTCAAGGCCCCTAGAAAGTTTGAGCTTTTAAATAGTGGGGATGGTGTTACTTACTGTTATAGTGTTTAAGAATAATACGCTTAAGATGAAAAATAGAGTGAGAGAATTGGAAGGTTTTCCAAGGCACAGTGACATATCAAACTAGAGTTTTCATGATGCTGAATCCATTCTTAGCATTAGTTTTGCACAAAATCACTCATTCGGTGAAATATCGCCATAACAACTTGCCCAAATCTGCTGACCTCATCATATTTGTCAACATGGTTATGGCTGTTTCCAACCCAAGGAAGATCTTTTGGGCAAAATTAATGCTTGGAATGGATTCAGCATCATGAAAACTCTCTAGTTTGATATGTCACTTGCTACTTAAAGCAAAATGAAATTTAGAAAATATTTGCCTTAAATGGGATGTCAATGGTGGACATACTGTAAATGCCATTTTCAAAGCTTTCCCCTCAGACAATTCCAGCCAACTTTTTATCTGTTTTATCTGTTATTCAGGATTTATTGAAGATACAAAATCAGCTGAGTTTGCTTTTTTTGCAATTAGTCCCAGGTTGACCCCTTCTATTCCATATAATGACTGTACTATTAGTAAACAGTAGCTATGTTGCAGTGCGATGGTGTGCTCAGACACTGGTAGTGAAGTTACAGCACTGCTGAGCTACAATAACAGCGTTTAACAGTGTTCACTGGCGTAAGTATAGACAAAGCTGTTGGTAGGGTTGTTGTTGTTTAGGGCCCAGTCTGTCAACCTCGTTTTGCGGCCCCATGGAACATAAGGAATGCCTCTGACAGTATTTATTTGTACACCTACATCTATCAATGATGACAGTGTGCTTTAAACCCAAAACAGAGCTATTCAGAGTGTGACATGTACAGTATAGTAAATACAATTGAATACAATCAAAGCTATTGGTTTAGGAAAAAAAAAACTTAAAAAAGCAAACTGAATACAGACTTGTGAATCTCAATAAAAGACAATAACCTTTTTAATCCAGATATTGTTCATTTCGAACATGTGGGGTTACATCAGTTATTGGCCATAATAGCAATTAATTGCATAGGATATCTCTTAACAGTCAGAGGTTTCATATCACCCATCCCTGACCAGGCAGGAATGGTGGATTCAATGCACTGCAATGGGTCACACGGAAAAGAAGCTGAGAGAGCATCCAACACGTATGGTGCTGGCGGAACGTTTTCAGAATAAAGGTCCTGTGTGGACACGTTGGTGTTTATTCAGAGCACCTGACTGAGTGAAACTCTCATGGCAGTGTTCACATTGGAAAGGCTTTTCTCCAGTGTGGAGGCGCTGGTGTGTTTTCAAGGATGACAACGCGGTAAAACTCTTGTCACAGTCTTTACATTGGAAAGGTTTTCCTCCCGCGTGGACGCGCTCGTGTCTCCTCTGCTGAGAGGAAGACCCGAAAGTCTTGCGACAGTGTTTACAGTGGAAAGGTTTGTTTCCGGTGTGTATGTAGTGGTGCGCCTTCAGGTCATACGACCGACTAAAACTCTTGTCGCAGCGCTTACATTGAAAGGGTTTTTCCCCCGTGTGGACCCGCCGGTGTGCCTTCAGGTCACATGACCGTCTGAAAGTCTTGTCGCAATGTTCGCAGTGGAAAGGTTTTTCTCCAGTGTGGATGCGCTGATGTGTTGTCAGCCCACTGGAGTGACTGAAGCTCTTGTCGCAGTGTGTACATTGGAAAGGTTTTTCTCCGGTGTGGACGCGCTGGTGTATCATCAGAATAGACGAGCGGCTGAAACTCTCGCCACAGTGTTCACATTGGAAAGGTTTTTCCCCAGTATGGATGCGCTGATGCGTGTGCAGTTGAGACGACTGACTGAAGCACCTGCTACAGTGGATACAACGGAAAGGTTTCTCTCCCGTGTGGATACGGTGGTGCGCTTTCAGGTAGGACGATGTTGTAAAACCCTTGTCACAATGTTTACAGTGGAAAGGCTTCTCCTCCCCAGTGTGGACACGCTCTTGGTGCTCTTTCGGGGAACGCGAGCCGGCGAAACTCTCGTCATGCCGCTGGTCGTCGTGATCTTCGCCGGCCTCCTCCCAATCAGCAACGTTTTCACTGGCTGGACTGTCAGATTCAAGTTCCACTTCGACCTCGGAGCGGTGGGGAGATGTGCGCAGGATGTCTAGGAGCAGAAACATAACATGACGGTCAACATTGGATTCCTAATAGTGTGCGGAGCTTATTCTTGGCTTTCATACTGTAGGTCCCCACCTCAGAAACGGCATTATTTTTTTCACTGTAGACAGAAAAAAATCCTGATTTTCCTGAAGTACTAGGACTGAACAATTTTAAGAAAGAAAAAAACAAAACAAATTGTGACTTTTCTGACCATCATTGCGATTGCTATTTGACTCGCAATATTTAAATAAGCCTGACCCCAAACATGTGAATATTTAAAGCTTCGTTCATTGGCATTGGAAATTCGGAGAAAAAAAAATCTGTTAATTTCATCCATTTATATAAATAGAAAAAGGCAGTTTAGAGCCCAGGATTACTGCATGTTTTTGTGAGGGTATCTACTCTAGGGGACACGGGGAGAACATGCAAACTCCACACAGAAAGGCCCTTTCGTCAACCCCGCCTCAGGTATGGGCACTGATGACGCGGAGGAGCAGACACACTGCCAGCACCCACAGCAGCACCCCTAGCGGGAATCGAACCCAGGACCTTCTAGCTGTGAGGCGACAGCACTAACCACTGTGCCACCGTGGATTAAATATATTTTAAAAAATCTTTTTGGGACATAGTGGGCGCTGGGGTCGGCAGCTCGGTCAGCACTCAGGAGATAACGGCCATCTACGACGAACACGTCGTAGATGCTACTACACCAGCTATAGGCTTCAGTTTCATTATGGAAAGAATTAACCCATTGTGTCCTTATCAGATTCTAGTTTCTGATGCTACAACCCCAAATCCGTTGAAATTGGGACGTTGTGTAAAATGTAAATAAAAACAGAATGCATTGATTTGCAAATCGTTTTCAACCTCTATTCAGTTGAATACAACACAAAGACAATATAATTAATGTTCAAACTGATAAACTTTATTGTTTTTTGAAATTATACAATCTTTTGTAAATTTATCCCTGCAACACGTACCAAAAAAGTTGGGACGGGGGCAACAAAAGATTGGGAAAGGTCATGAATGCACAAATAACGCCTGTTTGGAACATTCCACAGGTAAACAGGTTAATTTTAAACAGTTTAATATCGTTATTGAGTATAACAAGACCATCCCAGTCGCTCACAATCAAAGATGGGCGAGGTTCACCACTTTGTGAACAATTCTGTGAGAAAATCATCCAACGGTTTAAAAACAATGTTTCTCAACATTCAATTGCAAGGAATTTGGTGATTTCATCATCTACAGTCCATAATATAATCAAAACATTCAAAGAATCTGAAGAACTTGCTATACTAAAGCGTCAAGGCCGAAACCCAACACCAAACACTTGTGACCTTTGATCCCTCAGTGGCTCTGCATTAAAAACTGACATCATTGTGTAAGGGATATTATTGTGTGGACTCAGGAACACTCAGAAAACCATTGTCAGTTTACATAATTTGTCGCTACACCTGCAATTGCAAGTTAAAAATCTACCATCGAAAAGCAAAGCCATACATCAGAAAGGTTGGTTTGAAAAAAAAAACAGAAATGCCTTCTCTGGGTCCACTATCATTAGAAATGTGGACTCATCAGACCACAGCCCACTTTTCCACTTTGTGTATAACCATTTTAAATGATATTGTACCCAGAGAAGGCATTTCTGGTTGTTTTTCTAGTTGTTTTTTCAAACCAACCTTTCTGATGTATGGCTTTGCTTTGCATGGTAGAGTTTTAACTTGCAATCGCAGGTGTAGCGTCAAATTCTGTAAACTGACAATGGTTTTCTGAGTGTTCCTGAGTCCACACAGTAATATCCTTTACACAATGATGTCAGTTTTTAATGCAGAGCCACCTGAGGGATCAAAGGTCACAAGTGCTAGATGTTGGTTTTCGGCCTTGATGCTTTAGTATAGCAAGTTCTTCAGATTATTTGAATGTTTTGATTATATTATGGACTGTAGATGATGAAATCACCAAATTCCTTGCAATTGAATGTTGAGAAACATTGTTTTTAAATCGTTAGATGATTTTCTCACAGAATTATTCACAAAGTGGTGAACCTCGCCCCATCTTTGATTGTGAGCGACTGGGATGGTCCCGTTATACTCAATAACAATATTAAACTGTTTAAAATTAACCTGTTTACCTGTGGAATGTTCCAAACAGGCGTTATTTGTGCATTCATGACCTTTCCCAGTCTTTTGTTGCCTCCGTCCCAACTTTTTTGGTACGTGTTGCAGGGACCAATTTACAAAAGATTGTATAATTTCAAAAAAACAATAAAGTTTATCAGTTTGAACATTAAATATACTGTCTTTGTAGTGTATTAAACTCAATATAGGTTGAAAACGATTTGCAAATCAATGCATTCTGTTTTTATTGACATTTTTCACAACGTCCCAATTTCAACGGATTTGGGGTTGTAGATTCTAGTTCACGGCACTAGATTCTAGTCCCTCATGCTAGATTCTAGTCCCCCACAGTAGATTCTAGTTCCTCTCAGTAGATTGTAGTTTCTGAAGTTAGATTCCAGTTTCTGACACTAGATTCTAGTCCATGACGCTAAATTCTAGTTTGCGACACTAAATTCTAGTCCCTGGCACGAGATTCTAGTTTTTCTGGAAAAATCTCTTTCTGTGTCAGTGATGCTTAACATATTTCATAGGAAGGACCCCCAGAAATATCTATTATTTAGCTACAGAACCTCATCTACAGTAAGAAATGTTGTTCTAGGGATCCCCCAGAAGCAAAGATTTGAGTTGAAAAATGTTTGCTTCCGAAATAATGTACTCAAAGATTTGCACCACATTTTCACATGTTTCAAAAATAGCAGAACTACAAGCTCATATCGTGCCACTCGGTGGCGCGATATGAGCTTGTAGATCTGCTATTTTTCCAAGAGCTAAAACAAAACGTGTTCAGTACACAAAGGGTTGAATCTCAACCTGTTTAGATGTCAATCAAATGTCGAGGAACAAAAAAGAAAAAAGAGGAGTGAGTGGATTTGACATTTCATTCTGATCAAGTTGAGCACCATCTCCCTTTCTTATGTTTATATGTGGGAGGAACATAGAAGTAACAGGGCATTAGTAATTAGGGTATAGTAAATATTTGAATTGATCACGCAGATCACAGGAGTGCGCCTGCCTCTCGTTCAAATAGCAGCACGCTTCATGTCCATGCGCACAGCAACGTTACGGGCGAGAGAGGTAGAGAGAACGAGAGTGAGAGAGAGCGAGCAAGCGAGAGAGAGAGAGAGAGACGGTCGAATCACATTAGCCCAAAATGTTTTCTGAACTGTACTATCCAATTATATTAATGATATCCGAAATTGAACGATGCCCACAAGAAAGTGTCATTGTTTGTCCTTTTCTGTGGGAAAAAGTCAAGCAGACAGCTGCAGGCCTATTCATTTCATGAGTGGCCTTTTTTAATACTCACTATACAGTTGTATCATGAAAGCAAACCAACTTCGGTGTGCGTGTGGAATAGCTGCCCGCGGCCCACATGCATTGATTGATTGATTGATTGAATGATTGACTGTCACAGCTTGCTGCACGTTGACCCTTTGGTGTGATATGTGCATTTAAAGCAACATTTGGACGCAAGCCGACGCAACCTGACGCTTGACGCAAGGAGTCGCACGTTGACGCTTTGGTGTAGAAAGGGCATTAAGAGTTAAATTACTCATCATCTGAATTAGCCTCAAGTCTACACAACAAGAGAATGTAGAAGATTTTGATCTGTATGTTTGACTGTTTTGTTTCTGAAATGCAGCCTGGTATTGTGGACAAAAGCAAAATATATCTTTAGTTTGGGGGTCTGTGGGGCTAAAATTCTGAATAAATACTATTACTGATTTAGAAGACATCTGGTCTCAGGTCAAGAAAGGAAAAGCACATGGAGCTTACTGAGGTGTGGGTGGTCTTCATCTTCTTGTTTAATAGAAACGTCTTCGGTTTCCAGTTTAAGAGAAGTGTCCCTGGGTGAGTCAGGAGAGTTCATCTTCACCTGGGAGTGATGCATCATGGGTACCGCGGTTCTTATGAGTCTGGAGAGTCCGTCTTCACATGCAGTCTGGATTCGGGTCTGAAATCAAGTGGATAAGGAAGGACTTAACAACTGTTGGAGACCTATAGTCCGTCTTACTTGCGCAGACATACCCATGTGTGTGATGCTCACGTGCACATTTTGCATGGCATATATACCCTCCAAAAAAGACAAAAAAATACAGCAAGTGGAATCGTTAATCTACATTTGTATATTTAGTTAAAACAAAACAAAAAAACATGTAGCTAGTTTCCAACTTTAGAAGCACGTTGGCTGCCAGACTACTAGTGGTGATTAACTCAATTATGGGATTCACGCATTAGGGAAGAAATTAGAGATATCCCGATATTGTTCTCTTCATTTCCAATACCAATAACAACCAATAGCAATATATGCAGGTGGACAAAAAATAAATAATGGATTCAGCATTCAGTGATCTGGGTGATTTGGAAAGCCCCCAACAAACCAACAGTACGAGCACCAAGGCCTGCCACCACTCGATCATAACTGGAGGAATGCGTCTATATTTTTTCGCCCAATTGTGTGGCTCTATACATCTCTGTAAATTGTGTTTTACAGATTTTTAGAAAAAAATAAAAAAATAGTAAAATAGAAATAAATACTTGTCATATTTTTCCCTGATCCCGATATTTTTAAAGTCTTTATCGGCTGTGTGGCCGATGTAAGGTGAAAGGTAAAAAAAAGTATCTAACCAAGTTTTATTGTACTGCCCTCAGAACATTAAAAACTCCTCCGGGAGCCCCTCCTGACCCCCCCCCCCCCCCCCCCCCCCCCCCCCCCCCCCCCCCCCACTGGCACGGCAAAAATTATTGATAATTATTATTAATAAATAAAGTATGAATATTTGCCGTTAGCCTGCCGTTAGCCTACTACCTCTGCAAATCCGAGTGTTCGAGGTCTGTGACACCAACTCACCCACTTTGACCACAGCCCGCGATTGCGCCCTGGCATGGCCCTGTTGTTTATGTCTGAGTGGACTTGCACAATATCCAGAGCCATGGATCAGTCCGCTTGGGTTATGGTGTGCTTCACACCTGCACACTGATCAAAGTGCTCATTACTCAGTGTGTACAATAGACCTTTAGGTAAGCCCCGCCCTCTTGTCCACCCTAGGACACTTTCTAAGCTGGGCTCATTCATTCCAATGTGAATATCATGGGACTTTACACATTAAACACTGGTTCATTTTTGGAGCCAGACCTTCAAAATCTCTTCCAAATCCATCAACAAGGCATGTCCTATGCAGTGGAAAAATGTGTGTGTGTGTGTGTGTGTGTGTGTGTGTGTGTGTGTGTGTGTGTGTGTGTGTGTGTGTCATTGTTTTTTTTAAAACAATGTTCATCATATAGGAAAGCTATTGGTGGAGAGGTTTGTCTATGATATTATGCTTAGCTGTGATTGGACCATAGCAGTTTTGGGATGGGGCTTACCTAAAGGTCTATTGGCAGGTGGTGTGATTAATTACCCAGCCCCATATCGTAATGCACCAGACGATCCCAAATGTTTGTGTTACCCGGTGATGATGTTTCAGGGAAAGTTCGACAAATTAGTACAGCTGTCATTATCAGCCCCTTCGCCCGAGGGAAGAATGTTCATCTTGTGAAAGCATTGTGTCAAAAAGTGGAGATATTTGACTAAATAGACGTTTTGTGCCACAACTATATCGCACCCTACATCTTCGGAATTATTTAATGGATGAGCAGGGACGTGCACACATGGGGGCGAGCGACCCTGCCCTTTTCACCGTTGGAAAGTGCACTCTCCATTCTGAACTGAAATTTCCCCTCTGCCGAGTCGCTGCGTCATCAGCGGCATGCAGTTGCTGCGTAGTCTCTCAAGACAGCGTGCCCCGCAGTGAGACCCTTCACATGCCCCCTGCACTGTGGTGGCTGGTCAGCCCAGCCCAGAGCCATCTAGTGTCAGAGCCACGACATTGAGGGATCAGAAACTTGGCACTCGAGCGGCTGTTCATGCAGCCTAAATAGGGACAAACCAGAGTTGGAAATACATTGTTTTCAACGAGGGCGGTGCAAATACTGTAAGAGCAATTTCAGGGCATGGGTGCTACTCTGTAGCCTAGTGTTTACGGTGTACTGTCACTACAACACGATTTAAAATAAAGGATTAAGATTATTAAAGCTGGGCTGCTGCCTCAGTCCACTGAAATTCAGCCTAGAGGGGTCCGGGACTTGTCCCTATTTGTTGTTCCCATTCTCAATAGAAGTCTATACAGAAGAGCCGCCATTGGACTGATCCCATGAAGTGAACAGAGTTTGCGTAACTCTGTCTATACTCTCTGGCACGGCTGAGTTGTGCCGCGAGTTGAAGCAATCAGCATGTAGCAATCAACATTAGAACACGTTGTAGTTGTTATGTGTTTGTATAATACGGTCACGCCGCCAATAAGTGAATCCAGCCAGGTAGGCTATGTTATGTCAGATGTCAGATTGACTGCTGCACATTTACTTTGGATGGATTGGATTGATTTTGTTCACATTACAAGTTACAGTATAGCCCATATGATCAGGGCAAACAGGGCATACGTAGCTACCGTAAAATACCAAATAACAGCCCTTACTCAAACAACCACCCACTACCAAATAACGGCCCATGTACCCACACCATTTTGCTTAATAACCGCCTCGTCCAAATAACCGCCCTCGTGCAAATAAGCGTCCATGAGCTGTTATTTGCAAACATATTAAATACTATTTCTATGGCGTTTGCAGACCTCCTCATTTGCCTGATCGATGCGCACCATGCCGTCAGCATATCGCATGTCACAATGCGACAGCAGTTCACCACATCCCCAAAATACATGTTTAATTCTGCCATACATAGCCACAATATAACGATTTTTTAAAACTCAGACTGCGTATTCTGTCAAGACGTTTAGGTCTACTGTCATTTTGTGCATGGATCTACGTTTGCGCACACGCACTCACCATACTGAATCCAAGCGTCAGCACAGCGCATTGACTCCGATGCGCTGTTGAGGTGAGATGAAAGTTGAGATTACAAATGTCCCTTCCTTCCTCGGTTTTCAAGCGATTGCTGTAATTCCTACTCGTCAACACAGTGTATATTTTATATATTTTATATTTCCATTGGGTATAGCTATAGGTCACGTTTTATATGACTTCATCAAACAATATGAAGAGAGAATCGTCCTGTACGCAGTTTAGAGCGAGCACACGTATACGGCCCTACTCTTGTCTTAATTATTAGGTGCTTCCCCAGCGGTTCATTTGATTGATTTGATTGAAAAACTGACCACCATGTATTCTGTAAGGCCAAACCTCATTTGAAAGAATATACTGAGGCTATACATTACAATATTCTAAAATGTGAAAAGTTACACAGCTGTGCAGTGTGCAACCAATTAAGTAATTACAGTCAATCATGCCAGTCTGAATCTGGGTCAGATCTATTAAGCAATGCTGCCTATAAGGTCTTCTATTCTAAATATTAAATCAAAAAGTCAATAACTTTGCCTGCTATACATATGTTTATTATACCTTTTAATTTTGCACTAAAAACATGTTCAACAGAAACTGTAATGAAATAATGGCCCTGTGCAGGACGGTGCAAAAATAAATAACAGCCTACTGCAAATAACAGCCCAGTACCTTATAAGCGCCCGGGGTCCGAATGGATTTTGCATAATAACAGCCCGGGCTACTATTTGGTATTTTACGGTAATTAAGTGATAAACAGTAACTGAGCAACGGGGGTGTGTTCCATTGTGGACACAATAAAAAGTTCCCCCATTAATTAAGGGACCAAGCAGTCCACAAAGTGGACTTGGTCCCTTATTTGTGCACATTACTTATTATCATAGCTGCTTGCTTGGTCCCGTCTTATCGCTGCTTGCAGCTATATTTTTTATTATTATTTTTTACTGTGCCAGCTGGGGAATAAATAAGCATTCTGCTTTATCGTCTGAAGATTTGCAATAATATGAACGCCTCTCATTTCACACAGGCGTGATTTTGATATGAACACCCAGATGTTCATAACAAGATGAGAAGATCTGGTCTCTTCTCAAGATCTAGACCAGATGAGTGAAAGAAAGACACCATTTGGTCAACAAGAAAATTACAACCAAGCAATGAGTCCAGGGCTTGACACTAACACTTGCCTGCTTGCCCGGGGCAAGTAAAAAAAATGGTGGGGCAAGTGAAGGCTGCCTGTCACGGTGTAAGAATCTCAATACCGGTTTTATAGTTTGCTTTGATACCGGTATTATCGGTTTTATAGTTTGGCCTCGGAGTCCTGGCACATGACATTTTAGCCCCACAGACCAAAAACTAAAGATTACTTTTGCTTTTGTCCACAATTCCAGGCTGGATTTGGGAAACAAAATAGTCAAACATACAGATCAAAATGACCATTAATCTTTGACATTCTCTAGTTGTGTAGACTTCATGATGAATACTTTAACTCTTGAGAGCGTAAACATGAAACCAAATGGACCCGCAAGGGTCCATTTGGTTTCATGTTTACGCTCTCAAAGAGTTACGTCTAGTTAGAAAGTGCAATGTTGTTGTTTTTTTTTTTTTTTTTTTTTTTTGGTACATTCGTGGGCAAACAAAGTACCGGTTTTGTGGTCCCATACCGGTATTACCGGTAATACCGGATACCGTGACATCCCTACTACCTGGTTGCTCGATCGGGCAAGACCTCTGTGTCTTTCCCTACTTTCTAGCTATTTGGATTGGATTTGGGAAACAAAACAGGCAAATTATCATACACATCAAAATGACCATTAATCTTCTACATTCTCTAGTTGTGTAGACCTGGGCTAATTAAGATGATGAATTTTCAAATGGACCCGCAAGGGTCCATTTGGTTTCATTTTTACGTTCTCAAGAGTTACATCTGGTTAACCAACTTAACTGGGGACCACCTGGAACCCTCTCAGGGACCACTTGTTGAAAACCCCTGCTTTAAAGCACCCAAGTCGGAAGTAAACTTAAATGCAAAATGTACAATATATTTCTTGGGGCAAGTGACCATGACCTGAGGGCAAGTAGAACCTGACTTGCACTTGCCCAATGGGCAAGTGTCTCAGAGACCTTAGTAGTGTCAACCCCTGGAGTCTATTTGGTTCAAGTCTAAGTTGGTTCAAGGAGTGTGATGAGGAGATCCAATACTGTTTCTAAGATTTGTTATGTCTTTGTTTTCCCCGCTCGCTCGCTCTCTCTCTCTCTCTCTCTCTCTCTCTCTCTCTCTCTCTCTCTCTCTCTCTCTCTCTCTCTCTCTCTCTCTCTCTCTCTCTCTCTCTCTCTCTCTCTCTCTCTCTCTCTCTCTCTCTCTCTCTCTCTCTCTCTCTCTCTCTCTCTCTCTCTCTCTCTCTCTCTCTCTCTCTCTCTCTCTCTCTCTCTCTCTCTCTCTCTCTCTCTCTCCCATTAAGTAACAGTAAAGAGAAGTACTTTTACTTATAACATTTAGAACACATAAGAGTGAAATACTCGTCAGGTTGTAAATAACCTAAGAGATCAACGTAGTAAAGACAACATGAATCAGTTCATCTTTTTACCTGTATCTGTGTTCCTTTCAGTGGTTGAGCTGCTAACAAACAAACGTCCTCCTGCTGCTTAACGACCACACTGTTTTCAAATCACACGTATTGGTGTTACTTTTATTATTTATTAAACCCCACAACTCACTACTCTGCTAACAGCTAGCTGTGTGAACGAACATGCGCACTAACCCTGCTGGAGCGTACCAGCAGAGATATATAATAAGCAGAGACAGAGTTGCGACATTGAGGGGACAAAAAATAGTCTAGTCACGTGGTTCACGTTCTTGCGCGAGCCCATAGGCTCTAATGCATTCAGTAACTTCCGGCTGTCACTATTCGTTGTCACTAATCCTATAGAAGTCTGTGTAGAGGAGCCGCCATTGGACTGGCCCCATGAATAGAACGCAGTTGGCGTAACTCTGTATTTCTAAGGCTCTGATAATAAGAAAGCTAGATGGCTTGGGGCGGAGCCTCTGACGTCGTTCACACACACACACACACACACACACACACACACACACACACACACACACACACACACACACACACACACACACACACACACACACACACACACACACACACACACACACACACACACACACACACACACACACACACACACACACGCCGCGCTGCGAGATGAGAGGCTGCATTCCACGGTGCCCCAAACTTTAGCTACGTACGTTCGCTTCCCATATACTCTTATTGTGACACACAGACACAGTGTGATGCTCAGACAGACATTTCCTTACATTCGCAAAATATGCAGAGCAAATTAAACACTGAAACAGCATTCATGTTCAGTTTAATAACTCCCAACCTGTTTCATCAATTGAAAAGCTTGAAGTGGTTTATGATAGCGGACAGGTGTAGGTCCATTTTCTGGAAATGGTAGATATGGTGATAAAAAGGATCCTTGAGTAAAAGAGTGAAACTTGCCAAAATGTTACAATTATGGTGCCTCATCACTACCTATATGTTGTAACTCAAGAACCATATAACATACAGATATGTACTTGGTACATATAGTACATAGCCTACCGTATATATGTACCAATTTTCACACCTGTATCACCATTACATTAACTTAAGAATCTCCCAAATCTGTAAAAGTATCTATATGCTGTATCCCAAGAACTGAAATATATACAGAAATAGGCTTGGTGCCAAAATATCCGCAATGTCAGACTGTATATTCACTCCCAATACATCTATGGTGCTCAAAACCAATGCATTTGAAGATATAAAGGGAAAAACACATTTCTGGACGATTTTTTTGGGATTTTGGGGGCCGCCATCTTTGATTTTTAAGTGTCTAGGTTTCTTAAATCAAAGAGTGACCTCCAAGGATGATTTGTATCTATTTTCACGCTTGTATCATCATTTTCTCCCTAAATAATTAAGTCTTCTAGCTGCTGTACTAACAGACCTTTACAGGTCTGGAAGGTTACAGTAATACTCTGATGGACAGTACCATAGACCAGCAGTAGGGGGAGCAATACACCAACAACTGGCGTTTACCAGAGCCTTACAGGACAGACACAGTTACGACAACTCCGTTCACTTCATGGGGTCAGTCCAATGGAGGCTCGTCTACAATCTACATACACTTCTATTGAGAATCGGGACAATAAGCAGGGACAAATCTTGTACCAGAAGTAGGCCTAGGACCTAGGTAGAAATGCATTTGACTCTCGGGCAGTACATTGGACTAAAACAGTTGTCATGTTGACACATGCCCTAAAACAAGGATTTACGGCCCCCTCGTTGAAAACAATGTCTAGCGTCAACTCGAGCGCCCCGTTTCTGACCCCTCAATGTCGCCACCCTGAGCTAGCTGGCTCTGATACACAAACTGGTCAGGAGAAGAACCCGATTGCCCACAACGCAGTGGTGAAAACAACATGGCGACTCTATGATGTTGACGCTTTAACGTCCAAAGAGCAGTAAAAGGTGTGGATGTGGAATCAGCAGCAGGTCAGATGAACTGATTTATGATCACTATTTATGATCAGTAGATATAGTGATAATCTGTCGTGTGTGTGTGTGCGCGCGGCGTGCGCGTGCGCCCCCTGGACACGGCCAGCCACACGCAGTGACTGACCAGACTAGCTTAAAATGGACACAGTTCACATGGCTTTTAAGATGCAGTGAGAAAGTACATCATGTACTTTGATGCATGTACTGTGCATGCATTACGTGCACGTGCAGACAGGACGGTGGACAATATACATTCACACAAACAGCCGTCACCAAGTGGCTTCAAATGAGCCTTTTGTTCTCCACCTGTCTTTGTCATTGTCACAGAAATGTCCCGTCTATCTTGACAAGTAGCGTTCTATTTTTTATATATATTTTTTATTATTATTATTATTTACTTTTGCAAATTTAAAGGGGAACTCCACCCATTTTCAACATTTCAATATGTCATTAATATACCTTAGAGATGTTGTGTGGTCATGATAAAAAGGTTCCCCCAAGCCCAATTATTGTTTCCTAAAAAATGGAGGTCTGAAAAAAATCATTAATATGGTGAAATACATATGATGACATCATCAAGATGTATTTCTTTCACCATGTTAATGATTTTTCTTCTAGCGGGTCCATTTGGTTCCATATGTACCCTCTCAGAAAAAAAAATGAAAATGGGTGGAATTCCCCTTTAACGACCTGGCGCAGGGAGCTAGACCTGGTGCAGAATTTTCTTATAAGAATCCTTTAGGATTGGGGGGGGGATCTCTATGATAAATAAAGAGGATGAAGCACGGGGGCGTGGCGCAGGCTTGTGCCGGAGGTTTGCACATGCTCAGTGTAAACAGGAACTGCTATGGTGGAATGTTCCAGCAGAGGCGCTAGAGTTACAGAACCTGAACTGAAATAATATATATTTCAGTTATAATAAAAAATAATAATAATATAAAAAGAGAATACTATCATGCTTCTGTCTTTAGTTTAAATATTATGTCAATTTAACTACTGTGTAGAGGAAAAAAGCTGTTTATAACAGACTGAAAGACAAGGGCAAGTAGCCTACATTAACTCAATGGAAATGTTTTGTACATTGTTCTTTTGTAGATTTTCCCTGTTCATGATGCTTGCTTTAATTACAGACAGTACATGTGTCAGCTTTTATTTTTGTGAACTGACAAAGAAACATGGATACTGTTCATTTAAACAGTGGATGGATTATATAAAATGTTTGAAAAGGGAATTGAGATGCTGTTTAATTCACAACTACTCTGAATCTCATTTTTTACATCACAAGTTATGGGATTTCTATCTAGCGCCTCTGCTGGAACATTCCACCATGGCAGTTCCTGTTTACACTGAGCATGTGCAAACCTCCGGCACCAGCCTGCGCCTTACCCCCGTGCACTATCCTCGTTATTTATCATAGGGGAATCCTATAGGATTCTATTGGAATCCTATTGGAAATCCAATAGGATTTGTTCCAAAATCTGATAGGAGGAATCTTCATAGGATTTTTTTTTACTAGGGTTAAGCATTAAACAATGCTTCTGGGCACAGAAACAAAAGTATATTTATATAACATAAAAATAAATACATGTGTAGTATTACGCAGAAGCGGGGATCGAACCCGGGACTCCCACTTGCCAGTCCAACGCACAACAAGTCGCGCCAATAAGGCTGAGCCCGATTGGCGGGGCTGTTGTCGCTGGCTCATGGCTGGGTGCTACATTCACCCCCTTGATCTTTTGGAGCGCGTCCTCGCGCTTCACATTTCACACCACGGACCCCCGTACGTGATGTCCCTCATGTGGACCCGCAAGGACGTATACGGGTATATTGGGGATAACACCCGCACTCCAAATCCTGCCGACTACGCCAGATTGTAGTATTACGCAGAAGCGGGGATCGAACCCGGAACTCCCACTCGCCAGTCCAACGCACAACAAGTCGCGCCAATAAGGCTGAGCCCGATTGGCGGGGTTGTTGTCGCTGGCTCATGGCTGGGTGCTACACATGGATAAAAAATGTTATCTCAATGGATAAATCTTATTACAAATTGGACAAAAATCTCTGCTTTGTTTTGATGAGTGTGACATACCCATGCGTTCAGAGAGATGCCCTCTATAAAACCACACCCTCAGTTAAGCAGTACAGGTGTAAAAAAAATGACGTTTCATATACTGAGCTCACAGTTTAAAAAAACATGCAATTTTCGGGCATTTTCAGACTAAAGTGGACGTTGGAAAAAATCCCTGCTATATGTTGACTAGTGGGACATGCCCACTAGTTCCAGGAGACCCCGTCTATAACACCACACCCTCAGCTAAGAACCACATGTGTAAAATAAAAATTGGCGAGCTCCGAGTTAAAAAATCATGCCATTTATGGACATTTTCAGACTAAAATGGATGCTGGACAAAAATCTTTGCTATGTTTCAACTAGTGTGACATACCCACACATTCAGGGAGACCCCCTGTACAAAAATTGGCATGGCATATAGGCTACTGAGCTCACAGTTCAAAAAACACACCATTTTCAGACTAAAGTGGGCTTACAAGTACAGTAATTCACAAAACGTTCACGGTCTCCTGGCTATACGACCAAAAGGAGTAAGCTTTGCCCAGCATTTGTGCATTGGACAGGGCACTATGTGTGCCATTGTATACACGTAAAAGATGAAGATGCCATCTAAAGATGCTACAAATAATCGAAAGAAAGAATAAAGAAGCAACTAGAAACAATTTCTAAGACATTTTACTGTGTGCCTGCCACTCGCCAATCTGTGTAACCTTTTGCGGGAGTTCGCATGCTAACAGGCTATGCTAATATAGTAGCATGCTAATGCTATGCTAACATAACCTCATGCGAACATGCTTGCCAGGTGGATAAGCATGACATATTTCGCTATATTGATTGTGAAGGGGGTTTCCATGTGGAAGTCCCCCACAGTGTGAAGGCCAGCCAATAGGAATACAGAGGGGGCGGGGCTTAAGCAGTTCAACTTGTTCCTATTGGCTCAGTACGTCCATCTACCAAATATCGAGGTGGTAGCATGTTGCAAAGCCAAATTATAGCTGTGTAAAGAGCAATCAATAGGAAGACCGAGCGGGTGGGGTTTATGCTATTAAAGACCTGTAAGGGTCCATTTGGTTACATACAAACCTATAAGCTAGTGTACGTTTGGTTTAGCAGCCATAGTATGAGTGTATGCATGTGTAAATACCAGCCAATAGGAAGACAGGGGTGGGGTTTAAGCTATTAGAGACCTGTACGAGTCCATTTGGTTACATACATTACTTGCAGTAATGCTAATTAATGTGAATAATACTAAGTAATGCTAATGCCAAGCAATGTTAATAATGCTAAGTAATGCTAACTATTGTTCATAATGCTACGTAATGCTAATGCTAAGTATAGTTAAAGGTAGGGGAAGTGATTTCACTTTTGTCAGATATCACCCCCCCCCCCCAAAAAAAAGAAATCTGTTAAAATGCTCTGTTATAAGGTGTGCAGACCATATATGGAGTTTCCCCCTCCCCCACGTTAGCAGAGGAGCTAATAAAAGTTCCCCAGGTGGTAGCGAATTCTCCTCCAATCAGGATCGAGCAGCAGGTTCACATAGTGTAGCTACTGTTGGCGGCCCCCAGTGCACCAGGCTGGTACTACACCATGAATTTCAAATCACTTCCCCTACCTTTAATAATGCTAAGTATTGTGAAAATGCTAATAATTCTAAGTAATGCCAGTAATGCTAACTATTGCTAATAATGCTATGTAATGCTAGTGCTAAGTGATGTTAACTATTGTGAAAATACTTATAATGCTAAGTAATGCTAATGCTAAGTAATGCCAAGTTATGCTACGTATTGTGAAAATGCTAATAATGCTACGTAATGCTAACAATGCTAAGTAATGCTAAGTATTGTAAAAATGGTAATAATGCTATGCAATGAGAATAATTTTAAGTAATGCTAAGTAATACTAAGTATTGTGGAAATGCTATAAATGCTAATAATATTAGTAATGTTAATACTGAGTATTGTTAATAATGCTAAATAATACTATTGTACTAAGTATTGTGATAATGCTAATATTGCTAAGCAATGCTAATAATCTGAGTAATGCTAATGCTATGTGTTGTTAATAATGGTAAATAATGCTAAGTATTGTGAAAATGTTAATAATGCTAAGTTATGCTAGTGCTAAGTATTGTTACTAATGCTAAGTAATGCTAAGTATTGTGAAAATGCTAATAATGCTAAGTAATGCTAATAATGCTAAGCGTTCATCATAGACTTAATACAGGAGAGAGAGAGAATGTTGGGGTGTGCGACATAGAATTAATACCAGAGAGAGAGGATGTTGGAGCGTGCAACTTTGGCTTTATACAAGAGAGCGAGAGAGGACTATGGGTTGTGCCAAATAGGGTGGATGTTGGGGAGTTCGTCATAGATTTACTACAGGAGAGAGATGATGTTGGGGTGTTAGTCATAGACTTAATACAGGAGAGAGAGAACTCCATATAGGCATAGGATAGGCATGCCCAGGCAGGCACACAGAATAAGGTAACTTATTCTGTGGTAACTCCTTCACTTGACTTAGCTTCTGTGGAGAATGGCAGGTGGCTGTGTGATGAGACAATCGATCAATACCATTTTGCTCTTGCAAAAATCTAACAAAGACATACATGACAGAACTTTTACAAGCCAACAGTTAAGGAGTGTTTTTTGGGAGGACATGCGTGTCCTACCAGATGTTGCAGCACTTTTGTACTTTTGAGTCACTTCCATTTAGGCCTGACCTAAGGTTTTTGAAAAACTTTAAATATTTATATATCAGCATATAAACAAATATTTTCAAATATTTGAAAACTGTATATACTGTACAGGATCCAAATATGGATTCCCGTCCTTAATGGGTTAAACTTATGATGATCATTTACGAGTGCTTACTAATTGTGATTGAGAACTGTTGACTAATTAAAAAGTTATTTTTTGTGCTTTTCAAATACTTCTCCATATTATTTTATTCTTTTACAATTTTGCTGATGGAGAGAGCATCCACTTTACTCTAAAAATGTCCAAAAATGCTGTTTTTTTCCCTTTCTTTTCTTACTGTGAGCTCATTCTATGCCAAACCAATTTCTATTTTACACATGTGCTCCTTAGCTGAGGGTATGGTGTTGTAGAGGACGTCTCCCTGACGCATGGGTATGTCACACTAGTCAAAACATAGCAGGGACAAAAAGACGGATGGATCATGGAAACTAGCTTTATTTGATGCTGTCACTCTCTACTGCTTCCATAATAGTCCAGTAATAATGTAATTTGGCCTAGAACTAATTGCAAAAAAAATTGCTTATTTTGTATTTTCAATATGTCCTGAATAACAGATAAAAGGTTGCCTGGAATTGTCTGAGGGGAAAGCTTTGAAAATTGCCTTTACAGTAAGTCCACCATTGACATTCTATTGAAGGCAAATATTTTCTAAATTTTATTGTGCTTTAAGTTGCAAATCACATATCAAACTAGACAGTTTTCATGATGCTGAATCCATTCTTGGCACCAGTTTTGCACAAAATCCCTCATTGGATGAAATATCGCCATAACAACTTGCCCAAATGTGCTGACCTCATCATATCATTGTCGGTTATGGCTGTTTCCAACCCAAGGAAGATTTTTGGGCAAAACGAATGCTTGGAATGGATTCAGCATCATGAAAACTCTGTAATTTGATATGTCACTTGCTACTTAAAGCACAATTAAATTTAGAAAATATTTGCCTTAAATGGGATGTCAATGGTGGACATACTGTAAATCCCATTTTCAAACCTTTCCCCTCAGACAATACCAGGCAACTTTTTATCTGTTATTCAGGATATATTGAAGATACAAAATCAGCTGTGTTTGCTTTTTTTGCAATTAGTCCCAGGTTGACCTCTTCTATTCCATATAATGCCTGTACTATTAGCAATAATCACAGGCATCCAAAGCTCATGTCAGCAGAAGCGGTATACTCGGTTATAGCTGTTGACACCCGGGTGACATAATTATACTGTATCTGCAGGTATAACAGAAATATCGTTCAAGCCTACTGTATGCCATGCCAATTTTTATTTCACACATGTGCTTCTTATCTGAAGGTATGGCACGTGGGTATGTCACACTAATCGAAACATAGCAGGGATTTTTGTCTAGCGTCCACTTTAGTCGGAGAAATGTCAAAAAATGGCATTTATTCATTGAGATGTAACATTTGTGTATTTATATAACGTTTTTATGTTATGTTATTTTTGTATCTGTGCACAGAGACTTAATGTGTGTGTTATCGCATTATCTAAATGCTCAAATAGATCATTTTTAAATACTAAAAATGGTAGCCTTATTTTGAAGAGATTTGCACCGAAAGTCTTTGCCAAAAGAACACTGGGTCTATTCCACTCTGGCACCGCTAGACCACGCAGTAGAGGGCGCTAAAGATCTGACTTTTCTGAACAACCAGGAGTTGATCATTTTCTATAGAAAAGTGAAAAGTCAATGTTGATGATTGACGTTGCTTGTTGATGTTGATCAAAACATTGCTAGGTGTATCAGGGCCCTTATGGGGCTACTAAAAGTTGAATGAGATCACACCGGTGCGACTTAGAAATGCAAGGGAAAAAAACAAAAACAACAAACGATCAGTTTATTTATTTTTTTCTTCCCCGCCTCAGAGCATCGCACGTCCAAGTCATGCGATGATAATTCTCTCCCTCCCGGCCTACAATTTCACAATGAGCTTGTGGAGGGGGCAAGTGTTTTTGACCTGAGGGCAAGTAGAACATGACCTTCACTTGCCCGACGGGCAAGTGCCTCTGAGACCTTATTGTCAACCCTTGTACCATATCAGTTAAAAGGTGTTAAACAAGGTGCAACTGCCCATCACAGCCCATTCATCCAGTCAGAACAGTCCAATAATCTCGGATTAAACAACATTAAACTCACCAACATTACAGCTGTACCAAAAGCTTAAATTATCCTCTTTATATCTTTCATATAAATCCACTGCAGACATGTTATGAATGTGCATACAATTCAGGAGGCAGCAGGAGGTTGCTTTACTGAAAACGAGCGCTTCCAAACTCTGATGGCAACATGGCCGCTGCATGAATCTGCACAATCTGTCTGTGTGTCTTTGTGCACCTATGTGTTGTTTGATTTTGACCTCATGATGATGCCATCAATGCATCCTACTTTGTATAATTGCTCCTTTTCAGTCTTCAGTTCCACATTTGCATTTCCACTTTGTTTTTAATGTCCACCATTGTTGATTTTCCAACTTGACATGGAACAGTCCTGATTTTATCTAGCCTCACTATTATAGTGACTCAATGGCAACAAGCCTAGGTTTGTCTAGCATCACTAGTATAATGACTCAAATATAAAATAATATCAGTGCCCCAACCACCTCAGGACCAGGGCTTGAAAACGAAATTATTTTTCAGGAACGGTTCAGAACTGGTTCGGGTAGATCTATATTTAACGTTTTCGTTCTTTCAGTCTTTCCAGCACCGTTCGGAACGAAAAATAACGTTCGTTCTCATCGTTCCGGTAATGTTTGGCGGATACACGTGAAGTTGTTTACAGACATCAGGCTTGTCCACAGTGCTGTGAGTTTACAATAAAAGCACACATGGCTGTTGGGGCACGCTGGACTATTCAGGCGAGGAAAGGGGAAAATAAACATTTACCTTTTTTTTTTCTCATGTATTCTTGCTCTATGTGTGGCGCCTGCATACAGTAATCCAATATACTGGTTATTATCACGTACAGAAGTCATTCTTTCTTTTGCAACTGTATCGGAGTTCAGCTTTAATTAATCAGACTGCAGCTGCGGTGCGAGAGGCACCTCAGCGCTGATAACTGAAAGCTGCACAGTGTCAGAGAAATAACACAATTGTGCAAACTTTGTCTTCAAACGTAATCTCCTACCACCCGCCGTGAGTGGCCGTCGTGTCTTGGTTTAACATCACGCGCGGGACACACGGAACAGATACTTCTCCTCCAGTGCTCATTCATTTATTCAGAGAGAGAGAGGGCGGGTGAGAGAGAGAAAGAGACAGACAGGGAGAGAGTGCGCATTCATTCTCGTTTAAAGACGCGTGCAGTTTTTAGGACAAGCGGGAGGAGGAGAAGGAATTAAACATACATACATGTGTAAATGTGAAATCAAGGAAATATATTGTATCCTGATTACGTGGCTGCTATGTTTAGACCTCGTATTTCTTCGTTGTTCTGTGGTCTGTATTGTTAATGCTATGTGTTCTTAAGATCCGGGTCTTCGTGCTGCGCTGTGTGCCAATATGTATATGCTTTGATACACGCACACACGCATTTGATAATTGGATGCTTATTCCACCCGTCCCCAAAATTTAATTTGTTTCTGATGCAGAACGTGCCTATACAACTAATATGCGGTGTCCATAGAACTAATGCAGCCATTGTTGCTGCTTATTGCTTGAGGTGGACAAGGGACGAAACAGCCGGTGGTAGCCCCGCCGAATATACGGTAATTGTTTATAAATATAACAGTCACGATATGCGTGTTTATAAAAAAACCTCAACTTTAACGCAACTATCCGACGGAGATCAAATAGTTGTGTTACAAAGAGTACCTTTATTTATCATTGATTGAGAACGGAAAAAAAAAAAAAAAAAAAAAAAAAAACGTTATTAACGAGTTTTGTGGATTTCAGAATAGCGTTTCGTTCTGGAACAGTTGAAGACCATTTCGTTTCCGTTCCTTGAAAAATCCCCAAGAATTCCGTTTGTTTCGGTTTCCATTCTTTGAACCGGTTCGAAGCCCTGCTCAGGACTATGTGGTACTGCAGCTAAACTGTCCAGAAACAAATGTCGAAAACTGGTTATATGATTGTGGTTGAGGCTAAAATCATTAGAAATAATCTTGAGGGACATATACAATATATATTGGAATATATGTGTCCCAGCACCACCCAGGTTGAGTCTTTAAAGAAATTCTCATTTTTGTTTTATCATGTCATGTGAAAGCAGAGATTCATAGCTACAATTTGACATATTGGTTGTGCAGTTTGACCCACCAGTTTTTGAGATATGGTTTATAGAGTAATGTCTTGCAGAGGAACAGGAATTTGCGAATTTCGCTTTTAAAGATGCAGTTTTTGGTCTGGGCATTGAGGGGGTGCTGTTTCCTCTTCTTTGCTGAACAATTTGGGCATGAGAATACCTCCTCAATACTGTGGGGGCAGTGTTGAGTCAGGGTGTTTGAATAGTAGCCTAATAATACCTCCTCAATACTGTGGGGGCAGTGTTGAGTCAGGGTGTTTGAATAGTAGCCTAATAATAGTAGCTAAAATGAATATAGTAATACGTTTTGCCTTTATAATGCTATTTCTACTTTAAAAGGATACTAATACATAGTAACCATTACACAAGTGTACCTTACAGGCCAAAACGTTACACCAAATAGGTCCATTTGGTTACATACCTTCTGGGAATTCCACCCATCATACAAATGAGATCATACAAATGTATAGCCTACACTGAAAAAAATCATTAAACATGGTGAAACACAACAACGATGTTGTTGGAAAGTTGTGTTTCACCATGTTAATGTCTTTTTTTCCTCCCAGACCTCCATTTCTAGGAAACTTCAATGTATATTGACAGTAAAATGTTGAAAATGTGTAGAATTCCCCTTTAACTGGTGTGTCCATTCATACAGTGGTTAATGCATATTAAATTAAGTGTTCGCTTTTGTTGTATTGATCTAGTGGTTCACAATGTGTCAATGCCCCACTTTCAAGACGTTTACAATGGCCAGAGCCTATCCCAGATGTTCACACCAACAAAGCTTCTCTTGTTCCAAAATGTTTTTTAAACGTAATCTAGTAAACAGCATAACGTGGTTAATGTTCATATGTACTGCACTTTGGTTCTTATTAAGTCTCTTATTAAGTTAGTTGCCCTTTACGTGTGTAAGTAACTAGCCTGTTGACCATGGGCTTGGTTATGTCAGACCTGGCAACATGCAAATCACTGGGTGAAATTACTGTTCGCTGTATGTAGTACTAGATAGAGTGGAAGAAAGATAATGCACTAAGTCATGGAACAGTTTATCTGGGATTGTTTTAAAGTCCTTCCATTCCTTCATTCCAGAGCAGTGAGTGGAGTCCACCAGGGATGGTTTTGAAGTCCTTCCATTCTTTCATTCCAGAGCAGTGAGTGGAGTCCAGACTGCAGGTGAAGATGAACTCTTCAGACTCATCCAGGACTGTCTCTGTTAAACAGGAGCCTGAAGACCAGACACACCTCGGTACGGTTCACGTGCTCTGCCTTTTTCTTCTTTGTTATTCCCAGGAAGGGCAAAGTCATGCCCCGAACATGGCCACGACCCTTTTCAAAAAGGGTCATGGCTGTGGTTGGGACGTTTTAACGACCTTTTTATTTAAAAAAACATCGCTACTGTTGCTAAGCGTTTTAAAACAGGAAGTGCAGCTCTAAAAAGGTTGTGACCTTTTTCTAAACTTTTCTAACTTTTTAAATAAGTAACGGATTGAGGGTAGGTTTAGGTGTACATTTTAATGAGGTTAACTTTAGGGCTAAGGTTAGGGTTAGGTTTAGTTGCAACCAAGTTTAAAAAAAAAAAAAAAATGCAACCGTTTGGGAACAAAGTTGAGGTGTCCGACCGCAACTGCAAAACATCTTTCCATCTCTCGTTATTCTCTGTTCAGTTGTAGAGTTTCTGGACGTGCACTTCTGGATGTGATTAATGGCCAATGTTGCATTTCACTGTTAATCAGATGCTTAGTCCTTTACTTGTTTCTCAACACTATTTTGAAAATGTTGTGAATTTCCTTCTAGTGTCAGACCAGCTGTTTAAATTCTATAAAAAATGTTTTAGTAAAACAAAGGTAAAGAAAGTTTGGGATTCAAATCTTAGCATTCTTCCAGAAAACCTGACATTACAGATCAACTGTGGTCTTGTTTTAAAGGTAGGGGAAGTGATTTCACTTTTGTCAGATATCACCCCAAAAAATATTTTTTTCTGTTAAAATGCTCTATTATAAGGCGTGGAAACCATATATGCAGTTTCCCCCTCCCCCACGTTAGCAGAGGAGCTAATAAAAGTTCCCCAGGTGGTGGGTGAATTCTCCTCCAATCAGGATGGAGCAGCAGGTTCACATAGTGTAGCTACTGTTGGACGCCCCTAGTGCACCAGGCTTGTACTACACAATGAATTTCAAATCACTTACCCTACCTTTAAATTCCAGCAAGTAAAGTCAAAATATCTTACTTTGCAACAATAGTCATTATCAGATATTGTGGTTAAAAACACAACAATTCTATGGAAGAGATTTAAATTTATGGTCATTGCTTTTGTTGAGCAGTAAATTCAGACTCACTCAAACCCGCTATACCCGCATGAAATATGTTACATTCTCCCTAATATTTTTTCCAGTCTTAAGTGTAACTAAAGTGTTAAGTGTAAGCCAGTGATCCATCTCTCTTCCCCCACAACCTGATGAGAGTTGCACATGCACATTTGGTTGATGAATGATTATAGTTTCAAGAAAAAAACATATTGCGTGAATATTTATTTTAAATTACATGAATATATTTCAGTACTGTTCCCTTTAGACTGGCATGTGTGTATATTTACTTGCACTCGCTTGCTCTGCTCCTGCAAGTAAACATGCATTGAGGTAGCCTATATGTTTCTGATGTGTAGTCTAGACACTGACAATTTGTCTTGACTAAATACTAAATAGGTCTAGCGGACTCCCTGCTCAGCACCATGTGTGTAGTATTGACTTTTAAAATGTTTTCATGCCTCAGATTTGACATGTAAACATAGACATTCAAATTAATACTCAGACTGTTGTGCAATGTTTCTGCTCCTAGACATCCTGCACATGGTTGTGTGTAAAGAGGAGGATTCTATTAACCAGGAGAGAAGCCTCAGTCTGATCCAGGAGGAACCAGAGCCTCCACACATTAAAGAGGAACAGGAGGAACGAGAGATTCCACACATTAAAGAAGAACAGGAGGAGCGTAAAGAGGAACATGAGGATGTACTTCAAAGACCAGAGCAGCCTGAGGGGTCAATGTTGACATTACCAGCAGTGAAAGGTGAACAAGACATCTCTTCCCACCGCTCTGAAGTTGTAGTTAAACTTGAATCAGACAGTGAGGTCACTGAAGACAGTGATGATTGGGAGGAGAGGAGTGGAGACGACGATGACCAACGTCGTGGCAAGAATTTCACTAAATCAGCTTCTCTGAAGACGCACCGTGTTATCCACGCTGGAGAAAGACCTTTCCAGTGTGAACATTGTGACAGGAGTTTCAGTCGATCTGGTACCCTGAAGGCACACCGACGTGTCCACACCAGAGAAAAACGGTTTCATTGTAAATATTGTAACAAAAGATTCATATTGTTAAGTACCCTAAAAACACACCAACGTGTCCACACTGGAGAGAAACCTTTCCAGTGTAAACATTGTGACAAGAGTTTCAGTCGTTCATATGACCTGAAGCTACACCACTATACCCACAGTGGAGAGAAACGTTTCCACTGTAAAGATTGTAACAAGAGTTACAGTTGTCAATCTTATCTGAAGATACACCAGAGGGTTCACACTGGAGAAAAACCTTTCCAATGTGATTATTGTGAAAAGCGCTTCAGGTTTTCATCTGCGCTGAAGGCACACCAGCATTTCCACACTGGAGAAAAACCTTTCCAGTGTGATCACTGTGAAAAGAGCTTCAGGTATTCATCTGCGCTGAAGGCACACCGACGTGAACACACTGGAGAAAACCCTTTCCAATGTAAACATTGTGACAACAGTTTCAGCGTGTTAAGTGCCCTAAAAACACACCAGCTTGTCCACACTGGAGAAAAAACCTTCCTATGTGAACAATGTGGCGAGAGTTTCAAACAGTTAGGTACCCTTCGGGTACACCTGCATCTCCACGCTGGAGTGAAGCCTTTCCAGTGTCAACATTGTGACAAGAATTTCAGTCGATCGTTTGAACTAAAGAGGCACCAACGTATCCACACTGGAGAAAAACCTTTCCAGTGTCAACATTGCGGCAAGAGATTCAGCCAATCTGGTACACTCAACGCACATCAGCGTGTCCACACTGGAGAAAAGCCTTTCCAGTGTCATCATTGTGACCAGGGTTTTAGTTTTTTAAGTAGCTTGCGGACACACCAGCATGTCCACAATGGAGAAAAACCTTTCCAATGTGAACATTGTGACAAGAGTTTTATAATTTCATATGACCTGGAGAGGCATCAGCGTGCCCACGTTGGAGAAAAACCTTACCAGTGTTTGCATTGTGACAAGAGTTATAATCATGAAGGTTACCTGAGGAGACACCAGAGGGTTCACACTGGAGAAAGACATTGTGACAAGAGTTTCAGTTCATCCAGTACCATGGATGCACACCAGAGTGCGGACACTGGAGATAAACCTGGCAAACTTGAACATTTCAAATGCAACGATTGTGACAAGAGTTTCAGTCGTTCATCTGACCTGAAGCGTCACCAACTCATCCACACGGGAGAAAAACCTTTCCAGTGTCAACATTGTGGCAAGAGATTCAGCCAATCTAGTACACTCAAAACACATCAGCGTGTCCACACCGGAGAAAAACCTTTCCAGTGTCAGCATTGTGACAAGGGCTTTACTTCTTTAAGTGGGCTGCGGACACACCTGTATGTCCACACTGAAGAAAAACCTTTCCAATGTGAAAGTTGTGACAAGAGTTTTATTACTTTATATGACCTGCAGAAGCATCAGCGTGTTCACACTGGGGAAAAACCTTACCAGTGTTTACATTGTGACAAGAGATTCATTGTACCAGGTCATTTAAAGAAGCACCAGCTTGTCCACACCAGAGAAGCCTTTCCAATGTACACATTGTGGCAAGACATTCAATCAGTTATAGATTCCGAGGAGACACCAGAGTGTTCACAGTCAGGTGATAACCCTGAAGTGAATTAACATCAGGTAAACCACATCCACACTGGAAGAAAAAAAAAAGTAGTTTCAATATTTGTTGCATGAAATTAACATCAGTTTGTTTTGCCATGTATAATTATTAATGTCAGTTCAGTTTATAGCAGAGGAGATTTATATTCTGATCAATATGTTTTAAAAAAGAACTGAACTGAACAGTGCGTATTTTGGTCAATACGTGTCTTAAATTAACTGAACTGAACCTCTTACATTCTCCTTGATAAGTGACTAACCTGACCTAACCTGAAATGATTTTGGCCTAGGGCCGGCTGGGTGCCGTCCGAGTTTGGACGGCAGATGAGATGATCTGATTTGATCTCACCAACGTGTTGTTATCCTCAACCCCTCCACTGCTGTGTTAGGTCACATCATTTGGAGCGACACACACCCCGAAAGGTTGACTCCCACTTCTAGGCCACCTTGGCTGGCAAAGTAGTCCAGGCTAGCAGGTGTCGAGACTAATATGCCTCAATACACATTACTTGAAGCTGACTTTGTGGGTGTTGAGTACATGTACTCACACATGCTCATTCATCATAACTGTCATATCACTAACATTGACACCTTAAAGAGAAAACTATCTAAAACTATATATATATATATATATATATATATATATATATATATATATATATATATATATATATATATATATATATATATATATATATATATATATATATATATATAAGATGAAAGGTATTATGAATACAAAATCACCACAAACTCTGTCATTACTATTACCATACCTGACATACTGTGTGGAAGTCTGGGGCAATACATATAATACAATATTGCAACACATTTTTATACTGCAAAAAAGCAATAAGAATTGTCAATATGTCTGATTACGATGAACCCACTAATTCATTATTTATACAAAATCAGACAATAAAATTACAAGATCTAGTCAACCCTAACTCCACTGCTATATTGTATAAGGCTCATAATAAATTACTTCCATGCAGGACCTTTTTCAAGCCAAGAGAGGGCAACTACGAACTCAGGGGAACCGCCATATTTAAGCCAGTCAAAGCTAGAACTAATATATAACGCAGATGTATATCAGTGATAGGAGTAAAAATGTGGAATTCACTAGATAACAATCTTAAAATGTCCAGCTCAAAGAAACCATCTAAAGCTAAGGTTATTGATAGCTATAGAACAAATTAATATTAAAGTAATATCGTCATCAATACAACATATTGTGATGCTATATCCATTGTCATAGTAGAAATTATGATAATAATAATATTTCTATATAATGATGGTAATTATTATTATTATTATTACCCTTATATATATATACAGTATGTCATATATACAGTATGTCATATATAAATATACAGTATGTCACAAAAGTGAGTGCACTGAGTGTACTGAAGTGTCATTTTGTCAAAGTTTTTCCAGGATGGATATCAATAATTGTTTGGAAAAAATGCCAGGGGTGTACTCACTTTTGTGACATACTGTGTGTGTGTGTGTGTGTGTGTGTGTGTGTGTGTGTGTGTGTGTGTGTGTGTGTGTGTGTGTGTATGTATATATATATATATATATATATATATATATATATATATATATATATATATATATATATATATATATATATATATATATATTTATATTTTTTTTTCCTTTTCTTTTCCCCGTTTTTGTCTTTTTCTTCCTTTTTATTCTAGATTCGAAGACTTGGGCAATAGAAAGGTGGGCAATATAAGCTATGGCTTCAGCCCAAACCCTTTAGGTGAAATTGTTAATTACATAGGCAACTGTAGATGACTTACTGTAATGCTGTTTGTTTCCTCTATGTTGTTTATTTTTTGCTTCTTGACCAAATAAAATTAACTAACTAACTAACTAACTAAAATTAACTAACTATACTTATAATGACTACATCATTAGAACTATCTATAGTACACTTGAATTATTCATTTTCTACTTCCCTATATTTTGGGGACATTGTATTTGTATCCATTTCTTTAAACTGAGAGATGCTAGGAGATTGTTTATGCTGGTTTTGCTGGTTTTATTTAGTCATTATTTTTGGTGAAACGGCTAAGTTTTAGTTAGATTTAGTTTAAATTTAGATAGGAGATACCATCCTCCTCCTCATGCTGGTCACCAACCTAGCCACATTTTGAATTTAAAATGTTTACATTATAAATATCCGCATATAAATATTGATGAAAACTAAAAGGGTGTGTTAGTTTTAGTTAGTTTTGTGGACAGAATACAGCCTCAGTTTAATTACATTACTATGGCAGTGATTTTGAGCAATTTTGACAGTAAACATTGAGAAATTGTGTGTTCCAGATAACCAATACAACTTAAAGCTCTTTTTTGTATAATAACCAGTGACTGCAAATATTTGTGATAGTTACAGTATTCCCTAAAAGCTCAGCACAATAATGAAAATAGACAAGAGTAATGAGCACTTAACAGTTTGAAGTGATGTAGGATCAATGACCAGTTTAGCTTTATTAATGACTACTATACTTCTAGCAATGTTGCAGTTGAAAACGTTGCAGTTGATTATGTGATATGATGATATGTGGTTTCCAGCTCAGCTATATGTAACTGTGTTTGTCCTGTATTTAAAAAAAAGCATGAACTTTGTCTTACCCACATTCAAAGACATTGTAGTATAATCAAACCATAACTTTAATTTACTTGATTCATTATTAGACTGGTTGCATTTATGTGAGTCAGGTTATCATTTTTGGTGTGAGTTTTTTGGATGTTAATACGGTGGTGATATGATGTTAAAGTTTCCCTTCTCCAAAGTGACTGACATAATGCAATTGAAACATTTGTTGTTAAAACAGCCTCATTACTAAATGCAAGACAAACAACAACTTTCCTCGTCAATTCTTTCAATTAGATTGAATTGCCTCACATGTGCTTTTACTGCTTTTGTATTGATCAGGTATTGGAGTGTGAGGATACATTTCACTCAAACTCTGCATGTGGACTTGCATGCAAAACAATAAAACACATTACATTGCATGCATATTACATGTAATTAAATGTAACTTTGTACTGTACTTTGTACTTTTAAATGTATCTTTTGTATTCTTTTATACAAACCTGTTGCCACTGTGCAAATTATTAATAAAGTAATAAATTGATCCAAATGACTTCATATTTATGTGTTACACATAAGCTTTGTCACAGTCTGAATTCATCATGGTTGCTGAATTTAGCTTTGTATCATAGAAATATTGATATCAGATAGTTTTAATGTTATAATTGTTTAGACATTGATAATCTAGAACCTTTATTGAGAGAAGGATATCCCCGTTGAGATGTATCATCTGGTGAGTTTCACCCTGCGGGTGACATAACAGCGGGTGACATAACAGCGGGCGGACGGACAGATGTGCGGACAGACAGACGGACAGGGGGGTGAAACATAGTCACCACCTTACGGTGGAGACTAGAGCCCTGCACAGGACTGATTATTCGATCCCGCTCCCGCTAGATTTCTGTCCATTACCGCCCGCTCCCGCAATGATTTTTATTTTGACCGCCCGCGGCAATCGGCTGTCCGCCGCTCCCTCCCGCAACAAAAAAGAAGCCACTTTTTAGTCCCGCCACATCCCGCGAATGTATTACTTAGTCCCGTTAATACCGCAAAATCTCAATTGAGATTGAAAAACACATGGAATGAGGCTGCAGGGCCGCAAGTTAAAAGAGAAAGAAAGACAGCGTTGTCGATACAGCATTATATCAGCACCATGGGGGAGGAACAGCACCAATTAAGTTTACAGGTATTATTTATCTTAAGCCTAAATATTTCACATTTCGTAATATAATCTGCCTGTCGCGAACATTTAACATGGCTCATAGTAGGCCCTATCTAAAAGCACGATCAGCAAAGACCACACAAACACATAACATAGGCCTAATAATATTTGCCTTTTTAACAAGGCAGCGCACGAGCGCAGCAGCCAAACAGGCTATGAATTTATAGGTCTATAAGGCCAAATTTTCAAAATTAATTAATAAATTAATATTAATTATTTCATTTAATTAATGAATCAATATTAAAGAAATCAGTTCATATGAGTTCAATATACGAGGCAAAATAGCCTACAAATTGGCCAGTAAGGCCGATTTCAGCAACTTTTAACACAGAATTCAAATCAAGTAGCAGCATTAAACAGTAAAGGCCAAACAGTGCATATAGTGCAATGGACGTAAGAGGTAGTTATTAAGCTTTGCTTAAATAAAATATAGCCATCCAAACAGACTAGAACTAGACTATATTATAGTCTAGTTCTAGTTTATTTCATGTTCTTGCATTTCAGAATTGCACTTATTAAGTGCAATTCTGAAATACAAGAACATGAAATAAAGTGCAGCAACAAGTAGCCTAGTAAACAATTGACAAACCCACTAATCTAATACCTCTTCAGATTGCTGTTGAGAAACAGAATATTGCAGACGGCCTCCGGGGCTAGGCTTGTGCGTCCTTCCTCCAGAATGCGTCCACAGACACTAAAGGCCCTCTCCGAGGGCGCAGAGGACGCCGGTATGCACAAGATGGATCGTGCCAGTTTTGAGAGCGCTGAAAAGCCGGTTTAATTGCGGGAGTAAGCGGGATTTTGCGGGTCCCGCTTATTTTATCTTGACCGCCCTCTCCCTCCCGCAGGCATTTTCATGCCGCCCGCGCCGCAACAATTTGCGTCGGGTTCCCGTTCCCGATGCAGGCCTCTAGTGGAGACAATGACATAATTGGATAATTGATTAAAAATGATTTTCTCAAACACCTTCACTGTACTATTATTAATAGGGATTGGCCTATAATTATGGAGATTGTGAGGGGCCCCGGCTTTATCTAAGTGGATGACACTAACACATTACCAGATTGATGGGGTTTCACAGGTGGCTAGAGATAGATTAAATAAATCACATAGTGGGAAGGAGAGAGTGTGAGGTGCGATTTTCAGGAATTTAATCTCTAGTCCATCAGGACCAGCAGCACCTGACTGTGGGGTTGTTAGGAGGGACATCAGAGTATGGTGGACCAGAATGTGAGCTGCAAATAGAAGGGAAGTGATTACTAAAAGCACTGGCTATAATAGAAGGATCACCGGTTAGGCCTTCATTAGTCTTGGTGAGATTAGGATTTTTGCCAGATTTGTTAAATATATTATTAATTCTGTTCCAAAATCTTTTGGGGTTATTATAATTATTATTTAGACATTTGTTTTATAGAAATTGCTTTCTGTATTCCAGTTTTACAACTGTTCCTTAGGTGTTTATATGTGTTCCAGTCAGAGGGGTCCTTGAACGGAATTTTGTCCAGGCCTTGTCTCTCTGGAGACCATGCTTGGAAAGCTGGATAAGCTCCCCATTAATCCACGGTAGATGTCGACCTTTGACCTTGATGGTGATCCACGGGGCATGTTTATCAATGACCTTATTGAGTTTTGGGTAAAGGAAGTTCCAGGCGTCATTGACTGGGTATTCATTGAAAACGATTCCAGTTAAATTGTCTTACTTTTATGTATTTTGGTGGTAAGCGAGGTAGTTGGATCTTCCATACACAGGCAATAATTGAGTGGTCGCTGAAACAATCAGGTAGTACACCAGAGTTTGTGATTCTGTCAGGATGATTTACAAGAATCCAGTCTAACAGAGAGTGAAGTGAACGGGATCAATTCTAGTAGGATCGCAAACAAGTTGGGTGAAGTTTCTGTTATTGAGTAACTTATCGTGACCTTTCGAGCCAATTCTTGTTAAAGTCACCCAGGATGATACTCTCTTTTAAAGGTAGGGTAAGTGATTTGAAATTCATCATGTAGTACCAGCCTGGTGCACTAGGGGCGCCCAAGAGTAGCTACACTATGTGAACCTGCTGCTCGATCCTGATTGGAGGAGAATTCACCCTCCACCTGGGGAACTTTTATTAGCTCCTCTGCTAACGTGGGGGAGGGGGAAACTCCATACATGGTCTGCACACCTTATAATAGAGCATTTTAACTTTTTTTTTGGGGGGGGGGGGGGGGGGGGTGATATCTGACAAAAGTGAAATCACTTACCCTACCTTTAACCGATCTATGGAGTTAATAGTGGACATAATGTGTTGTGTAGATTCGGAGGGCGCATCTGTTGGTCTATAAATATTTCCAATTACAAGTTGTATATTTTCATGAAGAAGTAATCTTATCATTCAAAATGCACAGGTAATCATTCAAAATGCACAGGTTTCACATTTCACATTTGGGAACAAGCATATAGGTGGCCACACCTCCTCCTCTAGAGGTTCTGTCGTCTATACAGTATACAACACATAGGGCTTCATTTTCGCTCCATGCTTTGTCCCTAACGTTACCCGAAACCCGCAATGAATTCCCTTATTGGTATTTTCGCACCTTTCCTCTTCCCTTAGCCACTATTCTTTATACCGACACCTTTATTTGTGACTGCAGGTGTGGTCATGGGCGTGTTTGTCACGCAGTCCCTTAAGTTGCTAATTTTGTCAAATAGATTTGGGAACTAGATAATGGGATTTCAAAGCACCCGCTAACCTATACGAGAAGGCAGAGCCACATGCACACGTGCGGGCATCTGTGCGCATTGGAGATGTCCATGTGGAAAGGCGCCAGTTCAATTGATCTCCTTTATTGATTTCCCTATAAACAGCTGTAGATTGCCTGCTGTCGGTCACTTCCTTGTGTTTAAGTAAGGTATATAATATAATTAAATACATTAATTAACTTGTGACGCATTGCTGCTGCTTTCACGTTTCCACCAAATTCCCGACAGTTACCCCGAATCGTAGAGAAGACCTACCCTATAACAGCATCTGAGAGAGTGATGTTTGCCCGTCACGCTGCATTTTGAAATGTAAAAAAATGGTCCAAAATTGGCCGAGATATGAATGATCAAAAAGATGTCTGTTTTGGCAAAGAAATTCCCAACTTTTTTTTGCAAATTACTTTATAACGTTTCGCAGGCTTGGGATAAATGCACAGCGAAAGAAAAACAAAAGAAAACATGGAAATGTTTTTTCAACATAAAATGTAAGAAATGATCGAGAATGGACTGAGCTATAATTGTTTGAAAATAAGAGCTATAATCGTTTGGGAATACTCAAACATGCATGTGTCTGTCCTAAGCCCGCTGCGGGCTTATAGGAGTAGTCATAGAAGTAGGGATAAGGGGAATAGATATGGGATGAATTAAAGGCAATGGCAAGACCAACACAGATTGGATGAAAGATAAAAACGCCCAAACCACACCTATGCATAATGTAACGGGTATAGGAGGTGTTTAAGGGAGATAGGATGGTAACGAAATTACCGACTTTAGTGTGGGAACGCCTCTTCCCCAATGCTAAATGCTCTAATAGCGTAATTTAAACAGCATTATCAGGAATGGTATCTGTTAGCCATGTCTCAGACAGAGTAATTACATTAGGTTTATTGTATTCAGCCCATAGCAGGTAGATTTTGAGGAATAAGCTCCTACTATTTACATGGATAATATTGTATTCAGCCCAGGACCATAGGACGTTTTTTTTAGGAATAAGATCCTAATATTTACAACGTACATGGATAATATTTACAACTTTTATAGGTGATGATTTGTGGGAATAGAAATGATTTTCTAATGTATACATGAGTATACATTACAATAATATGAACAGTGCTGCGCACGGCGGAGGGTGGAGTAAGCAGCAGTTGGGAGAGCAGGACACCCACACACGCACGCACACACGCACGCACGCACGCACACACACACACACACACACACACACACATAGAGGAAAATCAGGGTGATGACAAAGCGGAGCAGAACATTGTGAGCTCAGTCTACAAACCTATTATATCAGGGGATAATAAATGGGTCATATAGATTCAAAATTAGAAGTTTTACAGCAGCGTTTGAACCTATTACAATATTTGCTTTCAATTACAATTTACACACACTGGCTTGGTTTACATGCACAGAATCTATTCGGAATGAAGTCATTTTCCAGGCGCTTACAAAGACGTCAGTTCTTCTTCTGTCCCTGAAATGAACAGCTTGGATATGGTCACCCTAAGTCCAAGCTGCAAGGCATTGTGAATAAAAAGTTTATATGGTGGGTCTATACCGATGCAAGCGGAATACACCATCTCCTGACCCGAATGAAAGTTCATTCTGAATGGGTTCCTTAGCAACAATTCCACCAAAAAAGTCGGTCTTTGAACAATCAGTGGTTTTTCCGTATTTTGTAGTTATGTTAATTAGTCTAAAAAAATGGCTCCTCCGGTTGGACGCCGGATTGTTGCGTGTAACTGCAGATCAACACGGTAAACACCGACCCTCCCTTGCTGTGCTCCCTACCTCCTCTCTCCGCCCTCCCTGCCTCCCTGCCCAAAAAAGGTCAAAGGCGACCTTCCTCCCGTCGCGTGGAAGTAAATGAAAAAAAAAGTTGTTTATTGAGGTTGGCATGATTTTATTTATAATATTATTTTGATGTATTTATATGGTTATGGGTATTGTATAGTACATTTTGGTATGGTGCCGTTCAAGTTTAGTACAGTACATCACAGTGTGTGATGTGGATGTGAGTGTGGTATATTTCCCTAACTGTGCTATATCATAAACTGATTTCTGCAAGAAAATGCAGCCACAGATCATCTGTGGGGACTACATGAACATGCTATATCTCTAATGAAAGGTTATGAAAAGAAGAAGCGAGTTTTTAGCATGTACCATTTTGGAGTTATCAGTGATCAAGAAAAGTAAGATTTTTTCCCCCAAAAAAAGTGTAGTGTTTGTTCAACTGACATTTTTATGATTCCACCCAGCCAGTTCATTAAGTATGCCTGGTTTGCCTGGTAGGTGGTGATGGGTGGAGATCCACCTGAACTGAAGCCACACTCACAGCTTTAGTTGCATGATAAAGGGGGAGGGGTTAGGGGAGGGCCTGAGCACATGGTGTCACTATATTGCAGTTTTTTTCATTGGCACGTTTGACTGGAAAGGTTCAGCATTACATTATTATGTACAAGGTTCAAGGTTCAAGGTTACTTTATTTCGTCTCGTGAGAGAAATTTGTCTTGGACAGTCAGGCTTGCAGCAACATTTAAGACAATACAGGACAGTACAGTTACAGAACACGGACGATAAACAAGAATGACAAAACAAACAAAAACAAACTCAAAACAAACTCTGCTGCGAAGTCTGTGTCCGTGTCGCCACTGAGCAGCGCCACCAGGCGTAATGTTCAAGGTTCAGAGCATTATGAAAGCCTTTACTACACACATTACAGCTAGAGAGCTTTATGAGACCTCATGTGTTGTTTTAGATTAGAATTCAGACTGAAGCCTTTACCACAAACTTTGCAAGTAAATGGCTTTTCCCCTGTATGAGTCCTAATGTGTGCTTTCAGAGCGCCACTCCGAATGAAGCCTCTGCCACAAATTTTGCAAGTAAAGGGTTTTTCCCCTGTATGAATCATCATGTGTTCTTTTAGATCATCTTTACGAGCAAATCCTTTACCACACACATCACAAGTAAAGGGCTTTTCCCCTGTATGAGTCCGTATGTGTTTTTTCAGATTAGAACTGCCATTGAAGCCTTTACCACATACGTCACAAGCAAAGGGCTTTTCCACTTTATGAGACCTCATGTGCAACACAAGATTTGATTTGCAATTAAAACATTTGCCACACTCTTCGCAAATAAAGGTCTTTCTCTCTCTATGAGTCTTAATGTGCATTTTTAGAGAAGCAACGTCACTTAACTGTATATCACAAACACTGCAAGTAAAGGACTTTTCCCTTGTGTGAATCTTCATGTGTGTTTTCAGAGATGTACTCTGAATAAAGCCTTTACCACAAACTCCGCAAGTAAAGGGCTTTTCCCCTGTATGAGTCCTAATGTGTGCTTTCAGAGCGCCACTCCGAATGAAGCCTCTGCCACAAATTTTGCAAGTAAAGGGTTTTTCCCCTGTATGAATCATCATGTGTTCTTTTAGATCATCTTTACGAGCAAATCCTTTACCACACACATCACAAGTAAAGGGCTTTTCCCCTGTATGAGTCCGTATGTGTTTTTTCAGATTAGAACTGCCATTGAAGCCTTTACCACATACGTCACAAGCAAAGGGCTTTTCCACTTTATGAGACCTCATGTGCAACACAAGATTTGATTTGCAATTAAAACATTTGCCACACTCTTCGCAAATAAAGGTCTTTCTCTCTCTATGAGTCTTAATGTGCATTTTTAGAGAAGCAACGTCACTTAACTGTATATCACAAACACTGCAAGTAAAGGACTTTTCCCTTGTGTGAATCTTCATGTGTGTTTTCAGAGATGTACTCTGAATAAAGCCTTTACCACAAACTCCGCAAGTAAAGGGCTTTTGCCCTGTATGAATGTGCATATGTATTTTCAGTCTATAACTCCGAATGAAGCCTGTACCGCAAACTTTGCAAGTAAAGGGCCTTTCCCCTGTATGAGTCCTAATGTGTGTCTTCAGAGTGCTACTCGAAATGAAGCCTTTACCACAAACGTTGCAAGTAAAGGGTTTTTCTCCTGTATGAATCATCATGTGTTTTTTTAGATCATTACTACGAGCAAATCTTTTAATACACACGTTACAAGTATAGGGCTTTTCCCCTGTATGAGTCCTCATGTGCTTTTTCAGACCAGAACTTTGAATGAAGCCTTTATCACAAACTTTGCAAGTATGTTTCTTTTCCCCTGTATGAATCTTCATGTGCAACGCCAGATATCCCTTAAAATCAAAACATTTGCCACACACTGTGCAGCTAAAGCTTTTCTCTGCTGTGTGACTTCTCGTGGAGTCAATGCAGCCTTTATCGCAAACTTTGCAAGTACATGACTTTACCCCTGTATGATTCTTCATGTGCAGCGCCAGATTCTCCTTAAATCCAAAACATTCGCCACACACTGTGCAGCTAAAGCTTTTCTCCGCTGTGCGACTCCTCGTGGAGTCAGTTTGTTTTGATGTTTTAAGGTCGGGGGAGAGCAGTACGCAGTATTGTACATAAACTTGTTGTGTTTTTATGTGCTGAGTTGAGGTGCCGGCTACAGGCCCTGTCATTCTGATTTCATCATAGTCCTCACTTTTCACTGCTAGCAATGTCAACGATGACCCTGCAGCCTCCAGGACCAGACTGGAGCTCCTCTCCTGTCGTTCCTCTTTAATCTGTGAAGGTTGTGGTTCCTCCTTCACCAGACTGGAGCTCCTCTCCTGTTGTTCCTCTTTAATCTGTGGAGGTTGTGCTTCCTCCTTCACCAGACTGGAGCTGTTCTCCTGTTGTTCCTTTTTAATCTGTGGAGGTTGTGGTTCCTCCTTCACCAGACTGGAGCTCTTCTCCTGTTGTTCCTCTTTAATCTGTGGAGGTTGTGGTTCCTCCTTCACCAGACTGGAGCTCCTCTCCTGTTGTTTAGTGAAAACCTTGTCTTTACACACAGGAAGGTGCAGGAGGTCTAGAAAAGAAACAAGAGAGAAGGCCATTTAACTTTGCATTTTTCCTGTTAACCATGCAGTGTTTCCTGTTTGGAGGAATTTGCTTTCCTTTTCTAAATTACAAGTCGTCTTACTCTACACAAATGACTGTGTAAGCTCACGTCCGAACCAGTATGTGATCAAGTTTTCCGATGTCACGGTCATACTAAGCCTACTATCAAGCCTCCAGCCTGCTCAGCCATTCAGCTGGTGTGAATGAAGTTGTAGACTGGTGCGTACGGAATTTCATGATGATCAATACCAAGAAAATAGAGGAGGTAGTTATTGATCCCATCCATTGCCGATCACACTGTATTGAGTGTCAATAAAAACAACATCAAACAGGTCTCCTCTTATAAATACCTTGGAGTACACATTGATGAGGACATGACCTGGAGAACGCATGTTACTTCTTGCTGTGCTAAGTTACATCAGCGTTTACACTTTCTTCGCAGACTCAGATTATTTGGAGATGATTTTTTACAGGGCAAGAATAGATTCGATCCGGAGATATGGGATAGCTAACTGGTTTGGTAACCCAACTGTAAAATATAAGTCTCAGATTAAAAGACTTGTAAAAGTGGGTGGAAAGATTATGGGATTGTCTAGCCCCCCAATCACCCTAAAAGTCATCTTCGAACAAGCTGTAGTTCGACAGGCTCAATGTAGTGTCGCTGATCCCTTACATGTTCTCAATTCCGAGTATGTGTTGATGCGAAAGGGGCAGGAGATACAGAGCTCCTCCATTGATAAAATATAACCGGTTTAGACATTCATTTATACTTATTTAACTCTCGATTAAGCTCCTGAATGGGGAGAGCATTTAGCACTCACCGGTGCAGGGTACACACTAGGGTTTAAATGTGTTATATGTAACTGTATTGTCCTGTGTCTACTGTTTTCTGTTTGTCTGTATGAAACTCTGTATGCAGCTCTGCTCTCTGACTCCAAGAGAAATTTCTCCCACGGGAGACTAATAAACCTAACCTTGAACCTTGTCTTATATCAAAGACAGTTTTTTCAGCCAGTTGTCCTTTGTAGTGGGGGGGTCGAGAAGAATGTTTCACCAAGATTTGGTGAACCAGACTTGATGTCCAGGATGTATTTCTGAAGAAAAGTAAGTGTTATCCAGCAAAAACAAATCTGTTTTAGAAGTAGAAATAGCCATTTTCCCACCATATGAAGACACTCGTTCACCATTCGTCACTAAACTGGATGTATGAGTGAGCGAGTGAGTGATTGAATGAAACTTTTTTTTTAACCTATTTTACCTTTGTTCTAGTACTATTGAGCAGTAAAGCGTGTCACACCCAACCTAATGACTTTCCAGCATGTCCACTAGAAACCAACGGATAGACATTAGCAAGGCAGTTTACTAATGTCAAAGCAGGATGTTTATATGCAGTGTCCGGTGTTTTTATTATAATATTACATTACAGGAGGCGCGGCAGTCAAGTATGTGCAAAAGTAATTAAAATGGCAGCATACCCAGACGGTATAACTTTACAGGTTGCAGCATGACGCCAGAGACCAGAGACAGTCCATGTCTCTGGTCCTTCTCTGGCTGTTCCTCTGGCGATGTTGAAGGTCTTTTGGAGGCCATCTCTCTGGATACTGTCGACTTCTCCCTGTTGTGATCTGTGTGTGTTATACAAAAGTGAGTACACCAGTCCCATTTCTCCAAACATTTCTTACATCTTTTCATGGGACAACACTGATGAAATTGAACTTTGACATAATGTAGTAGAAGTCACTGTAAAGCTCGGATGAAAAGGTGAATTGCAGTTCACCTTCACAAAACTAAAACACAGCCATTAATGTCTAAACTGCAGGCAACAAAAGTGAGTAAACACCTAACTGAAGGGACCAAGTAGACATTTTCCCTAACCAGTTGAAGGGTAGATTTCATTTTCCCTACTACTGAAACTGAAAATGTCCAAATTGGACAATATTTTGTGTGGCCACATTTATTTTCCAACTCTGCCTTCATCCTCCTCAGCATAGCCCCGCCCCCTTGCCATTCATTTCAATACAAGTTGCTTTATTGGCGTTTTGAAGCACCCGGAAGACCGCCGGAAGTGCGCCTATTTCCGCATTTGACCACCAAAATTTGGTGGTCAAATGCGGAAGTATTTCCTCCATGGACGTGCCTGAAGCAAGGGATTATGGGAACGGAAAGGATTCATGAACGAGCGCTGTCGAGAACTAGCAAAGGGGGGGGGGGGGGGGCAAGCTTGTGTGTTTGCTGTGGACTTATTAGTTATTTTTGATGAAAACTTAAATGTATACCATTACCCAAGCTGGTCAGTGACTACTTTATATTGTATGAAAGTATGAAAGAAGAGTATATGGTACATATAAATATTGGTACACAATTAGCCAATACACTTAACGTAACAGAATATGGGAGGCAGAATTGTGTCGAAACCTTGGGGGTCCGATGTGGCGGGGGTCTGACAGGGCATAGGAAGTTAGGAACAGCCTGCGTGGGTTCCCCCTCTCTCTCCCTTTCACGGCATAGCCTCAATCTCTAGGCTTACATCCGCACTGCGACGGCTTTTTGAGAAAGAAAGGTGGGTGACGAAAGGGGTGTACAAACAGCGAATCCTCTGGCCGCCACCGCCACCTCCCTCTCTCTCTCACAGATCAGTTTTGCGTGCACTTCAAATAGTGCATCAAGCCGTTGCATGATGAATTTAAATATTTAATAACTATAGTTTCCAATCAACGGCTTGCCGCAGAAAGTCCCCCGGGATCTCTGATCTCCTCCACTCTGGGAAGGACAGTTCACACTCTGTATTTGTTAAATTAGTCTACTTTTTGAGGTAGAGCTGTCTCTTTCTAGATTAGCTATGGAGAGCTCTGACCTTATTTCTTTGCCAGGACTAATATTAGCCCTGGCATGGCTATGTTGTTTAGTCCAAGTGGACTTGCACAATAATAGCCATGATTGGATCTCATTCACTTGCGGTTAGACTGCCACATGCGCGCTCAAGTGGTCATTACTCCGTGTGTACACACACTCTTAAGAGTATAAACATGAAACCAAATGGACCCGCAGGGGTCCATTTGGTTTCATTTTGGTTTCATTTTTACATTCTCAAAGAGTCACACCTGGTTAACCAACTTTCCATCATTTCGCCCGGGGACCACCTGCAACCCTCTCAAGCACCACTGGTACTCCCTGGACCACTGGCTGAAAACTACTGATGTAAGTATACCAATGTGTGTGTGTGTGTGTGTGTTTGTGTGTGTGTGTGTGTGTGTGCGCGCGCGCGTGTGTGCGCGCGCCCGCGCGCAACAGAACAGCTGCCTGCGCGCATTGATTGATTGATTGATTGAATGATTGATTTGTAGAATACAGTATGCCTACATTTCCAAAGAATTCATGACTCACTGCTGACCACTGATTAAATGTTGTGTCTCCCCTGGTGAAAGGATTTATGCAATTTTAATTGCATAATGGGACAGCTAGGGTAGGCTACCTCGTGCATGGCGTTGTGAAAGTAAAAAAAAAAATAATAATAATCCAGTCCAACAATCATATGATAAAAGGCTCAGAAATGATCCATGCTGCTGCTGCAGGCAGAGTGTATGATTGACTGTCGCAGCTCAGAACACGTTGACCCTTTGATGTGACATGAGCAGATAAGCAGCATTCGGTCACAAGCTGACGCAACCTGACGCCTACACATCCTCATGCCTAAAAGGCAAAACTTGCCTTTTATCCAGACCATGGATAAAAGGCCCATGTCGCCTTCTGAGACCCTCATAAAAGGACTTATATGCCTTTTCTCTAAAAAGGCGTTCCGTGCCTTTTCCGTCAGAAGGCATAATGTGGTTAGTGATTTATTGGCAACACCTGGGGTATGAAGGAGCGCTTGTTTTATCTGCCGGCTACTACTAGTAGGGCGGGGCGAAGGAAGTTTTACTGAGGTTATGGTTAGGGTTAGGTTAGGTTTAGGCATAGGTTTACTGAGGTTAAGTTTAGGGTTAGGATTAGGTATAGGCATAGCTTAGGTTTACTGGGGTTATGTTTAGGGTTAGAGTTAGGTTAGGGTGAGAGTTAGACGGTGCTTTATGCGGTAACTAACCCTAAACATAACCTCAGTAAAACTATGCTTCGCCCCGCCCTACTAGTAGTAGCCGGCAGATAAAACAAGCGCTCCTTCATACCCCAGGTGTTGCCAATAAATCACTAACCACATTATGCCTTCTGACGGAAAAGGCACGGAACGCCTTTTTAGAGAAAAGGCATATAAGTCCTTTTACGAGGGTCTCAGAAGGCGACATGGTCCTTTTATCCATGGTCTGGATAAAAGGCAAGTTTTGCCTTTTAGGCATGAGGATGTGTTGCAACCTGACGCATGACGCAAGGAGTCACACAACAACGCTTTGGTGTAGAAAGGCCATAACTCCAATTTCTGTGGATGCTCGTCTTGGGCAATATACCGGTATTACCGTTTACCGTGATATTGGAAATCAATACCAAGTAATATCGTTGGCTTTATAAAAAATATTCAATACCGAATATCGTCAAATACAGACATTATAATGTATTCTATTAAAATATGAGCAATGCTGCTCGCTTGTTACAGTGCTTAGGTTAGGTTTGTAACCTCCAGTTTTATACCGACACACTGATACTGTTACTATGTTACTCCTGCTATAGGCTCTTTCTACTCTGCTGAGTCTGCTAGGTTGTATTTCTTTCTTAAAGCGCTGTTTTAAACAAAGCGTTTACTTTAAACAATGATGACGGATATCTCACTCCACGTCTTTGGAATTATTTAATGGGTGAGTTTGGAGTAATGACCGCAAGTGACCGCAAGTGAATGAGATCGAACCATGGCTATTATTCTGCAAGGGGACTGATCTAAGATCCGAAGTCCCATTAGTCCGAACATGCGCTAGAAATCTCTCTCACACACACACACACACACACACACACACACACACACACACACACACACACACACACACACACACACACACACACACACACACACCAGGGGCGGATGTAACATTTCCCAATTGGGTGGGCAGGAGAAAATGGTATGGGGGCGGCTTCATCGCCTGTGTCGCTTCGCGCCATGGGCGATGAAGCCACACCCATACCATTTTTGGTTACAGGACTTTTATTAGACAAGTAAAGCATCAATAATAACAGTTGTCAGTTGTTGTTGAAGTTGCAACAGACACGGAGCATGCATAAAGCTGTTGGTTGCCATCGTGTTTGCGCCCCCCCCCCCTCCATGCCCATGCCTAGATCCGCCCCTGACACACACACGTGTATCAAAATCGATTCCATTTTAAATCAGAGAGAGAGAGAGAGAGAGAGAGAGAGAGAGAGAGAGTGAGAGAGAGAGAGAGAGAGAGAGAGAGAGAGAGAGAGTGCGATGGTCGCCTTTCAACCTTTTTCATATCAGGGCCCACTATTTATTTGGAGATTTATTCGAGATTTCTTTTGCTTTTGTCCACAATTCCAGGCTGGATTTGGGAAACAAAACAGGCAAACATAACAGATCAAAATCACCATTAATCTTCTACATTCTCTAGTTGTGTAGACTTGGACTAATTCAGATGATGAATATTTTAACTCTTGAGAGTGTAAACATGAAACCAAATGGACCCGCCAGGGTCCATTTGGTTTCATTTTTACATTCTCAAGAGTTACATCTGGTTAACTAACTTAGCTGAGGACCACCTGGTACCCTCTCACGGACCACTGGTGGTCCCCGGACAGAGTAGAAGTTACAAGCAGCACCTGCTTGTAGCTTCACTAGTAGGTCTGCTCCATAGCTCCACTGTTTCTATGGTTCTGCCTTGCAGACTCAGAAACAGTGGAGCGATGGACCCGAGCTATCTTTACTAGTAGTAGCTTGTTAACTACAAGAAGCTACTACTAGCTATAAGCTACTAATTGGTATGGTTCAACATGATGTAAGAACGTCTTTACTAACCTGCAGCAGTGTTAGGATCCTTTATGAGAAGGTTTTTTTCCGCCACGAGTCACGACGAGCTCTTTGTTCAACAACAACAACGTGGCCAGAGCCGCTGAGTTTAGCCAGAGCCTTGGAAATAGACAGAGTTACGCCAACTCCGTTCACTTCATGGGGCCAGTCCATCTACATAGACTTCTGTTGGATAGTGACATGAATAGTGACAGCCGGAAGTTACTGAATGCATTGGAGCCTATGGGCTCGCGCAAGTACATGAACCACGTGACTAGGCTGTTTTTTGACCCCTCAATGTCGCAACTCTTCTACTAGATAGCTCTAAGTTTAGCCAAAGTTATGCAAACTCCGACCAGCGTTCAGTGAGCAAATTTAACGTGAGCAAATATAAGGCGGTGGTGCAAATCTCTTCAAAATAAGAGTACCCTTTTTAGTTTTTATTTTATTGAAAAACGATCTATTTGAGCATTTAAATAATGCTATAACATACACATTGTGTTCATAATAACATAAAAACACTATACAAATACATAAATAAGGTAAAAATGTTAAATCTCAATGAATAAATGCTATTTTTCGACGATCTTAGCGACCTATTTCTGGTCCAGCCCAGGAGTCGTCCCTATTTGCGTCCCTGTTCACAATGGAGAGAAGCCGCCATTGGACTGCACCGGACTGCACCCATATATCTATGACTGCACCCCTTGAAGTGAACGGAGTTTGGATAACTTTGGCTAAACTTAGAGCTGGTCACGTGGTTCATGTACTTGCGCGAGCCCATATGCTCAAAGAGATTCTATATAAAGAGGCGACACTTCCGTTAAGACCAATGGAAACAACCAGCCCCCATGCCTCCGCCATATCGGAGTGATGTGACGTACTTCCTGTTGCTATTAAAGACTGCTGTTCTGACTACAGTTCTTGGAAACGCCACTAGATGGCGGGAGCGGCATACGCCGCCATATTGGAGTGATTTCGTCAGCGCGCCATAGAGTGGTGTTACCGCTGCACCATCTGGTGGTGAGTCAAATAATTGCATTTTGTCGCCTCTTTATATAAACCCTCTTTGCCCATATGCTCCAATGCATTCAGTAACTTCCGGTTGTCACTGTCCATGTCACTATCCAACAGAAGTCTATGTATGTAGAGAGACTGGCCCCATGAAGTGAACGGAGTTGGCGTAACTCTGTCTATTTCCAAGGCTCTGGCTAAACTCAGCGGCTCTGGCCACGTTGTTGTGGCTCTGTTGTGAGCTCTTTGTTGAACAAAGAGCTCGTCGTGACTCGTGGCGGAAAAAAAACCTTCTCATAAAGGATCCTAACACTGCTGCAGGTTAGTAAAGACGTTCTTACATCATGTTGAACCATACCAATTAGTAGCCTATAGCTAGTAGTAGCTTCTTGTAGTTAACAAGCTACTACTAGTGAATATAGCTCGGGTCCATCGCTCCACTGTTTCTGAGTCTGCAAGGCAGAACCATAGAAGCAGTGGAGCTATTGTAGCAGGTGGCTACAGCCTCTGTCGTGATGGCCTCCAAAGTCTAGTATCTGCCCCCGGACCAAGGGGATGTCCTCTTGGTCTAGTGGTTAAGATGTTGGACTTTCACGCGGGAGACCCGGGTTCGAATCCCGGGCGTTACATTGGTGCCGTGACCCGGATCGGGTTTCCCCGTGGAAGGAGGTCAAAAGGGAGGTGTGTGTAGCAGGTGGCTACAGCCTCTGTCGTGATGGCCTCCAAAGACCAATATCTGCCCCCGGACCAAGGGGATGTCCTCTTGGTCTAGTGGTTAAGATGTTGGACTTTCACGCGGGAGACCCGGGTTTGAATCCCGGGCGTTACATTGGTGCCGTGACCCGGATCGGGTTTCCCTGTGGAAGGAGGTCAAAAGGGAGGTGAGTGTAGCAGGTGGCTACAGCCTCTGTCGTGATGGCCTCCAAAGTCTAGTATCTGCCCCCGGACCAAGGGGATGTCCTCTTGGTCTAGTGGTTAAGATGTTGGACTTTCACGCGGGAGACCCGGGTTCGAATCCCGGGCGTTACACTATGGAGCAGACCTACTATGGAGCTATGGAGCAGACCTACTTTCGGACAGAGTATAAGTTACAAGCAGTATCTGCTTGTAACTTATACTCTGACCCTTATACTCTGTCCGAAATCATAGGGGTCCGGGGACCACCAGTGGTCCCTGAGAGGGTTCCAGGTGGTCCTCAGCTGAGTTAGTTAACCAGATGTAACTCTTGAGAACGTAAAAATGAAACCAAATGGACCCCGCCCTTGTGGGTCCATCTTGAGTTTTGAGGTCTGTGGGGCCAAAATGTCCCCAAATGGTGGTCCGTGGCTCAAATTCTGAATAAATAGTGGGCCCTGATATGAAAAAAATGCCCTAGCTCCCCCTCACTGTGAGAGCGACCATCTCTCTCTCTCTCTCTCTCTCTCTCTCTCTCTCTCTCTCTCTCTCTCTCTCTCTCTCTCTCTCTCTCTCTCTCTCTCTCTCTCTCTCTCTCTCTCTCTGTTTATATTTCACAATAAGTGGCTATTCACTATTCAGTTAAATTTGCAGTTGTCTGTGCCATTGTTGATCACATCACATCACTGGATCGTAAAAACAGTAGAATTCTACCTGTATCTACTATTTCGTAAGTATAGGTGTTAATTACAAACAGTAAATGAAATTTCACAGCTCCCTGGTGCTTTAGGAAGACAATATCAGTCACCAGATTTGATGATTTTTTTTAATCAGTTATCATGGTTAACATTAAAGTTTCAAGTTAGACTGTAATGGGTTTGGGGCAGGGCAGCTAAAATGACTATCAAATATCTAAATAGGCTATTGAATCAAGTAAACCTGTCTGGGAGACTGAGTAGATAAAATGACCAAAGATTATTATTATTATTTTTTAAAGTGAAATATCCCTTTAATTTTAATTTCCAACGTTGTCATGTGATAGGATTGAATCCCTTATTCTTTCCTGTTTTCTGATATTAGTCTAGGCCTGGCATGGCTATGTTGTTTAGTCCAAGTGGACTTGCACAATGGTGCCATGTCATTATTCCAACCTCTCATTGTTGCGACCTCCCATTGTTCCGAATTCACTAACCCTGTCTCTAGCCTTCACCTCAACATGACCTCAAGTATGTCGCTGTGCGGACACAGGGGCTTAAAACAAGGCGGCCAACCAGCCGCGCTGATAGTGGATTTCCAGCGCATGTTCGGACTAGTCTTGGGCGATATTGATTTTTTAATATCGATATTGATAACGTGATTAAAACCGGTATTATCGATATTACCGAGTCTAGCGGCCAATTAATGAAACATTAGTATCATATCACAGTGATGGACGGCAGCCCAGAGCGCTATAATGGCTATTTCTTTGGGCCACCACCAGAGATCGTGAGCGGAGCGCGAGCGGAGCGGGTGGATTTTTAAGTGAGAGCTGAGCGCGTTTTCAAATGGGTGGGAGCGCGCTCTGGAGCGAGAATTATTCTCCGCTCCAGGCCGCTCCAAGCCGTTCAGTCCACACAACGGCACACGTGTTCAGTAGCACAGCATAAACGTGTGGTTCAGATGGCGACTATAGGCCTACAGTGCCAGCAGCACGATCAAGACATTTAAAATCCTCTCCGAGGTGCGGGAGGAAGGAGGAGATGATGGTCATGATGGAAATGGAAAAAAGAAAAAGTAAGCTGACTGTCTTGCTGTCTATCTTGCCTTAGATGCGTCACCTCGCTATTTATTTTGAAGCACTGCACATCATAACGGCAACGTATTTGAGCGCAGCGACCCCCCCAATTATGTCCAATTCCCCCACAGTGTAACATCATCAATAACCTATTATCCCCTATAGCATTTTGGAAACGAAATACCGCGGCATAAGATTAATTAGTTATTTGCCGCACCTGTCTGGGTTATAGACAGCAGTGTAACTGCACATATAACTCCTGTCTTAAATGTTTATGCTGTGAGGGGGGCAATAACCTGATCCTAACAGTATTAGCTCATTGGTCACACAGCTGTTTATAATTAACCGGGGAGTCACTAATTGCAGCTGGCTATGTGCAGAAGATAAAAGGTGGCATTCTCAGTCCATATTATTTCATTAAACGGTATATAATTATACACATCATATACACCCAACGAAACCACTCAATGGACACAGCAAATACCAGTTTGAATGATCAAAATCCATTCAGAATTGAAGATGTATAGAAGGAATCAAATCTCAACTCTTTGCAATGCGACGTGGTGAGTCCCGCTCTCTGTCTCCGTCTCCGTCTCTATAGATAGTAATTCCTTCGCTTAATACACAAGCAAGGCAGAATGAAACGTAATGCAACAGAGAATTCCCAAAACCTTAATTGAAATATGTAGATTGCAGGGGTGGTCAGCTCTGGTTGTCTTTTTTTTTTTTTTTTTTTTTTTTTGCTATGCCAAAAGATCGCTATACTGGCTTGCGTGTGTGCGCGTGTGTGCGTACATGCGGCATTCTCAGTCCATATTATTTAATTAAACAGCATATCAATATACACATCATATACACCCAATGAAACCATTCAATGGACACAGTAAACGCCAGTTTTAATTGTCAAAATCCGTTCAAAATTGTCTGTCTTAAATGTTTATGCTGTGAGGGGGGCAATAACCACTATGTGTTTCGACAAAGAAAAAGCAGTAGCCTTTTTTCCAGCCGTCAAATTTTGCTCCTGAGCGGGCGGCGCTGCGTGGTTGTTTTTCTTTTTTTGGACGATATTGTTTGGAGGGGACGGTAAAATACGATATTCGGTATTCGGTATTTTTTGTAAATCCTGCGATATTACTCGGTATTGATTTTCAATATCGCGGTAAACGGTAATACCGGTATATTGCCCAAGACTAGTTCGGAGTACTATGGGACTTCGGATCTTAGATCAGTTCCCTTGCAGAATAATAGCCATGGTTCGATCTCATCCACTTGCGGTTACTTGCGGTCATTACTCCATGTGTACTCACCCATTAAATAATTCCAAAGACGTGGAGTGAGATATAGGGCTCCATTTTCGTTACCATAAACCCCTTGTCCCAAACCCCTTATCTCTACTTTACAATTTTGGACAAACCTTTTGCAATAGTTCAATGTGTCAATGTATTGACACTTTGAGAGCTTGTAGACATTTTAACTATTGAAAAATGTTTTTTAACAGTTTAAAAAGGCAAAGAAGTTAACAGATAAGGGGTTTAGTGGTGACATCAGTAGTTTTCAGCCAGTGGTCCAGGGAGCACCAGTGGTGCTTGAGAGGGTTGCAGGTGGTCTCCGGTCTAAATGATGGAAAGTTGGTTAACCAGGTGTAACTCTTTGAGAATGTAAAAATGAAACCAAATGGACCCCTGCGGGTCCATTTTGTTTCATGTTTACACTCTCAAGAGTGTGAGTACACACAGAGTAATGACCACTTGAGTGTGCATGTGTCAGTCTAACCGCAAGTGAATGAGATCCAACCATGGCTATTATTGTGCAAGTCCACTTGGACTAAACAACATAGCCATGCCAGGGCTAATATTAGTCCTGGCAAAGAAATAAGGTCAGAGCTCTCCATAGCTAACCTAGAAAGAGACAGCTCTACCTCAAAAAGTAGACTAATTTAACAAATACAGAGTGTGAACTGTCCTTCCCAGAGTGGCGGAGATCAGAGATCCCGGGGGGTCTGGCTTTCTCGGAAAACTATATTTGATTGGAAACTATAGTTGTTAAATATTTAAATTCATCATGCAACGGCTTGATGCACTATTTGAAGTGCACGCAAAACTGATCTGTGAGAGGGAGAGGGAGGTGGCAACCAGCGCTCGCTCATGAATCCTTTCCGTTCCCATAGTCCCTTGCTTCAGGCACGTCCATGGAGGAAATAGGCGCACTTCCGGCGGTCTTCCGGGTGCTTCAAAACACCAATAAGCAACTTGTATTGAAATGAATGGCAAGGGGGCGGGGCTATCGCTCCTGTTCACTGTCTATATAAGTTCTAGTGAACTCCATGCTAAGGAGGATGAAGGCAGAGTTGGAAAATAAATGTGGCCACACAAAATATTGTCCAATTTGGACATTTTCAGTTTCAGTAGTAGGGAAAATGAAATCTACCCTTCAACTGGTTAGGGAAAATGTCTACTTGGTCCGTTCAGTTAGGTGTTTACTCACTTTTGTTGCCTGCAGTTTAGCCATTAATGGCTGTGTTTTAGTTTTGTGGAGGTGAAATGCAATTTACCTTTTCATCCGAGCTGTACAGTGACTACTACTACATTATGTCAAAGTTCAATTTCATCAGTGTTTTCCCTTGAAAAGATGTAAGAAATGTTTGGAGAAATGGGACTGGTGTACTCACTTTTGTATAACACACACAGATCACAACAGGGAGAAGTCGACAGTATCCAGAGAGATGGCCTCCAAAAGACCTTCAACATCGCCAGAGGAACAGCCAGAGAAGGACCAGAGACATGGACTGTCTCTGGTCTCTGGCGTCATGCTGCAACCTGTAAAGTTGTACCGTCTGGGTATGCTGCCATTTTAATTACTTTTGCACTTACTTGACTGCCGCGCCTCCTGTAATGTAATATTATAATAAAAACACCGGACACTGCATATAAACATCCTGCTTTGACATTAGTAAACTGCCTTGCTAATATCTATCCGTTGGTCTCTAGTGGACATGCTGGAAAGTCATTAGGTTGGGTGTGACACGCTTTACTGTTCAATAAGTACTAGAACAAAGGTAAAATAGGTTAAAAAAAAAGTTTCATTCAATCACTCACTCGCTCACTCATACGTCCAGTTTAGTGACGAATGGTGAACGAGTGTCTTCATATGGTGGGAAAATTTCTACTTCTAAAACAGATTTGTTTTGCAGGATAACACTGGATACCTTTCTTCAGAAATACATCATGGACATCAAATCTGGTTCACCAAATCTTGGTGAAACATTTTTATCGACCCCCACTACAAAGGACAACTAGCTGAAAAAACTGTCTTTGATATAAGACAAGGTTCAAGGTTAGGTTTATTAGTCTCCCGTGGGAGTAATTTCTCTTGGAGTCGGACAGCAGAGCTGCATACAGTTTCATATAGACAAACAGAAACACAGGACAATACAATGACATATAACACATTTAAACCCTAGTGTGTACCCTGCACTCGTGAGTGCTAAATGCTCTCCCCATTCAGGCGCTTAATCGAGAGAGGTATAAATGAACGTCTAAACCGGTTATATTTTATCAACGGTGGAGCTCTGTATCTTCTGCCCGTTCGCATCAACACATACTCGGAGTTGAGAACATGTAAGGGATCAGCGACAATACATTGAGCCTGTCGAACTACAGCTTGTTTGAAGATGGCTTTTAGGGTGATTGGGGGGCTAGACAATCCCATAATCTTTCCACCCACTTTTACAAGTCTTTCAATCTGAGACTTATATTTGACAGTTAGGTTACCAAACCAGTTGGCTATCCCGTATCTCAGGTTCGAATCTATGCTTGCCCTGAAAAAAAATCATCTCCAAATAATCTGAGTCTGCGAAGAAAGTGTAAACGCTGATGTAACTTAGCACAGCAAGAAGTACAGTAACATGCGTTCTCCAGCTCATGTCCTCATCAATGTGTACTCCAAGGTATTTATGAGAGGAGACCTGTTTGATGTTGTTGTTATTGACACTCAATACAGTGTGATCGCCAATGGACCAGTGTCATCGGAAAACTTGATCACATACTGGTTTGGACATGAGCTTACACAGTCATTTGTGTACAGAGTAAGACGACTTGTAATTTAGAAAGGGAAAGCAAATTCCTCCAAACAGGAAACACTGCATGGAAAAATTCAAAGTTAAAAATGCAAACGTAAATGGCCTTCTCTCTCGTGTCTTTTCTAGACCTCCTGCACCTCCCTGTGTGTAAAGACAAGGTTTTCACTGAACAACAGGAGAAGAGCTCCATTCTGGTGAAGGAGGAACCACAACCTCCACAGATTAAAGAGGAACAACAGGAGAGGAGCTCCAGTCTGGTGAAGGGGGAACCACAACCTCCACAGATTAAAGAGGAACGACAGGAGAGGAGCTCCAGTCTGGTGAAGGGGGAACCACAACCTCCACAGATTAAAGAGGAACAACAGGAGAGGAGCTCCAGTCTGGTGAAGGGGGAACCACAACCTCCACAGATTAAAGAGGAACGACAGGAGAGGAGCTCCAGTCTGGTGAAGGGGGAACCACAACCTCCACAGATTAAAGAGGAACGACAGGAGAGGAGCTCCAGTCTGGTGAAGGGGGAACCACAACCTCCACAGATTAAAGAGGAACGACAGGAGAGGAGCTCCAGTCTGGTCCAGGAGGCTGCAGGGTCATCGTTGACATTGCTAGCAGTGAAAAGTGAAGACTATGATGAAAACACAGAGACAGAGCCTGTAGCCGCCACTCAGAACATAAAAACACAAGTTTATGTACAGTACTGCGTACTGCTCTCCCCCGACCTTAAAACATCAAAACAAACTGACTCCACGAGGAGTCGCACAGCGGAGAAAAGCTTTAGCTGCACAGTGTGTGGCGAATGTTTTGGATTTAAGGAGAATCTGGCGCTGCACATGAAGAATCATACAGGGGTAAAGTCATGTACTTGCAAAGTTTGTGATAAAGGCTGCATTGACTCCACGAGGAGTCACACAGAAGAGAAAAGCTTTAGCTGCACAGTGTGTGGCAAATGTTTTGATTTTAAGGGATATCTGGCGTTGCACATGAAGAGTCATACAGGGGAAAGGCCACATACTTGCAAAGTTTGTGATAAAGGATTCATTCAAAGTTCTAATCTGAAAAAACACATGTGGACTCATACAGGGGAAAAGCCCTATACTTGTAACATGTGTACTAAAAGATTTGCTCGTAGTGGTGATCTAAAACAACACATAATGATTCATACAGGAGAAAAACCCTTTACTTGCAACGTTTGTGGTAAAGGCTTCATTCGGAGTAGCACTCTGAAAATACACATTAGGACTCATACAGGGGAAAAGCCCTTTACTTGCAAAGTATGTGGTACAGGCTTCATTCGGAGTTATAGACTGAAAATACATATGCACATTCATACAGGGCAAAAGCCCTTTACTTGCAGAGTTTGTGGTAAAGGCTTTATTCAGAGTACATCTCTGAAAACACACATGAAGATTCACACAAGGGAAAAGTCCTTTACTTGCATTGTTTGTGATATACAGTTAAGTGATGGTGCTTCTCTAAAAATGCACATTAAGACTCATAGAGAGAGAAAGACCTTTATTTGCGAAGAGTGTGGCAAATGTTTTAATTGCAAATCAAATCTTGTGTTGCACATGAGGTCTCATAAAGTGGAAAAGCCCTTTGCTTGTGACGTATGTGGTAAAGGCTTCAATGGCAGTTCTAATCTGAAAAAACACATACGGACTCATACAGGGGAAAAGCCCTTTACTTGTGATGTGTGTGGTAAAGGATTTGCTTGTAAAGATGATCTAAAAGAACACATGATGATTCATACAGGGGAAAAACCCTTTACTTGCAGAATTTGTGGCAGAGGCTTCATTCGGAGTGGCGCTCTGAAAGCACACATTAGGACTCATACAGGGGAAAAGCCATTTACTTGCAAAGTGTGTGGTAAAGGCTTCAGTCTGAATTCTAATCTAAAACAACACATGAGGTCTCATAAAGCTCTCTAGCTGTAATGTGTGTAGTGAAGGCTTTCATAATGCTCTGAAAACATTACATAATAATAATAATAATAATAATAATAATAATAATAAACTTAATTTGTATTGCACCTTTTCATGCAGAAGTGCTTTAAATAAGTGCTAAAATAAGATGAAAAAAAAAACATACAATTAAAAAGGCAAAACATTAAAAATGCAATACAATGTGGACATAAAATATGGCATAAAACATTAAAATACAACACAGTGACAGTGAAAATGTCAGATAACAGTTTGGTTGTTTTATTGCTTAAAGGGATATTCCACTTTCAAAAAAACTTTTGGTCAATTTATGGACTACTCAGTCTCATGTAAACACACCAAACTGTCTGGTATGTTACTCCATTTAGTATTTAGATATTGATGTTCATTTTAGCGCATCTGTCTCCTTCCTAAACAAACCCATTATAACTTAAAACTCCATTTTAACCATGACAGATTATTGGAAAACAACCCATCTTTTTCTGGTGACTGATATTGTCCTCCTAATACGTGAGAGGGCTGTGGAATTTTATTTACAGTTTTCATTTATTTTTAAATATTGTTATGGAAAATGTAGCCACCGCCACATTTGGGTATGCCCACCCAAATAAATAAAACAATATTTTAAAAAAATAAATGAAATTCCGCAACCCTCTCACGCATTAGGAGAACAATATGAGTCACCAGAAAAAAAAAAGATGGGTTGTTTTCGAATAATCTGTAATGGTTAAAATGGAGTTTTTCGAATAATCTGTAATGTTTAAAATGGAGTTTTAAGTTATAATGGGTTGTATAGGAAGGGGACGGGGCAGCTAAAACAAATCAGCTAAATCAAATATCTAAATACTGAAAGGAGTAACTAAAGGAGTAAGTTTTTATTTATTTATTTATTTGAACGTGGAATATCCTTTTAATATTTTTAAATCCCTTCTTACAACTTTTCCCCCTTGGCTTCAATGTGATATGACTATTTTTGTTTATTTTATATGACTATTTTTGTTTCCTATATCTGTCTACTTGTTTGCCCTCTTTTTGAAATGTATTGTCTTTGTTTTTGTCTTTATTTGGTTGTAAAGCACTTTGGTCAACCTCAGTTGTTTTAAAACTGTGCTATATAAATAAAGATTGAATGATTGATTGACTTTAGTTGCATTTAGAGACAAATGCCTGGGTCAAAATGCACATCTGAATACCACGGTTAATTGTACAGGGAAGACGTGCTTAGTTATATTAGGAATAATGCACAATGTCCCTGTGAACTATGTGTTGACATATTTAACGCAGACATTCATGATGTCTGAGTGAAATCCCATAATCTGACAATATCAACATGATTTTTTTAATCTTGATTATCTATTGTATGTAGAATCTACATATAAGCATGGGCGAAATGTGATTGAATGTAACATTTTATGCTGATAGATGTTTCAGATATTAACCGTTATATGTGTGGAAAGCCTGTTTATTTCGCTTTTTAAATGCTTGTTTTAAGCTTTCCGGCACATGTATTAGGTCGAATGGCATCCCCGGAAAATATCAATATAAAGGTCCGACTCAGATGTTTTCTGTTTTCAATGATGATGTTGTTAGTTAGTAGTAGTAGTGTTTCAAATCATTTTAAATATAACGACTTTAAAGGTAGGGTAAGTGATTTGAAATTCATGGTGTAGTACCAGCCTGGTGCACTAGGGGCTCCCAAGAGTAGCTTCACTATGTGAACCTGCTGCTTGATCCTGATTGGAGGAGAATTCACCCTCCACCTGGGGAACTTTTATTAGCTCCTCTGCTAACGTGGGGGACGGGGAAACTCCATATATGGTCTGCACACCTTATAATAGATTTTAACAGATTTTTTTTTGGGGGGGGTGATATCTGACAAAAGTGAAATCACTTCCCCTACCTTTAATTTGAAATATCTTAGGTTGTTTTGCATGCCATCGTGTTTGGTGGGGGAGACTGGGCATGCCTAGATTCACCCCTGATTTGCATCCTGGCTAAATATGGAAGACAAGGGCGAGGACATTTTATGGCAAATTTGCCCCAGACTGGCGCGCCACAACCGGTGTGCAAATATCAACTGAAATATTTCATACAGCTAATGAAAATTCAAAATTCCTATCTAAAAAAAACAAAAACAAAACAAAAAAAAAAACATAAGGTAACACATACGTGCTCATTCATTATAACAATAATAACTTCTATATGCTCATTTATAATTCATTACAATACATTTATAATGCATTATAAGACCCGTTATAAATGTCTGTAACCATGTATAATTCATCATAATTACATTTATGACATTATTATAACTGTTAGTCATAATGCTCAAAGGAACAGCACATTATAACTACCATCACTTAGTCAATTTTAACGGGCCATATACAAATGTTGTAATGTGTCATCATATCACATTATGACTACCGTAATTTCCGTACTATAAGCCACACCAGCTAAATTTGGGCCAAAATACTGATTTTGATATGTATAAGCCACACCTGACTATAAGCCGCACCAGACAGCAAGCTTCATGTTAGAGCAGTGGTTTTCAACCTTTTTGATCCCAGGGCCCACTATTTATTCAGCATTTGAGCTACAGACCACCATTTGACAACATTTTCACCCCACAGAACCCAAAACTAAAGATTTCTTTTGGTTTTGTCTACAATTCCAGGATGGATTTACACAAACAAAACAGGCAAAACAGAGAGATCAAAATGACCATGACTTATTAATTAACTTATTAATTAACTCTTGAGAGTGTAAACATGAAACCAAATGGACCCGCAAGGGTCCATTTGGTTTCATTTTTACGCTCTCAAAGAGTTACATCTGGTTAACCAACTTTCCATCATTTAGTCTGGAGGGCCCACCTGGAACCCTCTCAGGGACCACTGGTGGTCCCCGGACCACGTGTTGAAAACCCCTGTTTATAAAAAACACCTGTAAAAATCCATAGATTGGAATGGCCGCACCGTTGTACAACCCCAATTCCGTTGAAATTGGGACGTTGTGTAAAATGTAAATAAAAACAGAATGCATTGATTTGCAAATCGTTTTCAACCTCTATTCAGTTGAATACACCACAAAGACAATATATTTAATGTTCAAACTGATAAACTTTATTGTTTTTTGAAATTATACAATCTTTTGTAAATTGATCCCTGCAACACGCACCAAAAGAGTTGGGACGGGGGCAACAAAAGACTGGGAAAGGTCATGAATGCACAAATAACGCCTGTTTGGAACATTCCACAGGTAAACAGCTTAATCTTAAACAGTTTAATATCGTGATTGGGTATAACAGGACCATCCCAGTCGGGGGCGGGGCGCCATTCCGAAACACCGCCACATAGAAACACCCCCATTTCGAAGCATCCCCATTCCGAAGCACCACCATTTCGAAATAATGTGCTTTCGGAATGGTGATGTTTTGCCATTTTACTAAAGACATCGCCATTCCGAACCCCCCCCCCCCCCCCCCCCCCCCCTTCCAATAGCGCACGCTCTCTCGCCCCCCCTGCCCAAACAAGCGCGCCCCGACCGACCCCCCCCCCCCCCCCCTCGTTTATTTATTCATTTCGTCTAGTTCATTTAGTCTACAGATATAGCCTAGCCTTAGAGTCTTAGAGCCTTATTAAAGTTGCACATAGGCTCCTCACTGCATGTCACGCTATACCAATAATATATGTATAACATAAAGCATCGACATGGGCACATGTAATGTTCCCGACATGAAGCTGTGTCCGTAATGTGTTCAGTACAGTGTCCAACAACAACACAGCCACGTGTTGCAGTTTACAGCTGAGCTGACAGACAGGCAGACAGGCGGACGGACGGACGGACGGACGCACAGACCTAAAATCGGGATCTAAAATGCACGCGCGGCTGTGCCAACGCTCAGTTACACACGCCTTTTCACACCAGGGCCCAATATTTTTTCTGTCACGGACCACCATTTGCCACGGACCACCATTTGGTGTCGACTTCAGTCTCTCATTCTCTCTGACCCAAAACTAAGGATTTTCAAGTTTTGGTCCACAATTTAGGAAATAACTGGTAAAACGTTGGTCAAAATGACAATTCTACTGCATTTCGTTTTGAAAATTAATTAGGCCTAATTCAGATGTTTAAATAGCCTATAATTTCACTCTTGAGAGCGTGAAGAGTTACAGATCTATAAGTGTCCATTTGGCAACTGTCCATCATTTAGCTGGGGACCACCTGGAATCCTCTCAGGAACCACTGGTGGTCCCCGGACAACGTTGAAAACCACCGCACTAACGGATCGCATTTCGTTAAGGCTGTAGCGCGCGTCTCTCTCTCTCTCTCTCTCTCTCTCTCTCTCTCTCTCTCTCTCTCTCTCTCTCTATAAAATAGAACTAGGCTACTATGTAGAATGAATGTCTGTGAGTCTATAATATTTCAGAAATATTAGACTCACAAATAAATAGAACTACTATGTCATTCAACATAGTAGTTCTATTTTATCACTGTGCTGTGAGAGGATAAATATAAGGTCCCTGGTGGCTCAAATAGTAGGCATTATTTGGAGGCATATTTGGCTATTATTTGGAGATTTTATTTCTTCTCAATATTGGGGTGGCACTCATAGGCTCGCTATAATAATGATCAATCAGATTATTCACACCTTATGAGGATCAGATTGTTACATTTGTCCGAGGAGAGCAGAGCGTTTTCTGCTGCTCAGACAGCACGCATTCGTCTACCTATCAGCATGTTGTATTTGGCCTAATTCAATTATTGGCAAAAGCCGTTGTGTAACTTTACATTGAGACCCCAGGCCCAGGTGGGATAAATAGCCTACCTTTATATATCCTATGTAGGGATATTCCTCTTCTTCATACCGGTGCAATTTGTCATGAAATGAAAGTAGCTGTCGATCTTTTTCCATAGCGCAGGTGCAATCAATCTGTATAACGAGCCGTCCAGCAGTGTTGCGCACTAACGGCTATAATATCATATAAGATGCTCGCATCATGGGTGAGTTTTAACGTGGTCAACGGTTCTTCCAGCTATGCCCATTTGTGAGCCCAGTCTGTCTCAGACAGACTCCTACACCTACATGCATGATTATGAGTGCATTCAGGGACTGAAGTTGCATATAGCTATATGTTCGTTGCTGTCGCTGCGCTGCTTATTACCAGAGCAAGTGGCGGTGGTGCTGCTGCTGCTGCTTACAGTAGAAATATACAGACTAGCCTGGTTGTTTTCTATTTATCCCCATTTACTTTCTTTTCTACGTAATTTGGCAGGCCGCGGTTCTCAAACTTTTTTAATGTCTTTTATCCACATGTGGGTGGGAATGGAATTGAGAAGGATGCGCTTTACGCTCAAGACATTTCCAAAATGAGCGCGCACGCACGCACAGCTAGAGGAAAATGTGACATGTGCAAATATGTGGTCATGGGCCAACAGAGTAGACAAACAGACAGACAAAATAGCTGTTAAAACAGCATCGATTTTCAACTGATATTCTTCTTCACTCGGCCCTGCTTTGCGCTATTTGATTGTGGCGCGCGTAGACGAGGGTGAGAGAGAGAGAGAGAGAGAGAGAGAGAGAGAGAGAGAGAGATAGACTCAGAGAGAGAGAGAGAGAGAGAGAGACTCAGAGAGAGAGACTCAGAGAGAGAGAGAGCTGAGAGCCGCGCGCTACAGCCTTAACGAAATGCGATCCGTTAGTGCGGTGGTTTTCAACGAGTTGTTCGGGGACCACCAGTGGTCCCTGAGAGGATTCCAGGTGGTCCACAGCTAAATGATGGACAGTTGCCAAATGGACACTTATAGATCTGAGAGGGCGAGCGACTGGCGAGACAGAGTAATGATAAAAAGGCAATGAATAATAATATATTCGGAATGGCGTGGTCTTTGAAAAAAAGAAAAAACATCGCCATTTCGAAGTGGTATTCTTCGAAATAGCAGTGTTTCGGAATGGTGATGTGTGGCCTTCGGAAAGGCAGTGTCTTTTTTTCCACTGAGAAACCCCGCCATTCCGATTAATGGAAGTGAACGATCGGAATAGCGGGGCTTCGGAATGGCGACGTGTAACCATCCCAGTCGTTCACAATCAAAGATGGGGCGAGGTTCACCACTTTGTGAACAATTCTGTGAGAAAATCATCCAACGGTTTAAAGACAATGTTTCTCAACATTCAATTGCAAGGAATTTGGTGATTTCATCATCTACAGTCCATAATATAATCAAAACATTCAAAGAATCTGAAGAACTTGCTATACTAAAGCGACAAGGCTGAAAACCAACACAGAACACTTGTGACCTTTGATCCCTCAGGTGGCTCTGCATTAAAAACTGACATCATTGTGTAAAGGATATTACTGTGAGGACTCAGGAACACTCAGAAAACCATTGTCAGTTTACATAATTTGTCGCTACACCTGCGATTGCAAGTTAAAACTCTACCATGCAAAGCAAAGCCATACATCAGAAAGGTTGGTTTGAAAAAACAACCAGAAAAACAACCAGAAATGCCTTCTCTGGGTACAATATCATTTGAAATGGTTAGACACAAAGTGGAAAAGTGTGCTGTGGTCTGATGAGTCCACATTTCTAATGATAGTGGACCCAGAGAAGGCATTTCTGGTTGTTTTTCTAGTTGTTTTTCAAACCAACCTTGATGATGTATGGCTTTGCTTTGCATGGTAGAGTTTTAACTTGCAATCGCAGGTGTAGCGACAAACTATGTAAACTGACAATGGTTTTCTGAGTGTTCCTGAGTCCTCACAGTAATATCCTTTACACAATGACGTCAGTTTTTAATGCAGAGCCACCTGAGGGATCAAAGGTCACAAGTATTCTGTGTTGGTTTTCAGCCTTGTCGCTTTAGTATAGCAAGTTCTTCAGATTCTTTGAACGTTTTGATTATATTATGGACTGTAGATGATGAAATCACCAAATTCCTTGCAATTGAATGTTGAGAAACATTGTTTTTAAACTGTTGGATGATTTTCTCACAGAATTGTTCACAAAGTAGTGAACCTTGCCCCATCTTTGATTGTGAACGACTGGGATGGTCCTGTTATACCCAATCACGATATTAAACTGTTTAAGATTAACCTGTTTACCTGTGGAATGTTCCCAACAGGCGTTATTTGTGCATTCATGACCTTTCCCAGTCTTTTGTTGCCCCCGTCCCAACTCTTTTGGTACGTGTTGCAGGGATCAATTTACAAAAGATTGTATAATTTCAAAAAACAATAAAGTTTATCAGTTTGAACATTAAATATATTGTCTTTGTGGTGTATTCAACTGAATAGAGGTTGAAAACGATTTGCAAATCAATGCATTCTGTTTTTATTTACATTTTACACAACGTCCCAATTTCAACGGAATTGGGGTTGTATAATCCTCAGGGTCAAAAGCAAGCATGTGAAAAAAGTAGCGGCTTATAGTCCGGAAATTACGGTAATGTGTAAATGAAATGATGCCTTATACACATCAATAACACGCTATAAGATAAGATGGTTTAGGACTTTAGACTTTTCTATAGCATGACATAGTGACCTTCAAGTAAAGCGACAACATTTTTTAATCGTTATAAATAGTTTTATCATACTATAATATGCCACAGCATGACATAGTGACTGTCAAGTAAAGCGGCACTTTTACTTGAAATCCAGTCTTGTATTGCAGACAAAAGCAAAATAAATCTTTAGTTTTGGGGGCCTGTGGGGCTAAACTGTCCTCAAATGGTGGTCCATGGCTCAAACTTCTGAATAAATGGTGGGCCATGGTATGAAAAAGGTTGAAAACCCCTGTGGTATAGTATGACATAGTGACCTTTAAGTAAAGTGGCATTATTTTGAATGGTTATAAATAGTTTTATCATACTATAATATGCTATAGCATGACATAATGACCTTTAAAGGTAGTGGAATATTTTGAATGGTTATAAATAGTTTTATCATTCTACAATATGCTAGAGCATGACATAGTGACCTTTAAGTAAAGTGGCCCTCAGCATTACTTAGGACAAAAATGAACATTATCCAAGACAGGATCTTTATTTTACCTAAACAAATTGACAAGCTCAAGGTAAACTCTACAGAGTCTACAAATCTACAGTGTATGAGCATAGGCGGATTATGAAATGAAGGGCCCCCCTACACCGGAGGATTTTTCTGATCGGCGCGGCGGCATGATGGTTTAGGACTTTTGGGGCTATTTTAGTGACAAAATTAGTAAACCCATTCTTAATAAGGACCGTATGCACCATTATTATTCACTTTTACCCCTTTTTTGGGTGGGCCCTGAGCTTGAGCCTCTTAGCGATCACGCGGAGACTCAAGCTCATGGGCCCCCCTAGCTCAGGGGCCCCTGGGCCTGGGCCCAACGTGCCCGTTGGATAATCCTTCCCTGTGTATGACAAATGCAGCGGGACAGCGCACAGAGAGACATCAGTAAAAAATAAAAATCAAGAGGCAGTGCAATAGAGAAGTCACTGAGGAATATAACTCAAGTCTAGCATCCTAATGATCCTCACCGTGTTGGGACATAGCGACATCTAACCACCATAGACCTGCACAGTGACGTCACCAACCCTGTTCCACTAGTGGATTCCTCATTCATTTTCCTCATAGACTTTTCGAAAAATGGTTAATAAAAATACGATTGTGCCGCGGCCAAAGCCAACTCGGGTCGTGACAGTTCATGACAACAAACACAATATCGTCCTGTAATATCTAATTAGCAAGAGGTAGAAAACGGCATGATACAAGACTTTGTATCAAGCCTTTCATCTTAAAAAATGATTTGATTGTCCCAAAAGTTTGTGCCATCATGATTCGTCACGACCCGAATTGGCTTTGTCGCGGCGTGATCGTCTTTATATAAATTATTTTCGAAAAATCTATGAGAAAATGAATGGGGAATCCGTTTCTGGAACAGGGGCGGTCACGTCACTGCGCAGGTCTATACAGGAGGGTACAGTGTATCAAAATACTTTATATAAAAAAAGTAAACTAAAAAATACATGGCAAAACTTACCCTTTAAGTGCACCAATAAAAGAGTCAGTGGTTGGAATAGCTAAAAATAACTGTACCTCAAAAAAAAAAAAAAAAAAAAAACTTTAGGACTGCTCCTATATGGGCAATAGCCTCACTAAGGCCTCAGTGGTTGCAAACCTTGGTTACTGCCGTTATCCCATTAAAACAAAACATGCAAACAGAACCTTGAAACGGCTCAAAAGTGCAATCTGAGCCCCAGAGCAGCACAAAATATAACACTGTGCATTTATGGGCAATAATTGCCCACTTTCCTTCATCTCACCGATCCTGGCCCTTATTTCAGGAGTGATGGCTGCACGACACTTATTTACATCAGGGCTGCAAACTTTTCGAAAATGTCAATAGGGAAAATAAACATTTTTTTTATATAAATCCATGAAAACACTTTTTTTTTTTTTTTGTGGATTTAGCCTATTTTAATGATTTGCAATCTTTAAGACTGATGTCTTCACCTCCCTGCCAGCTGTTCTCCATGCAATGTCAGCCTCGTTGTGCCCGCTCTCTGGTTAGTGTATACCATGGGGTCACCAGCCACACATCTATTTTCCTGGCTTCATAATAGACAACCATTCCCAGTTTTGGCCACAAAGGGGACCTTTGACCCTTGCTAAATGCCACAAACTCCACAATCAAACTGAGTCTCTGACAATAACACTTCAAGGAACGGTCACTCCTTTTGGGTTCAGTCAGATTATACTATTGCTACTATGGCAGAGCTACCAATCCATGCTTATTTTCTTTTCCCTTTTAAACACACACACACACACACACACACACACACACACACACACACACACACACACACACACACACACACACATACACACCCACTAGGGCTGCACAATTAATAAAAATTAAATCGAAAATCGTGATTTTCCCCTATCCTAGCATATTTATGGACTCCAATAAGAGAAAAGAAAGTACTTAAATGGTATGAGTAAAAGCTCTTTGAAGCTAATACAACAAAAGTACAGTAATCAAACTTTATTGAAGACACATCGTCCATAGTGACATGTAAAAAGTAGGGCCGGGGTTTTAACTGATTCATTCAGATTTATTAATTACAGAAACAATAACATGATTAAAAAATACAACTCATTTGAATCAGTTTTGCATCACAGAACCTTTTTCACTGGACGAATTTGGCGAATGGGAGAAGAAGCCGATCAGGGTAAGTAGGCCATGGGCTGGGGAATTTAAGTGGTTATCACCCCTGTAGCACGATATAGTGTTTTTTCTCAGTAGGTAGATAAGACTTATAAGTACTGTAATTAATGTTTCCAGCTTGAATGTTGTACTGAAAAAGACCTGATTTTAAAAATACATTTTAGGGTTACTCACAAATTAAAAGCAAGCTACTTAAACAATGATGTGTTGATACACAGTGCCTAGAAAATCAGCTATTTAGTAAGCGTTTGAATGTGGGAATAATCCTTAAGAATGCACAGATCATCATACCACCTTTAGAGTGGTCCGAGCGTACTTGGCATCGGCGGCGAGCAGCTACCAGCTCCGTCTATGCCCGTCTACAGCAGCAGCACGTCTACCAGACGTCAACTCTTCGTTTTAGTCTATAAGTCTGCGAGAAAAAACGACATTTCTGTTTGCTCCACTTCACTCACGTGCTGCTGCTGTAGACGGACATAGACGGAGCCGGTAGCTGCTTGCCGCCGATGCCAAGTACGCTCAGACCACTCTCTAAACTGCCTGCTATAGCTTCTCACGGCAGTGCTGCATCAAGTAAAATAACCAAAATGGTTCTTAATCTACAAGCAAAGAGTCAGTGACCAGGATTTAAATCGTTCAGTTCAGTTCATTTTAGTCACTTATTGATCAGAATATAAAACGCCTCTCTATATGTAAAAAACAAACTGCCTTTAATAATCATAAATGGCAAAACAAACTGATGTTAATTCCACCCAACAAGTGTGGATGCGGATACCCTGACGTTAGTTCATGTCATTTGAAACTCATTCCATGATGTTAACATTGGAAAGGTTTTCCTCCAGTGTGGAAACGTGTAGTATGGTGTCACTGAAACTCTTGAAAGGATTTCTGCCAGTGTGACTGCGCCAGTGTTTCCTCAGATAAGATTGATCACTGAAGCTCTTTTCACAAAGATCACATCGGAAAGGTTTCTCTCAAGTGTGGACACGCTGGTGTTTCCTAAGGCTACATACGTGTCTAAAACTTTTGTCACAATGATTACATTGGTAAGGTCTCTCTCCAGTGTGGACATGCTGATGCATCTTCACTTCAGATGAGCACCTGAAACTCTTGTCACAATGTTTACATTTAAAAGATTTGACACGCTGGTGTCTCTTCATGTCAGAGGACTTAGCGAAACTCTTGCTACAATGAATACATCGGAATGGTTTCTCTCTAGTGTGGACACGCTTGTGTGTATTAAGGTTATATGAATATTTGAAACTGCTGCCACATAGTGTACATTGGAAAGGTTTTTCTTGAGTGTGGACACGCTGGTGTTCTGTCATCCTAGATAGCCAAATGAAACTCTTGTCACAATGTTTGCACTTGAAAGGCTTCTCTCCAGTGTAGACACGCTGGTGCTTTTTCAGGGAACCTGAGCCAGGTAAATACTTACGCTGGTGTTTCTTAAGGCTACCTACGTGTTTAAAACTTTTGTCACAATGATTACATTGGTAAGGTCTCTCTCCAGTGTGGACATGCTGGTGTTTCCTAAGGCTACCTACGTGTCTAAAACTTTTGTCACAATGATTACATTGGTAAGGTCTCTCTCCAGTGTGTACAGGCTGATGCATCTTCACTTCAGATAAGCACCTGAAACTCTTGTCACAATGTTTACATTTAAAAGGTTTGACATTTGTTTTTACTCTATCATGGACACGCTGATGTCTCTTCACGTCTGAGGACTTAGTGAAACTCTTGCTACAATGAATACATTGGAATGGTCTCTTTCCAGTGTGGACACGCTGGTGTTCCGTCATCCTAGATAGGTTAATGAAACTCTTGTCACAATGTTTGCACTTGAAAGGCTTCTCTCCAGTGTAGAGACGCTGGTGCTTTTTCAGGGAACCTGAGTCAGTGAAAGTCTTGTCACGTTGTTCAGCCTCAATCATCCCCCAATCATCACTGTCTTCACTCACTGCACTGTCAGATTCAATTTCAACTTCAACCTCACAGAAGTCGGAAGCATCATCATCATTATTATTATCGTCCCCACCACCACCATTATTTCCTTCTTCACCTTTCATTGCCAAAATGTTCAATGTTGACTCAACAGGCTCCTCTGGTCTTTGAAGTAGCTCATCCTGTTCCTGTTTAATGTGTGGAGCCTCTGGTTCCTCCTGGAGCAGACTGGGGATCCTCTCCTGTTCAGTAGAAATCTCGTCTTCACACACAACCATGTGAAGGATGTCTACAAGAAGAAACATAACATGGTCAACACTGATTTCTAAAGTGTCGATAATAGTTTAAAGGAGCATTCTGTTTTTCGTAATATGGCAAAAGTAGTATATATTCTGAGGATAGTAGCTATAAGGCAGAGCCGATGGTTGGTCTTCCCTTAGTATTTATTGAAAGTTGGTTGAAGGAGCAGACACCACAAGACACAATATTCAATACCAACATTCAAAAGATATACAGTATACTTTCTAACCCTTTAGCAGATTAGGCCAAAAGCTAAGCTTGCTCCCATTGGGCTCAATAATAACAAAATCATTTATAGAAAATCCTCTGTTATGAATTTGTGCAAACAATCTCACATGTTCCAGTGTGGAGATGGCGCCATCTAAAGGTAGCATGCACCATGCTAGAAGAACCTGACTTATCCATCATAATTGCCAATATCTCTACAATGGAACACTTTAGAATCTCAATTATTTTTGGATGAAATTAGACCCTTTAACGCATATTCCTATGGTCAGAAGAGTCTATAGACGATTGTATCCCCCAAATCTGTCATGAAAAAACAGTTTTAGAAACACCACCACCACACACACACACACACACACACACACACACACACACACACACACACACACACACACACACACACACACACACACACACACACACACACACACCCCTCCTCGACGATTGTTTCCCAGATTCTGCAGACTCCCATTGTTCCGAGACGCAAAACCCTAGCCCCCTCCAACCGTAACCCTAATCCTAAATGCCCGACCCTCAACCTAGCGTCGGGGATTTAGGCTTAGGGTTACGGTTGTTATGGGCTAATGGCAAGCAAAACTATTTGTTTCAGATTAGTGACAAAACCCTAGCCCCCTCCAGCCAATCCGAGATTGGCAGAGAAATTGCATTTCTCTGCCAAGAGTATTCTAGCGTGTCCTGGCCTATACATGTTATTGGGAAAACAGGTGTGGAGTGACAGCTTGACTAGCCAATCACATTTTGAGCTGTTGTCAATGGGCAGGGTCTTTTAGATATCAAGCCAGTGCGGCTGGGGCAAACTGCTTCCTGCAGGCAAGCTGCACACAAGCTTTAAGTGTCATTGACGACCATTCAAACTTGAGAAACAAGCCGACTCGCTCCCAATGTCCCCAAGGTGACACTGGCCGTAGCTGTCTGTAGTTGCATCCTTGTGAGCCAAGTACCATTCCAAGTTCACATTGGAGACCAAATCCCTGAATGTTAACTTGATCCGCCTACTTTACCAGGTCTACTCCAGTGCTGACCTCTCAGAATACAACAAGAGTCAGAACCAGCACATGACGTCAGCGCAAATACAGGAGACCAGAAGCACTTAATAGGCTCATATGCATATTATAGGGCTATCTTAATAGGCTTATATGCATGTTATAGGGCTATCTTAATTGGCTCATGTATATTATTTTAACAGTAGCCTAAACATTTATTAAAAACAAAACTTGAAACAAGGCAGTGTCGTTTTACTTTTTCTTAGAATGTTTAGCTGTAGACTATACATTAAAACCTATTTTAAACTTGATCGCTTAAAAAGTATTGAAAATGGCCACTGTATACTATGAAATATATTTAAAACATGTAAAAGATACAACAAAAATATTGAGTGGCGACATCCCACTCATTAGGCATAAATTAAGACTCGACAGGTAATTTTGAATGTTTTGGGCTTTATTTTGACCACTTTTCGGACATGAATCCTTATGCTACCATGATGGCTAGCAGTCTGTTCTAGTGGTGCTGCTTGGTTTATCTGCCAGGACTAGATAATGCATCGAGTTTATTTGTATAACATTTTTGGAATATTTTTTCATACTTTTTGAACAGGTAGCCACATGCTTTGTCTGTCTGTCTGTCTGAACTGCCATGTGATAACTAAAAAATGTACCAAAGTACATAGAGACTCTGCACTTACAAAAGCTTTAATAAGAGCACAGCACAGTTACATACATACATACCAGCTCAGTGGCCTTGTGGTTAGAGTGTCCGCCCTGAGACTGGGAGGTCGGGGTTCGATTCCCGGCCGGGTCATACCAAAGACTCTAAAAAATGGGACCCAATGCCTCCCTGCTTGGCACTCAGCATCAAGGGATGGATTGGGGGTAAGACCCTGCGACATACTAGCGTCATGTCCAGGGGGTGTACTTGTACATCAAGCTGCCTCACGCTACAGAAACAGGAGATAGGCTCCTGACCTATATGGGCCTCAATGGCTCAGCTAGGCCTCATGACATCATGGCCTGGCAAGGCTACTTACTTACTACAGTTACATACATGCACACATAGTGAGCAGAGCACTTAAATGAAGAATAAATGATAGGTTAAGGTATATACATCAGTTAATACACATTTTCAGTTAAATTTGTTTTAAGTTTTATTTATTCTCGAAAATACACTGAGCGAACTCATTTCCGGTGTTGTCGAGAGTACACAATTTCGAACAATAAAACGTGGCAGCACGTCAAAGGAAAGAACAGAGGGTGAACAAAATACATGAGGTGTGCAATTGAAGGATAAGGCAAACAATATATATACTGTATATATACTGTACATGCATACACATATAGATACATATACAGTACACATACACATAGAAACATACATACTGTACATACACATACTCATATATACAGTATACATACATGCATACCAACACGCGTACACATAAATAATGCGTACACATAAATAATCTAGAAACAGTTACATACTATGGGAGTCTGTATTCCTACTAGAGTTCTAAAGTGACTCAATGATACCACTGTGGTTAATTTTAAGGTGGTTTGCAGGTTGTTCCATGTACTTGGACCACAAAAGCTGAAAGCAGATCTACCAAGTTCAGAGTTCAGTTTTGGAACCTTGAATTTAGGGAAATTACTTGCTCGGGTGTGATAGGGTTCTGAGTCCCATTTTAGAAATGATGAGATGTAATTTGGACAATCACCAAGCATGGCTTTATACAAGAACAGATGCCAGTGCAGTTTCCGCCTCTCTGCCAGAGAGGACCATCCAACTTTGTTATATAGGATACAATGGTGAGTATCATAACTATCACCTGTAATAAATCGAATCGATGAGTGATAGACTCCTTAGAGTCTAAGGATTTGAGAGTGGATGCTGATGCATGTCTATAGATTATGTCTCCATAATCTAGGACAGACAAGAACACTGCCTCAACTACCCTCTTCCTACTAATGACAGGAAAGCTGGAATTATTTCTGTAGAAAAATCCAATTTTCTGTCGCAGTTTTGCAGAAAGTACCTTTACATGGTGTTTAAAAGTAAGTTTCTCGTCTATCCAAATACCAAGATATTTATACCCTGCAACTCGTTCAATATCAGTCCCATTTATTCATCATGTATTTAAATACATTGAATCATAATATGCAAACTATGCAGAGATCAACACATTATGTTTATTGTTCAGAACCCTAGGCGTCAAGGTTTGCAAAGTGTGAATCCAGCGTGTGTCTCACTGTCTCTAAGCAGTAAATCGAGTTACCTCCTCTCTTAAGGAGACGCACTTGTTCAATCTCAATAAAACAAAAACTTGAAGTAATATGTTTGAAATCATTGAAATGGACTGCGATGGGATAATCCCGTTTTTTTTTTTTACAGATCAAGCTTGTGTTCGCTCATCCTTTTCTTGTCTAGAGGTTTTAGCTACGTAGGCCAGTCCACAGGGGCAATTTATAAGATAAACAACGCTTGTACATGCACAGTTAAGAGTACCTTTAATCTTAAACTGTTTGCCTGTGTATGGCACTGCGAATAATTTCCCTTAGGGACAGGAGAGAGAAGAGACTGGCCATAAGCAGAAGGAATATGGGATACAAAATCTTGGACCAAATGATTAGATTAATGCTTTAGATTTTGCCTCTTTTGGAGGAAAAAAGAGGAGGGTATTTAACTAATTGTGCCAATTCTCCAGTGTGGACACGCAGGTGTGTTTTTAGCCAATTGGCCTCATCGCTTAGGTATCTCCCCAGCTCACCATACACCACATTACTACATGTAGTTGTTTTGACTTTGAATATACTTAAGAAAATTAAAGATGGAGTGCTGTGTTTTTCCCCGACCCAAAAACATGATCAAAAAAGTGTATAGTATTTGTTAAAAAGCCGTTTGTATGTGGCAATGTCCACCAGTTCATTAAGTATGCATGACTTTAACTTTAGCACCACCCACCTTAAAGTCTCTCCGCCTCTTACTTTAAGACCACCCACCTCTCCTAGCCCCCCCCCCCCCCCCCCCCCCACAAAAGGACTGCCCATGGCTCTGTCCATTTGTTTACAAAATTTCAGAGGGATGACAAACTGTTGAGGCCATAGCTTGAGCCAGATTCTGGTACAGAACTCCCAATTAACACTATTAATGGGGAGTTTCACCTACAATACACATTAATAATAATAATGATATATTAATTACAATACATGTATCTATGAATTTATTTTGTCAACATGTTATGATGTACAATCATAGTATGTGTATATTATATTGCAGAGATAGAGCACACCTTTGCTTCTTGTGGAATCACCCATAGTTCCCTCTGACAGCGGAGTATTGGCTACCCACAACTTGTCTAATATTCTGTCTGGACACCTAGTTTACAGTAACACAGCTCTCGTGTGTAGAAGTTCCTATCTATATTATGATTATTATATTATTAAAAAAGCAGTAATTAAAATAAGCAGTTGCTTTTTGTTTTGGCTCAGTGATTCCCAAAGACCCAATACAGGTCCAGGGGGTCCCTCGCTAAATTATAGTTTGTAACCAAATGAACCAGGGTATAAACTAAGGGTAAATAAAAGTGTACATATGAGAAAAAAAAATGGACCATTTGTACACTCTAGAGTTAATTAACACAGATTTTACAGTTAAAAATGGGGCAAAATGGGGGTCCGTAAAGGAATACATGTCAAACTGGTGGGGCTCGGCTTGAAATTAGAGCCTTATATTTTGCTATAGACAGTTATGCAAACACCATTCACCAATGGTGGCTCTTCTACATAGACTTCCATGGCATTAGCACAACAAAAGGGGACACGTCCTGGACTGGAAGTAGCGTAAATGCATTGGATTCAAGCAACAGCCTGGCTTTTATGATAGTTTTGCAGTAGGCCAATACCAATACTACAACAAACATTACAGAGACTTTAGTTGTTACTGTGCAATACCTTACAACAGTTGTCATGATGAACACATGCCTAAATTAGCTCTTATTTGCACCACCCTCGTTGAGAAACAATGCCTTTTATGGATTTTATGCAACAGTTTATCCTATTTGCGCTCAGTTTCTGCCCCCTCAATGTCACAGCTCTTGTCCACCTCTTAGAGTACACTCTAAGGTCCACCTACATCAGTAGGCTGCGACAGAGAAAACAACGGCGCGTACGCAACACAGAGTCATCTAGTAGTAGATGTGATATTGAGGGGTCAGAAACTGAGTGCTCGAGCTGCTGTTCATGCTCATGTGATGCGATGCAGCTGAATAAGGACTTATTTCAGGCAGATTTTAAACATGTTTATGTTGTACTATTGTTAAACAATCTAAAATAAAGTGATTTAAGATCATTAACGCTGGGCTGTTGCCTGCGTCCAATGGTTTTCTACCTAATTCAGGTCCAGGACTTGTCCCTATGTTCTATTGAAGTCTAAGCAGAAGAGCCGCCATTGGACTGACCCCATGAAGTGGATGGAGTTGTAACTGTGTCTACACTCTATGGCTCTGTTTCAACACAGATTGGGGGTCGCACCAACTGGGGGTTGGTGCGACATCATTAGATGCCCCATACAATGTTTAGAAGTGATCTTAGAGAAGAGAGAAATTAAATCCTACAGCTCTATGGTAGGTGGTGTCACAGACAGACACAAAGCAGTATACAACAGGCAAACCGATACATTCTTTTTTTCCTCTCTTTCTTTTTTTTACGTTCACCCGAGAACCGCAGGCATGCATTAAGAAGTATTAAGTAATATTATTGCTTTAATCCTCCATCAGCCCGTATTGTTTGAAGCCACCAAGATTCGCCATGATCAAACGTAACCCACGTGTGAATGTGGTAGCTCCACCCCCAGAGACTGGCGTATTTAATGACAGGGAGGGGTGTTGACACGTGCTACATTATATTGATACGTCACACTATTCGTGTTGACTCCATTGGTCTGTGTCACTGCCAACAGCCCCGCACCCAGGAAGAATACAAAAAATATTACACATTGCACATAGAAACGATCTCAGGAGGTCTAATGAAGTACTGAGACCTAATAAACATGTGGAAAAACTGGGGAAAGACCAACATTCACGGAACAGCATCTTTAATTTTTTCATACCCTCAAATCTCACATGTGTTGAGCATGACTGGTAGAATCAATGTCGAAAACATCTAGTGGAACATTTACTAGAAAATCAAAAGACCTACATTTACTTATGAAGTTTTTCAAATGCAATCTTAAATCATCCGGTATAGTTCATAGTCACTCTAAGGTAATTCAGTGAGGATAATCTGATGCGTCTTCAAGTCATCTGACCATCTGAAACTCTTGCCACAATGTTCACATTGGAAAGGTTCTCTCTCCAGTGTGGACACGCAGGTGCCTCTTCAGGTCAGAGGATGTTTTGAAACTCTTGTCACAATGTGTACATTGGAAAGGTCTCTCTCCAGTGTGGACACGCAGGTGCCTCTTCAAGTCAGAGCATGTTTTGTAACTCTTGTTACAATGGTCACATTGGAAAGGTTTCTCTCTAGTGTGGACAAGCTGGTGGTTTCTCAGATAACGTGATAGAGTAAAACTCACACCACAGTGTTCACATTTGAAAGGTCTTTCTCCAGTGTGATTACGCTGGTGTGTTCTCAGTTTAACTGCTCGGCTGAAACTCTTGCCACAATGATTACATTGGAAAGGTTTTTCTCCAGTGTGGACACGCTGGTGTTCCTTCATTCGAGATAGGTGAATGAAACTCTTGTCACATTGTTCACATTGGAAAGGTTTTGCTCCAGTATGGATGAGCTGGTGTACTCTCAGGTTATCTGATCTGTTGAAACTTTTGTCACAGTGTTTACACTGGAAAGGTTTTTCTCCAGTGTGGTTGAGCTCGTGTGCTGTCAGGTTCGCTGACCTGGTGAAACTCATGCTACAGTGTTTACATTTGAATGGTTTATCTCCCGTGTGAACACGCTGATGTATCCTCAGATGAGATGGGTAAATGAAACTCGTGTCACAATGTTTACATTTGAATGGTTTATCTCCAGTGTGGACACGCTCATGTATCCTCAGATGAGATGGGTAACTGAAACTCTTGTCACAAAGTTTGCACTTGAAAGGCTTCTCTACACTTTGGCCACGCTGGTGCTTTTTCAGGGAACCTGAGTCAGTGAAAGTCTTGTCACGTTGTTCGTCCTCAATCATCCCCCAATCATCACCGTCTTCACTCACTGCACTGTCAGATTCAATTTCAACTTCAACCTCACAGAAGTCGGAAGCGTCATCATCATTATCGTCTCCACCACCACCACCATCATTTCCTTCTTCACCTTTCACTGCCAAAATTTTCAATGTTGACTCAACAGGCTCCTCTGGTCTTTGAAGTATCTCCTCCTGGTCCTCTTCACCATGTGGAGCCACTGGTTCCTCCTGGAGCAGACTGGCAGCCTCCTCTTTACACACAACCATGTGGAGGATGTCTAGAAGCAGAAACATGAGAAAACACAAGAGGGGCTCGCAACTCACTTTAAGGTGCTCCAAACATTTATTTAGAGACAGCAGCAGACAAAATAGCTGTTTTCAGCCTGTTATGTTCTTCTTCAGGCATGGGTTTATCCCTGAAGACCATAACAGGTCGGATTTACAAGTCAAATCGCTGATTACTTTTATTAGGCTATTTTTCAGAGCGATTAAAAACTGTGTGTGAAAACATTGAATGTAACCCTAACATGCATTGTAACAAATCAGTATTGGATGGTTCTCCTCCTGGACCAAGTCAGGGGGATAAAATAAAAAGATGGAAATGAAAAAGAAGAGTGGATAACAAATTGATAGCAACAAGCTCTGTTGTCCTAAATGTTTCTCCAGCTTGGAGTCACTTCTCTATTTTGTGAGCTTGCTGGAGGATTCAGACTCTGCCCATTTGCCTGTCTGTAAAAAACAACTGCCCTTCCTAGAGCCACAACAAAATCAGACCCTTTAAGACTCTCTTCATGTCCCTGTGCTAGCTTAAACTGGTGCAGAGCCATAGTCTACAGAGATAGACAGAGATCAAGACTTTGTATTGAGCCCAGGGCTCAATACAGGGCTGGCAGGGCTGGCAGCCGTGATCAATGTGCTGGGAATGTTAACTTTCGTTCTACTAATTTCCTAATGTAATGCGGTGGGGGGGGGGGGGGGGGGGGGGGTCATGCCTTCATTCATAGCATTGCCTCCTGGCCACGGTGTGTAATGCGCTCCAATGTGCTCCATTGACTTGCATTGGGAACATGTGTGCACTGCATTTCCCAGATGTCTTTGTTTCCACGTTATCAGCTCGATTTCCGCTTTCATAATTGTCAACATTAACCCTTATGTTGGCGATTATCATGGATTTTCACCGTAACATTAAACAATTGGAGGATTAAAAACTTAAACATTAAAACACGGGTAAGACAGGTTAAACAGACATGCTGTTTGATGAATTAAAAGAGCCATGGCTAATGTTATCTTAAAAATGTATATCTTTTACAGGAATGGTGTGATGTCAAACTCCTCGTTCAGCCCAGGTTAGTCGCTCAGACTATTTTAGTTTTTTTGAAAAATCGTTAAAAAACGATTTGCAGATATGCATAGAACCAAACAATCGGGGGAAAATATTTGGGGGACCTTCCTCCAATTATGATCCAAGTGGTGGCCTTGGTGCACGTGCTGTTGGGTTTTCCAAATCACCGAATGCTCCCACTATTTATTTTTTGTCCACCATAAAAGGCATAAATCAGTATTGGTATGATATCAGTATAGGAAGAGTTGGACAATATTGGGAGTAGCCTGGGTATAGAATTAGAACCTGGTTTCGGGACATGAAAGGAAGACCACATGAAACTTACTGAGGTGTGGGCGGTCTTCAACTTCCTGTTTAATAGACACGTCTTCAACTTCCTGTTTAACAGAAACGTCTTCAGCTTCCCGTTTAATAGAAACGTCTTCAGCTTCCTGTTTAACAGAAACGTCTTCAGCTTCCTGTTTGATAGAAACGTCTTCAGCTTCCTCTTTGATAGAAACGTTGCTGGCTGAGTCTGGAGAGTTCATCCTCACCTGGGAGTGATGCATCATGGTTATTGAAGTTCTTATGAGCCTTAAGAGTTTGTCTTCACATGCAGTCTGGACTCCGGCCTGAAACAAAGAAAATAAGGAAGGACTTTAATGACTATAGTCTGGGGGCCAGGGTGTGGAGTAGAGGTCATCACGGGTATCAAAAATTCCATCCGAAAACCAAAATAAATCTGTGCAATGCTGCCGATTTCGAACTATTCTGAAAATATTTTCAAATAAATAGGAGGACGAGGAGGAGGAGGTTTACGCATGCAACTTTGTCATAATTAACTTGCATTGAGCTTTCACGTTGTTTAGGCCAACAGTACTGTTTCAGGGGTCTATGATATAATGTAGTCTAGAATTAAACACCTGCGATATTATTAGCCTACCATCAGCAGCAGCACAATTCAGCTGCAGCTGAGAGAGGAAAAAAGCAACGCTTTTTTCCTCCCTCCCTTCTCCCTCTCTCCTCCACACAGAGCAGCGCAGCCAGCGCAGGGCAGCGCGCTGCCTGGAGACAGTGACAATCACATACCATATATTTTCTTAACATTAACATTTGCAACAACAACAAAAAACAAACGTGTGTTGTGTGTTGTAGTACAACGCACAGTAGAACGGGTCTTCTCGGATACACTCGGGTTTTACACATAATGATTGACAGTTCTGAGGGGCATGTGTCCGATTCCGACCCTATCCGATTGACTTTGATATAACACACCGCCGGAACCGACGGGTCATGCCCATGGACGAACTCGGGTACGGACCCCCCGTGAAGACCTCTAGTGTGGAGTGGTAAATCAATCAATATAACACACCCTATACACACACACAAGTAAGATGCTTCGTATCCTACGCCAAAAGCGACCCAAGGTCAGGAATCCCGCCCCCTCGTGAGTGACCCCGTTCCAGAAATGGATTCCCCATTAATTTTTCTCATAGACTTTTCTAAAATTATTAAAATAAAGACAATTACGCCGTGGACAAAGGCAACTGGGGTCTGACAAATCATGATGACACACACAATCTTTTGGTGGGACAATCAAATAATTTCTAAGATGAAAAACGAAACAATGTTGTATCCTGCCTTTTTCTTCTTCTTGCTAATAGATATTGCATGATAATATTGTATTTGTTGTCATGATTTGTCGCAACCCGAGTCAACTTTGTCCGCAGCGCAATCGTGTTTTTATTACCCATTTTCGAAAAGTCTATGAGGAAAATGAATTCCGTTTCTGGAACACAGGCGATGTCATGAAAGGGGGGTGACTGCGCAGCTCTGTAGAAGCCTGTTAGCTAACAGACTACTCGTGATGATTAGCCCAACTCTGCCACATGTGAATCTGGAGATTATGAGATTCATGCATTAGGGAAGTACTCCTGGACCTACCATATACGCCTGTTCGCAATTTTGTGTGAGGGGATTTTCTCACTTGAACTGAGTCAAGGGGTCCCTAGAGATGAAAAATCACCGAGGTGCTTGTCCGCCATAGTGCCACGAATGGCGCAATGGCCGAATCAAATATGGCCGCCATCGGATATGATGAAAATCCAACTTTTGTGTATATACACATGCAATACCTCTATTCTGACTAATTGGGGGGTGGGGAATCCATTTCTGATATTGTTATGACAATTTTGGTTGATTTTGACCTTGAAAGGCCATGGTCAAGGTCATTTTGCTATTCCAAAGACATGATTTGGCCATGACATTAACAACTGGTGCAATAGGTCTAATTCATATAATTGTGGCAATGATTCTTGTGTGATATCTTTTATATTGATATTTAACTATAATTTAAAAGTAACAAATTTGTCCCCTTGTATCACTTTTACTCAATTACGTTATTATTTAGAACAAAAGATATACACAACACATACAGTATAGCAACTAGCAAGTATACATATACATTGCTATATGGGTTCTGTAATGATTAAATAAGAGTGACAAAGTGATACAAATAATATGAAACAAAATCAAGTATTTTCTCTCAAAGGCACCATATGTACATGTACTATAGGTAGTCCAACAGCACAGCATCCAAATCGCTGCAAATGCACCAGAAAGGCAACTCATTTGATGTGACCTCTGATCACACGGCTTGTGGGATGGAGAGCACCAATTCAGGCACTGGCACTGGAATAGTTTTCCAACCTGAGGTCATCAAATGTTTCAGCTGTTGCACTTGACCTGGCCCCTGCCCAGACATGTCCCAAGTACTTCTCTACCATTGTTGAATCTTGTTCAGTTAAGGTTTCTACCTCTCCGAAGGTTATCAGATATTGTACTGGATCAGAAACCATAGCTACATGTTTGGTGCCCAACTTGCTCATGCAGTGATCTCCAGGATCAATTAAAAGACTAGATGGTAGGACCCCCCCTCCCGGATGAATGTTGGTGGGTGATGGCGCATGCCCTGGCTGCTGGTGGGTTGGGCGTTGATGGAAATCCTCTTCTGCTCAAGCTTATCGGCTAGACATGCTGGGTCCTTCCCAAACCATAGTTGCAGGTTTATGGGAGATGGCAGCACAACGTTGCTTGAACGATGAAACTCAGCCTGTTGGATTCCAAGCCCCAGACTTTGCTCCATGTCAGCTTCTTCTTCTCGACTCCCTCCCACATCATCCAGCGGCCCTGTCCAGTCAAGATATGTGCCTTGATCACAGCCTTGGCTAGGGTTGTTCCAAGATAAGAGACTGCTTGATGCAGTGGTAGCATGTGTCGCTTTTCACCAGTGCCGTACTGCTGCCAGACTTCCTTCATCCCCAGTGCTTGGAAGTACGGGATGCAATGTAGAAGTAATGCACAGGTGTATCATTGAAAACTATCACAACTCTCTTACACTGTTTAACACAAATAGCAAACACTCTGCATGCACCACTAGCCTCGTGTCAGCTTCCTCAATCCAGTTCAAGAGGTCACGGATGTCCTTGCCACCAGCCACCTTTGCTGGGAGAACCTCATTGTCATGGACAACAGACCTGACAGTGATAGTATTGCCACAGACCTGACTGCACACCATATCCTAAACTAAATGATAGATATTTTGCTTGTTCTCAGACACCCAGAACTTGTGAAGTTGCTGGGGAATGGGTGTGTTGCTGCTCATGCCAATGCTTGCTGTTGAGCTGTACGAATCAAGTATGAGGTGAATGAATTCTGATTCTTGGCAGAAGGAGAATGAAGCACTGATGAGGGTGTTGACCGTTGAGAACCATCCCAGTGGCATCTGCCACATTTTCGACATGAAGTCTAACACAACATGAGTGGCAAGTAGATGACTAGATGCAGACTCCATTCGGTGAGATCAAGTCCAGGCTCAATGTCTTTGAAAACTTTTGACCATCAAAGATGTTGAGAGCACGTCATGAGAAAGTATTTGCTGGATGTTTATGCCCTGCTCCTTAGCAATGTCCATAGCTCCTATATGCTTCAGCCATGTCTTTGGGTAAAACTAAGTTCTGCTTCTTCAAAATGGTGGTTGGTGCCTTCTGTGGTTGCTCTTTGAAGTGAGGCTTTCTCTTTGGTATGGTTCAGCTAATTTTCTTAGTCTCAGTCTAGCCTTTCCTGTCTGTATGGGTACTACAGGCACTCCCCATTTTTAGACAGTTGAGCAGGCGCAGAGTGAATTCTCTGTATACAACCTGCTTTGTGAACAGATTGACAGTCAATGAGTATGGAATCTGGTGCTCTAGCACAGAGTCAAACAGCTTCACCACTTTGAATGTAAGGTGACAAGTGGTGCTCAGTGCATGCTCGAGATGGATTTTTGGGGGGTAGTTGTTGGTGAGGATGTTGAGGACATTTTCATGAATCTCATGAAACAAGAGCTCAAACTCTGCATCTGCTTTTGCATTGTGTGTGTGGCTCCTACTACATAGTGACCTTCAGGAACCTTCATCACTCACTGAATGCTCTGCTCGACCTTCAGGTTACCTACTACAGTACTGAACCAGCATTGACCTGAACAACCCACTGACCGATTGAGAAGTGCCAGTAGAACTCAGGATGTGTAAACTGACCCATGACACAGGTAGTTTATGCAAAGATCACCATAGATCACCATAGTATCACCATAGTATACCACAGCATTTTTTTTATTACAGCCACCAAATACAGCCAAAGATCTGACAGAGCTCTGACTTAGCCTTACATTCCTTCTCAAAATCCTGATTCAATTTCTTTACTTGTCCTATCGGGGCCTCAAACTGCTCTGAGCAATGTTGATTTGCAGCTAACACAGTGTGCAATGCATGTACCTGTGCTAGCACTGGATATGCAGGATATGCACTGGGGCGACCTGATCACATCCTCTACCATCGGCATCCCAGTGAGGGCTGCCGTTTAACACCAACTCTATCAGACCAGGTCCAAACATGGCACAGTCAACCATTGCATCACCAGGGCCAGAAACTCTAAGCAGTTTTCCCTGGCATTTGAGCAGAACACATGTCCTGTGGAAAGGGCCCATGCAAAGGAAGAGATTCTTGAATGTTCTGTCTTGTGCAGATGAATATCTACTGCTGGAGCAAACATGCCTTCGTCACACCATATTGCCATTTATACCTGATTTGGTTGTCTACGAACACTCTGGCCATGAAAATAAAATGGTTCACTTGGGCCACAGCCAGAGCCTTCTGTTGAGTTCACTTTGAATGAAGTTGCTGTTTGCATCACTTTTATTCCTTCAATTTGATTTGATTTAACACCCAATTAAATACATTTTAAAGGGAGTGATTATAATTGTTATATGTCTTATGCACATGTAGGCCTACTAAAAAAACAAGTGATCAATATGAATGAATATTAATTCAATTAATTAATAAATGTCAGCATTAGTAGAAATATACCCATTGCACCCGTTTTTCACCTAACAATGGTTAGTTATGGTCTTCGGAATAGCAAGATGGCCTTGACCATGACCTTTCAAGGTCAGAATCAACCAAAATGGTCATAACAATATCAGAAATGGATTCCCCACCCCCCAATTAGTCAGAATAGAGGTATTGCATGTGTATATACACAAAAGTTGGACTTTCATCATATCCGATGGCGGCCATATTTGATTCGGCCATTGCGCCCTTCGTGGCACTATGGCGGACAAGCACCTCTGTGATTTTTCATCTCTAGGGACCCCTTGACTCAGTTCAAGTGAGAAAATCCCCTCACACAAAATTGCGAACAGGCGTATATGGTAGGTCCAGGAGTAAAGGTACCACACTTAAAGTGCCAATTCACCACTTTCATTATACACCGTCATCGCCAAAAGTTTTGTCACCCTTGCACATAAAGACCCAACAACTCCAAATGTCTGCAAAATAATTTGAAATTGCAGCTAGTATTTGGTGTCTCTATTCTATTCATTATTGAACTAATAATTGTACAGGAACTTTGTTTTTTTTTTTAATCAGAACATAATATTTAATTTTAATATTATATTACACAAAAAGTGCTGTGACAAAGGTGTTGCCACCCTTTTACCCCGCAAGGGTCCATTTGGTTTCATTTTTACACTCTCAAGAGTTACATCTGGTTAACCAACTTTCCATCATTTAGCCTGGGGACCACCTGGAACCTTCTCAAGGACCACTGGTGGTCCCCGGACCACCTGTTGAAAACCACTGTTTTAGTGCTTCAAAACCCCACTCCAAAAGCGATGCGTCCGGCGATGCCAGTCCGAATAGTGCCAGCAACAAACATCTTGTCATGGCAGACTAGATTTCAGAAGACATTTCGAACCTTTTGCTACTGAAATTATCCATTATTTAGACACCCCCGGCGTTTAAAGGGAAATTCCACCCATTTTCAACATTTTTCTCTGAGAGCGTACAAATGCAACCAAATGAACCCTAACAAATTCATTTGGTTCTCTTCAGACCTCCATTTCTAGGAAACACAGAATGGGGGAACTTTTTTTTTATCATGTCCACCCAACACCTCAAAGGTACATCAATGACATAGTAAAATGTTGAAAATGGGTGGACTTCCCCTTTAATCTGCATCTCAATGGGGGGGTGGGCAGGCAGGCATGCCATGATGTCTCCCCTCTTAATAACTATCTCTAATGTGCCAATTGGACAAGGATGGGTTGGGGAAAGGACTAAAATATAGGATGCAAGTATGGAGAGAGAGAGAGAGAGAGAGAGAGAGAGAGAGAGAGAGAGAGAGAGAGAGAGAGAGAGAGAGAGAGAGAGAGAGAGAGAGAGAGAGAGAGAGAGACGGTAGGTATGTTCTGGATAACACCCTGCTCTCAGAAAAAGACAGACTAAGTGACAAAATGTGCTAGAAACAGAGCTGGACTTTCTGATCACCTGCCCAAGACATCAGATACACATACTGTCCACTGTACCAAGACATCAGAGACACATACTGTCCACTGCCAAGACATCAGAGACACATACTGTCCACTGTACCAAGACATCAGAGACACATACTGTCCACTGTACCAAGACATCAGAGACACATACTGTCCACTGTACCAAGACATCAGAGACACATACTGTCCACTGTACCAAGACATCAGAGACACATACTGTCCACTGTACCAAGACATCAGAGACACATACTGTCCACTGCTCTCCATATATGGAGATATGGTCTGGGTCACCATGGTCTGGCTCTCGATATATGGAGATATGGATAGGATATATTGAAGATACAAAATCAGCTGAGTTTGATTTTTTTTGCAATTAGTCCCAGGTTGACCCCTTCTAATCCATATAATGCCTGTGCTATGGGCATAACAGGAAACGATATGGGATGAATTAAAGGCAATGGCAAGACCAACACGGATTGAATGAAAGCTAAAAAGGGCCAAACCACACCTAGGCGGCTTGTAAAGGGTCTAGGGGGTGTTTAAGGGAAATAGGATGGTAACAAAAACAGCAACTTTATCGTGGAGAAGCCTCTTCCTCACTGCTAGATGCTGTAATTGCGTATAAAGGGCAATGAAACGAAAATAGAAAGGGGAATCCCCCCATTTGAGAAAGGGGAGAAAGGGGAATCCCCCCCATTTGAGTGTACAAAGGGGAGAAAGGGGAATCCCCCCCATTTGAGAAAGGGGAGAAAGGGGAATCCCCCCCATTTGAGTGTACAAATGCTTGTACACTCTCAGAAAAAAGGAAACTCATTAACATGGTGAAACACATCTTGATGTCATCAAGATGTGTTTCACCATGCTAATGATTTTTTTCAGACCCAAAAATATTTTAGATGTGAGAAGTGGGGGGGCGCCGTCCCCCCGCGTCCCCCCTCCACCACACCCCTGCATGTTAGGATATTTCATTTCACACTCAGACACGAAGTAGTAAAACAACATGAAGCATTTCATCTTTTTACCTGTATCTGTGTTCCTTTAGGTGGTTTAGCTGCCAACAAACAAACGTCCTCCTGCTGCTTAACGATCACACTGTTTTCAAACCACACCTTTTAGTGTTACTTTTATTATTAAAGTGTTTTTTAAACCACGCTGCTAACAGCTAGCTGCGCGTGAACGAACATGCGCACTAGCCCTGCTGGAGCCTACCAGAGCCATAGAGTATAGACAGAGTTACGCAAACTCCGTTCACTTCATGGGGTCAGTCCAATGGCGGCTCTCCTACATAGACTTCTATTGAATGGGGACAACCGGAAGTTATGAAATGCATTGGAGTCTACGGGCTCGAGCAAGCACATGAACCACGTGACCAGGCTGTTTTCTGGCCCCTCAATATCGCAACTGTTCTACTAGATGGCTCTAGCATACACTGTGCACCTACAGTAAACTGTCACTAGAGGGAGTTATGGTACAGTGTAAAACCATTTCAATTCAATTCAAATGGCTTTATTTGGCATGAGAAAACGTGCGTTTACATTGCCAAAGCAAGAAATGCAATATAACAAGAAAACACAATATAACAGAAGCAGGGAAGCGTAATACAGCAGTAAAACAATGTATCAATACAAAGGTTAAGTTAAAAAATATGGAGGTCATAGTCTTCGAAAACAAAATTTCTATATGCTTAGATCAAAATACAGTGGGGAGCAACCTCAACTCTATTTTAGCTTTACTAAATTTACTTAACATCTCGTCATGTCATGTCATGTCATGTCATGTCATGTCATGTCATGTCATGTCATGTCATGTCATGTCATTATGCCTTAAGATAGCAAGTGATATACCAAACTAGGATGTTTTTTTATGACATTAGTTCTTCACAAAATCACTCATTGGCCAAATTCTTACCATAAACAACTTGTAGATCACATATTTTTAGAAATATTTAAAAAAAATAAACTAATTTCTTTCCCCCAGTAAAATCCTGTACAGGAAGACATGGCATATTTTGGACATATAGTTCAAATGGTGATCATTAAACAGCCCTAATTGCATTATTCAAGATATCAATGAAATGATCTCTGACAGGAAATCAAAAATAAACTGATGTATGATATGTAAAGCGATATTTTGTGACAAACTGTCTAATAGGCACATGTATCTTCCCTCATCTTCACAGTAAACACTGACTGGCCTGAGGACATACAGTATCGCTATAGATATGTTGACCCCGAGGTTTGTTACCAATTATTATGATAATGATGATATGGATGATACTGTTGAACAGTATCCTCAACACAACCATCATCGCCATCATCACTGTCGCCATCATACCACCACCATTGCTGACACTACCATCATCATCACTGTCGCCCATCATGACCATCACCACCATCACCACCACCGTCCGCCATCATCACTGGCGCCATCACCATTTCTGCCGCTGCCATCATCTTGGACCAGGTAGTCTTCAGACTGATCTCCATGCATACCTCCCACAAGAGTAGAGAACTAACGTCCATGTAGTCATGGAAGAGCAACAGGACATTCCTTAGTTTCCTCTCTGTGTCATGTTGCCAGAAAGAAAATCATTGACCCCCAGGGTGATTGTTGTCTAGGGTGACCAGATGTCCCTCTTTGCGTGGGACAGTCCCTCATTTTCAAGATTTTTGAAGCGTCCCACAAATTGAGACTCTGTCCCACATTGTGACTGACAGACATCAGTGTTCAAAATGCCCCTAATAATTTGTAGTGCCCTAATAGTTGGATTTCATCATTTCTTGCTATGTTTTTTTTAAATAATTCCCACATGTGGTACCACTATATTTCCACACTCACTCTAGAGAGGCCACATCGCATACTGTCGTATCAAAAATAGATTTTAGATCAGCTGTTTTTGCTGTGTGAAATGGAATCTTGAACGGGACATTTTGTCCCGTTTCCAAACTCCACTTGTCCCACACATGCAACACTTCTGTCCCTCAAATGAACAGTTTGGATCTGGTCACCCTATTGTTGTCATTAATAATTAATGGATGCCTGTGGGGACATGTGCTGCTGTTGAAGGTGTTGGATCATGCAACTCATCCCACGCTCAACACAGGATTTTTTTTCTCAGTAGCCCGGTTCTTAACGTGCAGTGCATCTATGGCGGTTCTTTTCATGGCTCTTGAAACATCAGCCTGCCCAGTCTATAAAACAGGGTAAAATAGCAACAATAGCACTATGAACATAACCATAATCATAACAAAGCTTGTAGACAATCATTTTTTAGCAAAGAAAAGACTAGAATAATCTGAAAAACACATACATTGTCATCAAGGGCCAAATATACAGGACAGGAGACATCGCATGCTTCCTGAAACTCCACGCTTTTATGTGAAGGAAGTAACCTGCGGTGGCCACTGCAGACTGTTATACTCAGCAATGGTTATCTTCAGTTTCTACAGAATAGAAAATATCGATGTTTAAGCCTTTGATTCCATTCGAATCCTTGATTGCATTTGCAGATTTTTTTATGTTGTACAGTTTCCGTTAACTCAATGAATAAGTTGGCTATACTGTGTTTTTGACATGCAAAAGTATAGGCTATAGTTCATAATCAGACAAGACATGTTCATTACTGTTCTATTTGATAGAGGATCAGCACTGGCCGCATGTAAACAAAAACACGTGTGTTATCTCCTTCCTTTGGCAATGACTTCAATGTATTTTTCAGTTGTTTTGACATAAATGATTTCAGTGCTGAACATAATGCTGTGTGCAGATCAATTCCTGACTATGTCCCTGTTAGCTCTGTGAACATGAAATCACAGCTAGCTTGTCCTCTATTAAGCCTAACTTGGCTCCTAGACCAGATGGCTTCAGAGGTAGAGTGCTGCAACTTAAACAGTTGCAACCATGTCTCCAAGACCAAAATCATTGTGTTAAAGTTGTTCCAGTTTTGCTTCATTCTTTAACTATGCCTATGAAACATGTCTTTTATTTTGCCTCTCCCCAAGAAGCCCGGAGCTACTGAAGTAAAAGACTTCAGGCCCATTGCTCTAAATTGCTCTCCCATTTTGGGTAAATGTTTTTGAGAGAGTCATAAGCAGACAAATTACATCAATGGTCTCTAACAGCTTAGATCAGCTACCATCAGCCTGTTTAACACCCTGTCTAAGCATCTGCAAGTCCCCTCCCACTTTGCCAGGGACTCATTGACATAGGGGTAAATGGTGGTATTATTCATCTCGCCAGAGATTCTCTGACCGTCTTCAACAGGTCTGGGTTAATTAATGATACTCTGTCTGATGAATTCCGGGCCCAAAAGTTTTTTTTTATCTTTATTTGCAGTTCTTTTTATTTTTTTGAAAACAACAAAAAAAAAAAGAAAAAAAAAATGGTCCAGGTGTTATTTTGTGAAAATACTGCTTTATGGCTGCTTCACCTAGCCCAAAATAAGCTTATAATGGGGCCAATGGGCGTTGTGCAAGTTCACCTACTTTCACTTTTGGTTCAGCAGTGATTCAGCTGTCTCAAAAGCTGGGGGCGTGGCACATGGTTTATGGCTGAATCACTGCTGAAACAAAAGTGAAAGTGACTACTGACATGGTGGAGACACAATATATAGCAAAAAATTGCATTTTCGAGTGATGTATAGGTGAACTTGCACAACGCCCATTGGCCCCATTATAAGCTTATTTTGGGGTAGGGGAAACAGCCATAAAGGAGTATTTTCACAAAATAACACCTGGACCACTTTTTTCAAAAAAAAAAAAAAAAAATGCAAAAATAACTGCAAATAAAGATAGAAAAAAAACTTTTGGGAATTCGCCTCTAACACTGGTGCTCTGCAAGGGACAGTGTTGGGAATATTACTTTACCTTGTTAATATATTACTTATTAATTATTACCTTCATTTTAAAGCTCAATATATTATATTACAATATTACTGTCTGAGCAAGTGTAATATATTAATATTACTATTACATATTACTTTAAAAAATATTTTACAAAATATATAATGAAATATTTAGTATCATTATTATTCAAATATTGCGTAGACCAGTGGCATACCTACAATAAAGCAAGCGCACTTGGCTATCTGGCCAAATCCATATGAAATCAACTTGGGAAAAAAAAAAAAAAAAAAAAAAAAAAAACGTCACTCCTGAATAAATAATTTGACAAATGACAAATGATAGAAAATAAGTAATAATTTAACTTCGGCAGTTGTCAATACAATTTCACAAGAACATTTTCAATGAGACACATTGACAGAAAGTAATATTGAAAGTAATGCAGTAATGCAGAAAGAAAAGTATAATATATTAGATTGTCTTTGTTAAGTAATATATTTATATTACAACTTACTGCATTTTGGTAATATATTATGTAATATATTAAGTTATGTACTGCACATGTCCCAACACTGGTGCTCTGCAAGGGTCCGGGACCATAACCCCCTTAATTTTCTCCTTTTACACAAATGAATTCCAGTTAGATCAAGGCATGTTTTGTTTGTTCAAGTACGCAGAGGGACACAGAAGGAGAAAGAAGTGGGACACAGCGGGAGAGGAAACCTATAAAGTACATGTGTCATCTCTTCAGAACTGGTGTGAAAAAAGCTCCTTAGGGATCAATGTGACAAAGACAAAGGAGCTGATCATTTATTATGGAAGGGAAGCTGCTCAGTCCATTCGAATGGACCTTTCAGTAAGCCCCTCCCCAAACTGCTATGGTTCAATCACAGCTAAGCATAACATGTGATAGACAAACCTCTCCACCAATAGCTTTCCTATATGATAAAACATTGTTTTTAAAAATATAAAAGTCACAATCACACTGCATAGGACATGCCTTGTTGATGGATTTGGAAGAGATTTTGAAGGTCTGGTTTAAAAAATGAACCAGAATTTAACGTGTAAAGTCCATGATATTTACATTAGAATGAATGAGCCTGGCTGGAAAGTGTCCTAGGGTGGACAAGAGAGCGGGGCTTACCTAAAGGTCTATTAGTGGACAAACAGTGGAGGTAGTTGACCATTTTAAATACTTAGGCCCTTATATTGGTAGTAAAACTTAATTTCATGAAAAAAAAAAAAAAAAAGAACGTATGTAACCAGTGCCTCCACCTATTACGCAAGCTTAACTCATTTGGAGTGAGCAAAAATATGAAACAGTGTATAAGAACCTCATAGAGGGAATGTTGACCTTTAACATGGCAATGTGGAATGGCAAACTAAATGTAAAAGGGAAAACAAAGTTACAAGGGATAGTTAACCTTACCTCAAAATAATCTGTAAGAGACAGAAACAATTAAGTGGCATCTATGAGGAAGTCATTCGGAAAAAAATAAAAAATAAAAACTATCAAGATGGTGTGGCAAGATGGGCGTGACTTTCCCACGCTGGCCCTGCCCACCTCCACCTACCTCATTAGTCGGTCATTTGGACCACGCTGGTACATACACCCTGTCGTCCACAGCACGAGCTGGTCTGTCTCTCTCCCTCCTGTTGTGCTGGTGCGTGCACACGCTTCATGTTTGAGAGAACCGGTCTGTCTCTCCAAAAATTTGAGACAGGCATCCTTTTGCACTTCTGTGCAGGTATGTTTATCCAGCTTGCTGTTTAAACGGTTTACCTGCACTTGTTATGTTGTAGCCTTGAACGTGATTGTGAACTCTCGTGTTGTCATTTTAGCCTCAGCGGCTACATTCAACTATACACTCCTTCTGGAGTAGTGCTGGATGTGTGTACAACAACACACACCAACAGGGATGTTGGTGGTCCTTCCTCTGTGCAGCATACAGATTTATTCACATTGGTGTCATGCGATACCGGGTGAATATAAACTTGGGCTTTGTTGTTACAGTTGTTGCTTCTGCCGCACCGGCTGCCGCCGTAGTGAGCGCATCGCCGTGTGTGTTGCCTCCTTGAGAGCGGTAAGTTTGGTTGCGTTTCTCTCTCTGTTCTTGCTTCAGCAAACTATAGTCAGAGTAGAGTCTGATGCGACCCTTTATTGTTTACAGGAGTACCACAGCTGCCGTTTTGCTTCGTTTGTTTGTCTGGATATAACAAGTTCTCGTCTTCCTCCACATCCTCCTGGTCCACTGTGCACTTTTGCCAACCCGGTAGTGTTACCAACCCATCGGTATTGCAATAACTGTGGTGTACAGAGACTGTTAGCTATCCGTGAGGAAGTGTGAGTACTGCTGGGATCATACTCGCCACATAGGGTGCATGATTATTGTACTGCAGGGCTTGGGGGAGGGAGGAGATCTGTGGAGTCGGCGTACAGCTGTCCAATAGGGGTGACCCCTTGTTTTTGGTTTTTATATTATTTTGTGTGTTTCCCATTATTTGCTGTGCATTGGGGTGCCATAATCTGGGCCTGTTGGCCTGCCCGCCTCCTACCTCATCTCTAGTATACGTCCTAACTCAATACGTGCAATAATTGGCCTATGCTGGCGTATGTTTTACCCTGTTTGTGTCAGACCCATTTTATCCATATTGAATTAGATCCTTTTTTTATTGTTGCTTATCACACTGTAAATGTCAAAATAGATGAATTGCCATTTTAATATTTAATAAAACAGATTTGTATTTTCGGTATTCACGTCTCTCCCACGACTGTATGAAGTACCAAAAGCTAGCCGTAACATCTATTATTCCCAACACCATTAATGTACTAATTGCGACCCTGTCCCATTGAACCTGTCTGTACTTTATTTACCACTGTTGTTTTGTGCTTGTCCCTGTATAAGTGTTTCTGTTGTAGTGCTGTTCTGTTGTTTGCTGTATATGAGGCCGAAGACAAATTTCCACATTGTGGACAATAAACTTAACTAATCTGCATAATAAGATATAATACGCCTACAACAGATGGAGGAATATAACACAGCCCAGGGACTGGGTAAGGAGCACAATTTGCTCATAAAGTTACATTAGAAAGTTACAAAAAACAAAACATAAGAATGAATATATAATCACAAGTAATTACAGCACTACTATCACAGCGTTGATTTACATCACTGCACATTGATGCTGCACACATCTGATAGAAATAAACAGAATACAACAAACACATTGTATTATAAATGTGTAAACCATTTTAATATTAAAATCTGATATCAATATTTCTACGATAGAAAGCCAAATTCAGCAAGCATGATGAATTCAGGCTGTGACAAAGCTTTTGTGTAACACAAATAATTATCATAAATATTAAGTCATTTGTATTTAATAATTTGCACAGTGGCACAGGTTTATACAAAAGATAACACATCACACAGAACAGATTAGATATTGGGTATACCCATTGGCATATATGGAGCTACAAGCACATTACATTTAATTACATGTAATATGCATGCAATGCGTTTTATTATTTTGCATGCAAATCCACATACAGAGTGAAATGTATCCCCACACTCCAATACCTAAAAACAATACGAAAGCGGTAAAAGCACACATAAACAGTTTCACCAAAATAATAACTAAATAAAACTAGCAAACCCACTATAAAAATAACTAAAACTAAATAGATTCAAAAATAAAATGTCAAACTATAATGACAAATCCTAGACTATTATAACACTCCTGTGTAACAGTTTGAGGGATGGGCATAGAAAAAATCTCCTAGCATCTCTTAGTTTACTTTAAAGGAAGGGATAAAAAAAATGATTCCCCCAAATTACAGGGAAGTAGAAAATGGATAATTCAGGTGCGCCGTAGATAGTTCTAATGAGCACGATGTATTATGTAATTATATGTACATAATTATGTACATAATTATGTATGTGTGCACATGTGCATATATTGTAAGTCTGCTGAAAATTATGAGTTGATGGCAATAACAAATATTGTTGATAAATCTTATTAAAAGTTTTAACGCAAATGTGCCCACTGACTCAACCCACTGAGCATTTTCTCTCTGGAAAGAAAAAAGATAGAGGTTGGTTTTCAGAGACATATTGTAGCTGTGTGTATATGGCTTGAGGAATCTACAAGCATTGGGGACACACACAATTACAGCAACCTACCAAGTTAACTATGCCTATTTGATAATAAACCCGTACGTTTCAAAACCTTAAATGATTACAACCCAAAATCAGTGAAAGGGAATACTCAACACCCAGAAAGTCTGTTTCAAGTAATGTGTATTGAGAAATAAGAAGAGGAAATCAAGTTCATTTGATTGACTTAATTCAGTTCAGTTCATTTCAGTCACATATTAGCCTCGACGCCCAGGCTTTCATTTCTGTCCACGTTGCATGAAAACGGAAAGCCTAGACTAATTTGCCAGCCAAGGTGGCTTAGAAGTGGGAGTAAACCTTTCAGGGAGTAAACCAAACTCAGACATCACCCTGCCCCGCCCCAGGCCAAAATGATTTCAGGTTAGGCTGACCAAAATATATAAACAGTTCAGTTCAGTTATTTTAAGTCACTTATTGACTAAAATACAAGCAGTTCAGTGCATTTTCAAAACATATTGACCAGAATATAAATCTGTACTACCATTAATGATGTTAATTTCAACCAACAAATATTGGAACTTTTTTTCTCCATTGTGGATGTGGATACCCTGATGTTAATTCACGTCAGGCTGTGAACACTCTGGTGTCCTCGGATTACTCAACCGATAACCGAAACTCTTGTTACAATGTTTACATTGGAGAGGTTTTCCTCCCATGTGGACACACTGGTGTGATTTCAGGTGACTTGAGTTGGTGAAACTCTTGGTACAATGTTTACATTGGAAAGATTTTCCTCCTATGTGGACACACTGGTGTGATTTCAGGTGACTTGAGTTGGTGAAACTCTTGTGACAATGTGTACATTGGAAAGGTTTTTCTCCAGCGTGGGAACGCTGAAGGTGTATGTTCAGGTTACCTAAGTGCTTAAAAATCTTGTCACAATATAAACATTGGTAATGGGTGCGCTGATGTGTCCGCAGTTCATCTAAAACACTAAATCTCTTGTCACAATGGTTACATGGGAAAGGTTTTCCTCCAGTGTGGACACGCTGGTGTGTCTTCAGATTGCTGAGCTGACTGAAGCTTTTTTCACAATGTGTACATTGGAATGGTTTCTCTCCAGTGTGGACACGCTGATGTATCGTCAGATGAGATGCAAACGTGAAGCTTTTTTCACAATGGTTACATGGGAAAGGTTTTCCTCCAGTGTGGACATGCTGGTGTGTCTTCAGATTGCTGAGCTGACTGAAGCTTTTTTCACAATGTGTACATTGGAATGGTTTCTCTCCAGTGTGGACACGCTGGTGTGTCTTCAGATTGCTGGGCTTACTGAAGCTTTTTACACAATGTGTACATTGGAATGGTTTCTCTCCAGTGTGGACACGCTGATGTATCGTCAGATGAGATGCGAACCTGAAACTCTTGTCACAATTTTTGCACTTAAAAGGCTTCTCTCCAGTATAGACACGCTGGTGCTTTGTCAGGGAACCTGAGTCATCATTATTATTATTATTATTATTATTATTATTTCCTTCGTCACCTTTCACTGCTAGAATTGTCAAACTCTTTCTGGAAACAGGCTCCTCTGATCTTTGAAGTAGCTCCTCCTGTTCCTCTTTTTCTCCAACGTGGGAACGCTGAAGGTGTATGTTCAGGTTACCTAAGTGCTTAAAAATCTTGTCACAATGTAAACATCGGTAATGGGTGCGCTGATGTGTCCGCAGTTCATCTAAAACACTAAATCTCTTGTCACAATGGTTACATGGGAAAGGTTTTCCTCCAGTGTGGACACGCTGGTGTGCTTTCAGGTTACGAGATAAACTGAAACTCCTGTCACAATGTTGACAACGAAAAGGTTTTTCTCTAGTGTGGACACGCTGGTGTGTCTTCAGATTACTGAGCTTACTGAAGCTTTTTACACAATGTTCACATTGGAATGGTTTCTCTCCAGTGTGGACACGCTGATGTATCGTCAGATGAGATGCGAACCTGAAACTCTTGTCACAATTTTTGCACTTAAAAGGCTTCTCTCCAGTATAGACACGCTGGTGCTTTGTCAGGGAACCTGAGTCATCATTATTATTATTATTATTATTATTATTATTTCCTTCGTCACCTTTCACTGCTAGAATTGTCAAACTCTTTCTGGAAACAGGCTCCTCTGGTCTTTGAAGTAGCTCCTCCTGTTCCCCTTTGCTATGTGAAGTCTCTGGTTCCTCCTGGAGCAGACTGGGGCTCCTTTGCTGTTCAGTGGCAGCCTCCTCTTTACACACAACCACGTGGAGGATGTCTAGAAGCAGACACATGAGAAAACACAACAGGGGCTCGCAACTCACTTTAAGATGCTCCAACATTTATTTAGTGACAGTTGCAGACAAAATAGCGACGTTTCGACCGGTTATTGTCTTCTACAAGCATAGAAGACCATAACAGGCCGAATATACAAGTCAAATCGCAGATTTTCCTTTTATTGGGCGATTTAAAAAAATCTAATTGTACTCTAACTCTACAGTAGCGTGTACTAAGAGTACAGCAAAGTGAGCTGTTGCTGGCTGCAGTCAGTGATTGATTAGCAACAAGCTCTGTTGTCCTAAAACTCTCTCCAGCGCTCCTAGACTCACAACAAAATCAGAGCTCTTCATTCCGTGTGCTAGCTTAGCCCGTTGCAGAGCCGTAGTCTACAGACAGAGATAAGTAAACTCAGTTCACTTCATGGGGCTTTTCTGCATATAGGCTTTTATTGAATGGGGACAAGTAGGGACAACTGGAATGCATTGTCTATGGGCTTGCGTGAGTACATGAACCACGTGACCAGGCCGTTTTCTGCCCCCTCAAACGTGGAAACTGATAGCTTGAATAATTTCCTGTTATTCCTTTATTGTAAACAATGTGTCACATACATGACTAATATACATATGTCATCTATGGATTTTAATTGGGCTGCGCCATGAGTTTGCAGATCTGCCATGAGTACGACATTTGAGTTAGGCCTACAGTATGAATTTTCTATTCTGCCCTCTGATACAGATTTTACTGAACAAAAGGTTGTCTAGCTCTTTTGTTATGAGAAAGTACTGTTGTTTTCGCTTTAGTCTAGACATGTTTTGGTGCATTGGCCTTGCAATAGATTTCACTTTCCTCTGCCCTCTCTCTATCCAAAGAGACGGTTCGAGAAATTTCCAAGCTAGTATTGAACTACATTGAAAATAAAATAAAATAAAATAAAATAAAATAAAAAGTGGGCATGTAGATCAACTATTTAATAAATATTGGAAAAAATAAACCTAAATAAGATTATTTTCTTTTTTAAAGCCTGCATCATTTCAGGATATTATTATTGTAGTAATCCAAAGTGTGACAATGAAAAATTAAAATAGGATAAAAAAAAATGGTTCAAATGAGTGGTTACGCAACAAAAGAAAGTATTGTTATCGGTACTCGGTATCGGACGAGTACTAAAATAAAATATCGGACTCATACTTTGTATGAAGAAAGTGGAATTTGGACATCTCTAGTGGCTGCTGGAAGCTTAAAATTCCTACAAACTGGCCTTTAACACGTAAAAGAATATTAAAAATAAGCACTTTGAGATTAGTTTTTGATTTTCTGTATGGTATTAGATATGGGCATAAGTAAAAAAAAAAAAAAATGCAAACGAATTTGGCACGGCCCCTAGTGGTCTGTTTCCACTGAATCCAATGTTCGATACATTTTTTTTTTTTTTTTTTTACACAATTTTTACCTTTATTACAAGTTTCATCCCAACTGCAGTATGCTGCAGTTTGGCTTTTAGCCTGGTCCTCATCTGTGTTAATCATTTTTGATTTGAGCTATCAAGGTAATTACAGTCCATTTTGAGATCTTTCTAATTTTCCTCTAAAAGGTTAAATTAGATCAACAAATTATCTCCCAAATACTTTTAACAAATAAGTCCTTTTATCGCCCAAAATAGACATTAAAATTTATTTCTATTAGAAAATCTTCCTACTTTAGCATCAAGTGTGTGTTGCAATACTGCACTGACTGCAGACTACTAGTCACTCGCGTCTAGTTCTCAACATGAACGAACATGTACAGTATACAGTACACAAGCGCTACAAATGGTATGATCTACAAGCTCACTACACGTTCCACGTTGAGATGTGTGTTGAGATGTGTGTTCTAAACATTTCACGTCAGTGGCACATTGAGAGGTTGTGCAAGCAGCGTGACCAGCTGTAAAAGTAAACTTTAAGAATTGGAGCGAAATTTTGCTCCAACGATTGGCGTTAGAAAATAAACCTAGAAAAAATATTACCATATTAAAACCTATACAACCTGCCCAAAAGATAGTAAAGTAGTAATAATAGTCAAATCTGAACTAATGCACTGTAGATTCTATGTAATCTCATATTTAAAAATGTAAAGAGTGCCAAGAATATTACAATCTTCAAAATATATTCCCAGGAATGGTGTGATGTCAAACTCCTCGTTCAGCCCAGGCTAGTCATTCACTATTTTTAGTTTATTTAATTATTTATTTTTTTAAATAGGTAAAACACAATTTACAGATATGTATAAGACACATAATTGGGGAAAAAATATATTCCTCCAATTCTGATCAAGTGGTGGCAGGCCTCGGTGCACATGCTGTTGGGTTTTCCAAATCACCGAATGCTCCCATTATTTATTTTTTGTCCACCACAAAAGCCTAGAATTAGAATTAGAAGCTGGTTTTGGGACAAGAAAGAAAGGAAGGAAAGGAAAGGAAGACCACATGAAACTTACTGAGTTGTGGGAGGTCTGGAGCTTCCTGTTTAGTAGACACGTCTTCAGCTTCCTGTTTAACAGACACGTCTTCAGCTTCCAGTTTAATAGACACGTCTTCAGCTTCCTGTTTAACAGACACGTCTTCAGCTTCCAGTTTAACAGACACGTCTTCAGCTTCCTGTTTAACAGAAACGTCTTCAGCTTCCTGTTTAACAGAAACGTCTTCAGCTTCCTGTTTAACAGAAACGTCTTCAGCTTCCTGTTTAATAGACACGTCTTCAGCTTCCTCTTTGATAGAAACGTCTTCAGCTTCCTGTTTCATAGACACGTCTTCAGCCTCCTGTTTCATAGAAACATTGCTGGCTGAGTCTGGAGAGTTCATCTTCACCTGGGAGAGATGCATCATGGTTATTGAAGTTCTTATGAGACTTAAGAGTTTGTCTTCACATGCAGTCTGGACTCCGGCCTGAAACCAAGAGACCAAGGAGGATTGATCCAGGAGATGACGCGAAGGCACCCACGGGGGAGTCCACATTGGTTCATGGGAGGAAACAGACATGCGCAGTACAGATCAGGAAGTTTGACGCTGACAAACCATGCATGCCATTGGTCTCTTGGATGGTTTGACTTCCTGATCTGTACTGCGCATGTCTGTTTCCTACCATGAACCAATGTGGACTCCCCTGTGGGTGCCTTCGCGTCATCTCCTGGATCAATCCTCCTTGCAAGAAACAAGGAAGGACTTTAATAACTATTGGAGACCTATAGTCTGGGGGCCGGGGGTGTGGAGTGGTAAATTAATCAATCAATCAATATACAGTATATCCTATACACAGACAAGATAATTCATATCTTACGCCAAAAGCACACAATCTTCTCATATATGGAGTTCTCCACATTTAGCGTGGGAATGCCCAATTAGTCAGTCTGTGATGTACATATGCATAGTTGCATGCACATTTCTGCATGACGTATACACTATATACTCTTAAAAAGTTAAAATAAACAAACAAACCAACTGATATCCAGTCAGCAAGTGGATTCATTATTGTATATTTCAGGGGAAAACAACAATAGAAGCCTGTTGGCTAACAGACTACTAGTAATGATTATCCCAACTCTCCCATATGTGAATTTGGAGATTATGGGATTCATGCATTAGGGAAGGTACAGTATCACACCACTTTCATCGCTAAAAGTGTTGACACCCTTGCACATAAAGACCCAACAACTCGAAATGTCTGTGAAATAAGTTGAAATTGATTTGGTGTCTCAAATTCTTTATCAAACTAATAATAGTACAGAAAGTTTGCTTTTTAACACAAAATTTAACTTTAAATAATATTTAAATTAGTGTGTGCCAAGCTGTGAGTCAATGTAGCCAACAAACTAGCAAACAGGGGGCCTGTGGTCCGTGTAGACAGCGTGTTAAAGAAGGGGGCAGGGGCAACCTCCCATAGTAGGCCACATTCTGTGTTTTAGACATGTAAAAGAGCAAGGGCTGTAGCCCCTTTTGACATCCATGTGTGGATGTACATGTAAGTAGACGGAGCGAGCGCTGTGGAGATATTTGTGAGCTAGACGGAGCAACATTATAAGCTTCACATGCTAAATACAACCGATATACAAGATTGTGAATACATCAGAGCAGGACGACTCGAGGGTTGAGGCTCCTTTCGTCTGAGCTGATGTATCTTACGGATCCGACATGGCTAAGAGACGCCGTCTAATGCCCGATGGGAGTCGTGTAATTAAACTCTGTTCACTTAATAGGGCCACTCTAATGGTGGCTTTCCTAGACTTCAATGGACCGCCCTCATTAAAAACAACATATTTCCAACTCCAGTTTGTCTCTATTCAGGCAGCATTGAACAGCGCTCGACCACTCAAGTTTCTGACCCTCAATGTCGCAACTCTTCTACTAGAGTCCGAGTAGAATATCTACTAGAGTAGATATTTGATGTTCATTTTAGCGTTCCGCCTCCTTCCTATACAAACCCATGGTAACTTAAAACTCCATTTTAACAGTGGTGTAAAGTACACGACTGACCCACCCAGGTGTTGGCAATATAATAATAAGATAAGTCCTGCCGTGGGCTTCACGGAAAACTAGCCTCATTCTCCAGGCTTACATCTGCACTGCGACGAAAAACAGAGCCATCTAGTAGAAGTCGCGATGTTCAGGGGTCAAAAAACTTGCGCCAAACCATAGACTCCAATGCATTCCGTAACTCCCAGTTGTCCCTATTCTCAATAGAAGTTTATATAGAAGAGATATAGAAGAGCCTCTATTGGACTGGCCCAATTAAGTGAATGGAGTTGTCGTGACTCTGTACGTCTCTGGTAAAAACGCAGGTCGAACTGGATGGTAGTTAAAGTTAAACTGTTTCAACTTTCTTCATCTAAGTGTTTTAAAATAATGTCATCAACATTTGTCCAGCGCACAGCCTACTGCAGCCTGTGCATTTCAAGTCCTTGCTACTGATTATTTATAAAGAGAAGTCCTATCATTTAACATAGGACACGGGATACATCTTGACTTAATATCCACCTTCTGATTATGGCCCATAATGCATTGTAATTGTGTGTGCGGCAGATCCTGTTGCAAACAGGGGAGGGGTCGCGGGAGGAGTCGAGGAGGGAAGCCTCGCCTTCATGGGGACAGGCTTTCCCCCTTGTCCCCTCCTATGATCCCCTCCCACAAGTGCTGGCTCAAATGATGTTTGTTGTAATGCCGATGTGATGCCAATGTGAACAGAGCCTCGTTAGTCTAGTGGACTGCTGCGCAGGCTTGAAATCTGTGCATCTATGCTTCGTGGGTTCAAATCCTGCTGTTGCCACATTATTTTTTCCCCCAACAACCGCAGACTTTACATGTTCAATAATTAAAGTTAGGTTTAGGAATGGTTTTATTGAGGTTTTCGGTCCAAAACACAGCCCAGCGCTCCCTTCTGCACTGACAACCAATCACCAATAACAGACCCATCCGAGGAAAAAACCTCTCCAGCTGTGCGCTGCGCACACTCTAAAGCCATTTGGGAGAGGAGTTGCGACATTAAGGGAGTCAGAAAGTAAGCGCTCGAGCGCTGTTCATGCAGCCTGAAAGAGGGACAACCTGGATGCAATGTTTTCAACGAGAGCGGTGCAAATAAGAACTATTTTAGGCATGCGTACACCATGTTTTAACGTGTTGAACAGTAACAACTAAATTCTTCGTAATGATTATGTTGTGAATAAAGGGATTTAAGATCTTTAAAGTTAGGCTGCTGCCTCTGTCCATTGCACCGCCTCCCTCCGGTACAGGATTCGTCCCTATTTGTTGTCCCCATTCTCAGTAGAAGTGTAGGCCTATGCAGAAGATCCGCCATTGGACTGACCCCATTAAGTGAACGGAGTTTGCGTATCTTTGTCTATACTATATGGCTCTGACTTTTCCCGAGCTCTTTACCATCTATGAAGCGAGAAACAATGGAAGCCTTCCGTGGTGTGGGTTCAGGTGAAATATACCCAATCTGCAAACTGTAATATACTTAAACCAATCAATCATTGCACGGCTATGTGGATATTTACTCCTTATTGTGAATGTGGGTGGGACAGTGGGATGCCATGCGACAAGAGTGTCCGCCCATGCGAGCATGTAAACACTGTGACGCTACTTCCCACGGCACTCCCACCGGATGGGTCGCACACACAACTTTTTCCCCATCACTTTGGCGGGGAAAAAGGTGGATATTGTTGTACTTTTTCCACCTCTGCATTTTAACCATGAGAGATTTTTTTGTTGTTGACTGCAATTAGGCAGTTCGAAATTATGATGCATGTATATTTATAGACGATGTTGTTTCAACGACTCTATATTAGCCATTTTATATGTAGACTAGGGCTGCAACTAACGATTATTTTCATAATCGATTCATCTGCCAATTATGTATGGCTTAAATGGCAAAATGTCGTAATCCGATGAATCAAATTTAAACAATTAATCGATTTATCAGATTACAACATTTGTATGATTTTAGACATGTTCTAACTAACTAAAATACAATTCATTAGCTGCTGATTATGCTATTCAAACAAACACATTTTTAAATTAATTAAAGCAACTCACGCTGTCTTTAGCCTTGTTCTGACAGCATGCATCAGTACCACGTAGGCTAGCCACAATGCAACTGTAGATACTTTGATAATTGCAATTGGGGAAGTCAATGGACAGAATTGCAACTCTAGATTCAATTCCAATTATCAAAGAATCTAGAGTTTTGTTGTGGCTACATGTCTGTCGCTCATAAGGTTCTTGAGATACAGCATATAGGTACTTTTACAGACTGGGGAGAGCAAGACATTAAAGGTCTTGCTCTAGTCAATGATGCAAATTTTGCATCATTGACTGAATGACTGAATGAATGAATGAATGAATGAAATTTTTATTAACAGAGGTGAGAGTTACAGTACAAGTCAAGTACACACTGCTACAAAACTGATAACAGCTTGGAGAATTACAGTACAATTAAAGTACAACTGCATCAAATCTGAAAAAGCTGATTGGACACACTAGTTAAGCATACACTTGTTTACAATAGTGGCCAACTTGTTCATTTCATTGAGGCATTCAAATACCGCACATACAAAACAACTACTTCAGTAAAATCAGAAGCAGCAAATCATGGAGGCAAAATCATAGTGGAGGTAAGAAAGGGAAAAGAGAAATGTACAATGAGGAGAGGCGGGGTGGGTGGAGGGATTTTATATACATTCATTCACATGCCTTTATGAATGTTGGTAGGGCATTCCACATATTGGTGGCGAGGAAACAGTGAGGCTGCGGAGAGAGCCATGCATCACAATTACTTAAACCATTTAGGAGTAGGCATAACGGGAAACGATATGGGATGAATTAAAGGCAATGGCAAGACCAACACGGATTGAATGAAAGCTAAAAAGGGCCAAACCACACCTATGCAGCTTGTAAATGGTATAGGGGGTGTTTAAGGGAAATAGGATGGTAACAAAAATAGCAACTTTATCGTGGAAAAGCCTCTTCCTCACTGCTAGATGCTGTAATTGCGTATAAAGGGCAATGAAACGAAAATAGAGCCCACTGCCTTATACAATGCATGTTAGGGTTACATTTCATTTCACATTCAGACACGAAGTAGTAAAACAACATGAAGCATTTCATCTTTTTACCTGTAGCTGTGTTCCTTTAGGTGGTTTAGCTGCTAACAAACAAACGTCCTCCTGCTGCTTAACGATCACAATGCTTTCAAACCACACCTTTTAGTGTTACTTTTATTATTAAGTGTTTTTTTAAACCACACTGCTAACAGCTAGCTGTGTGTGAACGAACATGCGCACTAGCCCTGCTGGAGCCTACCAGAGCCATAGAGGACACAGTTACGCAAACTCCGTTCACTTCATGGGGCCAGTCCAATGGCGCCTCTCCTACATAGACTTCTATTGAATGGGGACAACCGGAAGTTATGGAATGCATTGGAGTCTACGGGCTCGCGCAAGCACATGAACCACGTGACCAGGCTGTTTTCTGGCCCCTCAATATCGCAACTGTTCTACTAGATGGCTCTAGGCATACACTGACTGTGCACCTACAGTAAACTGTCACTAGAGGGAGTTATGGTACAGTGTAATACAATTTAAATTCAATTCAAATGGCTTTATTGGCATGAGAACGTTTACATTGCCAAAGCAAGAACATAACAGCAAGAAATGCAATATAACAAGAAAACACAATATAACAGTAGGGAAGCGTAATACAGCAGTACAACAATGTATCAATACAAAGGTTAAGTTAAAAATATGGAGGTCATAGTCTTGAAAACAAAATTTCTAATTGCTTAGATCAAAATACAGTGGGGAGCATGAACCTCAACTCTATTTTAGCTTTACCAAATGTACCTAACATCTCTGATTTTGTGACAAAACAAACATAAATATTCCATATCCAATTATATTTTACATCATTTAATACAATTTAATGTATTCACAGAGTACACATAGCCCTACAAAGATCCAGGAGTTGATTCAGGGCAAGGGCGAGGACATTTTCAGGCAGATTTGCCCCAGACTGGCCCTCCACAACCTGCGTGCAAATATCTAAAGCACTACAGCCCACTCTGTCAGCAGTCAGCACACACACAGAGACAGGCTCTAATAACCACAGAACAACACAAATGATGCAAACCAACAGACTCGACCCCTTTGTTGAATGATGAAAAAGGCAAAAGGATAGCTCTGGTCCAGGGATGTAAATTTATGGGGAAAAAAAAGTAGGAGTTAGGAGGAAAAAAAATGCCTTTGTGAAATACGATTTGACGCATTTTAATGATTTTTATAGTTAATACAGGCAACTTTAGTGCGCAACACTTTGTTTATAAACAGATCTCTCTCTCTCTCTCTCTCTCTCTCTCTCTCTCTCTCTCTCTCTCTCTCTCTCTCTCTCTCTCTCTCTCTCTCTCTCTCTATATATATATATATATATAGTTTCGCCATGATGACACATGTGCTTAACAAGGCGCCCAGCCGGCCACACTGATCGAGGATTCCCGGGTTTTCACATTATCAATGTAATCGTGTCAGTTAGCTCCCAGAGAACATGCCTGGTCGAGAAGCTTTGTTAATAAACGGCCTCCTGGGAAGCCCATGATCAGATATGTGAAAATGGTTATAATACAAACAATAAAAAATAGAAGATACAAATATATAACACATTTCCAGTGCATATGGCAGGCCTTATTTATAGATTTGGAAGAGATTTTGAAGGTCTGATTCTAAAAATCAAACGGTATTTCATGTGTGATGTCCAAGATATTTACATTGAAATAAATGAGCCCAGCTGGGTGCTTTAGGGGGAGAGTGCTGGACTTAGGTAGCCTAAGCCTAAGTGAATTGACTTGCAGTTGAAATCCGTGCTTCTTCCTAGAATCAACCTCTGGATCTTCCTGTATGTGTATTAGACTGTGAATAAATTAAATTGGATTTAAATTAAATAAAATATAATTATGGAATATTGCTGTTTGTTTTGTCACAGAATCAGATATGTTATGGTCATGAGTTGACTCCCCAGGATCCTGCATGGATTGATTCGAGGCTCCCTACTGTATTACACTGTACCAGCTCCCTCTAGTCACCGTTTATGCCTTATGGTACGTGCCCCAGAGCCATCTACTAGAAGAGCCGGGATATTGAGGGGGGAGAAAGCTATTGGGGGAAAACAGCCTGGTCACGTGGTTCGTGTACTCGTGCGAACGCCGACTCAGCCGTAGACTCAATGCATTCCGTAACTTCCGGTTGTCCCCATTCAATAGAAGTCTATGTAGGAGAGCCGACATTGGACTGGCCGTTGTCGTAACTCTGTCTATGGCTCTACCATAGAGTATAGACAGAGCTACGCAAACTCCGTTCACTTCATGGGGTCAGTCCAATGGCGGCTCTTCTACTTAGACTTGAATAGACAACAAGGGGACAACAAATAGGGACAAGTCCGGGAACTGAAGTAGGCAGAAATGCATTGGACTCAGACAACAGCCCAGCGTTAATGATATACAACAAAAATATTATAGTATGCATACAGTAACATGCATTTCCAACTCCTTTGTGTCAGAGCTGCATGAACAGCGCTCTAGCGCTCAGTTTCTGACTCCTCAATGTCGCAACTCTTCTACTAGATGGCTCTGCTCTATGGCTCTGGTACGCTCCAGCAGGGCTAGTGCGCATGTTCGTCACGATGTTCGTTCACACACAGATGGCTGCTAGCAGTGTGGTTTGAAAAAACACTTTATAATAATAAAAGTAACACTAAAAGGTGTGGTTTGAAAACAGTGTGGTCGTTAAGCAGCAGCAGGAGGACGTTTGTTTGTTAGCAGCTCAACCACTGAAAGGAACACAGATACAGGTAAAAGATGAACTGGTTCATGTTGTTTTTACTACGTCTGTCTGTCTGTCTGTCCGTCCGTCCGTCAGTGTTGCCAACTGCCAAAATCCACTAGTGGCACTTCCAAAATGCACTAGAATGCGCTAGAATAGATGCTTGCCTGGATGGGGCTTTTATCTCTGGCGCCTGTCAATCAATTTCCCCCCCAACTCACCAGTCAAAAAGCACTAGACTTTCCGTTAGGAGTTTTTCACTAATTTTGGCACTAGGGGGGTCTGGAAAAGAGCTAAATATAGTGACAAATGCGCCAAGTTGGCAACACTGAGAGAGAGAGGGGGACGTAGCCCCAGCACCACTACACAACCAAAACACGAAGCTTAGAATGAATACTAAGACGTTTCACCTCCTTGTGTCTGTCGAGAGAAACTACTCTAGAAACTTCATAATGGTCGACAGTCTTCTCTACGGCGGAAAGGCACGGTCGTTATAATGTTTCAAATCCGCCAAGTGATGCGAAACAAAGAAGCACTCCAGTCGTACACGGTGGTGGTGGTGGTGGTGTTGTTGTTGTGCGGATGTTGGGCTTGTTTGCAACATTGTGGCGCTTCTCGTGTTACTTTATAACTGTGTGTCGCCTCTTCCTCCTCCGGCAGGGATGGAGACAATGTAGCCATGTCATGTTTTGTGTGTGTGTGTGTGTGTGTGTGTGTGTGTGTGTGTGTGTGTGTGTGTGTGTGTGTGTGTGTGTGTGTGTGTGTGTGTTTGGGGCAGTGTTGCCAACTGACAAGATCCAAAATGCACTAGTGGCACTTCCAAAATGCACTAGAATGCGGCTAGATGCTCTGCCTGGAAGGGAATATATAAACATACAGATCAAAATGACCATTAAAATTGTATATTCTCTAGTTGTGTTAACACACATGATTATTTTAACTCTTGAGAGTGTAAAAATTAAACCAAATGGACCCGCAAGGGTCCATTTGGTTTCATTTTTACGCTCTCAAAGAGTTACATCATTTAGTCTGGGGACCACTGGTTGAAAATCACTATCATAGGAGGAAAAATGGTGAAAAATGAGGGTTTTTATCTCTGGCACCTGTCAATCAATTTCGCCCCAACTCACCAGGAAAAAAGCACTAGATTTTCCGCCAGGAGTTTTTCCACTAATTTTGGCGCTAGGGGGGTCTGAGAAAGCGCTAAATATAGCGACAAACGCGCCAGGCGCCAAGTTGGCAACACTGCCGTCCGTCCATCCATCCATCCATCCATCCATCCATCCATCCATCCATCCATCCATCCATCCATCCATCAGCTGCCCCATAGATGCCCAATAAATTGTAGTAGGCCCATCTTTAAAGGGGAACTCCACCCATTTTCAACATTTTAATATGTCATTAATATACCTTAGAGATGTTGTGTGGATATGATAAAAAGGTTCCCCCAATTCTGTATTTCCTAATACAAAATGGAGGTATGAATGGTGAAATACATCTATTTCACCATGTTAATGATTTTCCTCTAGTTTCATATCCATGTGAAAGTTGTGGCACAAAACGTCTATTTAGTCAAATATCTCCACTTCTTCAGAAGATGCACACGGACATCTTTCGCCTCGGGCAAGGGGGCTCATAATGACAGCTGCACGTCATTTTGATAACTTCCTGTGATCGCTGCAAACGTTATCAAGGACACACAAATGTTTGGGACACACAATTGCCTGGTGCATGGCGATAGGGGCTGGGTAATTAATCACACCACCTGCCAATTGTGTTCCCCAAACCTTTGTGTGTCCCTGATAATGTTTGCAGCGATCACAGGAAGTTATCAAAATGACGTGCAGCTGTCATTATGCGCCCCTTTGCCCGAGGGGAAACATGTCTGTGTGCATCCTGTGGCAAAGTGGAGATATTTGACTAAATACATGTCTTGTGCCACAACTTTCACATGGAGAGTAAATGAGCAATGTCGGTCAAACCGCATACAATAGAGCATGGGTGTCAAACTCTGGCCCGCGGGCCAAATTTGGCCCGCCGTGTAATTTCATTTGGCCCTTGAGACATTATCAAATTAAAGTGGAAGACCACCCATTTTCAACATTTTAATATGTCAATATACCTTAGAGATGTTGTTTGGACATGATAAAAAAGTTCCCCCAATTCTGTATTTCCTAAAAATGGAGGTCTGAAAAAATCATTACCATGGTGAAATACAGAAGACTTCACCAAGATGTATTTCACCATGTTAATGATTTTTCCTTCAGACCCATTTTTAAATAAAAATAAAGCAATTATTATTTTGACTTTAAAATTACATATAAGAGCTTTAAAGGCAAGATTTTCAAAAATTGCATCATGCTTTAATTCTACTGTCACATCTAGCCAAGCACTAGATAGCAAGCCGGCCTTCATGTTAGTGGCACTTGCTGCTTGCCTGATCTCTGTGAAGGCAGCATTAGTAGCATATGACTTGTGTCTTCAAACTAGATGTTTTTCATAATTCTGAACCCATTCCAAGTATTAGTTTTCGAAAACATTGCATGGCTAAAAGCCAAAAGTCATTAGACTCTACCAAACTATTCTGAACGTAACTTGAAAAAGGAATTGCTCAATACCGACAGCCGGTTAGCAAACTTGTGTATCATAAATGCATGTGTGTGTGTGTGTGTGTGTGTGTGTGTGTGTGTGTGTGTGTGTGTGTGTGTGTGTGTGTGTGTGTGTGTGTGTGTGTGTGTGTGTGTGTGTGTACAGTATATAGGCAATATATTCAGCAAAAAAAAAAAAAAAAAAAAAAAAATATATATATATATATATATATATATATATATATATATATATATATATATATATATAAATTTTTCCTTATTCATTTGATTTCAGATTCTAATCCAGACTGCACGTGAAGGTGAACTGTCCAAACTGCTATACCCATGATGCATCACTCCCAGGTGAACTCTCCACACTCAGCCATGGACATTTCGGAGGACCGACACCTCAGTAAGTTTAATGTGTCCTTTCAGCGTTGTTTTTCGACTTAGTGTTATTTAGTCGACTAAAGGCCTATTCACAGTTTGATTTTTGGTGATCACCAAGAGCACCGCGACGTACAATATGACGTCATACCACCGCAAAGATGTACTAGGGGGAAAAAAAAAAGAAAAAGAGAACACACAATACACCTCAGGGCGACAGGCTGGAGGAGAACAAAGAAAGGAAGGAATTCAATGATAAAGACAATGAAGCAGGGCTTGACACTAACACTTGCCCACTTGCCCGGGGCAAGTAAAAAAAAAATCGTGGGGCAAGTGAAGACTGCTACCTGGTTGCCCGATCGGGAAAGACCTCTGTGTCTTTCCCTGCTTTCAAGCTATCCACAATTCCAGGCTGGATTTGGGAAACAAAACAGGCAAATTAACATACACATCAAAATGACCTAATCTTCTACATTCTCTTGTTGTGTAGACCTGGGCTAAATAATGGATATTTTAACTCTTGAGAGTGTAAAAATGAAACCAAATGGACCCGCAAGGGTCCATTTGGTTTCATTTTTACGTTCTCAAGAGTTACATCTGCTTAACCAACTTAACTGGGGACCCCATGAAAACCCCTGGTTTAAAGCACCCAAGTAGGAAGTAAACTTAAATGCAAAATTTACAATATATTTTTGGGGGGCAAGTGACCTGACCTGAGGGTAAGTAGAACCTGACTTGCACTTGCCCGATGGGCAAATGCCTCGGAGACCTTAGTGTTAACCCCTGTGAAGTAAACAGAATAGGAAATAAATATAAAAGCAGCCGAAAGGATTATAAATGTAGGAAGTAGAGAGAGAAAAAAGGGGATATATATATATATATATATAAACAAGAAAGTAGGCGAGGTGACCATCAGTGGTCCCTGAGAAGGTTCCAGGTGGGCCCCAGGCTAAATGATGGAAAGTTGGTAAACCAGATGTAACTCCTGAGAATGTAAAAATGAAACCAAATGGACCCTTGCGGGTCCATTTGGTTTCATTTTTACACTCTCAAGAGTTAAAATATCCATAATTTGAAGCACTATTTAATTAAAAAAAAGTCTGCAAAATCCAGCCTGGAATTGTGAACAAAACCAAAAGAATTCTTTACTTTTAGGTCTTTGGTGCTAAAATGTCATCAAATGGTGGTCCGTGGCTCAAATGCTGAATAAATGGTGGTCCCTGGTGTCAAAAAGGTTGAAAACCACTGCTCGACATGATCTTGTGAGCTGCTTGTCTTTTCTCTCTTCTACTGAGCCCTTCCCAATGCCAATCCAGATACTTTAGCAACTGTTGCTATCCAGGTCTAGCTTTCCTGGTCAAGCTTTCCAATTCTAACGTACAACCCCAAATCCGTTGAAATTGGGACGTTGTGTAAAATGTAAATAAAAACAGAATGCATTGATTTGCAAATCGTTTTCAACCTCTATTCAGTTGAATACAACACAAAGACAATATAATTAATGTTCAAACTGATAAACTTTATTGTTTTTTGAAATTATACAATCTTTTGTAAATTGATCCCTGCAACACGTACCAAAAAAGTTGGGACGGGGGCAACAAAAGATTGGGAAAGGTCATGAATGCACAAATAACGCCTGTTTGGAACATTCCACAGGTAAACAGGTTAATTTTAAACAGTTTAATATCGTTATTGAGTATAACAAGACCATCCCAGTCGCTCACAATCAAAGATGGGGCGAGGTTCACCACTTTGTGAACAATTCTGTGAGAAAATCATCCAACGGTTTAAAAACAATGTTTCTCAACATTCAATTGCAAGGAATTTGGTGATTTCATCATCTACAGTCCATAATATAATCAAAACATTCAAAGAATCTGAAGAACTTGCTATACTAAAGCGTCAAGGCCGAAAACCAACACCAAACACTTGTGACCTTTGATCCCTCAGGTGGCTCTGCATTAAAAACTGACATCATTGTGTAAGGGATATTATTGTGTGGACTCAGGAACACTCAGAAAACCATTGTCAGTTTACATAATTTGTCGCTACACCTGCAATTGCAAGTTAAAAATCTACCATCGAAAAGCAAAGCCATACATCAGAAAGGTTGGTTTGAAAAAAACCAGAAATGCCTTCTCTGGGTCCACTATCATTAGAAATGTGGACTCATCAGACCACAGCCCACTTTTCCACTTTGTGTATAACCATTTTAAATGATATTGTACCCAGAGAAGGCATTTCTGGTTGTTTTTCTAGTTGTTTTTTCAAACCAACCTTTCTGATGTATGGCTTTGCTTTGCATGGTAGAGTTTTAACTTGCAATCGCAGGTGTAGCGTCAAATTCTGTAAACTGACAATGGTTTTCTGAGTGTTCCTGAGTCCACACAGTAATATCCTTTACACAATGATGTCAGTTTTTAATGCAGAGCCACCTGAGGGATCAAAGGTCACAAGTGCTAGATGTTGGTTTTCGGCCTTGATGCTTTAGTATAGCAAGTTCTTCAGATTATTTGAATGTTTTGATTATATTATGGACTGTAGATGATGAAATCACCAAATTCCTTGCAATTGAATGTTGAGAAACATTGTTTTTAAATCGTTAGATGATTTTCTCACAGAATTGTTCACAAAGTGGTGAACCTCGCCCCATCTTTGATTGTGAGCGACTGGGATGGTCCCGTTATACTCAATAACAATATTAAACTGTTTAAAATTAACCTGTTTACCTGTGGAATGTTCCAAACAGGCGTTATTTGTGCATTCATGACCTTTCCCAGTCTTTTGTTGCCTCCGTCCCAACTTTTTTGGTACGTGTTGCAGGGATCAATTTACAAAAGATTGTATAATTTCAAAAAACAATAAAGTTTATCAGTTTGAACATTAAATATACTGTCTTTGTAGTGTATTAAACTCAATATAGGTTGAAAACGATTTGCAAATCAATGCATTCTGTTTTTATTGACATTTTTCACAACGTCCCAATTTCAACGGATTTGGGGTTCTAACGTACCTATTGGACAAGACCGGATTGGGGAGGGACTTAGTGAAGGGCTAATTATTAGGCTGCAGTACAGCTGTGCTTGCACATATGCCGTTCTAGACCTGATTTAAAAGGAGCAAGCAAGTAGAAGTGTATATATATTCCCCATCGCGTTTTCTACACCATTGTGTAAGGACGATAGTGTTGCACATGCGCAGTAGTGAATTACAAAGAACTTCCAAGCAAAGATCTGCCATGACGCAAAGACTACCTCTAGGCCCGGTCAACCTAAATTTGGATTAGAGGCCTATAACAGGCGGCAAAGCCTGCATGAAATACATTTGTTTGTTGTTTTTAAGGTGTAAAATACACAGTAAAATCTATGGTGTTACAATTATGCTTATAATTGTAGTTAGGACTTGAGGGTATAATGTGGATGTTTTGACAATGTGGATGTTTTGACAATTATTTGACTGTCATTTGCAAGTGAATTAATTAGACTAATTTGTTATTTCATTTGTTTATACTGTAGCCTGATCTGATTGTTATCCACCATCAAATAAAATGTCTATGCTGTTCGATATGCATATGCAATATTATACAGTTAGATCCATAGGCAGCAGGTGCCAGGTGCAAAATACTTTTGGCTTTGCAATTTAATTACAAATAGTGGACAGCGTCGCTTTTAGGAGCAAGGAAAGGACGTATCGTCCAATCTCTTCAAATGAATCCTGATCAGCCTATATTCAACACTATGCAATGTTTTGTCTTGGCATCAATCTCAATCTCTTCCTCTTCACGGCGTTCAGTGAGAAACAAACTAATAATTTGAGACGTGGAATTCCATGTTCAAAACAGCCACGCTGTCTAGCCTAACGCACAACAGCAGTTACATTTTCAAAATGAATATTTCATTCTGCCATACTCAGCCTATACAACGATTGATTCAATTCAAACTGGTGGACATTCTGTCATTGCTTACTCTCCTTCCATGTATCTACAAATGTTGTGTCCGCTGCGCGCTGTGAAGTTCACCAACAAAAGACGCCGCTAAATGTTCAGCTTCCAACGGATTGTTACAACTCAAAATTGTCAATCTGTGAAGTGTATATTTTCGTTACTTGATCAATCAATATGAAATCATGAAGAGAGATGATGTCCTGGTTAGCAGGGAAGGATTATCCAACGGGCACGTTGGGCCCAGGCCCAGGGGCCCCTGAGCTAGGAGCAGGGGTTAATTTCTGCCGGAGCCAGGCGGAGCGCCGCTCCGCCTTGCTCCACATGCATTCCGGGGGCTGTCAGTGGCGCTCCCCCACCTGCAGGTGGCGCTCCCCCACCTGCAGAGGCCTATCCGGGAGATATCAGTAGCAATCCAGCCAATACATCCCATCCCCGTTCATTTCAGTCGTTGCTATAGGATACCACCTTACTCTGAGGATACCACTCTATTGGCTGAGGCCGCCGAGCCTTCCCAGCTATGGGATGTTTATCGAGAGTCGGGGAGGGATTTGGTCGCTCGCAGCTCAGTCTCAGGCTCACACAGTTCCCAGTTGCCTGCTGGGCTGATCTGGCTGGGCTGCTGCTGCTACTCCCACCGGCTGACCGTCTCCCCCTCCCTCGCGAGACACGGTGGAATATGATCGCTATAATAATGATTAAAAGGTACCCAGGAAGCAGCACAAGCACACTGCGCGACGCATTTGAGCTTGTGGATCGGCTCTTTACAAAGTGTGTGTGCCATAGTGCGCCTCTCTCTCTCTCTCTCTCTCTCTCTCTCTGACACACATGCTGCGTGTGTCTGAGAGAGAGAGAGACGCATGCGTGCACGCACGCACACACACAATAATCTTCCGCCAAAAATCGACTTTTCTGCGCATGTTTTTCGGCGCGCGCGTGCATGTGCGTGAGGTGCGCTCCGGCACCTCCCGAGTTACAAATTAAGCACTGGCTAGGAGGGCCCATGAGCTTGAGTGTACGCGTGATCGCTAAGAGGCTCAAGCTCAGGGCTCACCTAAAAAAAGGGTAAAAGTGAATAATAGTGGTGCACACGGTCCTTATTAACAATGGGTTTACTAATTTTGTGTCACTAAAATAGTCCCAAAAGTCCTAAACTATCATGCCGCCGCGCCGGGCAGAGAAATCCTCCAGTGTAGGGGGGCCCTTTGGCTGGTGGTGGCGGCCCAGGGGCCCTTAATTTCATAATCCGCCTATACTGGTTAGGCACGTAGCAGCAAGTGTCAAGTCAGGCCTGTATATAGCATTTCCCAATTTGGGGAGGGCAGACAAGCATTTGGGTCAAATCAATGAAAGCATTTGAAATATCTTTGGGTTGTTTTCATGCCAACATGTTTGGTGGGGCAGTCAGGGCATTCCCCCCCCATGCAAATGCCTAGATCCGGCCCTGTTTCAAGTGCTGAGCTACCCTTAACATGGAGAGGGACAGAGAGAGAGAGTGTTGGTCCGGGGACGGCAACCAGTGGTCCTTGAGAGAGTTCCAGATGGTCTCCAGGCTAAATGATGGATTTTAATTCTAAATATTTGTTTTTTTATATAATTAACCGCATTTCCATAAAAGGACTGTCAGGGGTAATCAAATGAAGAATGATAGTCAAAATCGTGGATGATATTGAGTGAAATTATTAATTTAACATTTTTCACATTTGAATGATATGGTTAAACCCACCACTTACATTTAATACAGCCACATGTGGACAGGTGTGTGTGTATAGGTAGGTAACTGTTGCGTCATTGCAATATCACACGTTCACCCCGGTCTCTCAGCTGTGTTTGCGCCCCCAAACGAGCAGTGTAGCTCCAGCTATGTCATTTGAGTTGAGCTGTGGGCTACTCCCACTCTGCTGCTACGTCATTGTACTACAGCTGGGTTGAGCCAGTGTTGCCAACTGCCAAAATCCAAAATGCACTAGTGGCACTTCCAAAATGCACTAGAATGCGCTAGATGCTTGCCTGGAACATATAGATCAAAATGGCCTACATTCTCTAGTTGTGTAGACTAAGTTGGGCTAATTCACATGATGAATATTTTAACACTTGATGGTGTAAAAACACTTGATGGTGTTTCATTTTTACGCTCTCAAAGAGTTACGTCTGGTTAAGCAGCTGTCCATCATTTAGTCTGGGGACCACTGGTTGAAAACCACTATCATAGGAGGGAAAATGGTGAAAAATTAGGGTTTTATCTCTGGCGCCTGTCAATCAATTTCATCCAAATTTCTGATGGAGTATATAATTTCCATTTCTGATGGAGTATATAATAGTACATTGTGGGCTGTATATTCAGATGGCAGGTGTGTGACAGTAATAAGGATAAATAAATCATATTTTACACGTCATCAGAACACAGAATAAATCGCTACAGCCTCAGTAATAAATTAGTGAAATTACAGTATTTTGTGACAGGGATTGCAGAGATTGCACTGACCGCTGGAATACCCTGTTCTAACGAACCCTCTTGGGTAGCCGCTGTTTCATTTGGGGGCGTGAAATTTGTAGTCTCCGTGTGTCTCTATGCCTGCGTCGCTTGCTAACAGACCTACAAGCTCACCACACGTTGTATGAACGACGCATTTGACTCTCGTTTCCACACGGCACCGTCGTGTGGTAAAGCTAGACTTCTGTCTCCCGTCCTAAAGCATTTTTATGGTATTTTTTTCGAACCTTAATTCCCCCCCCCCCCCCCCCCCCCCCCAAAAGTCGCAACAAATATTTCTTCAGGGCTTGACACTAAGACTTGCCCGCTTGCCCGGGGCAAGTAAAAAAAAATGGTGGGGCAAGTGAAGACTGCTACCTGGTTGCCCGGTCGGGCAAGTGTGCAACTTAGTGCGCAATAACACAACAAAAGATTGGTCATTGCGACCTGCGCTAATTAGGATGATGGATTTTAACTCTTGAGAGCGTAAAAATGAAACCAAATGGACCCTCAAGGGTCCATTTGGTTTCATTTTTACGTTCTCAAGAGTTACATCTGGTTAACCAACTTAGCTGGGGACCACCTGGAACCCTCTCAGGGACCACGTGTTGAAAACCCCTGGTTTAAAGCACCCAAGTAGGAAGTAAACATAAATGCAAAATTTACAATATATTTTGGCGGGGCTAGGACCTTACCCGTTGTGAATATATGAACAACAAATAATGTACAATGTAAATATATGACCAACAAATAATGTACAGTATAAAGTGAATTAGCAGATCATGGGTGTGTGAATTAAAGTGAATTAATAGATTATACCAATCATGTAAGTATGTAATTGCTTAGTTTAGGGAAAACAGTTGTAGCAAAGCAAGGGTGCTTCTGTGGACATATGAAGCCAGTGGCAAGGTGTTTAGAAAGTGAAGGGGGATCTTAATAACTGTGTTTGTGTGCGTGCGTGTGCATGCGTGTCTATGCCCAAATCAAGAAGACGCACAGTGTAACCTTATTTGTGTTACAGTATATCTCATAGATATAAGAAAACCATATGTATATTAATGCATAACGCATCGGCATCGGGCAGGGGGAAGCTGCAGCCTGCAGCTGGAGAAAATCAATGTAGGCTACTTGGTGGCAGACACGCACACACGCATCGCAAAATATGCTGCATGTCCCTGCCGTTGTAGAACTCAACAAATATGAAAACTGCGGTCGCGTGAGATTGTAGATGGGCCACTTGAACATGCCAGTGAAAAGCGACATGGAAACAAACAACTGTCCAGTTTGAACGCATGCGTGTGTGTGTGTGTGGGGGGGGGGGGGTCCGTCTTAATTCGCAAAGTCTAGCAATGCAGTACGCTTCGCGATCACGATCTCTCTCTCACACACACACACACACACACACACACACACACACACACACACACACACACTCTCTCAGTGTCGCACGCTGTGTGCTTGTGTTTCCAGGGACCACCAAACGTTACAGTCCATAAGGGGTCCTGGTGCTTCCTGTGTACAATAGCCTTGAATCAGCATCTTAAGAATACTACCTTATTTTTTCTTTGTGATTCAAACGGAATGCCATTCCGTTTCACTTCGTTTCACTTCATTATTCAGACTGAGGCCAGCCTACAGTAGCCTACTTTTATATCAATTATTTCCCACCGCGGTCCGCGCGTAGCGAGGGCAGAAAACTCTGTGAGCCGTAGTGAGTAGCAGGCTGTAGCTTATAGGAGCGGCGGTGGGACATTGTTTTTGTTTCCTTGTCACACGTGCGGGTAAAAAGTGACAGCGAAAGCAAACTACTATCTTCCAGTTCGAACACATGTTCAGTTCAACAGTTCCCAAGAAGAGCCTGGATCACTATATAAAGTGGGTGTCTGTCGCTCCTTTAACATAGCGTAAAATCCAGTGGTCGGAACTGTGGCTCCGTCCTGCTGCTACAACATCGCGTCGAGTAAAGTGGATCAGAAGTATATTCTGTGTCGATAAAACGGGTGAATTAACGTTCCAGCAGCCTGAGCCAACATAATATGGACAGTAGGCTGTGTTAGATCGAAACTATAAATACATACAGAGATGCAACGATACGTCCCAAAGTTTAGCGACTGTTGCAGCTTGGGATAACATTGAGGAAATGAGGCTGGCCCGTGTGCACTGCGCATGCCACAGTATAGCCAGCGAAATTGTATGGGTCACCATTTGTTCCGGTGCTGGTGTAGCATTGGAAATATGGCAGTGGGGTAGCACGAAAACGGTGGCCGTGAATTGTGTAACGTTAGGGGGGCCCGTTGGACTTTCCCATATAAACTTAATGGGGAAATTTTCGTGCACAAATAAATTCATTATAAATCAACAATGTGTTAATTTGGCCAAAGGGCTTCGTTAATCTCTTCCTAATGTTATGTTCAATGAGCATGTGAAAACTCAGAATGATTGCTGTAGTCAGTGACGACTTATGCCTGTTTCAGACATTCAGACAGACAGACATTTTGCTTAATTATTATAGTGATATTTTGGCGGGGCAAGTGACCATGACCTGAGGGCAAGTAGAACCTGACTTGCACTTGCCCGATGGGCAACAGTTTCAACCCGTTTCTTTCTTTCTTTCTTTCTTTCTTTCTTTCTTTCTTTCTTTCTTTCTTTCTTTCTTTCTTTCTTTCTTTCTTTCTTTCTTTCTTTCTTTCTTTCTTTCTTTCTTTCTTTCTTTCTTTCTTTCTTTCCACCCTACGATAGAGAGCGTTGCGGACGCTGTGTAGGTCCTCAGTTTATATTTTTCATGTAGGCCTATAATAAATGACACATTTATAATGTGTCATAATAAAAAACATTCTGTAACACCGATCGCATGCGCGACCACCTCCTTACAAACAGCATCATTATAATCTTGTCTTCACCCAGTGTGTCGTACGTACGGGGCCAATCCAACTCGTGAGCCCACACAAACCATGGATGTAATCCTGGACGGGACAATGAGGCATCCACCTTTTTGGAATAATTCCTTTAAAGAAAGATCAGCCTTTTTCATACCAGGGCCCACTATTTATTCAGAATTCGAGCCACGGACCACCATTTGATGACATTTTATCCCCACAGATCCCCAAACTAAAGATTTCTTTTTGCTTTTGTCCACAATTCCAGGCTGAAAACAAAACAGCCAAACATACAGATCAAAATGACCATTAATCTATACATTCTATAGTTATGTAGACTAAATCAGATGATTCATTTTTTCTAACTCTTGAGAGTGTAAGCTTGAAACCAAATGGACCCGCAAGGGTCCATTTGGTCGACAAATCGCCTCTTTTTTTCTTTTTTTATATTAATGATTTTTATTTTGTATTCTATGTAATTTCCTGTTCAAACCGTCATAATGTTACTGTTTTGAAGGGAAGAGAATTGCTTATTTCGGGTATTACTATCACTGTACCGAGGACATGACTGTGATGTGCGCGTCTGTGCTGCATCCTCCTCCTCCTTCCCCCCGCAGTCTGTCTCAAAGAAAGGCTATGATCGCTTATTTGCTTATTTTTTGGAACCACGGCACAAACACCTAAAGTTAACCACCGATGCTGGGGGCGTTTAGGGGGGCATCCCCCCCCCCTGTGCTCAGCCTTTTATCCGGCTCTGCAAACGCGACCTAAGAAAAGAAAGCAAGAAAGAAGGCGATCGTGGACGCTCTTTCCCCTTCGCGTTATGGATTATATCTTTGATAAAATACACAGTGACAGTAGCCTAAGTTAACATCGATTCTCTCAGAACACATGCACACGGCTGCATTGTGCGCCGTAGGGCAACATTTTGCGTTAGGTCCCACGGGCGCCGCGAGCTAAAAAAAATAATTAAAAAATCGCTGCGAGCTAGAAAAAATAATAAAAAAATCGACAAAATGTCGACATTGTGCCGCCCGCGACACATCGACATTCCAAATATGTGTCAATTAACATCCCTAGTACCTTTGATAGTTTCCGCCAACCTTGTTGTGTGAATGGGTGAATGGGATCCACAGTCTATGTAAAGCGATTTGGATAAAGGTGCTATATATATATAAATGTAACGTAACATTTACCATTTACTCACTTCCAAACATACAGAGCTATGCAGTGGAAATCGTTTTCCATTGAGCTGCCATGATGATTAAGCTACCATCTGTCCATATTCCATTGTTTTCATTGTCAGACGTGTTCTGTTTACATAACGTCCTGCACTGAGTGACTAATGTACTTCCAAATCAGAGCTTGATTGTAAAGTATAACTTTTTGTTTGTTTTAATTAAAAATGAGATGATCTAAATACAAATCCATTCAGAATGTCTATTCAAATATTTCTAAATTATCGCCACAGTACTGTTTTGTATTTTGCTAGTTCGCTAGTTAGTTTAGTCATTTTATCCTGGAAGGTAGTGACTTAATTTTGCTCATTGAACATTGGAATATGTTTACACTTTAGGAAATCAGTGCTGACCATCATGTTATGTTTCTGCTTCTAGACATCCTCCACATGGTTGTGTGTAAAGAGGAGGCTTCCACTGAACAGGAAAGGATCCCCAGTCTGCTCCAGGAGGAACCAGAGGCTCCACACATTAAAGAGGAAAAGGAGGAACTACTTCAAAGACCAGAGGAGCCTGGTGGGCAAACAGTGACGATATCAGCAGTGAAAGGTGAAGAAGAAAATGATGTTGATGATGATCATGATGATGCCTCTTGCCACTTCTGTGAGGTTGAAGTTGAAGTTGAATCTGACAGTGCAGTCGATGAAGAGAGGATTGAGGCTGAACAACGTGACAAGACTTTCACTGACTCGGGTTCCCTGAAAAGGCACCAGCGTGGCCACACTGGAGAGAAGCCTTTCCAATGTAAATATTGTACCAAGAGTTTCAAAGTGTTAAGTACCCTGAAATCACACCAGTCTGTCCACACTGGAGAAAAACCTTTCCAATGTAATCATTGTGAAAAGAGTTACCCCTCTGCATCTTACCTGAAAGTGCACCTGCGTGGCCACACCGGAGAGAGACCTTTCCAATGTGAACTTTGTGACAAGAATTTCACAGAGTCAAGTTCTCTGAAAAAACACCAACGTGTTCACACTGGAGAAAAACCTTTCCAATGTGATCATTGTAAAAAGAGTTTTGGTCATTTGGGTAACTTGAACGCACACCTGCGCGTCCACACTGGAGAAAAACCTTTCCAATGTGAGCAATGTGGCCAGAGTTTCAGGGTAGGATCTCGTCTGAAGTTACACAAGCGTGTCCACACTGGAGAGAGACCTTTCCAATGTGAACACTGTGCCAAGGGTTTCATTGAGTCATCTAGCCTGAATATACACCTGCGTGTTCACACTGGAGAGAGACCATTCCAATGTAAACTTTGTGATAAGGGTTTCACAGAGTCAGGTTCTTTGAAGAAACACCAACGTGTTCACACTGGAGAAAAGCCTTTCAAATGTAATCATTGTACAAAGAGTTTTGGTCATTCGTCTCACTTGAAGACTCACCTGCGTGCCCACACTGGAGAAAAACCTTTTCAATGTGAATACTGTGGAAAAAGTTTTATTCCGTTGTCTAGCCTGAAAAAACAGAGACCTTTCCAATGCGAACATTGTGACAAGAGGTTCAAAGAGTCAGATGCTCTGGATAAACACCAATCTGTCCACACTGAAAAAAAAACTTTCCAATGTGAACATTGTGACAAGAGTTACCCCTCTGCATCTAAGCTGAAAGTGCACCTGCGTGGCCACACCGGAGAGAGACCTTTCCAATGTGAACTTTGTGACAAGAATTTCACAGAATCAAGTTCTCTGAAAAAACACCAACGTGTTCACACTGGAGAAAAACCTTTCCAATGTGATCATTGTAAAAAGAGTTTTGGTCATTTGGGCCACTTGAACGCACACCTGCGTGTCCACACTGGAGAAAAACCTTTCCAATGTGAGCTTTGTGGCCAGAGTTTCAGGGCGGCATCTCGTCTGAAGATACACAAGCGTGTCCACACTAGAGAGAGACCTTTCCAGTGTCAACATTGTGACAAGAGTTTCAGCATTTCTCAAAACCTGAAGAGGCACCTGCGTAGCCACACCGGGGAAAAACCTTTCCACTGCGAACATTGCGGCACAAGTTTCAGACGGTCCTGTGACCTGAAGACACACCTGCGTGTCCACTCTGGAGAAAAACCCTTCCAATGTAAATTTTGTGGCAAGAGTTTTAATCGGTCGTCTGGCCTGAATAGACATCTGCGTGTACACACAGGGGAGAGACATTTCCAATGTAAACATTGTGACAGGAGATTCACAGAAAAAGGGGCTCTGAATCGACACCAACGTATCCACACTGAAGACAAACCTTTCAAATGTCAAATTTGTAGCAAGAGTTTTCATCGGTCGTCTGGCCTGAGTTTACATCTGCGTGGCCACACCGGAGAGAGACCTTTCCAATGTGAACTTTGTGACAAGAATTTCACAGAGTCAAGTTCTCTGAAAAAACACCAACGTGTTCACACCGGAGAAAGACCTTTCAAATGTGATCATTGTAAAAAGAGTTTTGGTTTTTCGTGGTACTTGAAGTTACACCAGCGTGTCCACACTGGAGAAAAACCTTTCCAATGTCAACACTGTGAGAAGAGTTTTAGTTCATCAGCTAACCTTAAAACACACCAGCGCTTCCACACTGGAAAGTCAGGTGCTCTGAACAAACACCTCGATGGAGGGGAAACCTTCCCAATGTAAACATTGCTTCAACATTTTCAACCAGTCAGCTATCCTGAAAATACAGAGCAATATATCAATATCCATACTGGAGGAAACGTTTTCAACATTGAACATTGCAACAGCTGTTTCAAACTCTCAGGTGTACTTTAAACACATCAGCATGTCCACACAGAGAAAAATCATTCCAATGTACAGTAAATGCTGTGACAACAGTTCCAGCATGTCAGTTTACCTGACAACTCACCAGTGTATGCATACTGAAGAGAAACATTTCAAATGTGAACAATCTTCAGCATATCCTTGTTGGCGAAAGAACTTTTCCAATCTAAGTGATTCAAGTCGACTGAATTCACACCAGCTTGTTCACAGTGGAGAAAAAAACTTTCTGAACATTGTGACAAGAGTTGCAATGTATCAAGTAGTCTAAACATGCAGCTTTGGATTCGCTCTGCTCACGGAGGAAAAAACAAAGGTGTCTACTGTAAATGGTGTGACCAATGGTGTAAATAAACAGCTGACCTTGTGTATTTCAAAACAAATATGAGTAAATTATCCTTCTAGAGCACCACTACACAGGTGTGGAAAACCCTCATGCCTTCCCTCACAAAAAGAGAAAGAAAGATTGGGGAAATAAACCTAATAGGCCTGGCGGGGACTACTCTTCTGTTAAAGGGCTCTCCTTCAACAAAAATGGTGATTGCAAACATTCTTTGTATTATTGTACTCATACATAATGTTGTAGGATACAAAACTCTGAAGTCCCTTATCCTGAAACCTAATCTCTGTAAAACTATGCCTAACCCTTGGACATAGACATGACCTCTTATTAATATCCAATATAATTAATTGCTGTTATGAACAATAACCGATATAACCCAATGTTGAAATGAGCAATGTCCGTATTAAAGGTAGGGGAAGTGATTTCACTTTTGTCAGATATCACCCAAAAAATATTGGTTTTTCTGTTAAAATGCTCTATTATAAGGTGTGGAAACCACATATGGAGTTTCCCCCTCCCCCACATTAGCAGAGGAGCTAATAAAAGTTCCCCAGGTCACCACAATTCTCCTCCAATCAGGAGAGAGCAGCAGGTTCACATAGTGTAGCTACTTTTGGGGGCCCTTAGTGCACCAGGCTGGTACTACACCATGAATTTCAAATCACTTCCCCTACCTTTAAAGAAGGTAATACCAGCTTTATTTTTACTGATGTTCATGGGTCTGTATTCAGTTTGCTTTTTAAGGGACCAAGCAGTCTCTGCTGGTCACTTCATTGCTTTGACCTCTTTTTTCCTTCTCCTTTTCCTTCTCCTTCTCCTCCTCCTTCCGCCAAAAATAGCTGTTCTGGCTGAACCGTGCAGTCGGTTTTCGCGAAAATTGGTAATCTGGTAGAGGGTGATGCCAAATGGTGATGATGCAAAGCCCGTGGCCACTGGTCAAATGGTGGCGCTATAGCACTGAACTGAAATTGCAAACTTTAAACACTCATAACTGATGAACTGCTTGACTCTCAGAAATGTAACTTATATTCACTTATGCGTCTGCTTATGCCGAACAACTTTTGTATTCTGACTTTTCACCTCTGACCTTTAGATGAGCCGCAATCTTGAAATATATGTAAAACAGTTAAAATACATCTCCTCCTATAATCTTTGATCAAAATGCATGACAATTACCTACACATGAACTTTTGGAGCCATGCGAATATGAAAATAGGCGTGAATTTTGTTTCAAGTGAAAAAATTGTTTTTACGAGCCAATGAAAATCGCTTGTTTGTGAAAATGATTCTAACGCCCCTAATCTACACATGCTGCTTCTGAGACTTTACAGTTTTGCAGAGGGGGGTGCCAAATAGCAGCAAAACCAGTCTTACTCCAATTGCTCAAATGGGGGCGCTATAGCAATTCTTTGAAATTGAAACATTTGAACAAGCATAACGCAGGCCTCGTTCGGCCTAAAATCATGGGACTTATTTCTACATGTTCCTTGATTCATGTGAAACACATCTGTAACTTTGACCGGTAAGCTCCACCCCCAGAGTGTCCGCCATTTTAAGCAGTTTGAAAAATGCTCATGCCTGATTTTCTGCCTGGATTTTTGATCAATTTGCATGACACCTGCTACATGAGAACTTTGGCCCCATCCGGACAAAAGTTCAGAAGCAATTTTTTTTAATCAAAAAATGACGTTTTTATAAGCTGCTTTGTGAAGAGTCTTCTTCTGCTTGTTTCTCTCTGGCAACACTGGAGCAAGTACATTGTGCCAGATTATGTAGGAGGAATAAGGTTGTGGAACTTGTTTCCACATGCACCTTGACTAATGAGAAACAATTGTGTCACTTTGACCACTAAGCTCCACCCTCGGATTGCTGAATTGTGCATATTGTTCATATTGCTTACTGTATGGACCCAGGGCAAAAGCACCCCCCTCTCCCCCCTCAGATAATTGTCAAAAATATGTTCCTTCTGCATATTGTTCTGACTCCTTACTGCTGCTTGCTTGGTCCCGTGTTATTGCTGCTTGCAGCACCCACCCAGAGCCGCACTGTCTCCAGCCTCCCCTGCTGTACTCTCCACCTCTTTCCTCCGTTCGAGGGACGTATATACATATACATATTGACCACGAAGGAGAGAGAGAGAGAGAGAGAGAGAGACAGACCACCGTAGATTATATGTGGGCACGCCTCACCGTTCGCAGCCTATAGCAATCTAGTTTCAGAGTTGCGACATTGAGGGTCCAGAAACCGAGCGCTTGAGCGCTGTTCATGCAACCTGAATAGGGGCAAACTGGAGTTAGAAATACAATGTTTTCAACAAGAGCAACATGCCAACTGTTGTAGTGTTTATGTTGTAGCCTAGCTACTATTACTGCAAAACGATCTAAAATAAAGGGTTTTACGATCATTAAAGCTGGGCGGTTGTCTCTACCTACCTCAGGTCTAGGACTTGTCCCTATATGCTGCCACCATTCTCAATAGAAGTCGATGTAGAAGAGCCTCCATTAGACTGGCCCCATGAAGTGAACGGAGTTTGCACAACCCTGTGCAACTCTATCTCTCTGTCCCTACCTCTTTCTCTGCTCATTTTACTTTTATATAACCCGTAATGTGTGCGTCATCGTCTAGGATTCTGTTTATATTATTCATTACTATTTACAAACAACTGATGTAAAGTGGATAGAATCAATGTAGTGTACAGCAGAGAGAGAGAGAGAGAGAGAGAGAGAGAGAGAGAGAGAGAGAGACCACCGTTTGATTATATGTGAGCACCAAATGGAACCCAGCGGGTCCATTTGGTTTCATTTCATAAAATATTCATCATAGCAAGCCTACACAATTACAGAATGTAGAATGTGGTCATTTTTGATCTGTGTTTACCTGTTTTGTTTCTGAAATACAGCCTGGTATTGTGGGTCTGTGGGGTGAAAATGTCATCAAATGGTGGTCCATGGCTCAAACGCTGAATAAATAGTGGGCCCTGGGCCCTGGTATCAAAATGATTGAAAACCACTGTAATACAGTACAGTTGAACTGCTCATATAGATAACCAAATCTTTATAGTCTCAAAGACAAGTCTATGGATTTTCTTGTTCGGGACACTAAAAGCAGTGAGGCAGCCACAGTGTCAGTGGTCTAGTTCCTTTTTTTTTTTTTTTTTTTTTTTTTTAGCTGAGAGCCTGTAGATTCAACCAAAATCAGCTATTTTTGTTATATTGAAATCCTGAATTGTTTTAATTACATCACAAGGTTAATAATTAACTAACCACATTTTGTCCCCTTTCCCCACTCAACATGTCCCACACATGCAATACTTCTTTCCCTCAAATGAACAGGTTGGACCTGGACACCCTAGAGACACACAGGGACTACAGCGGCCACCCAAAAGGGTTCGTTAGAAAAAGGGTACTGCAGGCAGCCCATAAAGTCCACTGAAATTCCACTGTAGTTGGCCTACTCTTAAAACAAGTGTCTTTGTCAACACATGTTTTCTCAACAGAGGACGTGTTTCACATTTAATTTACCACTTGAATAAGTTACCCATAATGTTAACAGAGCAGAGAGGAGACGGCAGACAGAGCCTGTCGCTTTTAAATGACGTCACTGTCTTTACGGGGCTACAATTGCCGACTTTGAAAAGTCGAATTCTCAACAATACACACCAATCCCTACTGACTTTGTTCATTCACGTCTATATTCGGTACATGTCACAGCTTATTATTATGTTTCTCCTACCTCAGAGCTCTGACAGTTGTTTTACTGTTGTCAGCTTGTTATATTAATAAATGTGGCTGATTAATTGGGAAAATAAGCCAGCTATATTTGGAGGAGGCATATACTGACATTTTCAACGATAATTCTGCAGAGGAGTATTAACTAGTCTTGTAAAATGCTGTTTGGATCATAAAAAAATACATATGCATATAAAACAAAACACAGCAAATATATTTGAGTATTGAAAATCTCAAGGGATGGGAGCATGACGTATATACTGTGCGACCACATTAAGTTAAGATTTATAATGCTAGTACATGTGAATTTCTGATGGAGTATATTGTAGTACAGTGTGGGCTGTATATTGAGATGGCAGGTGTGTGACCGTAATAAGGACAAATAAAGCATATTTTACACGTCATCAGAACACAGAATAAATCGCTACAGCCTCAGTAATAAATTTGTGAAATTATGGTATTTTATTACAGGGATCAGCCCTGAATCAGCACCGTAAAAATACTACCTTATTTTTTCTTTAAGTGAAACGAGCACTTCATTTCACTTCAGTATTTAGACTGAAGTGAAATTATGGTATTTTATGACAGGGATTGCAGCGATTGCACTGGCCGCTGCAATACCCTGTTCTAACGAACCCTTTTGGGTTGTTTCATTTGGGGGCGTGAAATTTGTAGTGCGTGTGTCTTTATCTGGGAGGCAGGGAAGTTTGTTGGAGAGGAGGGGTAGAGGGGTGGGTGGAGCACGGCAGTGATTGACAGGCAAGGAGTAAACCACCCCTAGTGTCCAAAAGAAACACATTCATTGAGCATTTTTTCTATGAAAGCCTTTTAAACACATTTGGAAGATCATCTCCAAGATGATAAAATGATGTTACAATCAATTAATCTATATCTATCCATCCATCTAGTTTCAGTTTGGGCTTTGGGAGAAAAGCCTTTCGTCCAATCAGGATGAGAGGGGCCTTACTCCAATCAAGAACAAGTGTCCTTGCGTACTGAACAAGGTTGATGGACAAGGACCTAATGGGGATACTGTAATATTTAAAAATATATATAGGTAATTTCTGGAAGTGAAAAAGAGCTCAAAAAGACATGCACATCCAACCCGTAATAGGGCAGGTGCCGAGCAGCAAACAATTGAAACAGAAAAAAAAAATGATAAAGAAAAGCTCGCACACTAAGGGCTCAGATGCTGGACTGGTACCTTTTATTGCACCATAAAGGTGAGTAACGTTTCGAGCACAATGCTCTTCATTGCGATGAAACATTACTGGATGTAATTGTACTTGTAAATATTTTAGTAAATCTCTGGTTAGAATGAATTGAGTTTTCAGCTCTAGCTGCTCCACAGCTGCTCCACACTGTATTACACTGTACCATGGCTCCCTCTAGTGACCGTTTATAGGATGCGCACCGTGTACGCTTCAGAGCCAGATTTGAGATATTGAGGGACAAAAAACAGCCTGGTCACGTGGTTCGTCTACTCGTCCGAGCCCGTAGACTCCAAAGCATCCGTAACTTCCGGTTGTCCCCATTCAATAGAAGTATATGTAGGAGAGGCGACATTGGATTGGCCCCATGAAGTGCACGGAGTTTGCGTAACTCTGTCTATACTCTATGGCTCTGGTACGCTCCAGCAGCGCTAGTGCGCATGTTCACACACAGCTAGCTGTTAGCAGTGTGGTTTAAAAAAAAAACACTGAATAAATAAAAGTAACACTAAAAGGTGTGGTTTGAAAACAGTGTGGTCGTTAAGCAGCAGGAGGACGTTTGTTTGTTAGCAGCTCAACCACTGAAAGGAACACAGATACAGGTAAAAAGATGGACTGGTTCATGTTGTTTTTTTGCTAGCTTTCAATTGCAGCTGCCCCATAGTCGCCCAATAAATTGTCAGTGATGGGCAAGTTACTGGGAAAAGGTAGTAAACTACACTACTTGTTACTCTAAAAAAATGTAGCTAAGCTACACTACAAGCTATCTCCAAGCTACGTAACAAAAGTAGCTTGCTACATCAACACTACATATACTGTATATGAATATATATCTCAACATAATGTACAACCTTCTAAATAATAATTAATAATAATAATAAAATATAAATAAAATAATAATAAAAATCTAGGGGTGGGCTTGAACCTAGGATGGTGGCATGTCTAAGTTTTGGGATGTATATTAGAGGTTTTCTACCCATTAAAAATGGGCGGAATTCAAAAATGTGTGTGAGAAAATGTAGTAAGCCACTTTTCTTGTTACTTGAAACAAGTAGTGTAGCTTCACTACATGCTATTCCCAGAACAAATATAGTAAGCTACACTACAAGCTACGGGAAAATGTAGTTAAGATATGTAGCTTAGCTACTTGTAACAAGTTACTGCCCATCACTGTAAATTGTTGTAAGTACTACTGTCTGTCTTATGAGCCAGAAGAAATAACAATATTTTTAGTAAAAAAAAATGTATTTACTTTGACTGCTATTATTAATTTCTTTACCATCATATCTGGGTACAGGGCCGTTGCTAGCCATTTGGGTGCCCAAAGCACAAATCCTTTCTGGTGCCCCCTTCCAACAAAAAAGACAAAAACGTTGTATTTCTCAGTGCAATTTGTTTATTTAACCCATTTAGGCCTATTTCAGCCACAGAGCCTGAAACGCTCTCAAGAGTTACAGATCTATAAGGGTCCATTTGGTTGCTGGTGGATGGTTGTTCATCCAAATCTTCCTCCTGGCCTTGAGGTCCTCCTTGCAGCATTGACCCTGCATTCAGACATACACAAGAAAATAAAAGAAAAGGGATTTTACAGATACAGTTTTGAATCTACAGTAGGCCTACACAAAATGGCATATTAATAAGACTAATAAATTAAGTAAGCACATCGCTGGTACATTTTAAAATTACAAACTATATTTCACATGTATAGATTTCCATAATGGCAATAACAATATAAAAATGCTGTAAGCCTACCTAATGGTTGTTGTTGGTCTGGGCCGGGGACTGTTGCAGGGTCTACACTGGCTGGTGGTTGATGTCCAGGAGTGGAACTGCTGGTGGATGGTTGTTCATCCAAATCTTCCTCCTGACCTTGAGGTCCTCCTTTGACATATTTAAGCATTGACCCTGCATTCAGAGAAAATATTCACAGATTTTTACAGATATAGTTTTGATTCTACAGTAGGCCTACAGTAATGGCATATTAATAAGACTAATAAATTAAGTAAGCCTATGTGTAAAATCACTTGTACATTTTAAAATCACAAACTATATTTCACATGTATAGATTGACAATATAAAAATGTTGTAGCCCTACATAATTGGATTAAAAAAAAAGTTTCATATTACAGTTTCACCAACAGATGTCGCCCTTTGTCCTGAAATGCAGCGTCATACAAAGCAAACTGTCTAATCTGATAATACTTTGCTGCATCGCTGAGTCTGACCTAACTAACCAAAGGGTATCCTCTCGTCTTGATAGTATTTATGAAGTAGTATGATTAAACTTTGAACCGGTAAATACAATGAACACGCAGTCAAACAGCCATAAACAACATTGTAATGAAGTGTGCCCCGAACACTTCGGGCCGAAGCGTCTGTATGAGAGATGGAATCAGTGTTGCCAACTGCCAAAATGCACTAGTGGCACTTCCAAAATGCACTAGAATGCGCTAGAATAGATGCTTGTCTGAAGGGAAAATGACCATACATTCTCTAGTTGTGTAGACTTGGGGCTAATTCACATGAATATTTTAACTCTTGACATGACATGATGAATATTTTAACTCTTGACCAAACCATTTGGTTTCATTTTTATGCTCTCAAATAGTTACATCTGGGAACTGTCCATCATTTAGCCTGGGGACCACTGCTTGAAAACCACTGTCATTAGGAGGAAAAATTGAATCTCTGGTCAACCAATTTCACCCCAACTCACCAGCAAAAAAGCACTAGATTTTCGGCCAGGAGTTTTTCCACTAATTTTGGCGCTACAGGGGGGTCTGGAAAAAATATATAGTGGCAAATCATTGCACCAAGTTGGCAACACTGGATGGAAGTGAAATACTGCGACATGAGAGAAGGGAAATCAAATGCGGTCCTTTATCAAATGATACCACATCCATATCTATATACTGTATAGACACACACACACACACACACACACACTAAAACGAGTGATAAGCATACAACAGAATAAGCAATCACTCCAAAAGTTGTGGTAAATCTGTCAAGAAGTTAATGCTGCCGTCACATGGAATCAGGCAAGCGGTAGATGGCAAGCTGGACTTCATTTTAATGGACGGAAGCAGAGAAGTCAACAGAACAAGACAGCCAGAACCGACGATGGTAACAGCAGACAACATCAATGTTCCGTGCCGTTCAGCAGGTTTTGCCACTTGCCGCTAGGGGTGGGACAATTCACGGGGAAAAAAATAAATAATAATAATAATAATAATAATAATAATAAAAAAACGAACTGTCCAACGCGGGGTCCAAGGTTCAATACGCACTAATGAACCGCAATAGTTTGGTTCAGACAGGCACATTTCCTTAGTATGGATAATGATATCCTTATTAATAAAGCATATATTGCTTTATTAATAAACTAATTTAACTTTGTTGTCTGTCTACAATGCTGCATGTCTGCATGCTACCTGCCTGATACTTAACTGAAACGTGCATTCATTTTATTAGCCTAAGTATTTTATATTTCCCTTGAAAATAGCCTAATAATGATGTACAAATAGCAATATACATGTTTTCCTCTGTAAATAATGAAAAGGAAGAAGACAGGCCTACTGGAATATGTCTGAATAGGGATTATTTTAGTCTAATACCTTAACATTTGAGTTTACAATACTCAATGTTTAATGTTTTAAAAATGTTTATTTTTTATATTCACGTTCAATTTGCTTATAAAAGAACACTTTTCATTTTATTTTTAAAAAGCAAAGCGTACCGAAACCAAACCGAAACCGTCCCAGCCCTACTTGCCGCCTACTGTTTTAGCAGCATGTGACTTTTGACTTCAAACTATTTATTTTTCATAATTGTGAATCCATTCCAAGTATTAGTTTTTGTCACAGAAAACACTGCTTGGCTAAAAGTGACCATAGCCCATAGCCACTACCAAACTACTCATAACTGAACTTGAAAATCAAATTGCTCAATACTGACAGCCGGTTAGCAAGTATGTGTGTGTACAGTATATAGGCAATATATTGGGGGAGACAATGAATATTGTATAACAAATTGCCCACCCCACACCCCCGGTTTCCAGACTATAGGTCTTCAATAGTTATTAAAGTTTTTCTTTATTCACTTGATTTCAGACCCAAATCCAGGCTACACGTGAAGGCGAGCTGTCCAAACGGCTACCCATGATGCATCACTCCCAGGTGAAGATGAACTCTCCACACTCAGCCAGGGACATTTCTAGTAAACGGGAGGCTGAAGACGTTTCTGTTAAACAGGACCCACACCTCGGTAAGTTTAATGTGTCCTTTCAGTGTTGTTTTTGTCGACTTATTGTTATTTAGTCGACAAAGACTAGGCAAACAAAAATGTATTTCAGAAGACTAAATGGGTCTTCAGACTTCACAGTAATGTGTTCTGTGGATCTAGTATTTTCTCAACATTGTAGTACAGGAGCTAGGGCTGACCTTCGATTATCCATGATTTTCATGCCCAACAGCGCCGCCATTAAAAGCTATCAAAGATCAACGCTTGAAATTTGTATGCTATTTTGGAAAAGAACTTTGAGCACATTCATGTTGCACTGGATCTAAGGGCCACATATTGAATAAAGGCACAGTCAGTCATATTAGTATTTTAGTCATCTTCATCATAACCTTTATTTAAATTCGGGAATACAATTGAGAGCAAGCCCTCATTTTCGATGTAGCCAAATACATGTAAACAACAAGACAACATGGGCATATCAATGGAAATATAAATAATAGAAATATGAATAAAATATGAAATCAGAGTTATGTACATTAATCATGTCTTAAAGCATGAACATCCAATTTTGAGACTACCCAAACAATCATGTCACTACTGAGACATGAGCACATGGTTGTAATAACCACTAATTCTCTTGGTAGTGACTGCTTCGGTAGTGACAACTTCATCTAGTTTTTAGCTTAACTCTAAAATGCTTTGCAAAATTTGGCTAGCAAAAACAGCTTTCTATTGATGTACATGGATGCAAACAACCACCACCAACATTTGGCTGCTGTGCTAGCAGATGCATTGCTGCTTCTTGCATCCATTTTATTAGGCATTTTTATATTTAAATGTAATACGGGCAACTTTGCTGTGTACAAACACTGTGTTTGTATTTGTATTAAATAAAATAAAAAAAAATCTAACTCCAACAGCCACGCCTGTCCTGAGCCTAACAAATGTTTTGATTTCATGATTTGTTGACAATCACAAAGTTCTGGATCATCTGACAAAGCAAATACAAAGCAAGTGCCCGTCTGCAGGGAAACAGCTGCAGCATCAAAGTTGAAGCATCATAAGAGGGGAGAAAAAGCAAAACATATAGCTATATATTCAGTATTGTCTGTTACAGCACCATTCATTTGCACTGATAAACATCTATCCAAACAAATCGCTATAACAGAAAAACAAAGCAACGAATGCAATCACTTTTTTGAGGTGAGTGTCTTGACTCTTTGAGGTATCTTGTGTGAGATCGTGGTATTGGCGCGGTAAAAACACAGTCATGACAGCGAAATGCAGAAAAATGCTGACTCATACTACTTTATATACAGTATAACATTGCTTCCTATGGAGCACCATCTTGTACTTTGATCTCTTTTAGGCCGGTAGCTCTGCTTCTGTATGTTCCTGGGCTTTGGTAGTGGCATTGGGTGAAAGGTGACAAATATAGCTATAAAATGTTAGAAAACCACACATTTAAAGTGAATATTTTGCAATGGCGGAAGCGGGTGGGGGGGGGGGCACACAGGAGCGCAGCTCCAGTAAGACTTTACCCGGCGGAGCTATCAAAATGTTGTTTGGGACAACCATCCGAGAATCCCTATCATGGGAATTAAACATCAGCCTCATTATAAGCAAGTCCCATCACCAATTTATTGCCTACAGCAGCTCAAGAAGAAGGAATGACTCGCTTCTGTATACCAGCATCAAGTGTTCCCACTTTCTCCAGGCCTCTCTTGTTTGGTCACACAACCTCAGGACAAGAACAAGCTGGAGAGTGGTGTGACACGCATCTAAAACTATTGGATGTACCTTCCCAACTCTTTCATCATTCTTTTCCGCTAGAATAATCACCAAGGCAAATTAAATCATAGCTGATAACTCTCACCCTGCACACCACCTCTTCAAATCTTCAAATTCCCCCCATCAGGCAGGAGATACAGAAGTATTAATTACTCAACATCTCGCTTCAGAGATAGCGCTTACCACATTGCTATCAGACATTTGAACTTGTAGCAATATGTAATTTCTATGCTGCTGGTCTTTGCACTGAAAATCACTGAAAAATATTTTTCAAAGTTTTTTTTAATCAATTGAAATTTCCCTTTAATATTGTGTAAACGTTACATGGATTTTAGCTTCATATCAGAAATTATCTTGTTTTCTTTCAGTAGACACCCCCTATTTTGTCCATTTTTCCATGTCCCCAGTGGCCTTCGATGAGAGTGGACTTGACATATGACTATTAAACATCAACAAAAATCCAAAAATTATGACATGAGCATATATATCTATCTGTACTTTATTGCTGGACATGTTTAGTTTTTGAATAAATAGACAATTAATCATTTATATGGCATTATATAGCTGTGTCCCTCAGTTGCACTCAACTCAATTGCACAAGTCATTGGCAATTTAAAACCTCATTTTACACCGTTTTAGAGGCATTTTGTACTCTCACATGTGGTAAATCATAACAGCTCAACTCTGTTACATGAAATAATGATATAAAACAATTAGTTATAAAGATTCTGTTTGTTATTCCAACAATATATCTGATTCCGTAACCTCAGGCATGCCAAGTCTTCTCCTCTTACTCAACTCAGTTGGAGTAGTGGCTATCATTAGTACACAAATCACAACTCCGTTATGAACTTAATTGGCTCAACTCTGTTATCAATTAACATGTTAAAAGATATATAAAAAAATAAATTGAATGCCTGAGATGGGAAATTATGTTTTTATTACAGCTAAAGATGTCCTTAATATTGTGGGCTATTCAGAAAAGTGAAACCTTTCGGTCAAAATTTCAGAAGAAAAAAGGCCAAATGGTACCGTTTCCGTGGAATGACTCATATGTTGAGCATGAACCAGGACAAATTCCTATCAGCAACTTGTTGACAAGGCAATGACGTTCTTGAATCTTGATAACACCCCTGAATTCCCCCAATGTGCTGCTCGGTACAATGCATTATCTCCACCAACATTGGTGTGTCAAAGGGTGAATGGGATCCACAATCTATGAAGAGTGCCATTGATGAGGCCATATATAAATGCACCATTTACCATTTATTCATTTTCAGACATACTTAGCATAGCTTTGCAGTGGAAATCCCTTTCCATAGATTGTTAAGCTACCACCTGTCCACATTTCATTGTTGTCATTGTCAGAAGTGCTTCTGTTACATAATGTTATGCAGTGTCGCATGACTAATGTACTTCCAAATCAGAGCTCAAGTGTAAAGTCTCCTTTTTGTATGTTAATTCAGAATGAAAGGATTTGAATAAATATACAGTATATTCAGAATGTAGATTCAATTATTTTCTCATCATCACTGTGTACTGTTAAGGCAACCAAATGCACTATATTACTTCACTTTTTTGCAGTTTGCTAGTTAGTTTAGTAAAGTATTATCTCGGTAGGTAATAGATCCATTTTTCACATTGAACAGGGAAGAAGAATAGCTTTTACACTTTAGGAATCCATTGTTGACCATAATGTTATGTTTCTGCTTTTAGACATCAACCACATGGTTGTGACTCCACACATTAACGAGGAACAGGAGAAGCTACTTCAAAGACCACATGAGCCTGTTGCGTCAACGTCGACAATTCTAGCAGTGAAAGGTGTGGAAGAAGATGATGATGATGTATCTTCCCACCTCTGTGAGGTTGAAGTTGAAGTTGAAACGGATTGTGAGATGAGTGAGGATGAACAACGTGGCAAGAGTTTCAATGACTCGGGGTCCCTGGAAAAGCACCAGCATGTCCACACCGAAGAGAAACCTTTCCAATGTACACATTGTGGCAAGAGTTTCTATAAGTCGTCTGACTTAAAGAGACACCATCGCGTCCACAGTGGAGAAAAACCTTTCCAATGTGAACAATGTGGCAAGAGTTTCAAACACTTATATAACCTTAAGAAACATTGGCGTCTCCACACCGAAGAGACCGAAGAGAAACCTTTTCAATGTACACATTGTGGCAAGAGTTTCTATAAGTCCTCTGACTTGAAGAGACACCATAGCGTCCACAGTGGAGAAAAACCTTTCCAATGTGAACAATGTGGCAAGAGTTTCAAACACTTAGGTAACCTTAAGTCACATCAGCGCACACACACCGGAGACAAACCATTCCAATGCAAACATTGTGCCAAAAGTTTCGGTACCGTGTCTGACCTAAAGAGGCACGTGCTTGGCCACACAGGAGAGAAACCATTCCAATGTGAACATTGTGGCAAACGTTTCAAAGACTCAACTAATCTGATTAAACACAAGCACGTTCACACCGGAGACAAACCATTCCAATGTAAACACTGCAACAAGAGTTTCAAGCGGCCGTCTCACCTGAAATTACACCACTATAGCCACACGGGAGAAAAACCTTTCCAATGTAAAGATTGTGACAAGTGTTTCACTTGTTCAAGTCAACTGAAAACGCACCAGCGTATCCATACTGGAGAAAGACGTTTCAAATGTAAACTCTGTGGGGCGGGTTTTAAAACAAAACAATGTCTGATATACCACCAGCGTGTCCACACGGGAGAAAAACCTTTCAAATGTAGCCAGTGTAACAAGAGTTTCACTCAGTCATCTAGCATGAAAAGGCACCTGCGTTGCCACACTGGAGAGACCTTTTCAGTGTGAACATTGTGACAAGAGGTTCAGACGGTCATCAGTTTTGAAGAAACGTCAGCTTATCCACACTGAAGAGAAACAAGAGGTTTAGAAATGAACATGTATAAAAATGTCAAATCTTGTGTTTTGTTTGTTAATGGCATGAATTAAAATTTCTTTGTAAGCTTAGCTGGAGTACGACAGGGAAAACGTATCACTGCTATTGTTCTCTCTATTCAATAATGACCTGGAGAATTATCTTACACAAAATGGTTGTCAGTCTATTACATTTGACGAATCAACTTGGGATAATTATCTTCCGCTTCGGAACTATAATGGATTGTTTAAGATTGCTATTGAAGAACCGCACAAGCAGGCCTCACATGCTATGTACTCCCTCCTCAGTAAATGTAGGACTTTTGATTTCCCAATAAATGCTGCACTTGGTCTTTTTTGACAAATTGGTTTCACATGAGTTCTGGGGTGTAAATTGGTTTTACATGAGATCTGGGGGGATGGAAAAATAGAAAAATTACACCTTAAGTTTCTTATGTATTTCTTAAAAGTTAAAAGAACTACATGTAGTAATATGGTGTATAGTACCAAATCAATGTCAAAAACACACCTGCGTATCCACACTGGAGAATTGGCACAATTATTTAAATACCCTCTTTTCTTTCCTTCAAAAGAGGCAAAATCTAAGGGATCATTTGGTGCATGCAGATTTTCAATCCCATGGGCTCCATTTTCGTTACATGCTAAACCCCTTATGCCTACTCCCTTATTTCATTTTTATTATTTTGAAAAACTTTTTGGAAGATGTCAATCTATTAACATGGTATGACCAGTTAAGGGATAAGGGGTTTAGCCGTAACAAAAATGGAGCCCAATATTCCTTCTGCGCGTGGCTATAACCTTCTCAATAAAAAGGAACCTGGCAAAGTTGGAGGGGACTTGCAGATGCTTAGACAGGGTATTAAACAGGCTGATAGTAGCATCATCAGTTCCCCTCTGACTTTTATAAGAGAACTGCAGCTGATCTAAGCTGTTAGAGACGATTGATGTGATTTGTCTGCTTATGACTCTCTCAAACACAGTCCCAAAATGGGAGTGAGAGAATGGAGCATGCCGTTGGAATCTTCTACCATCATCTCTTGGATTTCTGCTGAAGCATGATACAGCTGCTGATGATTCAGTTTACATATATAGAATACTGTATGTAATTGGCTAGAGTCCCCCCCCCCCCCCTCCCCTCACAAACTGCTGTTCTATATCAGCTTGTCCTTATGATGGTAATTGAGCTGGCCATTCTCTTTTTTGTGGAAATTCACTCGGCCCTATAGCAAACAATATCCCAGAATAAACACACCTGTGCCCATATTTGAAGTGGGTAACATCAGCAGTTGTTTACTATACATCTTGAAGATTGTAAAAATGCAAATGCTAGAAAAAAGGTTTTTATGCACTACACATGATGGAACCATGGCATATCAATCAATTCATCATGCAAAGATGAGCATGACATGGGGTGAATGGTTTCTGTCAGATGTACAGTTCTGGAGATATACTGATTTAAAGTTTTCATATTTCACAGCTGAAGATCCGGAATGGATACACATATGTTTTGAAAAAACACACATATGGGGCAGAAATGTGAATGGGTAACATCAACAGTTGTTTACTATACATCTTGAAGATTGTAAAAATGCAAATGTTTGAAAAAAATATATCAATCGGGTGTAGGAGTTGTTGTCATTGCAGTATAGACGAATTATAACAAATTCTGTGTTAATTTATCATATAGAATGTTTTTTTTTTTTTTTTTTTTTTTAAGGGAACTAAAATGCCAGTCATGTTTTATAATTTGTACTATGTATTCTTATACAGACGGTGGCCCGGCCACATGCATTGACGTCACCTGTTTAATCTTCACCCTGAGTGCATTGAACACCTTATTAGGGTACGTTTACAAAAAGTAATGTAAAGCACATTCAATGTATTTTACTAGTATTTGTCTAGTGTCAGACTCGGTGTGGTAGTCTGAATGCTGTATGACAAACACTAACTGGGAGGCTAACCAAGGGTTGTGTTTTATTACAGATTTGGCCTCACTGCGAGCCGCTGTTCTTTTTACCTTTTTGTTTTTTTTTTTTTCGTTCTATACTCTATGCTACTACTGTTAACTTGTATGGTTTTATGATTAGTCCAGGTGGTTTTAAACTCTAGACCCCTCATGTCCCTAAACCCCAGGGTTTAATAGGCAACTCTGCCGACAGATCTACTTATAGAACTAGTGTTACACGGTGGAAGTACACTTGATTCCAGTCGTCTTAATTGCATGGTGTGTATGGCTTTTAGCCTTTTCTTTTATATACTGGATTGCAGTGCCATTCATAGTGGGGATGCCAAATATATTGGCTCAGAGTGACGTGTACATGGCTTGCAGTGATGCTAGCGTTTTATGGACTCTTATCAGTGTGTCTTCCCAGTTCTCCTAGCCTGTGAGAGTATCTGTCCCGTAGAAGCCTACAACCTATTAACAGGATATGTGAATGTGATTCTTTTTATACAAAATGTCAATACTATGTGCTGTCGATAAATAAACTGTTATTTACCTCCGACCACTGACCGTTATTGTCCACTCAAACTGGACACTTACCTGGTAATATACAGTATATATATGGTTCTGGATCTCCCGCCCTGTGATCGGGAGTGGCGTAGTCTTAAGTCATATAAAGGGTCTTGAAACACCCCAGGTGTTTACACATGGGTAAGCCCATTCTCAATGGCCAGTGCCCCACATTCTACTACATGGTTGTGAGTTATTTTCTCTGCCTCTTTAGGTGGATATACTCTTGTGTGTCCATTTCCCTTAGGTACAACCTGTCCTTCATTTTTAGGCAGTGCCCACATCCATATGCACCATTAAACTACTGTATGCCCTGAACTGTACAACGGGCAACTGCATCACAAGAACAAAGCATGGGGAACACTTTTGAAACAATGGTTGTTTTTGTTTGAGGATGCAACCATTTCACTCCATTTGTATTGTCTACAAATTGCTTGATGTAGATGGACATGTCAGGTTTGCCCTTCCCAAACCACAGACCTGCAAGTAGCACATTTTTATACTGAACATTGGCTGGCAATTCATTTATTACGGCTCTGATTGGCCACAGTGCATATGATGAAGTGTTAAACACTGGGACTCCGTCACAGTTCCACAACAGTGACACATCATTCTTTCTCATGGGGAGTGTGTGGTACATGGCACCCTTGCACACATCACCCAACACTTCTCCATTTGGCTGAATGTGATAACGCTCTTGTAAGACATCCCTAATCTGGTCTGCAAGTGAAAGACTTATGAAAAAGTTGCCATCTTTGAAATTAACTTTTTCCTCATACGTAGCATTACACTCAGGACACTGTGCTACTCCTGCTGGACGATATGCACTGCACATGTTACAGAAAAAGTGTATTATGCAAGGGAACCCACAGCACATTCATTTCTATGCCGGAACCTTGTCACCAGTGTCAGAAGAACACCAGCCTGAATAAATGAGTCAGAAACACCCGTGTCTCTCAAAATAGTTACTGGTATTTCATCACCATTTGGCAGTAAAGCAACAAAGCCTTTCATGATAAAAGGATGGTACGAATCCAACGCTGCCACTGATGTGTCCTTATTGGAACCGCAATTAGGTGTAGCACAAGAGACTACTGGACGTGGAGCGGCTGAGCCAGCTCCTTTTGGATGCGAATTGCATGCTAAATTGTGTTTAACTTAAAGCACTCCGACTTCCAATGTCCCTTTTTATGAATTGCAAACCTTGTCTGGCTCACGCAAATTACCGCTGCCATTTGTGTTTTAGCTTCAGCAGGAAGAGGTTTATCTAGCTCCAAAATCATTAGATCACACAACTCTTTGTAACTTCCAAGGTGTTACACCAGCGCATAAAACTGGTAGTCAAGTCACGTGCGAATTCTAGATGATTCTGCTTGTCGTATTTCTTCCAGAATCTAAAATGCTGGCGATATGCCCCGGGAACACACTCGTAAGACTTTAACACCGCTGTTTTGACGAGAGAATAAACTTGGCTGACTCAGTGTCCAGGGGTTATAAAGTTGTTAAATAAGGCAAGGTTGTTGATGCTGAAAAGATGTATTTATTTTCTCTTTTAAAGTTTAGCGTGGCAAACAGTTTACAAGTTTTCTCTTTTGTTTTGAACAAACAGTGCTTGAAGTTTTACAAAAGATGCACTGGAATAGTAACTTTCAATAGACAACGAGTATTAGACAATATAGGAGAAAAATAGTAAATAGACAATAAGTGAAAAGGGTAGTAATGAGACAAAATCGTAAAGGCTATTTAGCAATGCACAATACTATGCTGCTCGTCGGGCACGCCGTCCACTAAGCTACATGCTACAAGAACAATAGGACAGATGGCGGCCAGGAACGGCGTTTTCCCATGAGCATTTGTAGATCAGGAGGAAGTCGCTGGAGAAGCTGATTGGACGAGAGATGAGAGCCGGCGGGCCAATGGGGGGGCGTCAGCTACTCGCCCCGCCAATGGCCAACCTGAATAACGGTACCTGCTAATAAACAGAAGACAACCAGAGCGTTCGCACACACACACACACACACACACACACACACACACACACACACACACACACACACACACACACACACACACACACACACACACACACACACACACACACACACACACACACACACACACACACACACACACACACACACACACACACACACACACACACACACACACACACACACACACACAGCAGAACCCCAGTATAGCTTACTCCCTTATACACTTCCGCAACACCCCCACCCTTAAGAAACAAACTCACGTTTGTTTCAACATGCATGCCGGGAAGTGAAGCCTCAGCACGTACACAGACTGCACTGACAAACAAACAAACACGCAAACTGTCCCAGCCAGGTTTATTGCCAACAATGCCTCCCAGGAAGTCGACCGGCAAGACTCCCAGGAAGAGAGCGGCTCCATCAGATGATGACGAGGGTCAGAAGAGAGTCAAGGGTGTCCCTGCCGGAAGCCGTGGTCCAAGTGGCAGCCGGTGGCATGCACACCGTGTGCACTCTAAACTGCCTCCCCCTGGCCAGCCGGGGCGCCTCATGGAGGGGACTGGAACTGGTTGGAATAACGTGTTCCTTCCACGCGCTACGTCCAACCAGGGAAACTCCCCCGTCAGGTGAAAAGAAGGCAGCTTGGACTCCTCATGCATTGAAGGAAGCATGAGGCCAGTTCGCTGCCACCCCAGGTTGGTGGAGGGTGTGTAGAGCCCAGGATCACATTAGGAATTGGCACTGGGTGAAAAAATGGGTTACAAAATCGTGGGATAAAAAATTATATATATATAAAAAAAAAAAGTTTCTCTATGGCGTACAGTCAGTGTTGGGACATGTGCACTACGTAACTTAATATATTACCAGAATGCAGTAACTTGTAATATAAATATATTACTTAACAAAAACGAATATATTATACTTTTCTTTCTGAATTACTGCATTACTTTCAATATTACTTTCTGTCAATCTGTCTCGCAGAAAATGTTCTTGTGAAATGATCTTGCAGAAGTTAAATAATTACATATTTTCTTTTGTCATCAAATTATTTATTAAGGAGTGACATTTTGATTTCATTGTTTCATTGTTGATTTCATATGGATTTGGCCAGATAGCCAAGTGTGCTTGCTTTATTGTAGGTATGCCACTGGGCTATGTAATATTTGATTAATAGTGACACTAAATATTTAAGTATATATTTTGTAAAAAGTGTTTTAAAATTAATATGCAATAGTAATAATATATTACACTTGCTCAGACAGTAATATTGTAATATAATATATTGCTTTAAAATGAAGGTAATAATTAATAATATATTAACAAGGTAAAGTAATATTCCCAACACTGCGTACAGTGCATCCAGCCTAGCTTTTTCCTGTTCAGGCTGTGCCTCTAGCCTAGCTTTCTCCTGCTCAGTCTGCAGTTTAGCCTGCAACATAATTAGCTCCTTTTGTTGTTCAAAAGTTAATGCTGATCCTGACAACACCGAGGGCCCCGCCGATGCGGCGCGTAATGGGTTCGAAGTGGACACCTTCTCTGGTTCTACAAAATCTTTCTCAAATAAATGGCGCCTCAACACCATTATCGACCCTTTTGTTTTCTTATCATTTGAATCAAGCTTAATTCTATAATAATCTGCTATTTTAATTAACTGGTCTTTAGTGCATTGAACTAATAAGTCCTCTGGCTGCGAATTCCTCTACAGAAACCAGCCTGGTAATGCGTGCTTAACAAGTCTCCCCGCTGGTCAAACAAAAACAAAATACGAGTGCCCCTCTACCTAACTAATCCCCAGGCTAAGTTCCACCCGTCTTCATGCCGGTTTGCGGTAGGTATTTAAGCACTGAAGGCCACCGCAAAGGCCTAGCTCATACCAAGAGGCAGTGAAAGCAACCAAAACAATTTGGCGACCTGCATGCACCCCTTAGCTGTGCCCCCGAGACCGACGTGCGTACGCACATCTGCCTACAGCCGCACCTAGCACCTAAACCACCCCCCAGCCTAGACCCCGCGAGCTATTTAACCCTGAAGCTAATCGCACCTGGCAGGGACACCCCTATAAAACAAAACAAAAACCAGCTAGGGAAACTATATGTATGCATGTATATCTATATAAATATACTATTTTCACAATACTTATATATATATTTATATATCAGAATTATATATTTAACTTTAGCAGTACACTAACCAGGACACAACCTCTCCACTAGCCCAAACTTAACAGATAATATAATTAATTAAGCAAATTAACTTCAACTTAATTTACCAAATTAACTTCAAATGACCCGGAGACACAGTATCAAAATTAACTTAAATGTATTAAATAATTGAAGAATTAATCAAGAATTAATCAAAAAAGAAGAATTAATCAAAATGTAAATAAAATCAAAAAACAAAGATGAGGTGTGAAAGTCAGTAAGTCAGTAGTGTAGTGCGTGTGTGGATGTGTGGAGTTTGTGTGTGCATGTTGGATGTATCAAACAAAATAAGGCATGGTGGAGGAGAACAAAGGCAAAGCTGCAAACAGAAGAGAACTGGGGACAGGACTGAGGAGAGGCTTTTAAAGGGTGGGTGTGGACGCCGGGCCCAGGTGGCCACACCGGGGCCTGATTGGAGCTCTGCTCCCCAGTCCTGTGGGGCAAAAAGAAAAAGGGGACGGATTAGGGCAAAGCAAAGAAAACAACCAGACAACCAAAACTAAACCCAAACTATAAACCATTATACCAATTACTATAATATATTAAATTATCATATTAAACCCCACTATAAGATACAATACTATAATATAAATATAATATAAATACTACAATATCAATACTATAATACTATGTACTCTAACCAGGGAACCGTCACAACACACACACACACACACACACTTATGTTTGTGTGTAAACTTATGTTTGTTTTCCTCTCAGTCCCGCTGCGATGCAGAGCACCGCCGCCATACAAAAGATGTTTGAACATGGATTTCAACGATGTCCCAGCCCTTATGGAAGACTTCGAGATGGACTTGCTCCCCTCCAGCCCCACAGAACGAAAAAAACATGTGTCAGCGGCGGCGAAACGTGGAAGCCTTCCTGCAATTTATGGCTCCGTGTATACTTCTATTATTTGTTTTCCCACCACAACAGGTTGAAGATGGATTTCGCTGACTTACCAGCGCTGATGGACGACTTTGAAGCGGATCTGCTCCCCTCCAGCCCCACGGAACAGAGAAAGAAGAATATGCGGCAGAGACGATGCCATGTGGAATCGTTTTTGGATTTTACTGTATGTCCGGAGCACCGGCCACCCCAGCGTCCGCCGACCTTCACTTCGTCACCAACCGTGCGCGCTTCCTCCAGTGGTTCCAGCTCCTCCAGTCCCGCTGGTGTCCAACGACCGTTCAGAACTACGTCCAGGACTGCCGGCGCTTCATCGTCTACTTGAAAGAGCGTCAGCCAGCCGGCATCTCACCGTCCCCGCGCGACTTGGATCGCATGCTCCGTTGGTTGAAGATGGAGCGAGAGGGACTGGCCGATGCCGTGGCCCCAACACTGCAGAAGGATCATGGACTGCAAGACCGAAGCGATGCTTACCCGCGCCGAGCTCCACCGACTACGCCAGGAAACTGCTCACAGGATCCCAGCCGCCCTGGCGCGCGTCAAAGAAGACCCGACATGTTGGTCAGCCGTCCGCTCGGCGATGGGCCTGCTAGCAGCTTACCTGGCCGCCATCAGCAGGCTGCGGTGCAGGTGTTTCCTCTGGATGACGGACGTGGACGTTTCTTCTGCGCTGGAGGTGGAGGCAAGGCCGGCGCGTCGGGTCATGCGATTAGAACATCATAAGACACAGCGCATCTATGGCCCCGCGAAGCTGGTTCTCACACCAACGGAGCACGGATGGCTGAGACGTTTCCTGGATCAACGGCCGTTCATGTGCGGCTACAGCGGCGAAGTGGCGACCTTCTTCTTCAGCTCCACGGGGAGGCCGTTTTACAAGCTGGGAACGCACGTGAAAGCCGAGATCCTGAAGTGTATCAACTGCGCGGGTACCACCATGACGTCCATCCGCAGCGCCGTGGCCACGGTCACCGACAGAATCCTCAGTCCGGATGAACAGAGTGAAGTGAGCCGCTCCATGAGGCATTTGTTGGCCACGATGAACAGGTACTACGTCGCCCAACGCAGCAACGAAGAAGTAATCGCCACACCTGCTGGACCGCGCCGTGACGGGAGAGATCCATCGCCGGCCCCAGCCCACGTCCCGTGCGCCGCCGCAGCCTCCAGAGGAGACCCCGCAGCCTCCAGAGGAGACCCCCGCCCCTTGCCAGGAGCTTTGAGTGTTGGTCCGGCGTCTTAGAGGTGAGTTCAAAATGGGACAAAGCGCCTGGTGGCGCCCTTTCCCGGCCGGAGGCGTCTGGTGGTGGTGCATGGTGCTCAGAGACTTGTCTCTGAGTAAGAGTGTTGGGAAGAAAAAAAAAAAAAAAAAAAAAAAAAAAAACACAGATTCCTTACAGGCAACCTGTATAGATTTGAAGAGAGACATAAAATACACACAATTAAGTACACAAGACAATTCAACCACTCCTCAGTGTCTTGTTGACACGTGAAGGTAAATAGTCCATATAGGTGTATAGTGTAAGAGTGGGGTTATATAATGTACGTAAGCCAACATACCTCCATTTCCTCCTCTGTAGTCTCTTCCCTCTGGCCCTCTTCGACTTCTGACCTTCTTGGCAGCTTAAAAGTTAGAATAGCACATAATCACACTGCAAATCAGAGAGAAACAGGAATGAATGAAGGATTGTTTTACAAAAAAATGAATAACTGAACAGCACTAGTTGAGCATTACACTTTTTACAATAGTGGCCACCAGTGTTGGGGAGGTTACGCTGTAGTGCATTCTTAGATGGCATAGAGCATCTCTAGACCACTATATTGAATCTGTAGAGCTCTGTGCTTATGCATAGCACTGTACAGTATCTGTACAATGCTATAGAAGTCTATAGTTGCACTAAAGTGGTCTGCAGAAGCACTACATTGCTCTGCAAAGGCACTACATTGCTCATAGTGATGCTCTAGAGCAATCGAGCGAGAGAGAGAGCGAGAGCGAGAGCAAGAGAGACAGACAGGTACTGGTGTCAGCAGCAGTGTTGGGGAATATTACTTAGGAAAGTAATATATTACTTATTACTTATTACCCCTTTAGAAAAGTAATAACATTACACTACTTATTACTTGGATGCAAAAGTAATATGTAGTATATTACATATTACTTTTTTATATTACTTTTGCACCCAGATCCCTGAAAAAAGGAAATTAGCTACAACTACACAATCTGTCAGCTTCTTTTAGAGCTGAATCTAATGAAGAAGAATAACAAGAGTCACAATTCAGCCAAACATCAATTGGGTGACTGTTGCCCCCACGACCGACTACCGATAAGCAGGTGAAGATGGATGGATGTATTTAGATAAATGTATTTAGATGAATGAATACAGACATCCCACCCTGGAAAAAATACTAAAATATATTAATATTTATATGCCACACATGATTAACATATAGCCTACCATAGATTACATAGTTGCAGTAGGGTGTTATTTCAGTCAGTGGATTGTTATTTAGTTACAGTTCTGTCTGTCAACTATGTTTTAATGCAAAATTAAAATGTATGATAAACATACATAAGCATAAGATCTTTTTGATTTAATATTGAGTATATGAGGGCTTATAGCTCCAGTGGCTTAATTGATGATTAAGCCACTGGCATCGCGTAATCAGAACAGCTGTGTAGCCTATGGGAAATCCCCTGACAGACAGCGCATACATACAGGCTTCGAGTGTGGACATTTCCCCCAGCTATTGTGTGATAAACTCATATTATAAACGCATGACTTATATGGCAAATGAAAATATCCTTGGATATACTTGGACCACAGTTGGAATTATTGCAATCGGGTAAGAATGGACTGAGATTTTTTCGATTCAAATCTCAACAAAGAATCACCGGTAAGCGCAAAGCAGAGCAGTATAGCGCCAACTCCGTTCTCTTTAAGTGGCCAGTCCAAGCGCGGCTCTTCTACATAGACTTCTATTGAGGATCGTGACAATAAATAGGGACAACAAGCTGCACAAACAGCTCTCCAGCGCTACGTTTCTGACGCCTCAATGTCGCAGCTTTGACACCAGATGTCTTTGTACGTCTGCCTAATAAAAATCCGCTGCTCATCTTTTTTCCGATCAAGCTAAAGTGACATTAGCTCATCTCCCTTCACCAACGCAATACTGTTGAACGCAGCAGCATGACAAAAGTAACGAAGTAATATTAGTAGAAGTAACTGTAATATTATTACTATTTTCTAGGAGGTAGTCTCGTTACACTACTCGTTACCTGAAAAAGTAGTAATATTACTCGTTACTCGTTACTCGTTACTCGTTACCCCCAACTCTGGTCAGCAGGCAGACAGCAGACTGCTCACAGACGGTTCACAGCAGGGGATCAGAAAGGGGGGCACATCAAAGCAATGTGTCCAGCTGTCTGCTGTGTCCAGTTTGATGTATGCCCTGATGTATTGCCTGCACAGTTGGCCCTATGCCCAGATGTATTTTGCCCAGTTGGCCCTGCTCAGGTGTATTGTTTGCCCCGTTGTCTGGTGTGGCCACGTGGTTTTTGTACCCACTTGACCTGTTACCCTATAGACAGTGCAGTAGTGCATCTATAAAAGCAGTACAGGGGTCACAAATATGTTGTGTAATGGTCTATGCATACAGAAATACCAGCTCAGTGGTCTTGTGGTTAGAGTGTCTTCCCCGAGACTGGGAGGTTGGAGTTCGATTCCCGGCCCGGTCATACTGAAGACTCTAAAAATGAGACCCAATGCCTCCCTGCTTGGGACTCAGCATTAAGGGTTGGATTGGGGGTCCCTGCAACATACTAGCGTCATGTCCAGGGGGTGTACTTGTATATCAAGCTGCCTCATGCTACAAAAACAGATACATACAGAACAGTTGTCTCCTGCTATAGATACAGTACATAGGTCTTTAGATGTATTACAGTAGTAGATTGCTCTGGTTTTGCCAATGACCAGCTAAAAAAAGGGAAAAAAGAAAACACAAGGTGAGCCTTAATAGTGAACCACCTCACAGTTTCATGTCCTGTAATAGAGTCAAGATGTGCTTGAATTTCAATAATAACCATTTCTTTGTATTCCTTGGGTCTGAATTATATGGAAACATGTTACTTTGCCTGTAGTTTCATATTGTCAATAGTTATGCTGTTTTATCTTTTGTCACATTTTTGGGTAGGATTGTGTAAGATAGGGTTCAAATCAATCCCATGGGCAATTTTTCTTGACGGTTACCTGGCAGAATTTTAAAATACACCTTCTAGGATTAAGAGTTAGGATTAAGTGTTGGAACACCAAAATTCACCTAGGAAGTTGGTAAATACAGAAATATAGATGTGATCCGAACATTTTCAGCCGTTTTGTGCAGTTTTTAACCCAAAACTAGTGTCAAGATGTGCTTGAATCTTTATAATACCACTTCTTCTTAATTCCCTGGGTCCACATTGTATGGAAACATGTGTTCATTTGTCTCTGTAGGTTGTTTGTCAATAGTTATGCTGTTTTCTTTTGCCTCCTCATTTGCATATTTATGCGGGGTATTTGTAAGAAAAGGTTAAAAATGAACCCCTTGGGACATTTTTTTTTCTTCGTACATGGCAGAATCTCAAAATAGACCCTTCAAGGTTTAAGAAAAAACAGGTTTCGAAAAAAAAAAAAAAAAAAAAAAAAAAAAAAAAAAAACACTCTCCATCTAGACTAAGTGGGTTTACTCACCAGGAGCTTTCTTGACAGAGGAGACATATGATTCCATCTCCACCAGCGTGGAGTGCTTCAGATCTTTGAAGTAGACCGTGAGTTGTTCAGTGACAGTGTTATCGTCCTCCACCTCCTCGACAGAGACATTGTCACGTTTCATGATGTCAACAATGTGTTCCCTACGGTTACTGCTCAGTTTCTGGTTGTCAACGGCGAGCTTCTTCATCCTTGGTTCCCAGTTAGAGGACTATGTGGAGAGGTAGGGAGTGTCAAGATGTAAGCCTAATTGGCGGTAGGTTCTTGTTATGTCAGAGCCATTATGGCCTGTTAAAATGCTAGTTGAACACAGCTGTGGGTGGACAGGATACTCACGCTTGCTCCAGAAGGTCCAGCCTCATACCCAGTTGTGTGCGGACACTCACGCTTGGTGCAGAAAGTTCAGCTTCACCACCCTGTTGGGTGGGGACAGTACGATTAGGTTAGTTAGATGATGGGTATCGTTAAGAGGATGCGTTAGTTGTTACAAGTTTGACACATGCTTAATGTAGTTGCTAAATAGTTACTGCAACAATTTACAACCATTGAGTCACATCACATCACCGAAATGAACTAAAATGAACCCATACTCCACCCTTCTATTGTATTGTCAAACATGTATATATGATAGATATCGCATCGCTGTTAAAATGTATCTAAACACCCCTAGTAGTTAGATGCTGGGCAGGTAGTTGACTAACCTGGTCCTTGTGAATACTCAACCCCTCCTCAACAGCCAGCTCTCTGGCCTTCTGGAGAAGTCTCACCATCTCCTGCTCTGTGGTCTCTGGCTGTGGTCCATCCAGGGACCGGTTTATTAGTGCCCTGATTTCGGCTTGTCCTGGGGTGTGGGGTTCAGTGCTTAGAACCGGTCAGGGATTTCGGAGTTGCGCGCCATTAGGTCCGTAACTTTCTTGCGGTCCTCTGTGGACATGTTTTTTACGAGCCTATTTCATACATACAAAGCAGACATATGGTAGAATTAAAATAAGAAATCAGATATTCAACACATTCAACAAATAAATACATTATGTAATGTTGGCCAATGCTGCCTACAAGATAGGAGATGGCAGTCCGGATGGGCATGAACCAGGGTTTGCCTGGAAGGCCACAGCGAGTCCACTCCGTCCGGAAGTGCGAAAGGAGTGTATTGCACACTCCTTTCCCCCTCGTGTAGAAGAAATAGTTGTTCTTCCCTCCATGGTTCTCCTTGAGACAAGGAACATTGTTTTTATTAATTGCTGAGGTAGACAAATTGGAATAAACAGCTTAAGTATACTGATTACAGATAAAGTGTACTGATTAATGCAGCCACATCAGCCAACCACATAACGTCAGTTGATCAACCACGTAGCTCTCCACACTCCAGAATGAATGAATGCTTGTTTAAGATTCAATCAGTATGTCTGAACCTGGTGGCTTCCACATCAGGATCAGAGGCTCATAACGGAGAGGCACAGCAAAGGACACAGCAATAGAATAAGATGATGGAGTAGTTAAATGTTGAAAATGGGTGGAATGCCACTTTAACTGACCTTTATTCTGAGAAAGTCCTTAACCCAATCGAATTCCTCTGGTGTTGCATGTATGCATGCCTGCATGCATATGCGAACATGTTCGCAGTCTTGTGCTCTTTCACCTAGTGAAGGATACAAAGGAAAAAGAGGGTCTTCACAGCAGGCTAGCACTTTATGGGCTGTGGGATGTTATACGCTGAAAAAGTATGACATAATACACGAGCAATTGTGAAAAGTGTGATGTTAATACGCGAGAAAGCGCGAAAAAGTGTGAATACATGAGTTCCCATGGAAAATATGCCCATCTTTCCAATGCAAGAAATGCATAAGAGAAATGAGAGCCTTTCAGACAGGGAGTTAGAAGACATGCCCCTAGTTCATTTGCAAGGGGAAAAATGTCCAATGCCCAGTGTCCAATGTGTGTAGCACGCATGCTTGTTTTGTGCACATGCCTGCATCTGATTTTAGACCTCAGCCCCCCCCACACTACGCGATTAGCGTCCATCCTTACTGAGGGAACACTGGAATATCTGCGATAGACTGTCCACAAAAAAGGCCACCCTGAAATGTGCATTTTTTGTTGCTTTATTGTGGGTCTGGGGACTCAGAACCAGTTAGTGGGAACTGGTATACGTTGACCGTGTGTACCAGTTCCCACTAATGTCCAGTAACTTCACACAGCCATTGAAGAGGAGTGGACCAACATTCCTCAGGCCACTATTGACAATCTGATAAACTCTATGCGAAGATGTGTTGCACTGCATGAGGAAAATCCCCAGACCCCCAAACGAAGCAACAAAAAATGCACATTTCAGGGCGGCCTTTTTGTGGACAGTCTAAGGCACACCTGTGCACCAACCATGATGTCACATGTGCATCTTTATGTGCACACCTGTGAGGTGGATTATCTAAGCAAAGCAGAAGTGCTCACTATCACATATTTAGACAGATTTGTGAACAATGTTTGAGAGGAATGGTAATATTGTGTATCTGAAATGCATTTTAGATCTTTAAGACCATCTCACGAAAAATTGGAGCAAAAACAAAAGTGGTGTGTTTACTGTATATTTTTGTTGAATGTTTAAATACTATTTAAACATTACTATAAGTTTAAATACTACTATAAGTTCAATTATACAGATATACTTACCGAGGACCTGTGGAATTGTCTTCCTGGCATACGCCTGGAAATTGAGAAGTTGCTCCTTTGTGGGTAGCTGCTCGTGTTTAGCACGCTTGTTTTTTTTTGTTGGTGCTGCACCACATCCCTTCTTATGCCCTTCACTAGTGAACTGAAGTAGTGTCAATGCTGTACCAGTCAGCCACAGACAGTTTGCAACCACGGACCTGGCTGTTCTTAGCATGGACAAGGAATTGTTTTATGGCCTGTATGTATGCAAGCACTGACGGGGGGGTGAACGTCTGCTTCAGGCCGTTGTAAAATCTGCAAAATATTGGAGATAAATGTTGTGATGGTGGTGACATACATGCACTTATAACAAAATAAGCCAACGTCGCAATACCAGTCCAGCAGAGAGTCTGGCACACTGACAGGCTGGCAATCAAAGAGGACTGGCTAATTGGTGGACTGAGTGACTGGCCAAAATGTCCAAATACATGCATTATTTCATGTATACCTCAACATCTCCACCAAAACTCACTTTTTGATCTTCTGTACATTATTCAGAAAGCTCCAGTCCGACATGTTAGGCACTCCGTGTGACATATACATTAGGAAGGCCCTAATGCGGCTGACCTTAGACCCAGCATTATGCCTGGCTGTAACCGAGGGATCCGCTCCCTCACGGGCCACTGCTTACAAGGTTTTATTTGTATTGATTATTATAAAAATATTTGATCTCAAAGTGCACCAGATTGAAGCATTTTAAAGGGGAATCCCACCCATTTTCAACATTCTAATATGCAAGTATACCCTAAAGGTGCTGGATGGACATGAGGAAAACGTTACAAACGTACAAATGCAACCAAATGAACCCTAACGGGTTCATTTGGTTCCATTTGTACGCTCTCAGAAAAAAAAAGTTGAAAGTGGGTGAAATTCCCCTTTAACTACTCTTTTTCAAAAATCACCTCCACCCAGCGCCACTGGGAAAGGGGGGGCCCACGTGGAAAAGCTTTTCAAAGGGCCCAGAATTGCTAGCTACGCCCCTGCTTGTAAGAATCAATGAACTTTTGTGTAATGACATACAGTATGTCAGTGAGTTACAGTTTGTGTGTGTGTGTGTGTGTGCCCGTGCGCACAAACTCAAACGACTTAGGGAGCTCAATGCTCCTCATACTATTGGCGCGTTTTTTTTTTTTGCTATCTAGCCATGGTTTGACTTTTGGGGACTCTTGGGACACCGACATTGCCCATCTGATGGCACAATCTAGAAGTGTAGACACCAGCCCACATAAACATTACATACAAACTGACTTATGAGATGAAATTAATCTACCTTGATTACTGTGATATGATACATATTGCCCCGCCCGACCTCTGGTTGAAAACCACAGTACTCTTTCACGGGCCGGTCAGAGTCGGCCAAAGGGCCGCATCTGGCCCCCCGAGCCGCGTAATGCCCAGCTGATGTGAGCATTACAGTATGTGATGTACAAGATTTTACAGAAATGACTCACCTCTTGCGTCACTGGTTGGTGGAGCGACGGGAGGGAAGCAGCCTGCCTCATTGCCCAGAGATCCCTCTTCATTCTCTTGTGAGCCTGTTGCAGTTTTTTGTAGTCGCGGTTTCCGGACAGCTAAAGCTCTCCGCAGAACTGCAACTGTGTTTTTGTGAGTGCGACAGACACCGCAGGGTTTGGGTGTGGGTGGCTGAACCTCAGGCTCAGCTCTGTCCTGTGGCTATGAAAAAGAGAGAAGCGTGTACAATAGTGGAAAAGTACTCAAATGTTTTACATAGGGTTATTTCAATAAAAATTAACTTCCGGTAATTTCATCGTCTACTCAGGCTCATATAGTTTAAGTTGCTTGATTCAGTATTTAGATATTTCATATTAACTTTATAGCTGCACTGACCCGTTGTTATACAAACCCACTCTCAACATTTCAAACATTTTAATGAATCGAAAACATCTGTTGTTTTTCATTTACCCTTTTCACTAAGAGAGCTATTATTTTTGAAAACAGCAGATCTACATTGATACACCACCACTGCATACCATCCAGTTGTTTGAAAGTGGAACTTCGGGTTCAGTGGCCCTGAGACTCTCCAGTAGCCGACATGTTTCCCGATGACTTGCTTGGTCTTTTAAGGCCTCAATGGGGTCAGCGCCCTAGTGTTGGTGGATTATTTGGAGATGGCGCTCGAGGAACTTTCCCTTCGCGCCACATCCCTCAACAGGGCACTCACACGGTCTAATATTCACTCTTCTGTTGCAGTGATTCAAAAGAATCTTGCGCTCCTGGACATTGCGCACCTGTTGGATTGACTTCAGGTGAGCTGCCAGGGACGCCACCTCATAAACATTAAAACATAAACTGCAGACAGGCATTCTAAATATTAAGAGATAAGGGGTGGGGGTTGAGAGAGAAATAAAAATGATTGCATTTCATTACGGGGAGTATAGCACATAAGTATTAAAGGCAATACAATAATGTATTTATTTTAAAACACTTTAAAGTGTTATTACTAAAAGGGTAACTATATGACATTCTTCTTCTCCATACACTTGACGAGAGAGAGGAAGAGGCAGAGAGAGGAGAGGAGAGGAGGGGAGAGAGAGATCACATCCAATCAATCAACGCTGGTTACAAACTGAACCTGGCTTTAAAAAGGGGATTTCAATACATTTCACCACACAGGTCCTTCTCAAAAATTTTGCATATTGTGTAAAAGTTCATTTTCTTCCACAATATAACCCCAGAGAATTCAAGAGGAAGGTGAGCTGTACACCATAATCAGGTTTTAAACAAAAAAAGTTTTAAAATACTTCACTTAATGCACAGTTGATTGAGAATATATGAAAGTTTCACTTTTTGTACTATATTGTGGAAGAAAATGAACTTTTACAGAATATGCTAATTTTTTTAGGAGGACCTTATTAATCCCACAACATTTAAGCCACATTAAAGATATAATAAAATGTTAAAATGCATGGAACTCCCCATTTACCAGATCTTTGTGGGATCCACTTTACAAGCTCCAATACATCACTTTACATTGTGAACTTGTAGATCTGGCACGAATCTGATTGAGGCCAGGGTCAGGCTGACAGTAAACCAAATCGACCCTTGCGGGTCCATTTGGTTTAATTCTTTTTTTGTTTGTTTGTTTGTGTTACATTTTTACACTCAAGAGTTAAAATCATCATCTGATTTAGCCCAAGTCTACACAACTAGAGAATGTAGAAGATTAATGGTCATTTTGATCTGGCCTGCCTTAATCCAGCCTGGTATTGTGGACAAAAGCAAAATAAATCTTTAGTTTTGGGGTCTGTGGCGCTAAATGTAATCAAATGGTGGTCAAATGCCAAATCAATAGTGGGCCCTGGTGTCAAAAAAAGGTTGAAAATCATGAAAAGATTGGGAGTTGCCCACCCTGCCATTCTTCCAACCCACCCTAGTTGGCCTAGCTAATGTCCTTTCAAATGCAAACACTGTAAATGCTGTGTTGAATTTATTTACAGCGTTACAACACATATGAAACAAACATTTCTGCGGTCAAACATTCATTTAATAGTAAATGAATCAAGTTTATCGTCACCTGTGTCCTCCGTCCAAACAGTTGCAACTTCTCCCTTTCAGAACTGCCACACTAGCTGATTGAGAACTAGCAGGTGCAGTCCACTGCACTTAACGATGGTTCAATCCAGAATGTGCCAAGTGCTGTGGGAGGGGGGGGGGGGGTCTGTTGCATTCTGTTGCAGTTCTATTTTCTACTGTATTTTGTGAATCCAAACCAAAAAACAGTGTTAGATTAACACATTTTTTATATGGTTGTTTATTCATCCCTCATAGATCTTTGACCATGTAGATCTGCTGATTTACTAGAATTACTTGCTTCTCTCTCTATTGGTAGAATCCTCACCTATAGCACATTCTAAGACCAGAGATATAAGGTTCACAAAGTGTGGTTCAGGGACCTCTAGGAGTCCAACTATGTATGCAGGCCATAGTTTGTGAGCAGGGCCAATACATTTACACAATATTTTCCCACAAATTACTGTGTTTTTTATTATATTATTTTCAACATTTTCAAACATTTCTAAACAATATGAAACATGAAAAGATCAACTACAACATTTTCAAGCAATTTGAAACAACTTATACCATCAAAAGTTCAATCATACACTTGACATGAACAAATACATGCTTAAAAAAAAAAGATTCTGTGTACAAGCTGACAATGACTCTCTATCGTCATAATGTTATCTGCACATCACAAGAAGATCAGCTGATTGAGCCTGAACGATCATCATGGCGTGGGCTTGGCATACCATGATGCCAAGAATATTTAAACTGGAGCCCTATGCAGTACATCAAATATTTGGTGTGGTCATTAAATACGGGGACGTGCAGAGCACGGCCCTCGTCCGTTTTAAGTAGGGCTGGGACAATATTGGTACCTCACGATACGATATAGGTGGTGATATTAGGCCTTCGATAATGAATATATCACAATATTTGATATATTGTGGTATTTGCGCTATATCAATATATTGCATGAAATTCATCAACAATATATCGTGATCTTGCAACTGTAGCTGAAAAACAAAAACAAAACAATAAATGAATGAATGGAAACTATAACCGTATTTTCCGCACTATAAGGCGCACCGGATTATAACGTGCACCTTCAATGAATGGCCCATTTTAGAACTTTTCATATATAAGGCACACTGGATTATAAGGCACACCTAATAGAAGCTACTGCAGTCAACATAGAATAGAAGCTACTACAGTCAAACTATTCATATAAGGCGCACTGGATTATAAGGCACACTAACAATAGTGCGCTTTATAATCTGGAAAATACGGAAGTAAAAAAAAAAAAATCAGAATTTACTAATGTATATCCACAGTTATTAATCTGTGACTCAACAGATTCTCATACCAGGGTTTTTGTTTTTAGCTTGTGTTTGTTTTTTTGGGAATGAAGCAGCTAAAGAAGTCATTTGACATTTTAGTTCTGTGACCCGTTTTTTTTTTTTTTTTTCATCCCGGAATTATCCCCGTTTTGGAGGCTCTGCAACATGAAATTGATATCACAATATTTGCTGAGGAATATGTGATATATATATATTGCGGGAGGAAGTATACGATATTATCACGATAACTATATTTCAGCACGGCCCTCGTCAGTTTTAAGTGGTTTTGTAGAAATATAACTTACATTAACAATAACAATGCTCTCATCAGCAGACTAGAACTAAAAAAAAGTGCTATAATGCGTGTCCAGTGCATTCCAATTATAAATCGTTGTAGATGCTAAAATGCTGTTATTTATGCGTTTTTGACCCCCCCAAACCCCCCAAAAATTTGGCTGTGAGGTGTCCCATATTCGCTGTGAGGTGTCCCATATTCCGAAGTCTGATTGTTGGCAACCCTAGCCAATAATGTATTATAATCTGCAACAATAATGCATTTTAATTAATGTTCTTTACCATGCATTTGTATTTCATAATTTTCATGACTGTGTTGAGTTAATTCAAAGACTCAAATATATTTGCAGCTCCAGAAAGATGTTGTATTCATGTTAAAGGAGAAATCCACATCAAAACACATTAGGCATCAATCAACCTTGATTCCTGTGACATGATTCATAATGTCCATGATTTTTGCCACAGATTTAATACATTTCATTTAATACATTTCACCATGAGTTCAGTTGCAGTTGCAGCCTCCGTTGCTGTTGCGCCAGTGCAGAACATGGCAACAAGGTTGTCTTTATTCTAATGTGGGTATTTCTGTAACTCCATACTATTGTTTTTTCCACACAACACATTTTAATAGTATACTGATGAACATTCTTGAGTTTTATGTCACTCTGGAGCAGACTTTACTTGTAATCCCAGAGGTAATCTACTCCTCCTCCTCTCCTCCTCCCTTTTGCCACTCTCCTCTCCTATCACTCCGGTTAAAACTCGCACGGGTGCTGGATGATTTTTTTTTTTAAATCATCTAGTGTTCGGAGGTCCAATTATCTTGTAGTATGTGGCTCGATGTGATTTATTAAAAAATAAGTTTGGAGTTACAGAAATACCTGCAGAATAAAGACAACCTGCGGCCACGTTAACTGCACTGGCGCAACAGCAACAGAGGCTGCAACTGCAACATGGTGAAATGTAGAAAATGGGACAAAAATCAAGGACATTATGAATCATGTCACAGAAATTAAAGTAGATTGATAGCCAATGTGTTTTGTTGTGGAATTCTCCTTTAAGTCCAAATTGGCTCTTTTGGCATTAAGATTAATAAGAGTTGCACTGCTAGATGTTCTTTTCTCTACAGGTCTGGAAGCTCACAATAATACTCTGATGGACAGTACCATAGACCAGCAGTAGGGGGCAGCAATACACCAACAACTGGCGTTTACCAGACTAGCGGCTTGCAAGGACAGACAGAGTTACGACAAGTCCGTTCACTTCATGGGGTCAGTCCAATGGAGGCTCTCCAACATAAACTTCTATTGAGAATGGGGACAACAAACAGCAACACATCTTGGACCAGAAGTAGGCGTATAGGGCCTAGCTAGAAATGAATTGGACTCTCGCTCAGTCCATTGGACTAAAACAGTGGTCATATTGTCACATGCCCGGCCTAAAACAACTCTTATTTGCCTCGCCCTCGTTGAAAACAATCTACAGTTTGTCCCTATTCAGGCTGTATCAACAGCGCAGTTTCTGACCCGTCAATGTCGCCACTCTGACACTAGCTGGCTCCGCTACACACAAACTGGTCAGGAGTAGAACCCGATTACCCACAATGCAGTGGTGAAAGCAACATGGCGACTCTACGGTGGTGATGCTTTATCGTCCAAAGAACAGCAGCAGGTCAGATGAACTCACTGTTTATGATCAGTAGTTACTGTAATAATCTGTCGTATATGTGTGTGTGTGTGTGTGTGTGTGTGTGTGTGTGTGTGTGTGTGTGTGTGTGTGTGTGTGTGTGTGTGTGTGTGTGTGTGTGTGTGTGTGTGTGTGTGTGTGTGTGTGTGTGTGTGTGTGTGCGCGCCCCGGACACAGAGCTTCGTTGAATGAGCTAAGATAAGACTTGGCCGAGGGAGTTAGCTAGGATAAGGCCTTCAAAGTAAAAGCTCAACCTCTTGTAATTATTATGGTCTTTTAAATGCCATAGATGTATTTAAAAAAAATGCAAGTATGGGCCACACTGTATACAACACAATGGGGTGCATTTTGAGCGTGCAGATTTGCTGCTTTTGCTCCATTTTCAGACCAGAATGGACAACGTGGTAGGTATCAAATAGTGAGACATATACATGCGTCTTCTACAATACCCCACTGCCGTTCCTAGTCGCATTGCAACTTTAACTTCTTTTATAATTGGAATTGAATTTAAATTCGCATGACGCCCCATTGACTCGCCCATTTCCCAAATTTCATCTGTGATCTGCTTGTATTAACAACGTCAAACTCACCAACTTTGCAGCTGTAGACATAGCTTGACTTATCCTCTGTTGATCTGCCGTGGTTTTGTGCCATAAAAATCCACCGTAGACAAATATGAGCTACTTTCTGTCCTGTGTATTCCTCCACAAACAACACACAGGCACCATCTTGATTTTTGCAACAGGCCGTAAAACAAGTGGGTGAGAGCAGGTTTAATACACGGAGGCACAGTATCGCCACCTGCTGTTTGCATAAAGAACGTGCTCACAAAGAAAGACTTGAAAAAGTACCGGTGCAGCTGCCCTTCATTGAAATGTTTAACAACAGCTTACTAAAGACAAGACTGCTAACTGTGCATTTTACAATGGTGGCCACAGGTATTATGAGTTATTATTATTATATCACATGGTTACAGGGAGGCTGCCGCACCTTTACCTTTTCACGTCTTTCTGATTGAGTAAATCCACAATTCTGCAATGCAAGTGCCCTTTTCTAATTTTAGACCCTGCCCCTCCAAATAGCTCTGCAGAAGTGGACTGCAGGAGCAACCAGACGCACTTGTGTGGATTTTTTTTTATTCCTTCACCAGCTTGTTTGCAAAAGCTGGTTTGCAACAAGCTGATGCTGTGACCCGAATGGCAGGAGCCTATGGGTGAGATTTTCGTTACCGCTATACCCCTTATCCCTTAACTTCTTTGCCTTTTTAAACTATAAAAAAAAACATTTCTCAGTAGTTCAAATGGCCAGTCTACTAGCTCACAACGTGTTAATAGATTGACATGTTGAAATAGTCCAAAAAAGTTTTTCAAAATAGTGAAAATGAAATAAGGGATATGGCATAAGGGGTTTAGCATGTAACGAAAATGGAGCCCTATATGTCTCCTGTTGCTGTGTGAGGCAACTCAATATACCAGTACACCCCCTGGACATGACTAGTATGTCACAGGGGCCCTAATCGAACCTTTCAGAGATAAAACCCCCAACCTTCCAGTCTGAGGACAGACACCAACTGAGCTGTTGAGGATGTAGTGCCCCTTACGGGTGTGCAATTCTGAGAGTGTATACAAAATGGAACTAAATGGAAGCATTGTTTCTTGAAATTAAAACATTTTAGAACCTCTGTGCTACACTACAGTATATGAAGCAGCTACTTAATTAGTAGGCTATAAGCGAACAGTTCATCTATCTGAGACTATAGGCCAGGGTGAACTGTCCTTGAGCAAGACACTGACTGAACCCCTAATTATCCCTGATGTGTGGGTTGGTGCCTTTCATTTTTCGTCTCTGATGAGTGTATGAATGTGTTTGAGTGGGTGAATGTATTGTACAATCTATGTAAAGGTGTGTGAATGGGTGAATGTTATGCACAATCTATGTGAAGTGTCTCGGATACCAAATGCACCAGTTATCTGCTGTACTAGCCACAATTAAGTTTACAGTGGACTTCACGCGTGCCAAGTTGCTGCGGAAAAGGTTTGAGGCAGGTGTCTTTCTCTAGGTCGTCTTCAGACAAGCCCCCCATGTTCAATTCCAGTCACCTGGTTGTCCATACATCTGGCCAGCTCATTGGTGATTTGAGCTCCTGCAACTTTCTTGAGTACACCTACCTATGCGGCAGCAGTGGCACTTTCAAGTAAAATCAAGTTACTGTCCACCACTGTCGGTTTTTTGAACATGTTTCAAGCATCCTAGTGTCCTAGTCCTGGTCCAGCTTGCGCTTGCAGCGGCGAAGATTTGGATGTTGTGTGCGGTCATGCTCAACTGCCTGCAGCACATTCTGCAGGTGCTCCTCGCTCCTGGCTGCTGCCACGAAGTCTGACGTCAGTTTGACGCCACGCTCGGCAGTCATTCACCACATTGATGGCACGTACATTCACTGCACCTGTCTGGAATGCTGCACTGGTAGTCCAATCCTCTACATCGAGTGGAAGAAACGTTGGATCAATGTGCAGCAGGTGCATGCTGAACCAGCAGTCTGGGTTGGCGAGGTCAGCCAGGCTGGTGGTCGGCGAGAGGGCTGGAAACTTCGGCTTGCGGAGCTGTGGGGCTCGCATGGGTATATCAGCCGGCTTGTGCTCCAAGATCGCATCTGCAAGTGCGCGCCGCTCGTCGACTGGCACCTTGGTGCTGAAGAGTGCCAGGGGCAGCATCTCGCCTGTCAGGTACCATAGGTGCCTCTCCAGCGCCTTAATCGCTGATGCAGCGATGCCCTCGTCAACAGACTTGTATTCACACAGGTGGTGGTAGTGTGAGGTCATTCCATCCAGCATCTACGGTCGTGTCGCAGGTCAGCCACCATGTTGCGTAGATGTGCGTAATGAACTTGGCAAACGCCCGAATCTTCAACACCTGCTGTTGTGTAGTGATGGTCCCCTGAGGAAGCAATGTAATGTGCTGCTCCATCAAGGCCAGCTTGAGGGTGTAGAGCAGCTTGGCTATCCACCGTGCCTTGTGCAGTGCTCCTGGTCGTTGGAGGGTTACTGGGGTGTGATCTGCAATGTCTGCACTCAGACACACAAGACATAGCTGCACAAAATGGTGGTTCGGCATCCCCAGGAATGTAGTGGGACAATGGGCCACCCTTGTGTGGCAACAGATTCCAGTTGTCCCACAGACGTGTAAACAATGTCACCTCTGGCGATCGTGAGGCCTCCACCTGGTGAGTGAAAATGAGTGAAAATGTGGCTGAGGAGCACCTCGCCAATGTGGTGCCGGCGCCCGGACCAGAGTAGTGGTCGACCCAGTGAGTGCTGGATGGCAATGCAGGCTGCTGTGAGATGGCCGGTGTTTGAGGCAGTGGTGTCAAATGCCATGTTGACAACCTGATCGATGCAGCACCAGTCCTGCAGCAGCTTGCATGTCAGCCGGGCGATGATCGTTCCACATGCCTCGTCTGTCCCCTTCATATATGCTGGCACACCAAGTAGTTTGAGCTGCTCTCGCACTGCCTGTCTGGGGCCGCTCGGCGAGGCCTCTGGCGGACACCGACCGAGTACCAGCGCGTCCGGGCGCGGGGGGGGGGGGGAGTTCTTTGCCCGTCCCGTGTACGCGAGTCCCGCCCCACGGTGGGCCGCGCCTCACTCACTCGCTCAACGACCTCAGATCGGCCGAGAATACCCGCTGAATTTAAGCATATTACTAAGCGGAGGAAAAGAAACTAACAAGGATTCCCTCAGTAGCGAAGAGGGAAGAGCCCAGCGCCAAATCCCCGCCCGCCACGGGCGCGGAAAATGTGGCGTACAGGAGACGACCGCCGCCCGGGTGTCGATCGGGGGCCTGAGTCCTTCTGATAGAGGCTCAGCCCGTGGACGGTGTGAGGCCAGTAGTGGCCCCCGTCGCCCCGGGGCACCGTCTCCTCGGAGTCGGGTTGTTTGCGAATGCAGCCCAAAGCTGGTGGTAAACTCCATCTAAGGCTAAATACCGGCACGAGACCGATAGCGGACAAGTACCGTGAGGGAAAGTTGAAAAGAACTTTGAAGAGAGAGTTCAACAGGGCGTGAAACCGTTGAGAGGTAAACTGGTGGGGTCCGCGCAGTCTGCTCGGAGGACTTGGGACGCGGCTCGCCCGCGCCCTGCCCCGGCGTGCTGCCCTGTACCCCCGCCGGTAGGGCTGGGCGATATGAGATTTTTGCCATATCCCGATATGGCTCATTTCATATCCCGATACGATATAAATCACGATATAGCACATTTTTGTAAATTGCATGAAATGCATATTATATATAAAATTGTCCAGTGGAAATGCAGTTTGAAATGATATACTCAACAAGTCATGTTACTAAATAATACTTCATTTAGACACTGAGTGAATCAGTTTGTATTTGGCTATTTGGTTTTCAACATCATTTTGTTGTTTCTTTACCCAACAAAGAACTAAAATACAGCCCTTGCCCTTAAAATAAATATTGGTTCCAAAATACCAAATGTAATGATACTCTTTAAAGTGTAGCTGCAAAAATAATATATTATGCTATTTGCAGTTTTATATTTGAGGTAGACAAAGCTACAGTACTTCACACACATATTAATGGCATAGTAACATGTTGGAAATGGGTGGAATTCCCCTTTTTTGGTGGAATTCCTCTCTCAGCTTCCAGCTATGGACAAGTCCAATGCATGTGGGTCTCTCTCTCTGCCTCGATAGATTGGTTGAACACTGCTAGAGCTGCTGATATAATTAGTAGCCTATCCTTTTGGGGGTCCATGACATGGAAAGGTTTGAGAACCACTGCTGTACAACAGCCTCATAGGGCCGATGAGGAATATTATAACGCCAGGAATCAGTCGACTCGCCTGCCGAGTCCAATATAACCAAGCTGCAGCCTCGGAGATCCCGTGCTCTGCTAACCTCTCTTCAAACGGCTCCACTGACCACCTCGCTAATGTTCCTGACATAGATATAATAATATTATGGTCCGTGCCCATGCTGATTGTTACACCGTTTCACCGGACCCAAAACATACATACAGTACAGTAGTAGCAGCAGCGGCAGCGCTCTGTCTGTGTGTGTGTGTGTGTGTGGGGGGGGGGGGGGGGGGGGGGGCGCAGAAATCCTTTGTCGCTGTATGAAAATGCGGTTTTATCAGCCAGAATTGGCTGCTCGCGGCATAGCCTATCTAGCGTTCTTCAAGGGGGCGACCCGCCCGGCATGGCCGCGCCAAGAGCACCCTCGGTGGGCCATTGGACTGGCCCCATGAAGTGAACGGAGTTCAACGCGTGTATTTTTTTCCCCCGAAATCACGGCGGCCGGAGTTTAATCCCTGCCACATCCACATGACAGAAGTTGCTGCTCTTTTAGGCAGGAGCTCCTCGTGTTGTGTTAACTCGAGAGAGTGAAGATCAGCGTTGCTGTCTTTAATGTTTCCTCCACTCCCCGACTCTACCCCCCGACTCTTCTATTAATGTTTGTTTGTGTTTTAGCAGCAGCAGCGTGTGTGGGCGTGCCGTATTATGCAGCGCTGCCATAAAACACTGCATAGCGCATGTTTTTTGCGACACTGCGATATAAACGATAGAGCTCATTTTAGACGATAGAAATTTTCTATCGTCTATACGAGATATATCGTTTTATCGCCCAGCCCTACCCGCCGGGCGCACTTTCTCCGCGGCAGTGCGTTTACAGCGCGCCGCCCCGACTTCGCCGTTTCCCCCGGGGCCGTGGGACAGCATCTCTGCGCCCTGCCCGGCCGCGGCCAGTTCTACTTATGATAATCATATAATCTTTGCTATTTCTGCCTATAATAAGGCCTTATTTAAAAGCCAAATGATTCATAATGGAATCAAATATTGGCATTCTAGCTGTTCTGGGATGTCAAGACACTACCTGTAGACACCCTGTGCAAGTATGATATAAAAACTTGCAGCAGGAGGACACATGACAAGAACTAACCTTCTTTTAGTATAGGCGTTTTTTTGCAGTTTTTACCCCCTTTATGCTATAAAATCAGATGTACCGTTGCACCTCTAAATCACCTCGTATCGCTTTAATATTTTGCATGTATTGTTTTTGCATGGATGGTAACACTTTTAGCACCCAATCAAATCAATATTCTGAAAATGTGTATTTTGATGCACCCTAACCCACGGGGGAGTCCACATTGGTTCATGGGAGGAAACAGACATGCGCAGTACATTCCAGGAAGTTTGACGCTTGCAAACCATGCATGCCATTGGTCTCTTGGATGGTTTGACTTCCTGATCTGTACTGCGCATGTCTGTTTCCTCCCATGAACCAATGTGGACTCCCCCGTGGGTGCCTTCGCGACAACTCCTTTTTCAATTCTCCTTGATCTGTACTGCGCATGTCTGTTTCCTCCCATGAACCAATGTGGACTCCCCCGTGGGTGCCTTCGCCACATCTCCTTTTTGAATTCTCCTTGCCTTCCTTCCTTCCTTCCTTCCTTCCTTCCTTCCTTCCTTCCTTCCTTCCTTCCTTCCTTCCTTCCTTCCTTCCTTCCTTCCTTCCTTAAGCACACTGCACTTTTAAATCTAAAGTTGACTTGGCTTGCTTGCATGATACCACAAGATAGCAGTGTCCCATTCAGTTTACATTCCTAAAATAACTGCACCACCAAATAATAGCAATTATTTCAGGAATTATAGGCCACCCCCACTTAATCAACCAATTTAATTGGACACAGGTTTGTTTAATCTATTATAAAGAATATTTAAAAATGTGTTATGACATTTGATTATGCTATTGAGTTTTTTTTTTGGAGTTAACGAAAATCTGCCTATAGAGAAATATGCCCAAAAATTATAAAAAGGTACTCCTCTGGAAGTTCTATTATATTTTTTATCATTTATATTGACCCTATAAACATTTTAGTGGAGGTAAGGTTTTGCCGCATCAAGTGGTACCGACATCCTGTCTGGCCTATGGACTAAGTATCACTATTATAATGACTCAATAGCAACAAGCCTGGTTTCATCTAGCATCACTAGTATAATGACTCAAAAATAGATTGATGTGCATATCAGTGCCCCCACCAGCTCAGGACAATTTGGTACTGCAGCTAAACTGTCCACAAACAAATGTCAAAGACTTGTTATATGACGGGTGGTTGAGGCTGAAACCATTAGAAATAATCTTGAGGGACATATACAATTTATATTGGTATGCTAGTTGTGCTTTAAGTGTGTAAGTCAATAGCCTGTAGACCTTGGGCTTGGTTTTGTTAGACCTGGCAACATGCACATCACTGGGTGAAATCAATGTTCAGTCAGTATGCACTGTATGTAGTACTAGATAGAGTGGATGTAATATAATGCACTAAGTCATACATCAGTTTATCAGAAATGGTTTTAAAGTCCTTCCATTTTTTCATTCCAGAGCAGTGAGTGGAGTCCAGACTGCAGGTGAAGATGAACTCTTCAGACTCATCCAGGAGTGTCTCTGTTAAACAGGAACCTGAAGACCAGACACACCTCGGTACGGTTCATGTGCTCTGCCTTTTTTCTCCCACGTTATTCCCAGGAAGGGGAAAGTCATCTCCCAACCGTGGCCACGACCCGTTCAAAAAGGGCCATGGCTGCGTTTGGGACATGATAACTAGTAAAACCATTGTGACCGTTGCTAACCGTTTTAAAATGGTAGGGGCAGCTGTAAAAACGTTACAACCTATGCAACCGTTGCTAACCGTTTTAAAACGATAGGGGCAGCTGTAAAAAGGTCCTTTCCTATATAGGTTGTGACCTTTTTTTAAAAAAGTCATTATTAGATAGATGAGATTAGGTTTAGGTGTAGGTTTTACTGAGGTTAAGTTCAGGGCTAAGTTTAGTTGCGACCGATTCAAATACAGTAAATAAATAAAAAAATGCTACCGTTTTGGAAAAAAGTTGGCGTTTTCAACCTCTAAAAAGGTAGTGATTGCAATATTGCCATACCACCGGCATGTAACGCATACCGCGGTATGGGCGTCATTACTGCGGTCAAATGAAAAAATAAAATAAATAAATAATAATAACAAAGAATATTTTCGACTTTTTGTTTGTTACCTTCTTGCGACATTGAGGGTGTCAGAAAATGTGAGCACGAGCCCATAGACTCCAATATATTCCATAGGGTCCGGTTGTCCCTCTTCAATAGAAGTCTATGTAGAAGAGCCTCCAATGGACTGGCCCCATGAAGTGAACGGAGTTGTCGTTACTCTGTCCCTACTCTGTGGCTCTGCCGAGGAGAGGGCAGTCTTTTCTCATAATGTATTACGTTTGCCTGGCTGACGCGGAATTTGTTCAATATGTTGATAAGATAATAATATACCTTGCATGCACTGGCAGCCATAATAGACCTTATTCAACCAAGCTCATTCAACCAATTAGAACAATCCTATAATCTCATTGGATTAAACAACATTAAACTCACCAACATTACAGCTATACCAAAAGCTTAAATTGTCCTCTTTGTACCCACAAAGTTTTTTTGTTTCATCTAAATCCACTACAGACATGTTATGGATGTGCACATACTGTAATGCAGGAGACAGCAGCATTGGATTGGCAGTGGTCTTGGGCAATATATCGGTATTACCGTTTATTGCGATATTGGAAATCAATACAGAGTAATATCGTTGCGTCTATAAAAAATATAGGATACCAAATATCGTCAATACCGACATTATACTGTATTCTATTAAAATATGAGACTTTGATTGTAGCTATACAAACAATTTTCATGTTACACACATGCTTAAAATAGCCCTTATTTGGGCTAGGCTTTTTGGAAGCAATGTATTTCCACCTCCAGTTTTTGCTAGGGATGTGGAAAAAAGTCGGAAATCGACACAATTGTCGACACGTGTTCACGGCGACACGACTCCTCCTCCTCCTTCCCCCCGCAGTATGTCTCAAAGAAATGGCTATGATCGCTTATTTGCTTATTTTTTGGAACCACGGCACAAACACCTAAAGTTCACCACCGACGTTGTGAACATGTCACTGCTTTCTTGTCAAATCGCGAGCTCCAAACTCCAAAGCTTTAGTCTTTGGAGCGGGGCGTGCGCTCAAACTTGAAGGTGTTTTTTTTTTCTCTCTCTCTCTCTCTCTCTCTCTCTCTCTCTCTCTCTCTCTCTCTCTCTCTCTCTCTCTCTCTCTCTCTCTCTCTCTCTCTCTCTCTCTCTCTCTCTCTCTCTCGCTGGCTTTTGTCAGGCCCGGATATAAAGTTTCACAATTCGGGGGGGGGGGGGGGGGGGGGGGGGGGGGGGGGGGGGGACGAAAACCTTATGCGGCAACTGCATTATATATACCGGCGTTTAGGGGGGCATCCCCCCCCCCCCCCCCCCCTGTGCACAGCCTTTTATCCGGCTCTGCAAATGCGATGTAAAAAAAGAAAAAAGGAAAGCAAGAAAGAAGGCGATCGCGGACGCTCTTTCCCCTCCGCGTTATGGATTATATCTTTGATAAAATACTGCAAAAGGTACACAGTGACAGTAGCCTAATTTAACATCGATTCTCTCAGAACACATGCACACGGCTGCATTGTGGGCCGTAGGGCAACATTTTGTGTTGGGTCCCGCGGGCGCAGCGTCGCTGCGGGCTAAAAAAATAATAATAAAAAATTCGACAACATTTCAACATTCGGCCGCGATTCGTCGACATTCCAAATATGTGTTGATTAACATCCCTAGTTTTTACCTGTTTAGGCTGTTTGAACAGCAGAGCGCTCAGTTTCTGAACCCTCAATGTCACAATTCTGAGAACTAGGTGACTGGTGGAACGTGTCCGACTCTGATTGCACGCCATTGCCATCTAGTGATCAATACTGGTAATATTGAATATCAAGCTAAGTAACACGTTATCAATACCGCTATGAAAAAAAATCAATACCGCCCAGACTAATTGGCAGGTTGCTTTACTGAAAGCAAGCGCCTCCAAACTCTGTTGGAGAGATGGCCGCTGCCTGAATATGGTCAATATATCCCTCAACCATGGAGAAAACCTACAGGGATGTCCTGTTAGCAATAATATTAAATAGCAAAAGTATTAAAATGGTTATTATGCATGATTATGCAGGGCCAATAAAGGAAGGTTGTTAAATGGTCGATTTGATCCGAGCTAGAATGCATGCACTGGTATTTTGTCAAAATATAAGAATAGTTGTGGCCGACTGGGTTGGCTGTACTCCTGTCTTAGCTCTGGTCCAGAGCTCCACTGCTTCTGAGTCTAACCTGCATTGGAGCTCTGCTCGTCTCCGTGCATTCGGCCATTACTGCACCCGACCAGCCTCTCTTCTCTAATGGATATATAAAGAACGTTTTACCTACTCACCACAATAAACACGTCTTGTGTAATTAGAAAGCCTACTTACCTTAGTGGAAACACTCTGAGCCCCCCACCACACAGATACAGTGGACTTTTTGGCCAGAACGTGATCGTTTTTCACCGGAAAAACAACCAGGATTTGCGCCCTCTACCGATATTGCCAATAGAAAAGTTCCATAGGAAATGTTTTTCCTTCAGTTAAAAACGTCAATATTATCTGTGTGGTGGGGGGCTCAGATTGTTTCCACTAAGGTTAGTAGGCTTTCTAATGACACAAGACGTGTTTATTTTGGTGAGTAGGTAAAACGTTCTTTATATATCCACTAGAGAAGAGGGGCTGGTCGGGTGGAGTAATGGCCGAATGCACGGAGACCAACGGAGCTCCAATGCAATCCAATGTAGACTCAGAAGCAGTGGAGCGCTGGACCAGAGCTACTCCTGTCTGTAATTTTATGACCTCAAATATCTTACTTTGCAACAACAATCATTATCAGATATTGTGATGGAAAACACAATATTTATATGGAAAGGTTTATTGCTTTTGTTGAGCAGTAAATTCAGACTCACTCAAATACTTAAACCATGAAATATGTTTGTTTTGTTTTGTTTGGTTTGTCAAATTTTTTTTCCACTGTGTGTAACTAAACTAAAGCGGAGTGATCCATCTCTTTTCCCATACAATCAGATGAGAGATAAGAAAAATAAATAAATAAATACAGTATATTTAAGTATTGTTCCTTTTGGACTCGCATTTGTGTATATTTACTTGTACTCGCTTGCTCTACTTGCGTAGGTAAATATGCATTTAGGTAGCCTATATGTTTCTGATGTGGAGTCTAGACACTAACAAATTGAGTCTTGGCTACTGGCACTAAATAGGTCTAGCGGACTCCCTGCTCAGCACCATGTGTGTAGTATTGAGTTTTAAAATATTTCCATGCCTCAGATTCAACATATAAACATAGAAATTCAAATTACTACTGACACTGCTGTGTAATGTTTCTGCTCCTAGATGTCCTGCACATGGCTGTGTGTAAAGAGGAGGATTCTATTAACCAGGAGAGAAGCCCCAGTCTGCTCCAGGAGGAACCAGAGCCTCCACACATTAAAGAGGAACAGGAGGAACCAGAGCCTCCACACATTAAAGATGAACAGGAGGAACCAGAGCCTCCACACATTAGAGAGGAACCGGAGGAACCAGAGCCTCCACACATTAAAGATGAACAGGAGGATCTAGTTGAAAGACCAGAGCAGCCTGATGGGTCAATGTTGACATTACCAGCAGTGAAAGGTGAAGAAGACATCTCTTCCCTCTGCTCTGAAGTTGTAGTTAAACTTGAATCAGACACTGAGGTCACTGAAGACAGTGATGATTGGGAGGAGAGCAGTGGAGACGATGACCAACGACGTGGCAAGAATTTCACTAGGTCAGCTTCTCTGAAGACACACCATGTTATCCACACTGGAGAAAAACATTGTAACAAGAGATTCAGTCGATCAACTAACCTAAATACAGACCAGCGTGTTCACACTGGAGAAAGACCTTTCCACTGTAAAGATTGTGACAAGAGTTTCAGCCGGTCATGTGACCTGAAGAGACACCAACTTATCCACACTGGAGAAAAAACATTCCAATGTGATCATTGTGAAAAGAGCTTCAGGTATTCATCTAAGCTGAAGGCACACCTGCTTGTCCACACTGGAGAAAAACCTTACAGATGTGATCATTGTGAAAAGAGCTTCAGGCATTCATTTAAGCTGAAGGCACACCTGCCTGTCCACACTGAAAACCCTTTCCAGTGCAAACATGGTGACAAGAGTTTCAAAGATTCAGGTACTCTAAAAGAACACCTGCGTGTCCACACTGAAAACCCTTTCCAGTGCAAACATTGTGACAAGAGTTTCAAAGATTCAGGTACTCTAAAAGAACACCTGCGTGTCCACACTGTGGAAAAACCATTCCAATGTGATCATTGTAACAAGAGTTTCAGTCAGTTAAATAAACTGAAGATACACTTACGTGTCCACACTGGAGAGAGGCCTTTCCAATGTAAACATTGTGACAAGAGTTTCAGTCAGTTAAGTAATCTGAAATCACACCAGGTTGTCCACACTGGAGAAAAACGTTTCCAGTGTGAACATTGTGGCAAGAGTTTCAGTTATATAAGTAACCTGAAAAAACACCAGGTTGTCCACACAGGAGAAAAACCTTTCCAGTGTAAACATTGTGAAAAGAGGTTTGGTCACTCATCTGCTCGTTATCATCACATGCGTGGCCACATGGGACCTTTCCAATGTGAACATTGTGACAAGACTTTTAGAGAGTCGAATTCTCTGATAAAACACCAACGTGTCCACACTGGAGAAAGACCATTCCAATGTGATCATTGTGACAAGAATTTTAGTCGGTCACATAATCTGAAGATGCATCTGCGCAGCCACACTGGAGAAAGACCTTTCCAGTGTAAAAACTGTAACAAGAGTTTCATTAATTCATCTGACCTGAAGAGACACCAACTTATCCACACTGGAGAGAAACCATTCCAATGTGATCATTGTGACAAGAGTTTTAGTCGGTTACGTAGTCTGAAGATACATGTGCGCGGCCACACTGGAGAGAAACCTTTCCACTGTAAAGATTGTGACAAGAGTTTCAGTTGTTCATTTGACCTGAAGAGACACCAACTTATCCACACTGGGGAAAAACCTTACAGATGTGATCATTGTGAAAAGAGCTTCAGGTATTCATTTCAGCTGAAGGCACACCTGCTTGTCCACACTGGAGAAAAAGGTTTCCAGTGTGAACATTGTGACAAGCGTTTCAGTCATATAAGTAACCTGAAAAAACACCAGGTTGTCCACACGGGAGAAAAACCTTTCCAGTGTAAAAACTGTGGCAAGAGTTTCCTTTATTCATCTGACTTGAAGAGACACGAACTTATCCACACTGGAGAAAAACCATTCCAATGTGATCATTGTGACAAGAGTTTTAGTCGGTTAGGTAATATGAAGATACATCTGCGCGCCCACACTGGAGAGAAACCTTTCCAGTGTGATCATTGTGACAAGAGTTTCAGTCAGTTAAGTAACCTGAAAAAACACCAGGTTGTTCACACTGGAGAAAAGTGTAAACATTAAAAAGAGGTTCAGTCACTCCTCTGCTCTGGATAATCACATGCGTGGCCACATAGGAGAGAGGCTTTCAGAGAGTCGAGTTCTCTAATAAAAACATAAACTTGTCACACTGGAGGAAGACCTTTCCAATGAAAGCATTGTGACAAAAGTTTCAGAGTGTCAAGTAGCCTGAAAGCAAACCAGCGTGTTCTCACTGGAGAGAAATCTTTCCAGTGTTTACATTGTGACAAGAGTCTTAAATCGGTTATATAATCTGAGGCATCTGACATGAATTAACACCAGGGTAATCACATCCATACTGGAAGAAAGAAAATAAGTAGAGTTTCAATATTTGTTGGGTGAAATTAAAACAAGTTTGTTTTGCCATTTATGATTATTAATGGCAGTACAATTTTTTTTAAAAATCTTTATTTGCTCTTTTTTTTGGGTGGTCCAGGTGTTGTTTTGTGAAAACGCTTCTTAATGGCTGTTTCCCCTCTCCCAAAATAGGCTTATAATTGGGCTAAGGGGTCAATGCAAGTTCACCTATATACATCGCTCCAAAATGCAATTTTCTGCTATATATTGTCTCCCCACCATGTCAGTAGTGTGTTAACACTCACACTTTTTGTTTCAGCAGTGGTTCAGCCATAAACAATGTGCCACGCCCCCACCTTTTGAGACAGCTGAATCAGCGTTTTCACAAAACAACACCTTGACCACTTTTTTTTCTAAAAAATTAACTGCGAATAAAGATAAAAAAAAAAAAAAAACATTTGGGGTGAAATTCTCCTCTAACTGAAATGAACGGCTTATATCCTAGTCAATAACAGGCTGAAATTAACTGGAATGAATGGTTTATATCCTGGTAAATAAGTGACTGAAATTAAGTAGAATGAACGGTTTATATCCTGGTCAATAAGTACTAGCCTGGCCTAACCTGGAGGAGCTGATCACCAACGTGTCGTCATCCCCGGCTCCTCCCCCGCCCCTCCACTGCTGTGCTATGTCACATCATTTGGAGCGACGCCCACCCCAAAAGGTTGACTCCCACTTGGCGGACATATTAGTCCAGGCTTTCCGTTTTCGCTTAACACAGACGAAAATGAAAGCCTGGGTGTCGAGGCTAATGTGCTACTGAAATTAACTGAACTGAATTAAGAGAATGGGATTAACTTGATTTTCTCTTGATCTTATGATGTTAACGTTTGTCTTCTCCAAAGTGACATAATGCATTTGTTGTTAAAACAGCCTCATTACTAAATGCAAGACAAACAACTTTACTCGCCAAATCTTTCACTTAGATTAAATTGCCTCACATGTGCTTTTACTGCTTTAGTCCTGTTTGTCCTGTATTTTTCAAAAAGCATGAACTCTTTCCCACATTCAAAGATATTTTATTATAATCAAACCATAACTTTAATTTACGTAAGTCATTATTAACCAGCATTGCATTTCTGTGAGTTAGGTCATCATTTTTGCTGCCAGTTTTCTGGATTTTAGTTTATGATGTGATGTTAACGTTTTTCTTCTCCAAAGTGACGTAATGCAATTAAATGCATTTGTTGTTTAAACAGCCTCATTACTAAATGCGAGACAAACGACTTTCCTCATCAAATCTTTCACTTAGATTAAATTGCCTCACATGTGCTTTCACTGCTTTTGTATTGATCAGAGTGTGGGTATATGTAACCCACATGTAACACACATACTGTTAATACTTATTTATAGTGCATCTACGATCACCACCGTACTTAGCCTATAGCTGGACTAATGTTCAGTAAGGTTTGGCTCTGGGAGCATTGTAATTAAATGATTGAGAGCACACCAGTAGATTATACCCCTCAAATGAATAACGTTTAACTGTATTTATCTTGTAAAGAACCTTTTACTGTATGATTAATGTTACATGATTACTGGATCCATGAACCCTTGGTTACCATACCGAATTTTACAATAAATCACCTTCAAATCAAAACAATAGACTACAGTCTATTGGTTGGATGGATATGAGTGACCATCCAACCATCCAACCACACCAACCGGTGTGGTTGCAATGTGTAAAGTGTTTTTCTTTTTTTCTTTTTTTCAGTGTTCACTGATTTACAGTGTGACACCGTTTGGTCCAGTATCACGTTGTGCTATGCAATCAGTTCAGTCCTACCACACAGATAGGACCGTATGGACAGAGTGGTGGTTTAGGTCCTTCAAGGAAAATCTGGTGTTTTGCATGCAATGTTGATCATCCTGGGTCAGTAGCTCACCATCATCCAAAGAACCTGACCTGTATGCATAACATACCAACCCAGTATCACATGTCAAAAGTCAAATAGTGACTTTTTTCCAGACCCCACATAAAGTCACTATTTGACTTTCCAAAGTCAAATAGTGACTTTCTGAAGAGGGCGTGGCTTTCCTTTTGTCTTGCAAAAAAAATAAAAAAATGCATCAAAACAGTAGCGGCACCATAGAGTAATAAAATAACAGAGACCGGACTGGAGCGATAGCCCCGCCCCCTTGCCGTTCATTTCAATACAAGTTGCTCATTGGCGCTTTGAAGCACCCGGAAGACCGCCGGAAGTGCGCCTATTTCCGCATTTGGACACCAAAATTTGGTGTCCAAATGCGGAAGTATTTCTCCATGAACGCGCCCGAAGCAAGGGATTATGGGAACCATGAACGAGCGCCGTCGCGCACGAGCAAAGGAAAAAAACATCAAAAAGCATTAAAAAACAAGCTTGTGGGTTTGCATTGAGCTTATTATCTGTCATATAATACATCCGTTGTGTTTTGAGAGGTAGTATATGACGTGAGGACCGCTGGTTCATTCAGAAAACAACATAAAAACAAACTGCCCTGTCCACGTGCACAAAGCAAACGAGCGTGCGTGCTCTCGGGGCGTTCGTGCATGAATTCCACCCGCCTGCAGTACCAAACTTGGCCACCAGCGGGGGAGCTTCAAGCCTGGAGCCGCTGTCTGCTGGTGTGAGCGGTACTGATTCGAACCGCCAACCTACTGACTACTGGCCAACCTGCTTTACCTCCTGAACCACCGCGCCCCCTGCTGATTTGGGCATAGTTTTACTGATATTAGGGTTAGGCGTAGTAAAACTATGCCTAACCCTAACTCTAACCCTAAACCTAACCTCAATAAAACTATGCCTAAACTTAACCATAACCTTAGTAAAACTATGCCTAAACTTAACCTCAGTAAAACTATCGCTAACCTCAGTAAAACTATGCCTAACCCTAATCTCAGTAAAACTATGCTGAAATCAGCAGGGGGCGCGGTGGTTCAGGAGGTAAAGCAGGTTGGCCAGTAGTCAGTAGGTTGGCGGTTCGAATCAGTGCCGCTACTGTTTTGATGCATTTTTTATTTTTTTGCAAGACAAAAGGAAAGCCACGCCCTCTTCAGAAAGTCACTATTTGACTTTGGAAAGTCAAATAGTGACTTTATGTGGGGTCTGGAAAAAAGTCACTATTTGACTTTTTCCTGTGATACTGTGTTGAACATACAGGACCAACATGAAAAGTATAATTAATAGGTTTTACTCTCCAGCATTATAGTGTCTTTCAATCAAGTAAAATAAAATATACATTTTCCATCAAAACAATTTTCTTTCAATATGAAAATAAAATGCATTACAACAAGATGTTTTTCTCATCATTGACATCAAATAAAGTGGTAATAGTGAAAAGGAACACACCTATCCAAAAATCCCAACTTGGGTCGGGTGCTGGATTAAAAATAGAACATAGCTAAACAAATAAAAGTAAGAATCAAAAGCTTCAAATGGTGTGCGGAATTTCTTTAATTTGTTTAATCAAATAAAGTGGTCACAATCACCAGGAATGGAATTATAGACAGATCAAGCAGTTATTTCATGCAACGCCTAAGATAAAGAAAAAGAGGCTGATGCACCGGGGCGTGGCGCTGGTGTGGGAGGTTTTCACATGCACAGTGTAAACAGGAACTGCAATGATGGAATGTACCAGCAGAGGTGCAAGGTAGGTCCGTGTATTTTACGGCCAACTGAGTTCTCATTTCGTTTTTGACAAACAGTATTCAGTATGGTTCTGTGCACTGAATACTGTTTTTCAAAATGTGGAAATTGTTAACTAAAATAGGAAATGGGTTTCTTTTTCTTAATACTGCTTAGAAATGTTTCCTTAAAACTTAGAAATAGTTTTTTATGACCCAATTCCTTAATTTCGTTGGTGAATGAAGATTTAGGTCAGGCGGCAGGGCTACTACTGAATACTGAATTTGATGTTGCGCTGAGGGCGGAGGCGTGGCGCCGAGGGCGGAGGTGTGGCGCCGAGGGCGGAGGCGTGGCACGGAGCTCTTGATTGATAGCTCTGTGCTTCAGTTACTAAAAGCAGCCACACGCGGCACTGTTGTCGATCGCATCAAGCGGTATATAAAATAATAACAATAATAATAATTATTATATACACACACACATATATATATATATATATATATATATATATATATATATATATATATATATATATATATATATATATATATATATATATATATATATATATATATACTCAACAAAAATATAAACGCAACACATTTTTCAGGGGATGGATGACACCATGGATCAAAACGACGACTCAGTGAAGAAGACCGAGATGAACTTTCAAGTACTTGCCGACACACAACGCGTTGGAACATGTCCGTGCCCTGAAAGAGGACCTAACTAATGATCTAAAGACACAGAGACAGTCTATGCGTACCACAGAGGCACGTTTGAGTGAAATCCTGCTGAAAGAAGCACATCTGATTCTTGATTTGGGTGATCTGCAGGACACGGCTGCACATAGAGGAGCAGTCCATCCTGATACGAACATTGACATTGATATGCAATCACACAGTTTTAGACCTACACCAGCCCCTAGGAAGAAAGATCTACTGTTACAGGATACTCTACGCTGTATTGAGAACCAGCTGGATTCCCTTCATACATCAAAGACAAGCCTGAGACAACATTATGAGACATACAAGGATGTGGACAAAGACACTGCAGATTTCATTTTGCAACGTTTGGCTGAACTCGCCAGTAAAGAAAATAACTTGACTGCACAACGTGACATTGCCATTGGAGGACTCAAGCTGAAAAGCAAGCTCATCACAGAAAGAAAGCAGAAGAAGGAGGAGGATTTTGAACAATATAGCAATGATCCTGCGAGGTGTTGCCACACACATGTGCATACCAGATCTACAATGATGGAACGAGAGACACAGACTGAAGAGAGCCACATAGAGAGACTCCAGGGGGGTTCCATACAGACAGCCATGCAGACCACAGAGGGCTGAGAGCCCTACCCCTGTCATTCCTGAGACTATTACAGTCAATCAGTTGCCAGTACTGAGTTGCCAGAAACAGGGCTACAATCATGCTGTCATTGCAGCCATTGTGGAAAAGTTGCCACCACTCAAAGATGGAGCACCAGCGTGGTGTAAAAAGTTTGATGCATTGATGGTGGATGAGCAGCTGAATATGGCAGACTTTAAGAAATTGCTTTCATTTTTGATTGGCGATCATCACCTTCATAACGTTTTGAGTCGTGCAAGCCTTGCACAGCAAGGATTCAAAGATTAGAGACGATGACTCATTCTCAGCCCATAAGGAGGCTATTTGGCAGGTCCTGAAAAGACTTTTTCCTACCAAGATTGACCTAGATGCTATTCTCACTGATCCACTAGGTGACAAAAATCCGAGTCTATTCATAATGCAAGCTCAAAAGAAATGGACAGATGTCACAGATCTCACAGCCTATGACCAGGAATTGGACCAGCATGTGTTCCGCTCAAAGCTTGAAAAGTGTTTGCCTGAAGCAGTCCAAGCTGATTTGAAGGAAGTGATAAGACTTGAAAATATGCCTATGCAACAATACACAGACCATGTAGTGCATCACGTTACTTTGTTTCGCAAAAAGGAGGAGATTCAAAGACGGGAAGATGCAGAGATAATTCGCCAAATGAACAAGACACAATTGGAATGTAACCTCCAGATATTGCGAGGAGCAGTGACAGCTGCAACAGCACAGACAGTGAAGGTTGTCCAGCCAGAGTCAGCAACATTGCAGCTACTCAAGGAGACCCCTGAAACAGAAATCAGCAGGATGTCGCCTGTGAGTGATGGTCTAGCTTAGGGTTTAATATTTTTCCCGAATTTGGCCAATTTTACATCCCGGGATTTTGCCGACGATCTCCCGGGCCATCCCGGGAATTCCCGTAAAAAAAAAAAAAAAGATAGAAAAAAGTCCCCCTAAAATGCTTTTATATGTAGATACTTAATATTCTCAATAGAATAGTGATATTTTATTGTTTTAAACGTTTCATTTGACCAAAATACGAGCATTATCACATACAAATATTAATAATGTACCACACAAAACACGCATATTATATTAGGTTGGTGACAGCGCTAAAATATTTGGTGTTGTTGTTTAATTGATTGCAGCTGTGCGTCACGTGTCATCGGCTATAGGCCTACAGGTTTTAGTTGCTGTCTGACATGACATGCACGGAATACAATGCACATTATATCATTTATTTTGAAGAGGATATATTATTGTCTAATCTCGGTGGACAGGATTATTGGTCTGCATGCCTGTCTGTCAGAGTGAGGGGGAGAGATGCTGCTCTGTGGCGTTTTTTTGCAGGTAAAACTAATGGTAGGCTGTAAGTTGTTGAACATTGTCGAGTGGCCGTATGATGCACACAACGAAAAAGTAAAAGTCACACACAAAAATAACTTCAATTAAAAATTATTTCTGTTACTCAATGTGAAAGGTTTTATTTAAATGCATTTATTCAAAAAGTCAAAAAGTGCTTTACAATTTATGAATGTTTCAAAGAAAGAAATAATCATTATTTCTTTTTGATTATTTCTTTCTTTGAAACATTCATAAATTGTAAAGCACTTTTTGAATTTAATTATTATTATTTAATAATGTCTCAATCAACTTCTCTCAGACATAAGTTAACAACTCTGAACAGCAACACTGAAACTCAGCCTCAATTTCAGACATGAATGCAACAATCTCTGTTGTAGGCTATTGAAAAAGGTTAACAATTGCCCCGGTCTGAATACAGGGAATTTTTTCTGTAACTCGTCTGTAAACGTGCACTTGCGCTTGGGCATGGTGGTGGAGACTGACAACCACGCTGTCTAGTGTCTACTAACTGATTGACGAAGGCTGCCTGCACTGACTCTGCTCAGGGCTGAAGTCATCGTACGCAGTGTCCTAGTGCCTGTCGATTTACTGGTCCGATGTAAGCAAAGACGTGTCGGAAAGGAACTGAATGAAAGTAATTTTACAAAAACCGGGACATTTCCTCATTTTCTAAAAATAAACCAGGACACCCAGGACAGGACGTGAAATACGGACATGTCCTGGGAAATACGGACGTATGGTCAGCCTAACCAGTGGGGGCCGCAGAATATCCCACAGCAAGCAATGCCACCCTGTTCTGCATCCCAGTACACACCTCCATATTCCCAGACATCACAGCAGTATATTTCCCCGCCAGGATGTGTCCCACAGAAGCGCAGTGGCGCAGGGACCTGGAGAACTAAGAGATGTTGTCATAGATGTGGTGTCTATGGACATTTTTCTAGACATTGCCAACAATAAGGAACATGAGAATTGCAAGCTAATTGATGGTAGATCTGATGAACAATGAGACTGATGTCTTATGGAGTACGAAAAAGAAAATGGCGGCGCGTGAGGACGCAGCGGCCCCCAGCAGCTCCTCAGTGCAAAGTTGTTTTTTGTTTTGTTTACTATGTTTGTCTGAACGTTCCGCGTGTTCTTGTACAACAAGATACACTTACAGCCGAGAGCAACTTTTACAGCTCGCCAACACGGGATTTATGGAGTTAACTTCCACTACAGCGGAGGAATTACGCACCATGGGAATATACGAGCAGCAGCAGAGCGCAGCGCCGTGCGAGCAGCAGCAGAGCGCAGCGCCGTGCCACGCCGCGCCATTGCCGACTCTAACTACAGCTCCATGCCCGCCTCGGAGGCGCCGAAGGCGGTGTGAGAGAAGACAGAAGCGGGGCAAACGCGCCGGCGTTCGCGCGAGGCTGGCGGCTCGTCCCAACAAGCCGGCCATTCCATCCATCCTGCTCGCAAACGTACGTTCCTTGGACAATAAACTGGACGACATACAACTCATGAGAACGTCCCTGCGGCTCGCGAGAGACTGCTGTGTCTTTGTTTTCACGGAAACATGGCTTAGCGTCGCCACCCCCGACTCCGCCATACAGTTGGAGGGACGGACAGGAATATAACAGCTGGTGGGAAAACACGTGGAGGAGGACTGGCTGTTTACATCAAAGACGCCTGGTGCCGTGACACTGTAGTGGTTCATATCACTGCACAGCCCTCGTGGAGTTCATGGTTTTAAAGTGCCGTCCTCATTACTTACCGAGGGAGCTCACGGCCATCCTGCTTGTGGCTGTGTATATCCCTCCTTCGTCCAGCAAAACGGACAGAGAAGACGCACTTCTAGAACTGAACAATGCCATCAACGAACAACAGTTGGCACACCCAGACGCTTTCCTCGCCGTGGCTGGGGACTTTAATCATGCAAACCTCAACTCAGTAAGCCCACTACTTTACCAGCACGTTGACTTCCCGACCAGAGGTGAGAACATTCTAGACCTCCTCTACACCAACAAAAGGAATGCCTACAGAGCATTCCCCCTCCCCCACCTGGGCTGCTCCGACCATCGTACTGTTATGCTAATACCAGCTTACAGGCCCAGGTGCAAAGTCACCAAACCGGTCAGGAAACAGGTTCAAGTGTGGCCAGATGGGGCAGTGCCTGCTTTACAAGACTGCTTTGACACTACAGACTGGGACATGTTCAAGCAAGCGGCCACCCACTCTGGCCACACGGACATTAACGAATACACTGAGACTGTCACTGCTTACATCAGCAAATGCATCGATGATGTCACAGAGACCAAGACCATCACAGTACGGGCCAATCAGAAGCCATGGCTGACAACGGAAGTCCATAGGCTACTGAGGGTCCGAAACGCCGCCTTCAAAGCAGGCGACGACGAGGGCCTGAGAACAGCAAGGGCCAACCTGGTCCGTGGCATCAAAGAGGCAAAGAGACAGTACAGCAAGAAAATAGCTGACCGTTTCAGCGACAGCAGAGACACCAGGAGCCTGTGGCAGGGGATCCAGACCGTCACGGACTACAAACCCCGGCCGCGGACCTGCGATAACGACATCACCCTGCTGAACAACCTCAACAACTTCTTCGGGCGCTTTGAGGCCCAAAACAGCACCCCTGCACGAAAGTCACCCCCTCCCCCGGACGACCAGGTGCTGCTACTGTCTCTACACAGTGTGCGGCGCTCTCTCTCCAGGATCAATGCCCGCAAGGCACCGGGCCCTGACAACATTCCCGGTCGGGTGTGGAAGGACTGTGCAGGAGAACTGGCTCATGTCATCACAGACATCTTTAACATCTCCTTGAGCCAGGCTGCTGTCCCTACATGCTTCAAAGAGACCACCATCATCCCCATCCCGAAGAAACCTTCTCCAACCTGCTACAATGACTACCGCCCTGTTGCACTGACTCCAATCATCATGAAGTGCTTCGAGCGTTTAGTCATGCATCACATCAAAGGTGTCCTCCCTCCTAACCTGGATCCCTACCAGTTTGCATATCGGGCCAACAGATCAACCGACGATGCAATCTCCACCGTTCTTCACTCTGCCCTCACCCACCTGGACACCAAGGACGCACACGTACGGATGCTGTTTATCGACTTCAGCTCAGCATTCAACACCATCATCCCCCAGCAGCTCATTCACAAGCTGGTCCACCTGGGAGTGAACACCTCAATGTGCAACTGGCTGCTGGACTTCCTGACTGGGAGACCGCAGGCAGTCCGAGTCAGCGGGAACACATCCAGCACCATCACCCTGAACACGGGGGCCCCCCAGGGATGCGTGCTCAGCCCCCTCCTCTTCACCCTGCTGACCCACGACTGCACACCAAAGCACAGCAACAACATCTTTGTCAAGTTTGCGGACGACACAACTGTGGTCGGTCTCATCCATAACAACGATGAGTCCAACTACAGGGATGAGGTGAGCCAACTGACCACGTGGTGTGGAAACAACAACCTCCTTCTCAACGTGGAGAAGACGAAGGAGATCATCGTTGACTTCCGGAGAGCGCATACCCAGCACTCCCCACTGAGCATCAACGGAACTGCGGTGGAGAGAGTGAAGAGCACCAAATTCCTCGGTGTGCACATCACAGAGGACCTCTCCTGGAACACCAACACCACATCGCTGGCCAAGAAGGCACAGCAGCGCCTCTACTTCCTCCGCAGACTGAGAAGAGCCGGAGCCACCGTCCCCATCATGTGCTCCTTCTACCGCGGCACGATCGAGAGCATCCTGACCAGCTGCATAACTGTGTGGTTTGGCGGGTGCACGGCATCCTGCAGAAAGACCTTGCAGCGCACAGTGAGAGCAGCTGAGAGGATCGTGGGTGTCCCCCTCCTGTCCCTGCAGGACATCTACACCACACGTGTGACCCGCAGGGCGCTACAGATTGCAGGTGACACCACCCACCCTACGCACGGCTTCTTCAATCTTCTCCCATCGGGGAAGAGACTGAGGAGCCTCCGGGCAAGGACTTGTAGACTGAACGACAGTTTCGTTCACCAAGCCGTCAGGATGCTGAATTCCCTGCCGCTGCTATCTCGCACTGAGCACCTGCCGCTACCACACGCACAGGCACGCACACGCTGAATAGGCGAGCGCAGTTACGGAAAAAAAGCACCTTACCCTAAAAAAATTGCAACAGAAGGTTTCTCAACTGTTTTTGGTACTATTAGGTGTCCTTAACAACATACTAAAAGTTTACCAAAGTTTGACCATGCGAAAGTCATTTTTCAAGATGGCCGCCGCCAGTACTTTAAAATACCATTAATCCTTCATTATTCAGGGTAGACAGATACTTTTGGTGCCTAACTCCATGTTTTGGTGCTCTAGGAACCTAATTAGCATATGAAATTAGTATATTACAGGTTTATTTATACATTATAGAAATTGGTAATAAGCTTATAACAGAGTAATAGGACATTTCTCCATTTTCTATATGCTATAATGCTCAGGATTGTGAATTCTTCGCCTAGAGACATAATTCACATTCTGTTGATGTTTTCAACATTTTAAGGTATACCAAGTGATTTGGATGAGTTGGAAAAACCTCCTCTTCCCCCCAGGAGAATGATGTGCACATGCACACACTCTACAGTGAGGGGAAGTACAACATGTCTGGGAATCCATTTGTTATCCAAATTGCATAGATACAATTTAATAATTGTGAAATACAATATTTTGTTTGTGGCTCTATACTAAAACCCTTTAAAATGCAGCCTTTTCAAGTCAATTAAACAAACTAGAACTTGACCGGCCGGTCTCGCTGGTGTTGCATGTACTGTAATCTACCGTATATCACTGCATTGTACCCTACTGTATCGCACTGTACCCTACTGTATCAGATTCACACTGTATCGTGCCCTACTGTATTACTGTATACCACGTCAGACACTACCGTACTGTTCGGCATTATACTGTACTGTAAGTAAATAAGTATTTTACAGTAAATATAACAGTGGCATGTGGCAGTGCAGATAGATCCCTGTGTCATATGAGATGTGTGTGTTAACTTTCCATTATAGTAGAAGGATTATGTAATGTGTGTTCACATATGTATATATTTGTTGGAACAAGGCTTCAATCAAACCTCAAAACAGTTTTCAGTCATTCAGTAGGTGGTAGCAGAGAATGGTGTGAGCAGATAGTATTGTTTGCAATATTGGCAGATTTTTGGATAGCTCAGTTTCAAATTTGGCTCATACAAATATCTTACATCATATTTTATTACCCTAAATAAATGTCATCTTAAAGTATGTAGTTTTGTCTGCCACATGATGGACCATGGTGCCTCAAATGTACTCTGACCATATGCACCAATGTGACAGAAATTACGGTAAACATTTTTCATTTCCGATTTGATCCCGATACCTGTGTTAGCCAATACCAATACCAAAGAATAATTCAATGAATATATAATAACACATAAGAGAGAAATTATATGAAGTCCACCAACAAACTCCTCACTAAAATGTGCACAAATGTGCAACTCCTGAGCAAATTGCACATCAACATTTTATATACCATAGTGGGAACCCCTTAGCCATGTCTGATCACTGGTTATACTGGTATATTCACCATAGTGTCACTGTCAACCCCTTACCCCTGTGTCTGATCGCTGGTTAGACTGGTATATTCACCATAGTGTCAACCCCTTACCCCTGTGTCTGATCGCTGGTTAGACTGGTATATTCACCATAGTGTCAACCCCTTACCCCTGTGTCTGATCGCTGGTTAGACTGGTATATTCACCATAGTGTCAACCCCTTACCCCTGTGTCTGATCGCTGGTTAGACTGGTATATTCACCATAGTGTCAACCCCTTACCCCTGTGTCTGATCGCTGGTTAGACTGGTATATTCACCATAGTGTCAACCCCTTACCCCTGTGTCTGATCGCTGGTTAGACTGGTATATTCACCATAGTGTCAACCCCTTACCCCTGTGTCTGATCACTGGTTAGACTGGTATATTCACCATAGTGTCAACCCCTTACCCCTGTGTCTGATCGCTGGTTAGACTGGTATATTCACCATAGTGTCAACCCCTTACCCCTGTGTCTGATCACTGGTTATACTGGTATATTCACCATAGTGTCACTGTCAACCCCTTACCCCTGTGTCTGATCGCTGGTTAGACTGGTATATTCACAAGGGGCACGGTGGCACAGTGGTTAGTGCTGTCGCCTCACAGCTAGAAGGTCCTGGGTTCGACTCCCGCTAGGGGCGCTGCTGTGGGTGCTGGCGGCGTGTCTGCTCCTCCGCGTCATCAGTACCCATACCCGAGGCGGGGTTGACGAAAGGGCCTTTCTGTGTGGAGTTTGCATGTTCTCCCCGTGTCCCCTAGGGTAGATACCCTCACAAAAAAACATGCAGTGATCCTGGACTCTAAACTGCCTCCCCCTGGCCAGCCGGGGCGCCTGATGGAGGGGACTGGAACTGGTTGGAATAACGTGTTCCTTCCACGCGCTACGTCCAACCAGGGAAACTCCCCCCTGTCAGGTGAAAAGAAGGTGGCGCGACTCCTCATGCCTTGAAGGAAGCATGAGCCCAGTCTGCTGCCTCCCCAGGTTGGCGGAGGGTGTGTAGAGCCCAGGATCACGTTAGGAATTGGCACTGGGTGAAAAAATGGGTTGCAAAATCGTGGGATAAAAATTATTTAAAAAAAAAAAAAGACTGGTATGTTCACCATAGTGTCACTGTCAACCCCTTACCCCTGTGTCTGATCGCTGGTTAGACTGGTATATTCACCATAGTGTCAACCCCTTACCCCTGTGTCTGATCGCTGGTTAGACTGGTATATTCACCATAGTGTCAACCCCTTACCCCTGTGTCTGATCACTGGTTAGACTGGTATATTCACCATAGTGTCAACCCTTACCCCTGTGTCTGATCGCTGGTTAGACTGGTATATTCACCATAGTGTCAACCCCTTACCCCTGTGTCTGATCAGTGGTTAGACTGGTATATTCACCATAGTGTCAACCCCTTACCCCTGTGTCTGATCGCTGGTTAGACTGGTATATTCACCATAGTGTCAACCCCTTACCCCTGTGTCTGATCACTGGTTATACTGGTATATTCACCATAGTGTCACTGTCAACCCCTTACCCCTGTGTCTGATCGCTGGTTAGACTGGTATATTCACCATAGTGTCACTGTCAACCCCTTACCCCTGTGTCTGATCGCTGGTTAGACTGGTATATTCACCATAGTGTCAACCCCTTACCCCTGTGTCTGATCGCTGGTTAGACTGGTATATTCACCATAGTGTCAACCCCTTACCCCTGTGTCTGATCACTGGTTAGACTGGTATATTCACCATAGTGTCAACCCCTTACCCCTGTGTCTGATCACTGGTTAGACTGGTATATTCACCATAGTGTCAACCCCTTACCCCATGTGTCTGATCACTGTTTATACTTGCATATTTGCCTACCAATGCCTGCCAAGTGCCAATACAGTATCTGCCGGTACTGATGAACTGATCTGACAAATAAGGGCCGATCCAACACTTTTCCAGATACTGTATCGGGACATCCCCAGCAGAAATCAATGCTTTTTTGTTACATAGCAGCAGGGAGGGGCACGTTCTGAAGCATGGATTCTATGGGGAGCAGCACCCAGTTTTTGTGTCCCTATTATGCCCATATATATGCAGATATCAAAACAATAATTGTGATGTCAGAAAAGGCCAGCTAAATGTATGGACATACTATATATGGATGATCAGAATAGGGCAGATGCTTTTGTGCTGGTTCTGAACAACTCACTGTCTAACAGAGTCAACACCGCACCCTGCTTTGTCTGTGGGGATGTGTTAATTTTGTCATGGGTGGTGCAAACAGATCTTGAGCTATTTGGATTTAGACTTCAATCGTGAAATTATTGCAAGAAACGTTTACATACAAAATAGTGAAACATTTATCGGTGAGACATTTCTTCAAGAAATATTACCATCCTATCAATTACAAATGTATGGTATCAAATTAAAGGTATAGTATAGTCCCCTCACTGTAGAGTCTGTGCATGTGCACATCATTCTCCTGGGGGGAGGTTTTTCCAAATCACCCAAATCACTTACTACACCTTAAAATGTTGAAAACATCAACAGAATGTGAATTGTGTCTCTAGGTGAAGAATTCACTGATCCTGGGCATTATAGCAAATAGAAAATGGAGAAATGTCCTATTACTCTGTTATAAGCTTATTACCAATTTCTATAATGTATAATTGAACCTGTAATATACTAATTTTATATGCTAATTAGGTTCCTAGAGCACCAAAACATGGAGTTAGGCACCAAAAGTATCTGTCTACCCTGAATAATGAAGGAGTAATGGTATTTTAAAGTACTGGCGGCGGCCATCTTGAAAAATGACTTTCGCATGGTCAAACTTTGGTAAACTTTTAGTATGTTATTAAGGACACCTAATAGTACCAAAAACAGTTGAGAAACCTTCTGTTGCAATTTTTTTAGGGTCAAACCATAACTGCGCCCGTCTATAAAGCCAGAACAAGAACACTTGTACGCACACTCTGGCTTGTACGCCCACTTCGTACACACACGCTGGACTCAACTACCCCCCCACACACACATGCACACACATACACTCATATGCACAACTCACACACAACCAGAAGGACTGTGCCGAATCCGCTGCTATCCCTATCCCCCCCTGCACATGTACAGCGATACCCCTACAGTAATACCCCTACTGTCATAGTTGTCATAACCTAGCCGTTAGTATAGTAGTGCGTAGTTGTAGTATGCTTAGTTTTAGTAGTATGTCTTAGTATGTTTAGTGTTTTAGTATATTTAGTATGTCTTAGTATGTTTAGTATGTTAGATGTTTTTTTTAGTCTTAGTTTTCAACTCTCACTACTTGCCACTTTATTAGTATATTTATACCTGGTCGTAGCTTAGCACCTTCACCCCACTTTATACTGCTACAGTTGCACCTTAATACTCTAGTCTGTTGCACTATACGTCACTTACTGTTCTTGTATTGTTTGTAGTCGTCATTTTTCTTATTGCACTGTCTATTGTCTATTGTCTTATTGCACTGAGGAACAATGGAAACGTTATTTCACCCCTGTTTATGTCTCGACATACACTGGAGTGACAAATAAAGAAACTTGAACTTGAACTTGAACGACCATTATGAGGAATATTAGCTGACTGTTGGGAGTTGCCACCCTACAGCGAAGTGTGGTCACTACCTCATGCTTTTTGACAGTTGACTCCTATGCCCCTTTTCTATCTGCCACGCCCACATAGTTGTCATCTGACACTGACTTTTTCTGGATCCTCTCTATCTATCTAAGTGTTTTAAGGAGCAGTAGATATGCAGTGACACCTCACAAGGACAATTGTGGCATGAAAGACAGACACTCTTTGACATTTTTGCATTTTTTGCAGTTTTAGAAAGACTTATTCTGAGTAATATCTTCAAAGAACTATGAGAAAGATGCTTCCGTTTAGGAATCAGGAAACAAAAGATTTACAAGTGTTTTCATACTGTAGGAAAAGTAATTTTCATGTACTGTATGATATAATTTTGACTGTTTTTAACTAAGTTTGTTTTGAGTTACCCTAACTGTGTTTAAGTAGCTTCTCCTGATCCAGGGGGAAAGAGATTCAGTTTGGTCAAGACATTTTTGGGGGAATTTGAACATTTTTGGGGAAAAAAAAATTGGAGGAAAAATAATTTGGTCATTGATGAGCTATGAATTATGTCTGGGGAATGTGATATTCCCCAGAAGGGGGGGAATGAAGGAGTTTTTGGAGAGTTAACACTTCCAAATATGCCATTCTAACAGCCACCTGCAGAATTATGTCACAAGCAGCCTACATACTGATTGCAGAGATAGATCTTCAACTATTTGGATGTTCAAGCAGAGTCTAATTGTAGCCTATGTCCAAAACAGATTCCATGAGTCATCTTAGAATCTGACTACAGGTCAGTAGGCTTCGGCTTACCACAGCCAATACATTGCAGGGCTATTGTGAGTTCATGTAGATTGCTCTGACAGACCACCTGGAGCCTGGGTGATTGACAGTGACACAAGCACACACAGAACCTTTCAAGGAGTAAACTAAGACACACCCATTGTATGTTTTGAGAATATATGTATAGATGGGGTTTAAGAGAAAGGACACAGTTGAGACACATATTGAGAAGACAAGTAATGAGTAATGAGCATTGAGTATTGAGAAGACTACTACTGAAAGTGAAGGTTACCTGGGGAGGCTCCTGCCTCCATCTGCTGTACTAGAAATCGTGGATGCTGATATTTGTAATGTACTGACTGAAGTTGATTAATAAAAAGGAACAAAGGATTTAAAGCCTGCAAGGACCATCAACTCATTTCATTAAGGTGACTACATGAAGGAATTAGGGAAATGTCCACAGAACCCTGAGATGAGAGGAAATACACCACAAGACCTAAAATTCATTCCAGATATACAATATAACCATTTCTCTCAAATACTGTTCACAAATCTGCCTAAATGTGTGATATTGAGCACTTCTGCTTTGTTAAGATAATCCATCCCACCTCACAGGTGTGCCACATCAAGATACAGATGTGACATCATGGTTAGTGCACAGGTGTACCTTAGACTGTCCACAATGAAAGGCCACCTTGAAATGTGCAATTTTCTTTTGCCTTATTGGGGGTATAGGACTCCAAACCAGTCAGTATTTGGTGTGACCACCATTTGCCTCATGCAGTGCAACACATCTTCGCATAAATTTATCAGATTGTCAATTGTGGCCTGTGGAATGTTGGTCCACTCCTCTTCAATGGCTGTGTGAAGTTGCTGGATATTAGTGGGAACTGGTACACACTGTCAAAATGGTAATAACACATTATTACCACATTATTACCATTTGTCTCATAGTATCTATGTTGCAGGAGCGCGCCCGCTCTAAATCACTCTACTTTAAATCGTTTTTATAAGACTCTCAGTTTTAGAGCCTCCGTCCGGAGCTCCTGAGAATTGACTCTGTGGTTGAACCTGGCTGACGCGCCATCATACTGCTGTACTGTTTGTTGTGTGTTAGCCCCAGAACACACACACACAGGTAGATCTTGCGGTTTGGTCATGCAGTGCATAAGTTTATTCACAGTCACCATGTAGTGTACAGCATCCGATCTGCGATTCCAAAACAAGCCCATGATTAGCATAACAATTGACAAATCCCATTTGACAACAAAGAAACAAACAAAAACATGTAGCGTTTAAACTCGCAACGTACCTGCGGTCAAAGCCATTTGCCCTTCCAGGTCAACTCTCCCTCACCCTGCCCGTGAACTTCACCTACTAAGTAAACGACAGCGCCACCCCCGGGATAGAAATGACATAGGGTAATTTTTGCCCTTACACACCGGCCCCTAATTGTCAAGGCAGGCTTGACAATTCAAAATAAACAAAAAACAAAACAAAAAACATACAAACCAAAAACAAAACAGGGCCAAAGCATGCTATACCGCATTAACTAAACACAGTTTTGTCACTGGCCTCTCAATTGTGCTGCATTTTGTCCTCAGTTTCACAGAACGTACGAGACCATGCTTATCCGGAAAAACCTCCATGACCTTGCCAAGTGGCCAGGACCCTCGTGGGGCTGAAGGGTCCATAATGACCACGACATCTCCAACTGCCAAACTTCTTTTCTTTTGATTCCACTTTTGCCTCTCTTGGAGCAAGGGCAAGTACTCCCGCACCCATCTCTTCCAGAAAAGATCTGAGAGGTATTGGACTTGCCTCCACCGTTTTCTCACATACTGGTCGTTGGGATCGAATACTCCCGGAGGTAAAGCTGGTTTACCCTTTAAGAGCAGAAGATGGTTTGGTGTGAGTGGCTCCAGGTCGTTGGGATCATCCGCTAGTTTGGTTATTGGACGGTCATTCAAAATGGCCTCCACTTCACAAAGCACTGTGTGAAGTCCATCATCGTCCAACCTCTGCTGACGCAGGACGGAAGTGAGAACCTTTCTCACTAGACGGATCATCCGTTCCCATACGCCACCGTAATGCGACCCGGCTGGCGGATTAAAGCTCCACTGAATACCGGCCTGTGTCAGAACGCCTTTTATTTTGTCTTGGTTCAAAGATGCCAGGGCCCGTCTTAGCTCCCTTTCTGTACCAATAAAATTTGTTCCGTTATCGGATCGTAAATGCGACACCTGTCCCCTCCTGCTGATGAAGCGCCTTAAAGCGTTGATGCACGCATCAGTGTCCAATGAAACAGCGACTTCTAGGTGGATGGCTCTACTTGCCATGCAAGTAAATATGACCCCGTACCTCTTACAGGTTGATCTTCCCTTCCTCACTTCCACTGGACCAAAATAGTCTACCCCTGTGTTGGTAAAAGGTGGTAAATCAGGATGGATTCTGTCTGCTGGCAGGTCTGCCATCTTTTGCTCCACGGCTCGGCCATTATACCGTTTACAGAAACTGCATTCAGTGATGACTTTTCTGACAGCTGCATGGGCCTTGGTAATCCAAAATCTCCTCCTCACCTTGGACAGAGTGTGAGTCCTTCCACCATGTCCCAAACTCTGATGTACATGCCTGAGAATGAGCATAGTAATTGGCTGTTCCTTGGAGATAATGAGTGGATGTTTAGCTTCTTCTGGCATTGATCCCCGGCTCAGTCTTCCTCCAACTCTCAATAGCCCATCATCGAGCACTGGATTTAACTTGTATATGGAACTCCCTCGGCTCACTGCCTTCTTTCCAGATGTTAAATCTGCAATCTCTTTACTGAACCTTTTCTGCTGAGAATAACGAATGATGGTAAACTCTGCCTCCTGTAGATCATCCAGCGTCAAAACACAACTGTGAGGTGTTAATTTGATCGTTTGTCCTTCTGCCTGCTTTCTCAGATGAACCCGCTCCAACAACATTGTCTTCAACCTGAGGAACCAAGCAACTGCCCGTTTGAGTCTCATCCAATCAGAGTAGTAGGCAACAAGTTTACATGTAGGACTAGCCAGGTCAGATACATTAATGGCGTTTACTGCCAACTCCCTTTTCACTTCTTGGTCATTTGAGTCCACTGTGACATCCAAAACAGTCTGGGGCCAATCCTCCTCCGCTTTCCAAAGAAATGCAGGCCCTTTGAGCCACCTGCTGCAGTTCAGGAAGTCTGGGACCCTCATTCCTCTCGACGCATCATCAGCTGGATTGTCTTTAGAACACACGTGTCTCCACTGCGAGGGTTTAGACGTTTCTCTGATAGTCGAGACTCTATTGGCCACAAACGTATGGAACCGTCTGTCTTCATTATTCACGTACTTCAACACTGAAGTACTGTCGGTCCAAAACACTGATTCCTCCAAATCATACTGCAGTTCTTCTCTTAACAGTATATCGATTTTCACAGCAAGGAAGGCCGCCGTTAAATCCAGTCGAGGAATAGTTACAGCCTTCAGGGGTGTTACTCTTGACTTGCCAAGCAAAAGGGTGACTTGTATGTGGTTTTCTTGGTTTGTCATCCTGATGTATGATGTGGTGCCATATCCGCCCTCACTAGCGTCAGCAAAATGATGTAATTGGGCATGTTTGACCCTTCCGAAAGCCACTGGCTTGACACACCTACTTGCACGAAAGGCAGCCAGCTGTCCCAACTCCTCCAACCATCCTTTCCACTGATATAGAATGTCCTGTGGTAGGTCGTCATCCCACCCACATCCTCTTCTACAAAGCTCCTGCTGCATTATTTTTGCACGTAAAGTGACTGGTGCCAGAAACCCTAGCGGGTCATATACTGAGCTGGCAACGGACAGAATACCACGCCTCGTAAGAGACTGTTGCCTCAACTCCAATTTGAATCTGAAAGAATCCGTCTCCACACACCATAGTCAAAGCCTTCCGCACCAGTTGGACCTTATTCTTGTCGCGATCTACGAGAGCTTGGCCGCGTTCGGGACGGGCCGAGGCTACGAGGGAGGACGAGCGAGGGGAGCTGCTGTTGTGGCGGAGTTTGAAGAGGACGCCGCTCTTCTTTGCTACTCCGAGGGAACATGTTTTGGCTGCAGCCGCTGCAGCCGTAGCGAGGTGGCTACAACGCTGATCCGGGGCTAGTCTGTGGAGCTGGAGCAGCGGGCCACTGGGGCAGTATTGGTCAACACGGCCGCGGTGCACACACAAGGCTGCAGGTATGTGTAGCGGTACATGAAATATGGCCATTTAAACTGTGCGCGCACATGTCACTTTGGAATTAAAAGCGTAAATCCATGGTTGCTAAGGAGAACTGACAATTGACTTTTTTATCGTTTCCGGTCGTCTTTACTTTGCACTGCCACTGACTTTATCGTTGCGCGATTTGCGAACTTCCTTTGATTCACTGACTTATTTAGCCTATTCATCATGAGCACGCGGCCGCGCAGCGTGGCGTCGCGCGTTGCCAAGGAGACGGACTTGCGCTCCACTGTTAGTGACGGTGATGCGGGCCGGGTTGAAACCCAACCGGAAAAAAGGGTGGTAAAAATGACTGCAAAGGCGGCTGCAGAGAAATGTGACAGGTTGCAGGGGGGAAGAAAATCAAGGCTTAATAGAGCCGCCCATATACGAAATGAAATACAGGGTTTTATGGTCAATAATGAAAAAACAAAGGTACAAAATGCTCTTTTTGAACTGGTTCAGGTGTGTGATGAAGCAAAATGCATGCATGATAATCTGCTGGGATTTATGCCTCATGATGAAAGGGAGAAACAGGAAACATGGTTTAAGGCAAAAATGTTATCAAATGATGAGTCTGTTTCCAATGCAAAACGTTGGCTTGAAAACAATGTGGGGTGTGATGATGAGGTAAATGATGTAACAAACAAGGGTGATGCTGATGGTATTACTGAGTCAAATGAAGGTGCTGTGATTTCTGGTAATAATTTAACAGGTGATGCAAATGAAATAATTGTTGCAAATGAATGTGTAAACGAAAATACTGGTGTCGTTCATTTAATTGATGATGGTATCACTCCCGATGACAGTATATCAAACATTCCAAGTAGATGTTCAAGGAGGAGTAATAAAACTGGCAGATCTGGTATGTCCTCTGCAAGGAGTTCTCAGAGTGGCAGGTCAAGCACAGCCTCAGCAAGGCTGATAGCCGAAGCAGATCAAGCTGCTCTTGTTGCACGTGCAGCATCACTGAAGGAAAAACACGCGTTGGAGGAGGAGGAGCAAAGGATACGGAGAAAAAGAGAACAACTGGACTTGGATGCAGAATTAGCAGCAAATACTGCAAGGCTAAAAATATTGCACTCTGACAATAAAAGCTCAACTCATGCACCTTCAAATGCTATGAATTCATACCTGGAAAAGGAAACAAGAAAAAGAGAAACAATCAAGACTTTAAACCCCATGGCAAATCCGTATCACCCTGGAAAGGCAATACAACAAAACAAACTAACCCACCCATCAGTGTCATCAAATAGACCACCAAATCAACATGATCAGAATAAGGCTGGTACCACTCAGCATTTTGGTCACATTGAACAGCAGGAAAGCAAAATGGGAGCAAAACAGCTTGGCTATTTTCAATCTACAGTTGTAAATGAGGACATGCAATCAGTAAATCATAATTCATCTGCAAGGTTACTTACCATCATGGAAAAACAAAATGAAATCACTGCAGCATTGGTTCAACAGCAAAGGTCTACATCATTACCTCCACGAGACATTCCTATATTTCAAGGTGACCCGCTCCATTACAGGGCATTTATTAAAGCCTTTGAGCAAGGTGTAGAAGAAAAAGCAACAAAGACAGATGCCTTGTATTATTTAGAACAGTTTACAAGGGGACAGCCCCAAGATCTAGTGAGAAGCTGTCAGCATATGGCACACGAGCGTGGCTATGAAGTAGCAAAAGGTTTGCTGCAGGAGCATTTTGGGAACCCATATAAAGTCACAAATGCTTACATGCAAAGGGCCTTAGAATGGCAACCTGTGAAGTCTGAGGACGTCAATGCACTTCAGGCTTTTTCATTATTCTTGCGTGGCTGCTGTAACGTGATGGAGGAATATCAGGCAATGCATGAATTGGACATGCCTGCTAATATGAGGGCTTTAATAGCAAAATTGCCTTTTAAAATGAGAGAGCAATGGAGGACCACGGCTCATGACATCATGGAAAAAACACAGGAAAGAGCTCATTTCTGGGACCTAGTTGCGTTTATGGAGCGACGTGTTAGTATACTTTCTGATCCTCTGTTTGGTGACATTCAAGACCCGCCTTCTTTGGCTGTCACAAAGGCCACCACAAGGTCTATATCATATCCACCAACCAGAGTGAAGGGAAATATTGTTGCCACAACGATAACATCTAAGGATTTGCCTGAAAAAGAGCTGACGTTAACTGCAGATTCAGTTAAGGAAACGGCCTGCCTTTGTTGTACTCGTAGTCACTCGTTGGAGGAGTGCAAGCTGTTTAAGGAAAAGACTCATAAGGAAAAAATACAGGTCCTGAGAGAAAAAGGGGTTTGCTTCGCCTGCTTGGGTGTCGGTCATGTGAGTCGTTTTTGTGAAATGCGTCTGACATGTACTATTTGTGGTAAAACTCACCCCACTTTGCTGCACATCAATAGACAAGCAGCCACTCCAGACCAGCAACCATCAAATGAAATGACTTCCCAAACATGTGGACATACAGGGGCCGGTAAAGACCGCTGTGTCCTATCCATTATCCCTGTCAGCGTGAAAGCAGTTAAAGGAAACAAAGTCATACAAACCTATGCATTCTTAGACCCCGGCAGCTCAGCCACCTTTTGCTCTGAACAACTAATGCAAAGGTTGAATATCACAGGCCGAAAAACCAACTTCATGTTGAGTACCATGGGTCAAAGAACGATTGTTCCAGCCTACACTCTATCTGGGTTGGAAGTAGCTGGTTTAGACAGCAATGAGTTTCATGTTCTACCTGAAATCCTAACACAGAAGAAAATGCCAGTCACTGCAGAGAGTTTAATAACGAACAAAGAACTGACTGAATGGCCATACTTGTCCAATGTTCATGTTCAGCACATTAATTCAAATGTTGACCTACTGATTGGGACAAATGCTCCGAATATACTTGAACCTTGGGAGGTCGTTAACAGTCAAGGAAATGGCCCATATGCAATTAGGACAGTTCTTGGATGGGTCGTTAATGGTCCACTTAAAGGAAATGGTGGCGTGGGAGGAGAAGAGTTTCGCTCTGCTGCAGTGAACAGGATTGATGTGTGTAAACTGGAGGAAATGCTGGTCAATCAATACAATCACGACTTTAATGAAACCTCTGTAAAGGAAAATGAAATGTCCAGAGAAGACCTAAGGTTTCTAGAAATTGTGGAAAATTCAGCAGTACTTAAGGATGGAAGGTACAGTTTGAAATTACCCTTCAAGAAGAATGAGGTCTGTCTACCCAACAACATTGCTGCAGCTAGACAAAGGATGCAAGGACTGAGGAAAAGGCTCCTCAATAACAGCAGTCTGCACCAGGAGTATGCAGCATATATGAACCAGCTGATAGGGAACAACTACGCAGAGGCAGTACCTCGGAAGCAACTGCAAGGGCAGAAAGGGAAAGTGTGGTACATCCCACACCATGGTGTCCACCATCCGAGGAAAGGAAACCTACGTGTAGTCTTTGACTGTGCAGCCACTTTTCAGGGGGTCTCTTTGAACAGTGCACTTCTACAGGGTCCTAACCTTAACAGCTTACTGCTTGGAGTCCTAACTCGCTTCAGAGAGGAACTGGTGGCATTCATGGGCGACATTCAAGCCATGTTCCACCAGGTGAAGGTTACAGAGGAGGACAGGGATTTTTTACGCTTTCTCTGGTGGCCAGAAGGGGACGTCACTAAAGATCTTGTGGAATACCGGATGACTGTGCACCTGTTTGGTGCTGCTTCGTCTCCCAGTTGTGCAAGCTATGCACTGAGGAGAACAGCAGAAGATAACCAGTCTGAGTTTTCAAATGAAGTCATACAAACTATTATGTCTAATTTCCACGTGGACGACGCTCTTAAGAGCTCAGCCACTGAAGTCGAGGCTATTCATATGATAACTGATCTTATCGCCCTGTGTCACAAGGGGGGCTTTACCTTGGAGAAGTGGATCAGCAATAACCGGGGTGTTTTACAATCCATCGCAGTAGAGCAAAGGGCCAAGGAAGTAAAAGAGTTGGATCTGGACAGAGACAAACTTCCGATGGAAAGGGCTCTGGGCCTACTATGGTGTGTGGAGACGGATTCTTTCAGATTCAAATTGGAGTTGAGGCAACAGTCTCTTACGAGGCGTGGTATTCTGTCCGTTGCCAGCTCAGTATATGACCCGCTAGGGTTTCTGGCACCAGTCACTTTACGTGCAAAAATAATGCAGCAGGAGCTTTGTAGAAGAGGATGTGGGTGGGATGACGACCTACCACAGGACATTCTATATCAGTGGAAAGGATGGTTGGAGGAGTTGGGACAGCTGGCTGCCTTTCGTGCAAGTAGGTGTGTCAAGCCAGTGGCTTTCGGAAGGGTCAAACATGCCCAATTACATCATTTTGCTGACGCTAGTGAGGGCGGATATGGCACCACATCATACATCAGGATGACAAACCAAGAAAACCACATACAAGTCACCCTTTTGCTTGGCAAGTCAAGAGTAACACCCCTGAAGGCTGTAACTATTCCTCGACTGGAGTTAACGGCGGCCGTCCTTGCTGTGAAAATCGATATACTGTTAAGAGAAGAACTGCAGTATGATTTGGAGGAATCAGTGTTTTGGACCGACAGTACTTCAGTGTTGAAGTACGTGAATAATGAAGACAGACGGTTCCATACGTTTGTGGCCAATAGAGTCTCGACTATCAGAGAAACGTCTAAACCCTCGCAGTGGAGACACGTGTGTTCTAAAGACAATCCAGCTGATGATGCGTCGAGAGGAATGAGGGTCCCAGACTTCCTGAACTGCAGCAGGTGGCTCAAAGGGCCTGCATTTCTTTGGAAAGCGGAGGAGGATTGGCCCCAGACTGTTTTGGATGTCACAGTGGACTCAAATGACCAAGAAGTGAAAAGGGAGTTGGCAGTAAACGCCATTAATGTATCTGACCTGGCTAGTCCTACATGTAAACTTGTTGCCTACTACTCTGATTGGATGAGACTCAAACGGGCAGTTGCTTGGTTCCTCAGGTTGAAGACAATGTTGTTGGAGCGGGTTCAAGTTGGCTGCTGTTTTCTGCCCCCTCGATGTCGCAACTGCGCTCTACTACTGCCTCTGGCCGTAACACCGACACCTCCCCTCTCCTCATTCAATGTCGCCCGTTCTGTTCTGCTGTTATGATCGCTTGCAAGTTGACCACTCACTTGCCAGTACTTTTCTGTGTTGGACAAGAAAGCAACCATCACTTTCAATCGTCCAGGACGAGAGATTTATTTCCCTACAATGGGTACGGGATAGTCCTGCTCCCGTGCTTACAGCGAGACCACGCCGGCAGTTGCAGTTGCAGCCTCCGTTGCTGTTGCGCCAGTGCAGAACATGGCCGCAGGTTGTCTTTATTCTAATGTGGGTATTTCTGTAACTCCAAACTAATGTTTTTTCCACACATCACATTTTAATAGTATACTGATGAACATGCTTGAGTTTTATGTCACTCTGGAGCAGACTTTACTTGTAATCCCAGAGGTAATCTATTATATATATAACCTTAATTGAGAGATGGATAGCCCCGTTGAGATGTACCATCTCGTTTTCGAGGGGGTCCAGCAAATGTATTCCTCCTCCTCTCCTCCTCCCTTTTGCCACTCTCCTCTCCAATCACTCTGGTTAATACTCTTGTTGCACGGGCGCCGGCTGACTTTTTAAAAATCATCTAGTGGTCGGAGGTCCAATTATCTTGCCGTATGTGGCTTGATGTGATGTATTAAAAAAAATAAGTTTGGAGTTACAGAAATACCTGCAGAATAAAGACAACCTGCGGCCATGTTAACTGCACTGGCGCAACAGCAACAGAGGCTGCAACAGCAACATGGTGAAATGTAGAAAATGGGACAAAAATCAAGGACATTATAAATCATGTCACAGGAATTAAGCTAGATTGATAGTGTGGTATCTGTACCAAGTGGACCCGCTCCCTTTGTGTCTGTCGCCATGATGAGGAAAGAAGGCAGGAGAGGTTTCTCTGTTGCTCAGTCGGACTCTTTTATTGAACAAGAAGCTTTGAGTATAATCATGAAAGTATAGGCCCAGGGCAGAAGGCCCCACACTCTAAATGAAGGTGTCACCATGCACAAGATGCTAGCAGTCTCCCACAAAAAGAAAAAGTGTGTGTCCTCTCTCTCAATTACAACAGGGTATATTCATGTTAGAATAGAGGCAGGCAAACATCTTACCCAATCAATGACTAGTATTTTCTGAATGACAGGCAAGCTGTCAGTATACTTAGCTCCAGATAGTTATAAACAAACATTTTGGATGATGTCAGGAGAGGTAGAGGTGTCAACTCAGCTGTTGGGGATGCCCTGTGGAACCCTGTGGTGAATAGTGTCCTGTTCTTTTAGGCCAAATATAGCCGGCACTTGTGGTTGGCATAATGGTCAACTTCAGATTAAGCACATTAGGGAACTACTGATTAATATGGAGATATGTTCAGATATGACCGTTCACTAGCCAATGTGTTTTGTTGTGGAATTCTCCTTTAAGTCCAAATTGGCTCTTTTGGCATTAAGATTAATAAGAGTTGCACTGCTAGATGTTCTTTTCTCTACAGGTCTGGAAGCTCACAATAATACTCTGATGGACAGTACCATAGACCAGCAGTAGGGGGCAGCAATACACCAACAACTGGCGTTTACCAGACTAGCGGCTTGCAAGGACAGACAGAGTTACGACAAGTCCGTTCACTTCATGGGGTCAGTCCAATGGAGGCTCTCCAACATAAACTTCTATTGAGAATGGGGACAACAAACAGCAACACATCTTGGACCAGAAGTAGGCGTATAGGGCCTAGCTAGAAATGAATTGGACTCTCGCTCAGTCCATTGGACTAAAACAGTGGTCATATTGTCACATGCCCGGCCTAAAACAACTCTTATTTGCCTCGCCCTCGTTGAAAACAATCTACAGTTTGTCCCTATTCAGGCTGTATCAACAGCGCAGTTTCTGACCCGTCAATGTCGCCACTCTGACACTAGCTGGCTCCGCTACACACAAACTGGTCAGGAGTAGAACCCGATTACCCACAATGCAGTGGTGAAAGCAACATGGCGACTCTACGGTGGTGATGCTTTATCGTCCAAAGAACAGCAGCAGGTCAGATGAACTCACTGTTTATGATCAGTAGTTACTGTAATAATCTGTCTGTGTGTGTGTGTGTGTGTGTGTGTGTGTGTGTGTGTGTGTGTGTGTGTGTGTGTGTGTGTGTGTGTGTGTGTGTGTGTGCGCGCGCGCGCGCGCCCCGGACACAGAGCTTCGTTGAATGAGCTAAGATAAGACTTGGCCGAGGGAGTTAGCTAGGATAAGGCCTTCAAAGTAAAAGCTCAACCTCTTGTAATTATTATGGTCTTTTAAATGGCATAGATGTATTTAAAAAAAAAATGCAAGTATGGGCCACACTGTATACAACACAATGGGGTGCATTTTGAGCGTGCAGATTTGCTGCTTTTGCTCCATTTTCAGACCAGAATGGACAACGTGGTAGGTATCAAATAGTGAGACATATACATGCGTCTTCTACAATACCCCACTGCCGTTCCTAGTCGCATTGCAACTTTAACTTCTTTTATAATTGGAATTGAATTTAAATTCGCATGACGCCCCATTGACTCGCCCATTTCCCAAATTTCATCTGTGATCTGCTTGTATTAACGTCAAACTCACCAACTTTGCAGCTGTAGACATAGCTTGACTTATCCTCTGTTGATCTGCCGTGGTTTTGTGCCATAAAAATCCACCGTAGACAAATATGAGCTACTTTCTGTCCTGTGTATTCCTCCACAAACAACACACAGGCACCATCTTGATTTTTGCAACAGGCCGTAAAACAAGTGGGTGAGAGCAGGTTTAATACACGGAGGCACAGTATCGCCACCTGCTGTTTGCATAAAGAACGTGCTCACAAAGAAAGACTTGAAAAAGTACCGGTGCAGCTGCCCGACAGCTTACTAAAGACAAGACTGCTAACTGTGCATTTTACAATGGTGGCCACAGGTATTATGAGTTATTATTATTATATCACATGGTTACAGGGAGGCTGCCGCACCTTTACCTTTTCACGTCTTTCTGATTGAGTAAATCCACAATTCTGCAATGCAAGTGCCCTTTTCAAATTTTAGACCCTGCCCCTCCAAATAGCTCCGCAGAAGCGGACTGCAGGAGCAAACAGACTCACTTGTGTGGAATTTGTTTTATTCCTTCACCAGCTCGTTTGCAAAAGCTGGTTTGCAACAAGCTGATGCTGTGACCCGAATGGCAGGAGCCTATATATCTCCTGTTGCTGTGTGAGGCAACTCGATATACCAGTACACCCCCTGGACATGACTACTATGTCACAGGGGCCCTAATCGAACCTTTCAGAGATCAAACCCCCAACCTTCCAGTCTCAGGACAGACACCAACTGAGCTGTTGAGGATGTAGTGCCCCTTACGGGTGTGCAATTCTGAGAGCGTATACAAAATGGAACTAAATGGAAGCATTGTTCCTTGAAATTAAAACATTTTAGAACCTCTGTGCTACACTACAGTATATGAAGCAGCTACTTAATTAGTAGGCTATAAGCGAACAGTTCATCTATCTGAGACTATAGGCCAGGGTGAACTGTCCTTGAGCAAGACACTGACTGAACCCCTAATTATCCCTGATGTGTGGGTTGGTGCCTTTCATTTTTCGTCTCTGATGAGTGTATGAATGTGTTTGAGTGGGTGAATGTATTGTACAATCTATGTAAAGGTGTGTGAATGGATGAATGTTATGCAAATGCACCAGTTATCTGCTGTACTAGCCGCAATTAAGTTTACAGTGGACTTCACACGTGCCAAGTTGCTGCGGAAAAGGTTTGAGGCAAGTGTCTTTCTCTAGGTCGTCTTCAGACAAGCCCCCCATGTTCAATTCCAGTCACCCGGTTGTCCATACATCTGGCCAGTTCATTAGTGATTTGAGCTCCTGTAGCCTCGACACCCAGGCTTTCATTTTCGTCCGCCTTGCGCGAAAACGGAAAGCCTGGACTAACGCGCGTTGGAAAGTGGCTTTGAGGGGCGTGTCAACCTTCCGGGGTGGGCGTCGCTCTAAATAATGTGACGTAGAACAGCAGTGGACGGGCGTGGGAGGGGCCGGAGATGACGACACGTTAGTGAGATCAAATCAGAGCGCAGCACTTCCGCCGTGGGTATCCCACGACACCCCCGCCCCCCAAGGCCAAAATCATTGAGGGCTAGACCAGGCTAGAGCTCCTGCATCTTTCTTGAGTACATCTACCTATGCGGCAGCAGTGGCACATTGTTTGACTGAAGCCTTTGTGTTGGTTCCCCCAGGTGTTTGGACTGTGTGTCCTGTTTTATTCCAATGGCTGCTATTTTCTGTCTCACCCTTGGTATTCCCTCACCCATGGTCTTGTTGGTTTAGAGACTTCTTTAGGGTTGCCTTTATTGTCCAGCATTCACTGCCATATTAGCCTCGACACCCAGGCTTTCATTTTCGTCCGCCTTGCGCGAAAACGGAAAGCCTGGACTAGCGCACGTTGGAAAGTGGCCTTGAGGGGCGTGTCAACCTTCCTGGGTGGGCGTCGCTCTAAATTATGTGACGTAGAACAGCAGTGGACGGGTGTGGGAGGGGCCGGAGATGACGACACGTTAGTGAGATCAAATCAGAGCGCAGCACTTCCGCCGCGTGGATCCCACGACACCCCCGCCCCCCAAGGCCAAAATCATTGAGGGCTAGACCAGGCTACTGCCATATAAAAGAACAGACTACCATTGTACAGAAGAAGCTGAGTTTGATTTGACAGGGAGGTTGGAGTTCCATACACTCACCATGCCCTTTAGGACTCTCCATGCAAGTGCCTTCCTCACTTTTTTATCCTTCCTTCCTTCCTTCCTTCCTTCCTTCCTTCCTTCCTTCCTTCCTTCCTTCCTTCCTTCCTTCCTTCCTTCCTTCCTTCCTTCCTTCCTTCCTTCCTTAAGCACACTGCACTTTTAAATCTAAAGTTGACTTGGCTTGCTAGCATGATACATGATAGCAGTGTCCCATTCAGTTTACATTCCTAAAATAACTGCTGCACCACCAAATAATAGCATTTATTTCAGGAATTATAGGCCACAACCACTTAATCAACCAATTTTATTTGGATACAGGTTTGTTTAATCTATTATAAGGAATATTTAGAAATGTGTTATGACATTTGAATTAGCCGCATTGCGACGTTAGATTCTTTTCTTTTATATTTGGAATTTATGTGAATCTAACGTCGCATCAGGCTCCATTCACTCGACTGCTGTCTAAATGTCACCAGTGATCTGCTTGTATTCAACAAGTCAAACTCACCAACTTTGCAGCTGTAGAGAAAGCTTGCCACATCCTCTGTCGATCTGCAAGGGTTTTGTGCCATAAAAATCCACCGTAGACATATTATGAGCTACTTTCTGTCCTGGGTATTCCACAACAAACATCACAGCTGCCATTTTGCCAAACAAGAGCTGAGCGGGAGTGCTTGTTTTATACACTGACACACACAAACAGCAGGTGGCGATACTGCGTGTGCACCGACCAGGTGTGCACCTGGTGTGTGTCAGTGTATAAACCAAGCACTCCCGCTCAGCTCTTGTTTAGGAAAATGGCAGCTGTGATGTTTGTTGTGGAATACCCAGGACAGAAAGTAGCTCATAATATGTCTACGGTGGATTTTTATGGCACAAAACCCTTGCAGATCGACAGAGGATGTGGCAAGCTTTCTCTACAGCTGCAAAGTTGGTGAGTTTGACTTGTTGAATACAAGCAGATCACTGGTGACATTTAGACAGCAGTCGAGTGAATGGAGCCTGATGCGACGTTAGATTCACATAAATTCCAAATATAAAAGAAAAGAATCTAACGTCGCAATGCGGCTACATTTGAATATGCTATTGATTTTTTTTTTTTTTTTTTTTTTTTTGAGTTAACGAAAATCTGCCTATAGAGAAAAATGCCCCAAAAATATAAAAAAGCTACTCCTCTAGAAGTTCTATCATATTTTTATCATGTATTTATATTGACCCTATACACATTTTAGTGGAGGTAAGGTTTTGCCTCATCAAGTGGTACCGACATCCTGTCTGGCCTATGGACTAAGTATCACTATTATAATGACTCAATAGCAACAAGCCTGGTTTCATCTAGCATCACTAGTATAATGACTCAAAAATAGATTGATGTGCATATCAGTGCCCCTACAGCTCAGGACAATGTGGTACTGCGGCTAAACTGTCCACAAACAAATGTCAAAGACTTGTTATATGACGGGTGGTTGAGGCTGAAACCATTAGAAATAATCTTGAGGGACATATACAATTTATATTGGTATGCTAGTTGTGCTTTAAGTGTGTAAGTCAATAGCCTGTAGACCTTGGGCTTGGTTTTGTTAGACCTGGCAACATGCACATCACTGGGTGAAATCAATGTTCAGTCAGTATGCACTGTATGTAGTACTAGATAGAGTGGATGTAATATAATCCACTATGCACTGTATGTAGTACTAGATAGAGTGGATGTAATATAATGCACTAAGTCATGCATCAGTTTATCAGAAATGGTTTTAAAGTCCTTCCATTCTTTCATTCCAGAGCAGTGAGTGGAGTCCAGACTGCAGGTGAAGATGAACTCTTCAGACTCATCCAGGACTGTCTCTGTTAAACAGGAGCCTGAAGACCAGACACACCTCGGTACGGTTCACGTGCTCTGCCTTTTTCTCCCACGTTATTCCCAGGAAGGGGAAAGTCATCTCCCAACCGTGGCCACGACCCGTTCAAAAACGGTCGTGGCTGCATTTGTGACATGATAACTAGTAAAACCATTGTGACCGTTGCTAACCGTTTTAAAATGGTAGGGGCAGCTGTAAAAACGTTACAACCTATGCAACCGTTGCTAACCGTTTTAAAACGATAGGGGCAGCTGTCAAAAGGTCCTTTTCTATTTAGGTTGTGACCTTTAAAAAATAAAAAAAAAGTCATTATTAGATAGATGAGATTAGGTTTAGGTGTAGGTTTTACTGAGGTTAAGTTCAGGGCTAAGTTTAGTTGCGACCGATTCAAATACAGTAAATAAATAAAAAAAAATTGCTACCGTTTTGGAAAAAAGTTGGCGTTTTCAACCTCTAAAAAGGTAGTGATTGCAATATCGCCATACCACCGGTATGTAACGCATACCGCGGTATGGGCGCCATTACTGCGGTAAAATGAAAAAATAAAATAAATAAATAATAATAACAAAGAATATTTTCGACTTTTTGTTTGTTACCTTCTTGCGACATTGAGGGTGTCAGAAAATGTGAGCACGAGCCCATAGACTCCAATATATTCCATAGGGTCCGGTTGTCCCTCTTCAATAGAAGTCTATGTAGAAGAGCCTCCAATGGACTGGCCCCATGAAGTGAACGGAGTTGTCGTTACTCTGTCCCTACTCTGTGGCTCTGCCGAGGAGAGGGCAGTCTTTTCTCATAATGTATTACGTTTGCCTGGCTGACGCGGAATTTGTTCAATATGTTGATAAGATAATAATATACCTTGCATGCACTGGCAGCCATAATAGACCTTATTCAACCAAGCTCATTCAACCAATTAGAACAATCCTATAATCTCATTGGATTAAACAACATTAAACTCACCAACATTACAGCTATACCAAAAGCTTAAATTGTCCTCTTTGTACCCACAAAGTTTTTTTGTTTCATCTAAATCCACTACAGACATGTTATGGATGTGCACATACTGTAATGCAGGAGACAGCAGCATTGGATTGGCAGTGGTCTTGGGCAGTATATCGGTATTACCGTTTATTGCGATATTGGAAATCAATACAGAGTAATATCGTTGCGTCTATAAAAAATATAGAATACCAAATATCGTCAATACCGACATTATACTGTATTCTATTAAAATATGAGACTTTGATTGTAGCTATACAAACAATTTTCATGTTACACACATGCTTAAAATAGCCCTTATTTGGGCTAGGCTTTTTGGAAGCAATGTATTTCCAACTCCAGTTTTTGCTAGGGATGTGGAAAAAAGTCGGAAATCGACACAATTGTCGACACGTGTTCACGACGACACGACTCCTCCTCCTCCTTCCCCCCGCAGTATGTCTCAAAGAAACGGCTATGATCGCTTATTTGCTTATTTTTTGGAACCACGGCACAAACACCTGAAGTTCACCACCGACGTTGTGGACATGTCACTGCTTTCTTGTCAAATCGCGAGCTCCAAAGCTTTAGTCTTTGGAGCGGGGCGTGCGCTCAAACTTGAAGGTGTTTTCTCTCTCTCTCTCTCTCTCTCTCTCTCTCTCTCTCTCTCTCTCTCTCTCTCTCTCTCTCTCTCTCTCGCTGGCTTATGTCAGGCCCGATATAAAGTTTCACAATTCGGGGGGGGAGTTGCATTATATATGCAGTTGCATATATAATGCAACTGCATTATATATAGGGCGGCGTTTAGGGGGGCATCCCCCCCCCCCCATGTGCACAGCCTTTTATCCGGCTCTGCAAATGCAATGTAAAAAAGAAAAAAGGAAAGCAAGAAAGGAGGCGATCGCGGACGCTCTTTCCCCTCCGCGTTATGGATTATATCTTTGATAAAATACTGCAAAAGGTACACAGTGACAGTAGCCTAATTTAACATCGATTCTCTCAGAACACATGCACACGGCTGCATTGTGGGCCGTAGGGCAACATTTTGCGTTGGGTCCCGCGGGCGCAGCGTCGCTGCGGGCTAAAAAAATAATAATAAAAAATTCGACAACATTTCAACATTCGGCCGCGATTCGTCGACATTCCAAATATGTGTCGATTAACATCCCTAGTTTTTACCTGTTTAGGCTGTTTGAACAGCAGAGCGCTCAGTTTCTGAACCCTCAATGTCACAATTCTGAGAACTAGGTGACTGGTGGAACGTGTCCGACTCTGATTGCACGCCATTGCCATCTAGTGATCAATACTGGTAATATTGAATATCAAGCTAAGTAACACGTTATCAATACCGCTATGAAAAAAAATCAATACCGCCCAGACTAATTGGCAGGTTGCTTTACTGAAAGCAAGCGCCTCCAAACTCTGTTGGCAAGATGGCCGCTGCCTGAATATGGTCAATATATCCCTCAACCATGGAGAAAACCTACAGGGATGTCCTGTTAGCAATAATATTAAATAGCAAAAGTATTAAAATGGTTATTATGCATGATTATGCAGGGCCAATAAAGGAAGGTTGTTAAATGGTGGATTTGATCCGAGCTAGAATGCATGCACTGGCATTTTGTCAAAATATAAGAATAGTTGTGGCCGACTGGGTCGGCTGTACTCCTGTCTTAGCTCTGGTCCAGAGCTCCACTGCTTCTGAGGCTGACTTGCATTGGAGCTCTGCTCGTCTCCGTGCATTCGGCCATTACTGCACCCGACCAGCCTCTCTTCTCTAATGGATATATAAAGAACGTTTTACCTACTCACCAAAATAAACACGTCTTGTGTCATTAGAAAGCCTACTTACCTTAGTGGAAACACTCTGAGCCCCCCACCACACAGATAAAATGGACTTTTTGGCCAGAACGCAATCGTTTTTCACCGGAAAAACAACCAGGATTTGCGCCCTCTACCGATATTGCCAATAGAAAAGTTCCATAGGAAATATTTTTCCTTCAGTGAAAAACGATCGTGTTCTGGCCAAAAAGTCAATTTTATCTGTGTGGTGGGGGGCTCAGATTGTTTCCACTAAGGTAAGTAGGCTTTCTAATGACACAAGATGTGTTTATTTTGGTGAGTAGGTGAAACGTTCTTTATATATCCACTAGAGAAGGGTGTAGTAATGGCCGAATGCACGGAGACGAACAGAGCTCCAATGCAATCCAATGCAGACTCAGAAGCAGTGGAGCGCTGGACAAGAACTACTCCTGTCTGTAATTTTATGACTTCAAATATCTTACTTTGCAACAACAATCATTATCATATACTGTGATGGAAAACACATTATTTATATGGAAGGGTTTATTGCTTTTGTTGAGCAGTAAATTCAGACTCACTCAAATACTTAAACCACAAAATATATTTGTTCTCCCAAATATTTTTTCCACTGTGTGTAAATAAACTAAAGCGGATTGATCCATCTCTCTTCCCATACAATCAGATGAGAGTTTCACATGCACAGTTGGATAATTACTCTATAGTATCAAGAAAAAAAAAAGAAAAAAAAAAAAAAAAAAAAAAAAAACTAAATACAGTATATTTGAGTATTGTTCCTTTTAGACTCGCATTTGTATATATTTACTTGTACTCGCTTGCTCTACTTGCGTAGGTAAATATGCATTTAGGTAGAATATATGTTTCTGATGTGGAGTCTAGACACTAACAAATTGAGTCTTGGCTACTGGCACTAAATAGGTCTAGCGGACTCCCTGCTCAGCACCATGTGTGTAGTATTGAGTTTTAAAATATTTTCATGCCTCAGATTCAACATATAAACATAGAAATTACTACTACTCACACTGCTGTGTAATGTTTCTGCTCCTAGACATCCTGCACATGGTTGTGTGGAAAGAGGAGGATTCTATTAACCAGGAGAGAAGCCTCAGTCTGCTCCAGGAGGAACCAGAGCCTCCACACATTAAAGAGGAACAGGAGGAACCAGAGCCTCCACACATTAAAGAGGAACAGGAGGAACCAGAGCCTCCACACATTAAAGAGGAACAGGAGGAACCAGAGCCTCCACACATTAAAGAGGAACAGGAGGAACCAGAGCCTCCACACATTAAAGAGGAACAGGAGGAACCAGAGCCTCCACACATTAAAGAGGAGGAGCTTAAAGAGGAAGATGAGGATCTACTTCAAAGACCAGAGCAGCCTGATGGGTCAATGTTGACATTACCAGCAGTGGAAGGTGAAGAAGACATCTCTTCCCTCTGCTCTGAAGTTGAGTCTGACACTGAGATCACTGAAGACAGTGATGATTGGGAGGAAAGCAGTGGAGACGACGATGACCAACGACATGGCAAGAATTTCACAAGGTCAGCTTCTCTGAAGACACACCATGTTATCCACACTGGAGAAAGACCTTTCCAGTGTCAACATTGTGACAAGAGTTTCAGTTGGTCATGTGACCTGAAGAGACACCAACTTATCCACACTGGAGAAAAACCTTACAGATGTGATCATTGTGAAAAGAGCTTCAGGTATTCATTTAAGCTGAAGGCACACCTGCTTGTCCACACTGAAAACTTTTTCCAGTGCAAACATTGTGACAAGAGTTTCAAAGATTCAGGTACTCTAAAAGAACACCTGCGTGTCCACACTGTGGAAAAACCATTCCAATGTGATCATTGTAACAAGAGTTTTAGTCAGTCAAATAGGCTCAAGATACACCTACGTGTCCACACTGGAGAGAGGCCTTTCCAATGTAAACATTGTGACAAGAGTTTCAGTCAGTTAGGTAATTTGAAATCACACCAGTTTGTCCACACTGGAGAAAAACCTTTCCAGTGTGAACATTGTGACAAGAGATTCAGTGATATAAGTAACCTGAAAAAACACCAGGTTGTCCACGCTGCAGAAAAACCTTTCCAGTGTAAACATTGCAAAAAGAGGTACAGTGACTCATCTGCTCTTTATCATCACATGCGTGGCCACATGCAACCTTTCCAATGTGAACATTGTGACAAGACTTTCAGAGAGTCGAACTCTCTGATAAAACACCAACGTGTCCACACTGTAGTAAGACCTTTCCAGTGTAAAAACTGTGGCAAGAGTTTCATTTGTTCATCTGACCTGAAGAGACACCAACTTATCCACACTGGAGAAAAACCATTCCAATGTGATCATTGTGACAAGACTTTCAGTCAGTTAGGTAACCTGAAAACACACCAGGTTGTCCACACTGGAGAAAAAGGTTTCCAGTGTAAACATTGTGACAAGACTTTCAGTCAGTTAGGTAACCTGAAAAAACACCAGGTTGTCCACACTGGAGAAAAAGGTTTCCAGTGTGAACATTGTGACAAGCGTTTCAGTCGTATAAGTAACCTGAAAAAACACCAGGTTGTCCACACTGGAGAAAAACCTTTCCAGTGTAAAAACTGTGGCAAGAGTTTCATTTGTTCATCTGCCCTGAAGAGACACCAACTTATCCACACTGGAGAAAAACCATTCCAATGTGATCATTGTGACAAGACTTTCAGTCAGTTAGGTAACCTGAAAACACACCAGGTTGTCCACACTGGAGAAAAAGGTTTCCAGTGTAAACATTGTGACAAGACTTTCAGTCAGTTAAGTAACCTGAAAAAACACCAGGTTGTCCACACTGGAGAAAAAGGTTTCCAGTGTGAACATTGTGACAAGCGTTTCAGTCGTATAAGTAACCTGAAAAAACACCAGGTTGTCCACACTGGAGAAAAACCTTTCCAGTGTGAAAACTGTAGCAAGAGTTTCCTTTATTCATCTGACTTGAAGAGACACCAACTTATCCACATGGGAGAAAAACCATTCCAATGTGATCATTGTGAAAAGAGTTTTAGTCGGTTAGGTAGTGTGAAGATACATATGCGTGGCCACACTGGCCACACTGGAGAGAAACCTTTCCAGTGTGAACATTGTGACAAGAGTTTTAGTCAGGCAAATAGGCTCAAGATACACCTACGTGTTCACACTGGAGAAAAACCTTTCCAGTGTGAACATTGTGACAAGAGATTTAGTGCTATAAGTAACCTGAACAAACACCAGGTTTTCCACACTGGAGAAAAACCTTTCCAGTGTAAACATTGCGAAAAGAGGTTCAGTGACTCATCTGCTCTGATTCCTCACATGCGTGTCCACACAGGAGAGAGGCCTTTCCAATGTAAACATTGTGACAAGACTTTCAGTCTGTTAGGTAACCTGAAAAAACACCAGGTTGTCCACACTGGAGAAAAACCTTTCCAGTGTAAACATTGTGACAAGAGGTTTGGTCACTCATCTGCTCTTTATCATCACATGTGTAGCCACATGCGACCTTTCCAATGTGAACATTGTGACAAGACTTTCAGAGAGTTGAATAGTCTGATAAAACACCAACGTGTCCACACTGTAGAAAGACCATTCCAATGTGATCATTGTGACAAGAATTTTAGTCGGTTACATAGTCTGAAGATACATCTGCGCATCCACACTGGAGAGAAACCTTTCCAGTGTGATCATTGTAACAAGCGTTTCAGTCAGTTAAGTAACCTGAAAAAACACCAGGTTGTCCACACTGGAGAAAAGTGTAAACATTGAAAAGAGGTTCAGTCACTCCTCTGCTCTGAATAATCACATGCGTGGCCACATAGGAGAGAGACTTTCAGAGAGTCGAGTTCTCTGATTAAAAACACCAACTTGTCACACTGGAGGAAGACCTTTCCAATGAAAACATTGTGACAAAAGTTTCAGAGTGTCAAGTAGCCTGAAAGCAAACCAGCGTGTTCACACTGGAGAGAAATCCAGTGTTTACATTGTGACAAGAGTTTAAATCGGTTATATAATCTGAGGCATCTGACATGAATTAACACCAGGGTAATCACATCCACACTGGAAGAAAGAAAATAAGTAGAGTTTCAATATTTGTTGGGTGAAATTAACACACGTTTGTTTTGCCATTTATGATTATTAATGGCAGTACAATTTTATATAGCAGAGGAAATTTATATTCTGGTCAATATGTTTTCAAAATAAACTGGAATGAACGGTTTATATCCTGGTCAATAACAGGCTGAAATGTACGGTTTATATCCTGGTCAATAACAGGCTGAAATTAACTGAAATGAACCGTTTATATCCTGGTCAATAAGTGACTGAAATTAACTGGAATGAACGGTTTATATCCTGGTCAATAAGTGACTGAAATTAACTGGAATGAATGGTTTATATCCTGGTCAATAAGTGACTGAAATTAACTGGAATGAACCGTTTATATCCTGGTCAATAAGTGACTGAAATTAACTGGAATGAACGGTTTATATCCTGGTCAATAACAGGCTGAAATTAAAGGAGAATTTCGCCCCCAAAGTTTTTTTTTATCTTTATTTGCTCTTTTTTTTGTTTTGTTTTGTTTTTTTGGGTGGTCCAGGTGTTGTTTTGTGAAAACGCTCCTTAATGGCTGTTTTCCCTATCCCAAAATAGGCTTATAATTGGGCTAACGGGTCAAATGCAAATTCACCTATATACATCACTCCAAAATGCAATTTTCTGCTATATATTGTCTCCCCACCATGTCAGTAGTGTGTTAACACTCACACTTTCACTTTTGGTTCAGCAGTGGTTCAGCCATAAACAATGTGCCACGCCCCCACCTTTTGAGACAGCTGAATCAGCGTTTTCACAAAACAACACCTGGACCACTTTTTTTTCTAAAAAATTAACTGCAAATAAAAAAAAACGTTTGGGGTGAAATTCTCCTTTAACTGAAATGAACGGCTTATATCCTGGTCAATAACAGGCTGAAATGAACTGAAATGAACGGTTTATATCCTGGTCAATAACAGGCTGAAATGAACTGGAATGAACGGTTTATATCCTGTTTAATAAGCGACTAGCCTGGCCTAACCTGGAGGAGCTGATCACCAACGTGTCGTCATCCCCGGCTCCTCCCCCGCCCCTCCACTGCTGTGCTATGTCACATCATTTGGAGCGACGCCCACCCCAAAAGGTTGACTCCCACTTGGCGGACATATTAGTCCAGGCTTTCCGTTTTCGCTTAACACAGACGAAAATGAAAGCCTGGTGTCGAGGCGAATGCGTGACTGAAATTAACTGAACTGAATTAAGAGAATGGGAATAACTTGATTTTCTCTTGATCTTATGATGTTAACGTTTGTCTTCTCCAAAGTGACATAATGCAATTGAATGCATTTGTTGTTAAAACGGCCTCATTACTAAATGCAAGACTTTCCTCGTCAAATCTTTCACTTAGATAAAATTGCCTCACATGTGCTTTTACTGCTTTTGTATTGATCAGGTATTGGAGTTTGGATATATGTAACACACATACTGTTAATACTTATATAGTGGATCTACGATCACCAACATACTAAGTATTAAAGCTGGACTAATATTCAGTCTGCTCGAAAATGAAAGCCTGGGTGTCAAGGCTAATATGTTACTGAAATTAACTGAACTGAATTAAGTGAATGAGATTAACTTGATTTTTCTCTTTGTCTTTTTTTCTCAATACACATTTTCTGGGTGTTGAGTATTCCCTTTCACTGTTTTGGGTTGTAATCATTTAAGGTTTTGAAACGTACAGATTTATTATTAAATAGGCTAAGTTAACTTGGTGTAATTGTGTGTGCCCCCAATGCTTGCAAATCCCTCAAGCTAACACACAGCTATATGTCTCTGTAAAACCAACCTCTACCTTTTTTTGTTATTTTGTTTGTTTGCTAGTTTTATCTATTATTATTTACCTATTATTTTGGTGAAACTGCTTAGTTTTAGAATGTACCATTCTCCTCATCACCATCCCCTTCCTGACTGTATAAATTGGTTTCCAGCTCAGCTCAAAAATACAGGTTTGTCCTGTATTTTTTAAAAAGCATGAACTCTTTCCCACATTCAAAGATATTTTATTATAATCAAACCATAACTTTAATTTACGTAAGTCATTATTAACCAGCATTGCATTTCTGTGATCATCATTTTTGCTGACAGTTTTCTGGATTTTAATTTATGATGTGATGTTAACGTTTTTTCTTCTCCAAAGTGACGTAATGCAATTAAATGCATTTGTTGGTAAAACAGCCTCATTACTAAATGCAAGACAAACGACTTTCCTCATCAAATCTTTCACTTAGATTAAATTGCCTCACATGTGCTTTCACTGCTTTTGTATTGATCAGAGTGTGGGTATACAGGTCCATTCCAAAAAATTAGAATATCAAGGAAAAGTTGGTTTATTTCCACAATGCCATTAAAAATCCCGAACTTTCATTAATTATAGATCCATTGCTCACATTGTAAATGATTTATTAAGTATGATTTATACTTTATTTAAGTATTTATTTGTTTATTTTTACACAATTTTGGCTTCCAGCTCATAAAACCCACCAAATCAGGATTTCAAAAAATTAGAATATTTTATGAGACAACTAAAAAAATGTGTTTTAAACAAGAAAAGTTGACTATCTGAAAAGTATATTAATGTATGCAGTTAATACTTGGTCTGGGCTACTTTAGAACAAATTAATTCATTAATGGGGCGTGGCATGGAGGTGATCAACCTGTGGCACTGTTGAGGTGTTATGGAAGCCCAGTTTTGCTTCAATAACAGCCATAAATGAATTTGTATTGTTCAGTCTTATATCTCACACCTTCCTCTTGACAATACAACCCAGATTCTCTGTTGGGTTAAAGTCAGGACAGTTGGCAGGTCAGTTAAGCACAGTAATACCATGGTCAGGACAGCAGTTAGTAGTAGTTTTAGCTCTGTGGGCAGGTGCCAAATCGAGCTGGAAAGGAAAATTAGCATCTCCATGAAGCTTGTCAGCATACCGAAGCATAGGGTACTCTAAAAGATGGCTGTGTTGCAACCACTGGTGAGTTTTCACTGTCAGTGGATTAACACCAGCCGATAACATGGCCGGAGACTGGACATGGCAAAACACATGATTTAGGCCATGTAATCGGCTGAAAACGTCAACACAGCCATCTTTTTAGAGTACCTTGTGCTTCGGTATGTTGACAAGCTTCATGCAGATGCTAAATTTTCTTTCCAGCTCGAAACAAATAAATACTTGAAATCATTTACAATGTGAGCAATGGATCTATAATTAATGAAAGTTCGGGATTTTTAATGGAATTGTGGAAATAAACCAACTTTTCCTTGATATTCTAATTTTTTGGATGTATGTAACCCACATGTAACTGTTAATACTGTTTATGATACTGTTAATACTTATTTATAGTGCATCTACGATCACCACCGTACGTAAGTATTAAAGCTGGACTAATGTTCAGTAAGGTTTGGCTCTGGGAGCATTGTAATTAAATGATTGAGACCACACCAGTAGATTATACCCCTCAAATGAATAACGTTTAACTGTATTTATCTTGTAAAGAACCTTTTACTGTATGATTAATGTTACATGATTACTGGATCCATGAACCCTTGGTTAACATACCGAATTTTACAATAAATCACCTTCAAATCAAAACAACAGACTACAGTCTATGGGCCCGATTTTGGTTACATTAGCCCTTATGCGAAATTAACGCACATAGCATTGGAGAAGAGGCGTTCCCCCACTAAAGGTCGCTAATTTCGTACCATGCCATCTCCCTTAAATACCTCCTTTACCCGTTAAATTATGCATAGGTGTGGTTTGGGCGTTTTTAGCTTTCATCCAATCCGTGTTGGTCTTGCCATTCCCTTTAATTCATCCCTTATCTAGTTCCCTTATCCCTACTGCTATGTCTGACCCTCCGAAGCACGCAGCCTGGCTGCGGGCTTAGGACGCACACATGCATGAGTAGCCTATTCTCAAAGATTATGCTCTCATTTTGAAACAATTATAGATCGGTCAATTCTCAATCATTTCTTACCATTCAACATGTTATGTTGAAAAAACATGTTCCATGTTTTTTTTTGCTGTATGTGGCGTGCATTTATCCCAAGTCTGCGAAATGTTATAAAGTAAATTTCAAAAAAAAGTCGGCAATTTCGCGGCTAAAAAGACGTTTTTTTGATCATTCATTTCTCGGTCAATTCTGGACCATTTTTTACATTTCAAAATGCAGCATGATGGGAAAAAGCTCCTCTTTCAGAGGCTGTATAGAATATGTGGGTAGGTCTTCTCTACGATGCGGGACCGAGCAAACTGCAACTGTCGGGGATTAGGAGGAAACGGTCCGCCTAATCCCCGACAGTTATAGTTTGCCCGATCCCGCATCGTAGAGAAGACCTACCCACATATTCTATACAGCATCTGAGAGAGGAGCTTTTTCCCATCATGCTGCATTTTGAAATGTAAAAAATGGTCCAGAATTGACCGAGAAATGAATGATCAAAAAAACATCTTTTTAGCCGCGAAATTGCCGACTTTTTTGCAATTTACAGCATTGCGTCACAAGTTAATGAATGTATTTAATTATATTATATACTGTACATTACCTAAACACAAGGAAGTGACCGACAGCAGGCAATCTACAGCTGTTTATAGGACAATCCATAAATAAGGAGATGAATTGAACTGGCGCCTTTCCACGTGGAGTCGTGGACATCTCCAAAGGCGCACAGACGCCGCACTGCGCACACGTGGCTCTGCCTTCACATATCGGTTAACGGGTGGTCTAAGGTGGCCTTATCTAGTTCCCTAATCTATTTGACGAAATTAGCAATTTAAGGGACTGCGCAACAAACACGCCCATGACCACACCTCCAGCCACAAATAACGGTGTCGGCATAAAGATTAGTGGCTAAGGGAAGAGAAAAGGTGACCATAATAGCAATAAGGGAATTCGCTGCGGGGATCGGGTAACGTTAGGGATAAGGCCGGGAGGGAAAATCGCGCCCTATGTGTCAGAATGAACCACATGGATGGATATGAGTGACCATCCAACCACACCAACACCATAGCACGTTGTGCTATGCAATCAGGTCAGTCCTACCACACAGATAGGACCGTATGGACAGAGTGGTGGTTTAGGTCCTTCAAGGAAAATCTGGTGTCTTCGCATGCAATGTTGATCATCCTGGGTCAGTAGCTCACCATCATCCAAAGAACCTGACCTGGGGCCTATTTCACGAAAGGTGGATTAGGGGAAAAGCCAGGATTTAACTGATATTATATCCTGGATTAGCGTTCATTCGGTTTCATGAAAACTGGTTAATCTTGCCAGATTAACTTGACCAGTTAACCTGGATATGTTGAGGCTTGATTTGGTTTCATGAAAGCAATGCCACATTAGTTCCCATGGAAACTAATGCTATGGACCTAGCCTGCTCCGGACCAGGCTAACAGTCAGGTTTAACCTAATCCTGATGTCTTTACTGGGCATTAGACAGTCAATCTGATTACAAACCAATGAGTTTTAACACTTCTTCAATTATTATGGGTTTATGTTGCCTTATCATATTGCAGATCAATAAATAACACCATATTGGTCATTAAAGAATAAAAAACATAAGTCCCATATTTCAGTATGGCACAGTGCAATATGGCACAGTACAGTATGATGCAGTACAATACAGTGAAGTACAGTACAGTACAGTACAGTACAGTACAGTACAGTACAGTACAGTACAGTACAGTACAGAACCACCTTGTGCTTTCCTGTACTGCATCATACAGTACTATACCACAATGCTCTGTACTGTACTCTATGCACTGTACTGTATCATACTGTATTGCACCACAATGCACTGTATCGTATTCTATGCTCTGTACTGTATCATACAGTACTGTACATACTGTACTGTACTCACTGTACTTTGAGTACAGTACTGTGTCATACAATACTACATATAGTACTGTGTCATAAAGTTCATAAAGTTACTGGTATAAATAATTGCATTGAAAATAAATAAAACCTTTCGTGAAATACCCCCCAGCTACACTAGCAATATTTTGATCAATATCAACTAGCAATGTCAACATCAACGGGCAACATGATGAGACACATGGCAACAGGCAACATCTCCCATTAAAAGGGGAATTCCACGCAGTTTCATTTTTTTTCTGAACCAACCAAATGGACCCTAGCGGGTCCATTTGGTTCCATTTGTACACTCTCAGAAAAAAGAAGCCTTAGTTTGCATTGAATCATTTTCACCCAACTGCCACCCAACTCAAAATGTTCATTTAGCGAAATAAAAGTTACAAAATCCCTGTTTTTGTCCACCGCCGTGAAGCAGCAGCAGCCATGGTTTCAGAAAAGCTTATCTGTGGGAGTCTAGGAGAAAGGATCAGGTGACGCCAAGGAGGGCTGTGATTGGAGGATTCTGAAATGTTGACCAGTAGAGGGCGCTAAAGAACTGACTTTTCTGAACAACCAGGAGTTGATCATTTTGTATAGAAAGGTGAAAAGCCAACGTTGATAGTTGACATTTCTTGTTGATGTTGCTCAAAACATTGCTAGGTGTATCAGGGCCCTAAGTCTTGCTGTGTGTCATTGCATCCGTATGTGTGTGTCAGGGCTCCAGGGTAACTAGTACTCACCACCACAGATCAGTGAGCACCATATTTTTCTTTGTATAACGTGGTATTAATTCATGACCTTATCACCAAGGCTAGGATTGATTTTGTAGCTGAAGCATAAACGCCTTATATTAAGCACCTAACATGTAATATTATAGGTCTCCCTGTGATGGGAGATCTTCCTCCCCATTGGCCCTGCTGATGCCAAACTGTGAACACAAGGCTTCATTTGTTACATGCTAAACCCCTTATCCAAAATCCCTTGTTTTTTTTGTTTTTTTATTTTATTTTTTATTTTATTTTATTTTATTATTTTTTTATTTTTTTTGGAATATTTCAACATGGATGTCTATTAACACGTTGTGAGCTTGTAGACTGGCCATTTGAACTACTATTTTAAAAAAAAGTTTAAAAAGACAAAGAAATTAACAGATAAGGGGTTTAGCAGTGACGAAAATATAGGGCACACTCTCCAGATGCCAACAACATACCAGTTATTCCACAAGGGCCTACTGTAGCGGCAACATGAGGCTCTTAGATGTTTTTTTTTGTAATGTTGACGACATTACAGGCTGCCCATCGCCCCCCCTTACCCTGAAGGCCACCAATGCAAAGGAGCACATCAAAGTGCTCGAATGGGAATTCACCGAGGAGGGGGCCAAGCCTCTGAGAACAGCGAAAAAACCTCCACGTCGCCTTCACTGATGGGGCCAGCAGCACAAAAATGGTGCTTTTTGAGAAGGATTCAGCGAAGGTCAAGACAGGCAGTAGTTCATCCGGAACTATCGCGTGGCGAGGTACGGAGAGGTCTGCTTCCAATGCAGGAAAGAGACGGGTTTCTGCGAGACCAGACCCCTGCAAGTGTCCCGGGACGTAGAGGAGGACAGCGCTGCGCTGGAGGACCCGCCCTCTCAGCCCATGTCCCTGTGGGACCTCCGCGGTGCCGGAGCCAATAAGCATCCAGGAGGAGGATTCATTACCCTTCAGGGGTAGATCACTACTGTAAGTGCACTTGTTTAATTATGTACTTGTAGAGTGGACTGCTGAAATCGTGTCTTTATATAATACTAACGTTTTGCTCTCCTCATTTCTGTCACATACAGATGGATGCAGTCCGAAGGCACGGCGCCGATTCAACTTGCCCCTTCCAGTCTGTGAAAATAATGGACGTAAGTTTTACTCAATTCGCTGACATCTTTCAATGATAACTTTCAACTGACAGTGAAATGGTCATCATATCTTAACGCCACGTCTTTGCGATTCTTTCATTGCAGAGAGGACAGGAGGGGAATGTGTGCCTATGGCGCGAGGCCATCCTCGCGCCATGCCTGCAGATGGGGGGCCTGGATCCGCTTGACCCACCTGAGGGCCAAGTCTTCAGGGCCCGGCGCATACACGTACCAGTCTACCAACTTCACGGTCATCGAGGAGGCGGTGATGGAGCGACTACTAGGCGACAATTCCGTTGTCATCATCCCAAAGGACGACTTCGCAAGTCTTTTCCCATCTAGCAGCGCCTTTCCCCGAAAGGCATCATTCGAGTTCAATGACAATGGGACCATTAAAGTGGAGCTCTTGGGCGAGGAGGAAGAGGAGGAAGGACTGATTTGACCCAAAAGTCTGCACTATACCTCAAATTGGAGATGATAACATGCCATTTTAAATACAAGTGCCTACTCTGATATCTTCTTCTTGCGTATGTCGTTAGATCCTCAGCTCTGTTGTAGCAAGCCACTCCAGCGTCTCGTCGTCCAGGCTCACTAGGCCCAGGTTGCCATTTGGTGGCCGGTGTTTGGGACAGCTGGTCAGGACGTGGTCTACAGTCTGTAGGGGGTCTCCACATTCACAGTGGGCACTGTCCGCTAGACCCCACCGCTGCATCGATTCCCTGAAACGTCCCACACCTGTCCTGAGACGGTTGAGGGTTGTCCACTGTCTCCGGGGTAGGTGGTCACCAGGAACATCCGTTGGGTCTACGATGTAGCTGTGGAGTCTGGATGGTTCTGCTGCTCTCCACTGCTCCGTCCATCTTGCCTTGACCCAGGAAGCTCTGCTGGTGTCAGCTGGTGTGGTTCTGAGCAGTTCCTGGGCATGTGTGGCGAAGGGGCGCCGGGATTTAAGGCGCTTACGCTGCGGCCTCTCCGTGATGGTTTCATGGAGGAGGTGAGATTGACTCGCTTGGGCCTTCTGAGCAAGAGCCAACATGGCTCCCTCCCGTCTGATCTCAGCTGGCGCGATGCCAGCTAGGACAGGTAGTTGGTGGGTTGGGGTGGCTCGAAGGCAGCCGGAGACTGTGCGCAGCGCACCATTCAGCGCAGTGTCAAGCTTCTTTACATGAGGGCTCCGACACCAGACGGGGGCACAGTACTCCGCAGCGGTAAAGACCAGAGCCTCGGTGGAGATGCGCAGGGTCCTTGTTGTAGCTCCCCATGTAGTACCAGCTAACCGGCGTATAAGTGCAGTACGGGCGGTGATCTTTGCCTTGGCACTGTCCAGGTGTTGTTTGAATGACAGTGTTCTGTCCAGCTTTACGCCGAGGTATGTGGGGGAGGCTTGGGACTGTAGCCGGGTGCTGTCGACCATGATGTTGATCTGGCGTGACGCTTCCCTGTTGTTTAGGTGGAACATTGTGGACACAGTCTTGTCGACGCTGAGCTTAAGGTGCCAGTTCTTTAAGTAGGAGGACAAGATGTTCATATCCTCCGAGAGGCCCTCCTCCACTGCCTGCCAGGATGGTTTGCTGAGTAGGATGGCTAGGTCATCTGCGTAACCGTACTTTCTTGATGTTGTTGAAGGTAGGTCGTAGATGTAGATGTTGAACAGTGTGGGAGCCAACACCGAACCCTGTGGGACGCCGTTCTTGATCTTTCTCACCCTGCTGCTTTGGCCGTTGTTTGTCAGTAGCCGGAAGCTGCGGTTGCTTAATGTCTCCATTATGAAGCTCACCATATGCTTGTCTGGGATGGTCTCCAGTAGCTTCAGGTGCAACCCCCGTAGCCAGACAGTGTCGTAGGCAGCTGTAAGGTCGAGAAAGACAGCACCCGCCTTCTCTCCTGCCTGGAAGCTGTCCTCTATGTCTTGGCACAAGAGGGTTACCTGGTCTGTTGTTGACCTGCCACTTCTGAAGCCAGCTTGTTCTTTAGGTAGCTGAGGGTCGATCACAGGGGTGATGCGGGCAAGAATGAGCCGTTCCAGGAGCTTGAATGGGATGCAGAGCAGTGAGATGGGCCTGTATCCCTTGGGGTCGTCACTCGGCTTGTTAGGCTTTGGTAGGGCGATCACCTTGGCCCGACGCCAAATCTTTGGCAGCTTTAGGTGGCGGAGGCATGCAGAGCAGAAAGACCGGAGCCAATTGGTTGCATTCTTCCCTTGCTGTTTTACGAACTCTGCATGGATATCATCCAAGCCTGGGGACTTGCCAGTCTTCAGGCATTGAATGGCCTGCTCTATCTCCTGCACTGTGAAGTCCATGGATAGGTCAGTGTCACATCCTGGGGCCCTGAGCAACTCATGTACTCTTGACGATGTTGATCTGGTGAAGGCCTTATCGGCATTGGGGAACCGGCCGTTATTGAGCAGTAGTGATGCGATGGAGTTTGCTGTGATGGGGCACTGTGCTGGTTTTGTGGACCTTCCTGTCAGTTTGTTCAGGGTCTGCCATGCCCGCCGGCTGGAGTGTGTGAAATTGATTGATTCCACAGTCTCTGTCCATCGTTGCCTGCGTTTATCGTTCAGCCTGCTAAATAGCTCGTCTGCTGCTTTGTCCCTGTCCTCTGGGTTTTGTTTTTCTGCATGGGCACGCAGCAGGTCTTCACACTCGTCGTCCCAGCAGGGGACATAGGCTTTGCGGATGCCACGGGGGATGTTGTTCTTAGCAGCAGTCAGCAGCATTTTGCAGTATGACTCGTAGGCGTCATTCAGGTTGTTGGGGCACGGGGGTGGTAGACCGGTGGCTGCCCTGTTCACTTGTTGGGTGAAACGCTCCCAGTTAGCTTTTCGAAAGTTCCATCTCTTGACATCCCTTCCTTGCACCGGTTGGACAACAGATGGGATGGTGATAAGGGACGGTCGGTGGTGTGACCGAGGGAACATATCCAGGATGCGTCTCACTGGAAGTGGCTGGCTGGGCCATTTGGCAAAGGCCAGGTCTGGGTTGGTGTGACTGTTCCAGCGTGCAGAATAAAAGGTGCAGGGCTCCTTTGGGTCGTATAAGAGTGCTGCATCAACCGTTGAGGCCCAGTCTGTCAGGGAGTCACCATCCGCGTTGGATTGGCTATACCCCCAGTCAGTATGATGGCTATTGAAGTCGCCAGCATACACGGCCGGGGCTGGGACATCTGGGAGAGTCGATGGTACCAGTCTACTAGGAGGTGGCTTGTAGATGTTGACGATGTTGATGTCTTGCACTTTGGTTGAGATCCATTCTAGCTCTGCATCCTCTGGGGATTGTCCTGCGGCTGACCAGGCCAGATCATTGCGGACAAATGTGGCAATGCCATGATGTCTATCAGTGGTATATCCGGCCAGTGAAAACCCAGGGACCTTTAGGATGTTCCTGTTTTCCGCATGGGTCTCCTGCAAGATGATCACAGTCACATTGTTCCTGCTGGCTAATTGCTCGAGGATGGTGACCTTGGCAGTAGTGAGCCCTTCAACGTTAAGCTGGAGTAGTGCTAGCGTTAGCGCTGGGGTCTGTAGACGTGTTGAAGACATTAGTTTCGCTTGGGGGCATGCAACCTTGCAACTACCCTTTCGCTACTCACAGGGGGGGCCACGTGGAGGCTGTCTTCATCCCCCCTCAATTTAATGACATATGTCATATATTATGCTATAGTCTTTGGAATCATCTTGAAGATGACACTGTAAGCTTTCATTTAAGCCCTTTAGTGAGTATGTGGAATGAGTATGTGTAAGTACAGTCTTTGCCAGTGGTTTTCAAACTTGGAACATTTTTTTTTTTTTTTTAACACAATATTTGGCTAAATCATATTCTTTCTTTTACTTCTATGCCATCACAAAACATCATTGACACAAAATACAATATCTGGAATAGTGGTACACTCTGGGGATTCAGGAAATGTATAATTTATCTACAATATTTTGTCCTAGGGGGGTGATTTTAAGCTTCATGTTATTCAGAGCTTTATGTTATTTATGTTAAGCTTTACTGTATGTTATTCAGAAAATTGTTTGAATCTACTGCAAAAGAACAAGCAATGTTAGCAGAAAACAATAAAAGACAACATACTCCTGCAGCCTGTAGTGCGATCCACCTTATTTTTATTAGATACAATTATGCACACAAAATTAAATGTATTATATATTGTATATGTAAGTCCTAAATCTATATTTTACTGTGTTTTCAGGTCGCAGGACAAGGGAAGCCGTCCTTCAAACAGCCTCACAACTACCAGAGAGAGGCAGAAGTAAGTTTCATGTACAGTATACCTGCATCGCTTGCACAAAAGTAAAATGCATTTATTGTACTGAAATTGTATGTCTTTTAGAGTAGTATCCGAGACATTGTGGTGAAGTCAGACCTACCTCCAGAACGCCCACTTACGTTCCTAGACAGTCTACCAGATGTGTGGAATTGACGATGTGGTGCTTGTGCACAATGTCACTTCACTGAAAAATGTAATTTCTTCTATCATTCATCAAGGGGGAAACCCATCAAAATAACATGTAGCATGACTCATGTCATATACCTATTAAAATGCCCCTGTGGGAAAGCTTATGTGGGAAAAACTAAACGTGCCCTAAAGACATGTATAGCAGAACACGGGAGCACTATAAGAAATAGGGATGAGAGAAGTCCAGTAGCACTTCATTTTAAAGAAGCTCACCACAATGTCTCTTCACTAAGGTATCTAGGTATAGAAGAAGTAGACCACCCCAGACGAGGTGATATAGAAAAAATATTTTTACAAAGGGAACTATGGTGGATCCACCACCTAAAAACCATGTCAACTATAGGACTCAATGAGGAGTTTGATATCCGTCCTTTTCTGTAAAAAAAAAAAAGCCTCTCATAATGTGTTGACTTACCCCTAAAAATGGTACCTAAAGTTGAAGCTTACACAAACTGTTATATTGTTTTTCAAGAGTGGGACTGCACTGACGACCAGACTGACTATAACCCAGCTTTTGACTAATGTTTTTAAACTTTTTTATGTTTCTTTATAATCATGTTGTACAGATAATCATGTCGCAAAACCAAACATTTTGATAATTTTGTTGTACATTTAATCATGTTGTAAATACAAATATTTCCCTTAACAGAATGGAATCATGTTGAAGATGCCAAGTGGCCAATCATGTTCTTTCATTCATTGGTGCCACTTTGCAGTCACCAGATGGGACTAATGACTGTATGCATGTCTAGTTGTTGCATATATTGCATCATATCCTGTTTTGTTCTCATGCCTGATGAAGACCTGAACAGGTCGAAACGTCGCTGCTCTTAATCCTTGTCGCTAAATAAAACCTGGAGCACTTTAAAGTGAGTTGCGAGCCCCTTCTCTTTTTTCTACGTTTACTGTATTTTTGCAGTTTTTTGGCTCAGCACCATTTGGGGATGTGCATTATCTTTTTAACTTCTAACTTTTTAATTCTACACAGCAGAATGTAGAAGTGTACTAAAAAAGTCTTTGAGTGACTGAGATGAATAAGGAATTCTGTTTTCTTAATAACAATCAACGACATGTACACAGCTAGAGCTTTATTTATAGCCTTTACAATATAAAGCAATGGAGAAAAGAAAATAGGAAAACAGAACATAAACGACATGTTACCTTTCCATAGTAAAAAAAAAAGTCTTTGAGTGTGGAAGATTAAGAAATTGTAAACTATTTCCTCAATAAACGACATGTTTCTTCAGATTGGTTTATAGCATTGTGTTACTTACTGTTTCCCACAATTTGGAAATGAAAATTACGTAATTCAGATGTTTAAATATAATTCAACATTTTTTTTTTTTGCGCTCTCAAGAGTTACAGATCTATAAGGGTGCCCCCTTAAAATCATGTGATCCACCTGCATATCAGTAAAATGGCTTGATAATGGTTGGTATGCATGTCTATTGTCACAACAGCAAGCAATATTAAGCATAAGTGGCTTGAAATGGCTTGATAATGGCTGGTATGTATGTCTATTGTCACAACAGCAAGCAATATCAAGGGTATATGGCCTGGGCAGCGCTTGATAATGGCTTGGTATGCAGTGATAATGGTTGGATGCTGCTAAAATTTGATTTGCCTGACTCAACAATAAATTTTCCCCCCAGACGTCAAACTGTTCTGAAATGATGGATGATGTTGGTCGTGAAAGGATAATGTTCTGAAAGCATCATGGGCAAAGATAATCAATGTCAAGATCAAATAAAAATGTGTGCATGTGGTTTCTATATTCTACTTTTTATTCTGAACTGTAATTTCTACTTTATTTCCTGTCTAAAGTCTGTCAGATTTAATTCAATCTGTGACTGAATTAACTTGCAAATAAAGCTTAAAAAAAAAAAAAAAAAAAAAAAAAAAAACAATCTAATTATGTAATTATTGCTACCTAACACTTATTATGAGCTTTACATGGTGTACAGTATTATGTGCTAGGCCTTTCACAGTGCTAGAATTTCTCCACCGTTCTTCTCAACACCAGTGACTTGGGTGGGACGATTCACTCATCTCACGATACAATATTGATTTTTTTTTTTTTTTTTTTTTTTTCAAATCGATGTGAGAGGAGGCAATGTGAGAGGAAAATATTTTCTGAGGTGGTTGAGAACCACTGCAATAGAAAGTGACACTGTTTGTGTCACTTTAATAGTAATAATAATACATAGGATTTATATAACGCTTTTCAAAATACCCAAAGTCGCTTTACATAGAAAAAATAATGAATAAAGCAATTTCATTTGAGAAAATAAGAATAAAATAATAAAATGATTAAAAAGAGAGATCAAAGAAGAGGGATCAGGTTATATAGGGAAGGCCAGTCTGAAGAGGTGGGTTTTAAGTGTGTGTTTGAAAATATGGACTTTGGGTGAACGAGTCGGTTTGTGGTGCTTTTTTCTTTTTTTCTTTTTTCTTTTTTAATATTTTATCCCACGATTTTGTAACCCATTTTTTCACCCAGTGCCAATTCCTAATGTGATCCTGGGCTCTACACATCCTCCACCAACCTGGGGAGGCAGTGGACTGGCCTCATGCTTCCTTCAATGCATGAGGAGTTCAAGCTGCCTTCTTTTCACCTGACAGTGGGGAGTTTCCCTGGTTGGACGTAGCGCGTGGAAGGAACACGTTATTCCAACCAGTTCCAGTCCCCTCCATCAGGCGCCCCGGCTGGCCAGGGGGAGGAAGTTTAGAGTCCAGGATTACAGCATGTTTTTGTGAGTGTATCTACCCTAGGGGACACGGGGAGAACATGCAAACTCCACACAGAAAGGCCCTTTCGCCAACCCCGCCTCGGGTATGGGCACTGATGACGCGGAGGAGGAGACACGCCGCCAGCACCCACAGCAGCGCCCCTAGCGGGAATCGAACCCAGGACCTTCTAGCTGTGAGGTGACAGCACTAGCCACCGTGCCACCCGGTTTGTCGTGCTTGACCTGAGGGAGGGGGAGGGAGCGTGGCGATGGAGGAGTTCAGAAAGGTAGGTGGGGGCTAGGTTGTTGAGGGCTTTGTAGGTGATGGTGAGTATTTTGAAGTCAATTCTGTACTTGACTGGGAGCCAATGTAGTTCACGGAGGACAGGGGTGATGTGATCTCTGGATCGGGTTCTGGAAAGCAGGCGGGCAGCAGAGTTTTGTACACATTGCGATGCTTTCACGGTTTATTGATGTTAGTCTGTGTTCTGAATGCAAATACAAATCTGCAAAGGCTGGTGCTAAGTGGAGAAAAACAAACGCACTGGCTGGATCAAACGAGAATGAAGCATGGACTCTTTACCTTGCACCTCTGCTGGTATATTCCATCATCGCAGTTCCTGTTTACACTGTGCATGTGAAAACCTTCCACACCAGCTTGCGCCATGCCCAGGTGCAACATCTTTTTCTATATCATAGGCGTTGCATGAAATAGCTGCTTGATCTGTCTATAATACCATTCCTGGTGATTGTGACCACTTTATTTGATTAAACAAATAAAAGAAATTCCGCACAACATTTTCTGCTTCTGATTCTTACTTTTAATTTCAGAATCAGGAGCATCAAATGATGTGCGGAATTTCTTTTATTTGTTTAGCTATGTTCTATTTTTAATCCAGCACCCGACCCAAGTTGGAATTTTTGGATAGGCGTGTTCCTTTTCGCTATTACCACTTTATTTGATGCCATTGATGAGAAAAATATCTTGTTGTAATACATTTTATTTTCATATTTTATTTTACTAATTGAAAGACACTGTAATACTGGAGAGTAAAAACTATTAATTATAGTTTTCATGTTGGTCCTGTATGCCAGGGGTTTTCAACAGGTGGTCCGGGGACCATCAGTGGTCCTTGAGAGGGTTCCAGGTGGTCCCCAGCTAAGATGGTTAACTAGATGTAACTCTTGGGAACGTAAAAATGAAACCAAATGGACCCTTGCGGGTCCATTTGGTTTCATTTTAACACTCTCAAGAGTTAAAATCATCATCATCTGAATTAGCCATTTTGAAATGTATGTTTTGCTTGTTTTGTTTCCCAAATCCAGCCTGGAATTGTGGACAAAAGCAAAATATATATATTTTTTTTAGATCTGAGGTCTGTGGGGCTAAAATATCCTCAAATGGTGGTCCGTGGCTCAAATCCTGAACAAATGGTGGTCCCTGGGATGAAAAAGGTTGAAAACCCCTGCTGTATGCTATGCATACAGGTCAGGTTCTTTGGATGAGTCTGGAGTGTGTGTTGGTGCACCAAGAATGGTGAGCTACTGACCCAGGATGATCAACATTGCATGCGAAGACACCAGATTTTCCTTGTAGGACCTAAACCACCACTCTGTCCATACGGTCCTATCTGTGTGGTAGGACTGAACTGACTGCATAGCACAGCGTGATACTGGACCAAACGGTGTCACACTGTAAACACACAACACTTTACACATTGCTATTACACCACACCGGTTGGTGTGGTTGGATGGTCACTCATATCCATCCATATGGTTCATTCTGAGTCATAGACTGTAAAGTAATTGTTTTGATTTGAAGGTGATTTATTGTAAAGTTCTGTATGGTAACCCAGGGTTCATGGATCCAGTAATCATGTAACATTAATCATACAGTAAAAGGTTCTTTACAAGATAAATACAGTTAAACGTTATTCATTTGAGGGGTATAATCTACTGGTGTGGTCTCAATCATTTAATTACAATGCTCCCAGAGCCAAACCTTACTGAACATTAGTCCAGCTTTAATACTTACGTACGGTGGTGATCGTAGATGCACTATAAATAAGTATTAACAGTAACATAAACTGTATTAACAGTTACATGTGGGTTACATATACCCACACTCTGATCAATACAAAAGCAGTGAAAGCACATGTGAGGCAATTTAATCTAAGTGAAAGATTTGATGAGGAAAGTCGTTTGTCTTGCATTTAGTAATGAGGCTGTTTTACCAACAAATGCATTTAATTGCATTACGTCACTTTGGAGAAGAAAAAACGTTAACATCACATCATAAATTAAAATCCAGAAAACTGTCAGCAAAAATGATGACCTAACTCACAGAAATGCAATGCTGGTTAATAATGACTTACGTAAATTAAAGTTATGGTTTGATTATAATAAAATATCTTTGAATGTGGGAAAGAGTTCATGCTTTTTGAAAAATCCAGGACAAACCTGTATTTTTGAGCTGAGCTGGAAACCAATTTATACAGTCAGGAGGGGGATGGTGACCAGCATGAGGAGAATGGTACATTCTAAAACTAAGCAGTTTCACCAAAATAATAGGTAAATAAAACTAGCAAACTCACAAAATAACAAAAAAAAGGTAGAGGTTGGATTTTTACAGAGACATATAGCTGTGTGTTAGCTTGAGGGATTTGCAAGCATTGGGGGCACACACAATTACACCAAGTTAACTTAGCCTATTTAATAATAAATCTGTACATTTCAAAACCTTAAATGATTACAACCCAAAACAGTGAAAGGGAATACTCAACACCCAGAAAATGTGTATTGAGAAAAAAGACAAAGAGAAAATCAAGTTAATCTCATTCACTTAATTCAGTCATATATTAGCCTTGACACACCAGGCTTTCATTTTCGAGCAGACTGAATATTAGTCCAGCTTTAATACTTAGTATGTTGGTGATCGTAGATCCACTATATAAGTATTAACACTATGTGTGTTACATATACCCACACTCCAATACCTGATCAATACAAAAGCAGTAAAAGCACATGTGAGGCAATTTTATCTAAGTGAAAAATTTAACGAGGAAAGTCTTGCATTTAGTAATGAGGCTGTTTTAACAACAAATGCATTCAATTGCATTATGTCACTTTGGAGAAGACAAACGTTAACATCATAAGATCAAGAGAAAATCAAGTTAATCCCATTCTCTTAATTCAGTTCAGTTAATTTCAGTCACGCATTAGCCTCGACACCCAGGCTTTCATTTTCGTCTGTGTTAAGCGAAAACGGAAAGCCTGGACTAATATGTCCGCCAAGTGGGAGTCAACCTTTTGGGGTGGGCGTCGCTCCAAATGATGTGACATAGCACAGCAGTGGAGGGGCGGGGGAGGAGCCGGGGATGACGACACGTTGGTGATCAGCTCCTCCAGGTTAGGCCAGGCTAGTCGCTTATTGACCAGGATATAAACCGTTCATTCCAGTTAATTTCAGTCACTTATTGACCAGGATATAAACCGTTCATTCCAGTTAATTTCAGCCTGTTATTGACTAGGATATAAGCCGTTCATTTCAGTTAAAGGAGAATTTCACCCCAAACGTTTTTTTTTTTTTACCTTTATTTGCAGTTAATTTTTTTTAGAAAAAAAAGTGGTCCAGATGTTGTTTTGTGAAAACGCTGATTCAGCTGTCTCAAAAGGTGGGGGCGTGGCACATTGTTTATGGCTGAACCACTGCTGAACCAAAAGTGAAAGTGTGAGTGTTAACACAACTACTGACATGGTGGGGAGACAATATATAGCAGAAAATTGCATTTTGGAGCGATGTATATAGGTGAACTTGCATTTGACCCGTTTATTATAAGCCTATTTTGGGATAGGGAAAACAGCCATTAAGGAGTGTTTTCACAAAACAACACCTGGACCACCAAAAAAAAAAAAAAAAAAAAAAAAGAGCAAAAAAATAAATAAAAATAAAATAAAAAATAAATAAATTCTGTGTAAATTCTCCTTTAATTTCAGCCTGTCCAGGACCATTGACCAGGATATAAACCGTTCATTTTAGTTAATTTCAGCCTGTTATTGACCAGGATATAAACCGTTCATTCCAGTTAATTTTGAAAACATATTGACCAGAATATACATTTCCTCTGCTATATAAAATTGTACTGCCATTAATAATCATAAATGGCAAAACAAACTTGTGTTAATTTCACCCAACAAATACTGAAACTCTACTTATTTTCTTTCTTCCAGTATGGATGTGATTACCCTGGTGTTAATTCATGTCAGATGCCTCAGATTATATAACCGATTTAAACTCTTGTCACAATGTAAACACTGGAAAGATTTCTCTCCAGTGAGAACACGCTGGTTTGCTTTCAGGCTACTTGACACTCTGAAACTTTTGTCACAATGTTTTCATTGGAAAGGTCTTCCTCCAGTGTGACAAGTTGGTGTTTTTATCAGAGAACTCGACTCTCTTAAAGTCTCTCTCCTATGTGGCCACGCATGTGATTATTCAGAGCAGATGAGTGACTGAACCTCTTTTCAATGTTTACACTTTTCTCCAGTGTGGACAACCTGGTGTTTTTTCAGGTTACTTAACTGACTGAAACTCTTGTCACAATGATCACATTGGAAAGGTTTCTCTCCAGTGTGGGCGCGCAGATGTATCTTCATATTACCTAACCGACTAAAACTCTTGTCACAATAATCACATTGGAATGGTTTTTCTCCAGTGTGGATAAGTTTGTGTCTCTTCAGGTCAGATGAATTCATGAAACTCTTGTTACAGTTTTTACACTGGAAAGGTCTTTCTCGAGTGTGGACACGTTGGTGTTTTATCAGAGAATTCGACTCTCTGAAAGTCTTGTCACAATGTTCACATTGGAAAGGTCCCATGTGGCCACGCATGTGATGATAAAGAGCAGATGAGTGACCAAACCTCTTTTCACAATGTTTACACTGGAAAGGTTTTTCTCCCGTGTGGACAACCTGGTGTTTTTTCAGGTTACCTATATGACTGAAACTCTTGTCACAATGTTCACACTGGAAACGTTTTTCTCCAGTGTGGACAACCTGGTGTGATTTCAGGTTACCTAACCGACTAAAACTCTTGTCACAATGTTCACACTGGAAACATTTTTCTCCAGTGTGGACAACCTGGTGTGATTTCAGGTTACTTAAATGACTGAAACTCATGTCACAATGTTTACATTGGAAAGGCCTCTCTCCAGTGTGGACACGTAGGTGTATCTTGAGCCTAGATGACTGACTAAAACTCTTGTTACAATGATCACATTGGAATGGTTTTTCCACAGTGTGGACACGCAGGTGTCCAGATTCAGTACCTGCATCTTTGAAACTCCTGTCACGCTGGTGTGTATCTAGGTAAGATGATCGACGGAATCTCTTGGTACAATGTTTACACTGGAAAGGTTTTTCTCCAGTGTGAACATGCTGATGTGTTTGCAGCTTACTTGGAAAACGAAAACTCTTGTCACAATGTTCACACTGGAAAGGTTTTTCTCCGGTGTGAACACGCTGGTGTGCATTCAGGGTACTAGATGAACTGAAACTCTTGTCACAATGTTGACACTGGAAAGGTCTTTCTCCAGTGTGGATAACATGGTGTGTCTGCAGAGAAGCTGACCTAGTGAAATTCTTGCCACGTCGTTGGTCATCGTTGTCTCCACTGCTTTCCTCCCAATCATCACTGTCTTCAGTGACCTCAGTGTCAGACTCAAGTTTAACTACAACTTCAGAGCAGTGGGAAGAGATGTCTTCTTCACCTTTCACTGCTGGTAATGACAACATTGACCCATCAGGCTGCTCTGGTCTTTGAAGTAGCTCCTCCTGTTCCTCTTTAAGCTCCTCCTGTTCCTCTTTAATGTGTGGAGGCTCTGGTTCCTCCTGTTCCTCTTTAATGTGTGGTGGCTCTGGTTCCTCCTGTTCCTCTTTAATGTGTGGAGGCTCTGGTTCCTCCTGGAGCAGACTGAGGCTTCTCTCCTGGTTAATAGAATCCTCCTCTTTCCACACAACCATGTGCAGGATGTCTAGGAGCAGAAGCATTACACAGCAGTCTGAGTATTAATTTGAATTTCTATGTTTATATGTTGAATCTGAGGCATGAAAATATTTTAAAACCCAATACTACACACATGGTGCTGAGCAGGGAGTCCGCTAGACCTATTTAGTTCCTATTTAGGTCCACCAGTCACCTAGTTCTCAGAATTGTGACATTGAGGGTTCAGAAACTGAGCGCTCTGCTGTTCAAACAGCCTAAATAGGTAAAAACTAGGGATGTTAATCGACACATATTTGGAATGTCGACGAATCGCGGCCCAATGTTGAAATGTTGTCGATTTTTTTATTATTATTTTTTTAGCCCGCAGCGATTTTTTTAAATTATTTTTTTAGCACGCGGCGCCGGCGGGACCCAATGCAAAATGTTGCCCTACGGCCCACAACGCAGCCGTGTGCATGTGTTCTGAGAGAATCGATGTTAAATTAGGCTACTGTCACTGTGTACCTTTTGCAGTATTTTATCAAAGATATAGTCCATAACGCGGAGGGGAAAGAGCGTCCGCGATCGCCTTCTTTCTTGCTTTCCTTTTTTCTTTTTTACATTGCATTTGCAGCGCCGGATAAAAGGCTGTGCACAGGGGGGGGGGGGATGCCCCCCTAAACGCCCTATATATATAAAACGCAGTTGCCGCATAAGGTTTTTGTCTGGGACTAAGACTAAAGCTTTGGAGCTCGCGATTTGACAAGAAAGCAGTGACATGTTCACAACGTTGGTGGTGAACTTTAGGTGTTTGTGCCGTGGTTCCAGAAAATAAGCAAATAAGTGATCATAGCCGTTTCTTTGAGACAGACTGCGGGGGGAAGGAGGAGGAGGAGTCGTGTCGCCGTGAACACGTGTCGACAATCGTGTCGATTTCCGACTTTTTTCACATCCCTAGCAAAAACTGGAGTTGGAAATACATTGCTTCCAAAAAGCCTAGCCCAAATAAGGGCTATTTTAGGCATGTGTGTAACATGAAAATTGTTTGTATAGCTACAATCAAAGTCTCATATTTTAATAGAATACAGTATAATGTCGGTATTGACGATATTTGGTATTCTATATTTTTTTATAGACCCAACGATATTACTCTGTATTGATTTCCAATATCGCAATAAACGGTAAAACCGATATATTGCCCAAGACCACTGCCAACCCAATGCTGCTGTCTCCTGCATTACAGTATGTGCACATCCATAACATGTCTGTAGTGGATTTAGATGAAACAAAAAACTTTGTGGGTACAAAGAGGACAATTTAAGCTTTTGGTACAGCTGTAATGTTGGTGAGTTTAATGTTGTTTAATCCAATGAGATTATAGGATTGTTCTAATTGGTTGAATGAGCTTGGTTGAATAAGGTCTGTTATGGCTGCCAGTGCATGCAAGGTCTATTATTATCTCATCAACATATTGAACAAATTCCACGTCAGCCAGGAAAACATAATACATTATGAGAAAAGACTGCCCTCTCCTCGGCAGAGCCACAGAGTAGGGACAGAGTAACGACAACTCCGTTCACTTCATGGGGCCAGTCCATTGGAGGCTCTTCTACATAGACTTCTATTGAAGAGGGACAACCGGACCCTATGGAATATATTGGAGTCTATGGGCTCGTGCTCACATTTTCTGAAACCCTCAATGTCGCAAGAAGGTAACAAACAAAAAGTCGAAAATATTCTTTGTTATTATTATTTATTTATTTTATTTTTTCATTTGACCGCAGTAATGACGCCCATACCGCGGTATGCGTTACATGCCGGTGGTATGGCAATATTGCAATCACTACCTTTTTAGAGGTTGAAAAACCCAACTTTTTTCCCCAAACGGTAGCATTTTTTTTTTTTTACAGTGTTTGAATCGGTCGCAACTAAACTTAGCCCTGAACTTAACCTCAGTAAAAACTACACCTAAACCTAATTTCATCTATCTAATAATGACTTAAAAAAAAAAAAAAAAAAAAGGTCACAGCCTATATAGAAAAGGACCTTTTGACAGCTGCCCCTATCGTTTTAAAACGGTTAGCAACGGTTGCATAGGTTGTAACGTTTTTACAGCTGCCCCTACCATTTTAAAACGGTTAGCAACGGTCACAATGGTTTTACTAGTTATCATGTCACAAATGCAGCCACGACCGTTTTTGAACGGGTCGTGGCCACGGTTGGGAGATGACTTTCCCCTTCCTGGGAATAACGTGGGAGAAAAAGGCAGAGCACGTGAACCGTACCGAGGTGTGTCTGGTCTTCAGGCTCCTGTTTAACAGAGACAGTCCTGGATGAGTCTGAAGAGTTCATCTTCACCTGCAGTCTGGACTCCACTCACTGCTCTGGAATGAAAAAATGGAAGGACTTTAAAACCATTTCTGATAAACTGATGTATGACTTAGTGCATTATATTACATCCACTCTATCTAGTACTACATACAGTGCATACTGACTGAACATTGATTTCACCCAGTGATGTGCATGTTGCCAGGTCTAACAAAACCAAGCCCAAGGTTTACAGGCTATTGACTTACACACTTAAAGCACAACTAGCATACCAATATAAATTGTATATGTCCCTCAAGATTATTTCTAATGGTTTCAGCCTCAACCACTCGTCATATAACAAGTCTTTGACATTTGTTTGTGGACAGTTTAGCTGCAGTACCACATTGTCCTAAGCTGTAGGGGCACTGATATGCACATCAATCTATTTTTGAGTCATTATACTAGTGATGCTAGATGAAACCTAGCCTCGACACCCAGGCTTTCATTTTCATTCGCGTTGCGCGAAAACGGAAAGCCTGGACTAACGCACGTTGGAAAGTGGCCTTGAGGGGGGAGTGAACCTTCCGGGGTGGGCGTCGCTCTAAATGATGTGACGTAGAACAGCAGTGGACGGGAGGGGGAGGGGCCGGAGATGACGACACGTTAGTGAGATCAAATCAGAGCGCAGCACTTCCGCCGTGTGGATCCCACGACACCCCGCCCCCCAAGGCCAAAATCATTGAGGGCTAGACCAGGCTAGATGAAACCAGGCTTGTTGCTATTGAGTCATTATAATAGTGATACTTAGTCCATAGGCCAGACAGGATGTCGGTACCACTTGATGAGGCAAAACCTTACCTCCACTAAAATGTGTATAGGGTCAATATAAATACATGATAAAAATATGATAGAACTTCTAGAGGAGTAGCTTTTTTATATTTTTGGGGCATTTTTCTCTATAGGCAGATTTTCGTTAACTCAAAAACAAAAAAAAATCAATAGCATATTCAAATGTCATAACACATTTCTAAATATTCCTTATAATAGATTAAACAAACCTGTATCCAAATAAAATTGGTTGATTAAGTGGTTGTGGCCTATAATTCCTGAAATAAATGCTATTATTTGGTGGTGCAGCAGTTATTTTAGGAATGTAAACTGAATGGGACACTGCTATCATGTATCATGCTAGCAAGCCAAGTCAACTTTAGATTTAAAAGTGCAGTGTGCTTAAGGAAGGAAGGAAGGAAGGAAGGAAGGAAGGAAGGAAGGAAGGAAGGAAGGAAGGATAAGAAAGTGAGGAAGGCACTTGCATGGAGAGCCCTAAAGGGCATGGTGAGTGTATGGAACTCCAACCTCCCCGTTAGATCAAACTCAGCTTCTTCTGTACAATGGTAGTCTGTTCTTTTATATGGCAGTGAATGCTGGACAATAAAGGCAACCCTAAAGAAGTCTCTAAACCAACAAGACCATGGGCGAGGGAATACCAAGGGTGAGACAGAAAATAGCAGCCATTGGAATAAAACAGGACACACAGTCCAAACACCTGGGGGAACCAACACAAAGGCTTCAGTCAAACAATGTGCCACTGCTGCCGCATAGGTAGATGTACTCAAGAAAGATGCAGGAGCTCAAATCACCAATGAGCTGGCCAGATGTATGGACAACCGGGTGACTGGAATTGAACATGGGGGGCTTGTCTGAAGACGACCTAGAGAAAGACACTTGCCTCAAACCTTTTCCGCAGCAACTTGGCACGTGTGAAGTCCACTGTAAACTTAATTGCGGCTAGTACAGCAGATAACTGGTGCATTTGCATAACATTCATCCATTCACACACCTTTACATAGATTGTACAATACATTCACCCACTCAAACACATTCATACACTCATCAGAGACGAAAAATGAAAGGCACCAACCCACACATCAGGGATAATTAGGGGTTCAGTCAGTGTCTTGCTCAAGGACAGTTCACCCTGGCCTATAGTCTCAGATAGATGAACTGTTCGCTTATAGCCTACTAATTAAGTAGCTGCTTCATATACTGTAGTGTAGCACAGAGGTTCTAAAATGTTTTAATTTCAAGAAACAATGCTTCCATTTAGTTCCATTTTGTATACACTCTCAGAATTGCACACCCGTAAGGGGCACTACATCCTCAACAGCTCAGTTGGTGTCTGTCCTCAGACTGGAAGGTTGGGGGTTTTATCTCTGAAAGGTTCGATTAGGGCCCCTGTGACATACTAGTCATGTCCAGGGGGTGTACTGGTATATCGAGTTGCCTCACACAGCAACAGGAGATATATAGGCTCCTGCCATTCGGGTCACAGCATCAGCTTGTTGCAAACCAGCTTTTGCAAACAAGCTGGTGAAGGAATAAAACATCCCACACTCGTGGGAAGTGAGTCTGGTTGCTCCTGCAGTCCCCTTCTGCGGAGCTATTTGGAGGGGCAGGGTCTAAAATTTGAAAAGGGCACTTGCATTGCAGAATTGTGGATTTACTCAATCAGAAAGACTTGAAAAGGTAAAGGTGCGGCAGCCTCCCTGTAACCATGTAACCATGTGATATAATAATACTAACTCATAATACCTGTGGCCACCATTGTAAAATGCACAGTTAGCAGTCTTGTATTTACACTCAACAAAAATATAAACGCAACACTTTTGTTTTTGCTCCCATTTTTCAGGGGATGGACTTAAAGCCTTACAATTCATTCCAGATATCCAATACAACCATTTCTCTCAAACACTGTTCACAAATCTGCCTAAATGTGTGATATTGAGCACTTCTGCTTTGTTAAGATAATCCATCCCACCTCACAGGTGTGCCACATCAAGATGCAGATTTGACATCATGATTAGTGCAAAGGTGTACCTCAGACTCTCCACAATAAAAAGACACCCTGAAATGTGCAATTTTCTTTTGCCTTATTGGGTGTATGGGCCTCCGAACCAGTCAGTATCTGGTGTGACCACCATTTGCCTCATGCAGTGCAACACATCTTCTTCGCATAGAGTTTATCAGATTGTCAATTGTGGCTTATGGAATGTTGGTCCACTCCTCTTCAATGGCTATGTGAAGTTGCTGGATATTATTGGGAACTGGTACACGCTGTAAAAATGGTAATAACACAATATTACCACATTATTACCATTTCGACAGCGCAATACCAGTTCCCACTAATATCCAGCAACTTCACATAGCCATTGAAGAGGAGTGGACCAACATTCCACAGGTCACAATTGACTGATCTGATAAACTCTATGCGAAGAAGATGTGTTGCACTGCACGAGGCAAATGGTGGTCACACCAGATACTGACTGTTTCGGAGGCCCATACACCCAATAAGGCAAAAAATTGCACATTTCAGGGTGGCCTTTTATTGTGGACAGTCTAAGGTACACCTGTGCACTAACCATGATGTCACATCTGCATCTTGATGTGGCACACCTGTGAGGTGGGATGGATTATCTTAAAGGTAGGGGAAGTGATTTGAAATTCATGGTGTAGTACCAGCCTGGTGCACTAGGGGCCCCCAACAGTAGCTACACTATGTGAACCTGCTGCTCGCTCCTGATTGGAGGAGAATTGGTGGTGACCTGGGGAACTTTTATTAGCTCCTCTGCTAACGTGGGGGAGGGGGAAACTCCATATGTGGTTTCCACACCTTATAATAGAGCATTTTAACAGAAAAAAAATATTTTTTGGGTGATATCTGACAAAAGTGAAATCACTTCCCCTACCTTTAACAAAGCAGAAGTGCTCAATATCACACATTTAGGCAGATTTGTGAACAGTGTTTGAGAGAAATGGTTATATTGTATATCTGGAATGAATTTTAGGGCTTTAAGTCCATCCCCTGAAAAATGGGAGCAAAAACAAAAGTGTTGCGTTTATATTTTTGTTGAGTGTAGTAAGCCGTTGTTAAACATTTCAATGAAGGGCAGCTGCACCGGTACTTTTTCAAGTCTTTCTTTGTGAGCACGTTCTTTATGCAAACAGTAGGTGGCGATACTGTGCCTCCGTGTATTAAACCTGCTCTCACCCCACTTGTTTTACGGCCTGTTGCAAAAATCAAGATGGCGCCGCCGCGCCTGTGTGTTGTTTGTGGAGGAATACACAGGACACAGTGTTGGGCACGAGTCTCGTTTCTCGAGTCGGAGTTGAGTCGGAGTCTTTCATTTCGGAGTCGGGAGTCAGTCGGAGTCTTTGGCTTCGGAGTCCGAGTCAAGTCGCGAGTCTCTGACCTCGACTTGCGAGTCGAGTCGCGAGTCTTTTTTTTCTATCGTTTTTAAAATGTAGCCTGAATACAAAACTATGATCCGACGGATTGCACAATGCTACAACACAGCCACATTACCTCCGACGGAACCCCTCTCTCTGCTCCGTCCTTCGGAGCGGAGGGACTGAGCAGAGAGAGGGGTTCTATCGGAGCTAAGCCACATGAGACACGGCGGTCTCAGTATAGCATATATATGACCACGTTAGGAAAGGGTGAACAAATGTACTCACAAATGCTTGCTTATCACGGTCGAAGTTCCACAACTGCAACGGATTTATCGTCAGGGAGGAAAGTTATATCCACAGTGATTGATTGATTGATTCATTAGAAGAGGGTCCCCAACGTCGGAAATATTAAACATGTATTTTGCAGCATCACCATCCGTCTGTGTGGAATCAGGTTCCAAGCCCAGGAACACTTGCTTGGTTGATTTATAATCCATTTAGTCGGTTGTTTATAATACTAGAAGCGAGCATAACAGCTAGCATAACTTTAGCCACTAAACAAGCCGGTAGCAGCAGAGCCGTAATGGAGAGTTACGCAGACTGCGTTCGTGTCATGGGGCACGCATGCCTATAGCTCTTATTTGCGCCAGCCTCGTTGAAAACAATGCATTACCAACTCCAGTTTGTCCCTATTCAGGCTGCGTGAACAGCGCTCGGTGTCTGACTCCTCAATGTCGCAACTCGTCTTCTACTATGGCTCTGTTGCTTTCTACTATGGCGCTGTTGCTTTGTGGCAGTGACGTCATTACTGTCGTAAACACGCTATGGCCAGGCCAAAGGAGCGAATACATTACCATTGCATTCTGTATTGAAGTACAATAAATAAAATTCAGATATGGTCCTACAGTCCAGTAGTCCCTGTACTAGTACTAGTACAGATAGTGTTGAAATCTACTCATTAATTTCTACTCATCTACTCATTTTTCTTAACATTAGCAATTGCTAATAGAGAGCTGTGCAAACTGCGTTCGTGTCATGGGACACGCATGCCTATAGCTTCTTATTAGCGTCGCCCTCGTTGAAAACAATGCATTTCCAACTCAATTTTGTCCCGATTCAGGTTGCAGGAACAGCGCTCGAGCGCTCAGTTTCTGACTCCTCAATGTCGCAACTCTTCTACTAGATGGCTGTCTTCGGTGCGCCCACACATTTGTTGTATGGTCACCATGACAACCCGTATTAGCCGCCTACGAAGTCAAATCACGCGCCGATCCAAAAAGTTGAGATTACAAACGTGCAATCTTCACTCAGTTTTCAAGCGATTGTTTTAATTCCAATTTGTCAGTACAGTGCATAATTTATATATTTTATATTTTCATTGGGTAAAGGTATAGGCCATGTTTTTTCATCAAACAATATGAAGATAGATGTCCTTTTTATTCACGCAGCTTAGAGACACGTGCGCTGGCAGTCAATCATGCCAGTCTGAATCTGGACCAGATCTATTAAGCAAAGCTGCCTAAATGAAAAAGTCAATAACTTTGCCTGCTACAGGTATGTACTGTATGTTTGTCATACCTTTTAATTTTGCATTAAAAACATGTTCAGCGAAATCCCCCGTAGCGTGTGCGCGCTGCGCATGAGGACTCCTGCAGTGCCCAAACTGTTTTCCTTTGCACGCGGGGGTGACAGGAAAAAAGGACAATGGATTTTTTTGTGGGTACAAAAAAGTAATGCAAGACTCTTAAAGACTTGAGGAGTCATTGAGAGTCATTGAGCTCGAGTCAGAGTCGAGTCAGAGTCATTACGGACGGGTAATCTCGAGTCCCATTTTGCCAACTCGAGTCGCAAGTAGCACATATTTGTCTACGGTGGATTTTTATGGCACAAAACCCTTGCAGATCGACAGAATAAGTCAAGCTATGTCTACAGCTGCAAAGTTGGCGAGTTTGACGTCGTTAATACAAGCAGATCACAAATGAAATTTGAGAAATGGGCGAGTCAATGGGGCGTCATGCAAATTTAAATTAAATTCCAATTATAAAATAATTTAAAGTTGCAATGCGACTAGGAACGGCAGTGGGGTGTTGTAGAAGACGCATGTATATGTCTCACTATTTACCTACCACATTGTCCATTCTGGTCTGAAAATGGAGCAAAAGCAGCAAATCTACACGCTCAAAATGCACCCCATTGTGTTGTATACAGTGTGGCCCACACTTGCATTTAAAAAAAAATACATCTATAACATTTACAAGACCATAATAATTACAAGAGGTTGAGCTTTTACTTTGAAGGCCTTATCCGAGCTAACTCCCTCGGCCAAGTCTTATCCTAGCGCGCGCGCACGCACGCACGCACGCACGCACGCACACACACACACACACACACACACACACACACACACACACACACACACACACACACACACACACACACACACACACACACACACACACACACACACACACACACACACACACACACACGACAGATTATTACAGTAACTACTGGTCATAAACAGTGAGTTCATCTGACCTGCTGCTGTTCTTTGGACGATAAAGCATCACCACCGTAGAGTCGCCATGTTGCTTTCACCACTGCATTGTGGGTAATCGGGTTCTACTTCTGACCAGTTTGTGTGTAGCGGAGCCAGCTAGTGTCAGAGTGGCGACATTGACGGGTCAGAAACTGCGCTGTTGATACAGCCTGAATATAGGGACAAACTGTGTGCATTGTTTTCAACGAGGGCAATGTAATTAAGAGTTGTTTTAGGGCATGTGACAACATGACAACTGTTTTAGTCCAATGGACTGACGAGAGTCCAATTCATTTCTAGCTATAGGCCAGTAATTTTAGCTCATGTTTTACCTAAAATTGGAATAAATTGTAACATGGGATTTTTCTTCACAGATCATTTCTTTGAGGTCTCCAGAACAACATATTAAAAGTCCCGAAAAATCCCAGTTGCGCAAATATGTTTAATTTCATAAAGTAATAGAATACATAGGCTCCAATGGAGTGATAGCCCCGCCCCCTCCTATACAAACCCATTATAACTTAAAACTCCATTTTAACCATGATGGATTATTCAAAAACAACCCATCTTTTTTCTGGTGACTCACAGGTTTCAGTTATTTTTAAAATATTGTTTTGGAAAATGTAGCTGCCTCCATATCTGGGCATGCCCACCCAAATGAATATAAATAAATAAATAAATAAATAAATAAATAAATAAATAAATAAATAAATAAATAAATAAATAAATAAATAAATAAATAAATAAATAAATAAATAAATAAATAAATGAAACCTGTAAATGAAATTCCACTGCCCTCACCTTTTTCTGGTGACTGATATAGTCCTCCTAATATGTGAGAGGGCAGTGGAATTTCATTTACAGGTTTCATTTATTTTATTTTTTTAATATTCATTTGGGTGGGCATACCCAGATATGGAGGCAGCTACATTTTCCAAAACAATATTTTAAAAATAACTGAAACCTGTGAATGAAATTCCACGGTCCTCTCACGTATTAGGAGGACAATATCAGTCACCAGAAAAAAGATGGGTTGTTTTTGAATAATCCATCATGGTTAAAATGGAGTTTTAAGTTATAATGGGTTTGTATAGGAGGGGGCGGGGCTATCACTCCATTGGAGCCTATGTATTCTATTACTTCATGAAATTAAACATTTACGCAACTGGGATTTTTTGGGACTTTTAATATGTTGTTCTGGAGACCTCAAAGAAATGATCTGTGAAGAAAAATCCCATGTTACAATTTATTCCACTTGAAACACTATTTGCCTGGACTAAGTGGGGAGCAACCCTCAACTCTATTTTAGCTTTACTGTATTTATTATTATTATAGGCTAGCTGCGGAGCCTCGAATCAATCCATGCAGGATCCTGGTGAGTCATGAGCATTTCTCTGATTCTGATAAAACAAACAGCAATATTCCATATCCCATTATATTTTACTTCAGCATAAACGTGCAGATTTGATATTGAGAGGGACATAAAACAGCCTGGCCACGTGGTTAGTCTACTCGTGCGAGCCGCTAAATTCCAATGCATTCGTAACTTCCCGTTGTCCCCATTCAATAGAAGTCTATGTGGTAGAGCCGCCAATGGACTGGCCCCATGAAGTGAACGTACGTCGCGTACGTGCTCTGTCTATACTCCAGAGCCATATAGTATAGACAGAGTTACGCCAACTCAGTTCACTTCATGGGGCCAGTCCAATGGCGGATATTGTACATAGACTTCTTTTGAATTGGGACAACAAAGAGGGACAAGTCCAGGACCAAAGTGGGCAGAAATGCAGTGGACTCGGGCAACAGGCCAGCATCAATGATCTTGAATCCCTTTATTTTAGACACATAATAGATACACAACATAAACACTAGGCTGCAGAGTCTTTAGTCGTTGCTCTACAATATGCTGCTTTAACAGTTGTCATGCTGCACATATGCCCTAAAATAGATCTTATATGCGTCACCCTCATTGAAAACAATGTATTTCCATCTCCAGTGTTCTGGCCCCTCAATGTCGCCACTCTGACACTATATGGCCCTGCTATACTCTATGACAGAGCCTTAGAAATAGACAGAGTTATGCCAACTCCATTTGCTTCATGGGGCCAGTCCAATGGCGGCTCCTCTACATAGACTTCTATGGGATAGTGACACTGAATAGCGACAGTCGGAAGTTACTGAATGCATTGAAGCCTATGGGCTCGCGCGAGTAGATGAACCATGTGACCAGGCTATGTTTTGGCCCCTCAATGTCGCAACTCTTCTACTAGATGGCTCTGGCTCTGCTCCGCTCAAGCAGGGCTACTGCGCATGTTCGTTCACAGACAGCTATCTGTTAGCAGTGTGGTTTGGAGAAAAAAAAAATAGCAGGAGGACGTTGTTTGAAAGGAACACGGCTACAGGTAAAAAGATGAAACGATTGATGTTTTTAGTGTGTGTGCGTGTGTGTGTGTGTGTGTGTGTGTGTGTGTGTGTGTGTGTGTGTGTGTGTGTGTGTGTGTGTGTGTGTGTGTGTGTGAGATATACTGCTTTAAAATATTGTTACTGCATGTCTGTGGTAAACTGATGGCTTAATTCAAATATCAACCTCAAATGGCTTGCTGCTTCTCTCAGAATCTCCCAGGCCCACATACACCCTGTACACTTAACATATGCCTCATGATTAAAATATGCAAAAAAATTACACATTTTAGACAAATAGAAAATGTTGAAATGTTAATGATTTGGTGGACCGCTAATTATTTTTTCCCCCAAAGATGGCAGCCATAGATATTAAATGCAAATCCTTCAGTTCTATAAAACTAAACTTGGAGTCATTGGAATGTGCAGTGTTATGATTAAATGTATCCAGTAGTTTATTACTGATACATCTTGGACAATAGATTCACCAAAATCTATTGTACAAGATTGATGAGAAGGTGTACACTTTTAGCTGCTGCTAAAAGGGATATTCAACAATATATCATGATACAATATATCATAATTAACTCTGTTGTGTAGTGATTCCTTTATCACTTCAGTTATCTTGATTCCCCACACATCTAGCCCATACCTGGGTATTATGCGGCCCGGGGGCCAAATGTGGCCCTATTGAGAGTGTAAACATGAAACCAAATGGACCCTTGAGGGTCCATTTGGTTTCATGTTTACACTCTCAATAGTTAAAATATTCATCTTGAATTACCTAAAATCTACACAATCAGATAATGTAAAAGAATGGTCATTTTTTTAATCTATATTTGCCTGTTATTTCCCAAATCAAGCCTGGTATTGTGAACAAAAACAAAATAAATCGTTAGTTTTGGTGTCTGTGGGGCTCTGTGGCTCAAATACTGAATAAATAGAGGGCCCGGTATCAAAAGGTTTGGTCTTACTCTTACTTTCGTCTTGAAATTAAATTAATATTACGCAGACTTTAGTTCAGCCTTTAGTCTTGGCCCTCCACAATATTTTATGTATCTCATGTGGCCCCTTGGGAAAAAATAACTGCCCACCTGGGTTAGGGTTAGGGTTAGGCCAATGTGGAAAGTTGTGCTTTCCACATTGGCATCTATCTTTAACACATCCACGTGGTTGCAGTGGCTAGTCTCCTTCTCCTGCTGTGTCTGCATGGTTGTAACTAAATCTCACATTGCATGGATGCATCGGCAACATATTCTCTGTGCTGTACCCCAAGGTCATTAGGGTTTGGGGTCCTGCAACATCATATACTTCACTCAGGTGACCCAGCCTGTGATCGAAGACCCAAAGTACGTCCCAGTATCTATCTATCTATCTATCTATCTATCTATCTATCTATCTATCTATCTATCTATCTATCTATCTATCTATCTATCTATCTATCTATCTATCTATCTATCTATCTATTAATCTAATCTAAACAACATTAAACTCACTTTCTCGCTTTTCCACTCAATTTGCCACTCACTTTCATGCATGTGTAGCAGTGCCTACAGCTTCTAACCCTTGGGTTAAGATGTTGGACTTTCATGTGGGAGACCAGAGTTCAAATCCTGGGGGTTACACATTAGGGCTGGGAATCGATCCGAATTCCCTAGATCGATTCGATTTCGATTCACAAGGTCACGATCCGATTCGATCCACGATTCGATCCGATTCGATTCGATATCGATCTATTTACAGACATAATGGAAATAAATACTGTCCAATAGACAAGACGGCCCCATGTGTTGAAACTAAAGATTTCCTTTGCTTCTGTGACCACGACCATTAATCTTCTAGTTGTGTAGATTTGGACTAATTCGCATGATGGATATTTTAACTCTTGAGAATGTAAAAATGAAACCAAATGGACCCGCAAGGGTCCATTTGGTTTCATTTTTACGTTCTCAATTTGGTTAAACAACTTAGCTGGGGACCATCTGGAACCCTCTCAGGGACCACTGGTGGTCCCTGGACCACCTGTTGAAAACCCCTGATTAATGAATACACAGTGAGACAGAATTAGTAATAGAGGGAGAGGAATGATGCTGTAACATTTTACCTGGGTCAAACACAAGCATTAATACTGCAACATACAGTATATTAGTGCAGTGGTTTTCAACCTTTTTGACACCAGGGACCACCATTTATTCAGCATTTGAGCCACGGACCACCATTTGATTTTCAGCCCCAAAGACCTAAAACTAAAGAATTATTTTGGTTTTGTTCACAATTCCAGGCTGGAAACTTGCAAACTAAACAGTGTAAACTTCTTAATTAAATAGTGCTAATTCAGATGATTATTATTTTTTTAGAATGTAAAAATGAAACCAAATGGACCCTTGCAAGAGTTACATCTGGTTAACAAATTTCCATCATTTAGCCTGGGGACCACCTGGAACCCTCTCAAGGACCACTGGTGGTCCCCGGACCACCTGTTGAAAACCCCTGATTTAGATGTCTACGTTGTAAAATAAATATTATACTGCAGTATTCGCGCGGCATAATTCACGTAGTTTTAGAACTAGGTGCTGCAGCTCACTTATAGGCTAATGCTCTGTGAGCTTGTAGATTGTATATTTATCGCGCAGCGCACAGCTGTTAACATTGCATCATACAGTAGCCTATACGCAGGATGCCGAGTGTGTGGGACTTAGCTCCGTGTGAGAGAACATTATAAACTTGGCTAAAAAGGCACAAATACTCCTGTCCAGATGGGAGATGACAATGGATTTGTTCCGCAGCAAGACGGCCCCGCGTCTGTGTTATATGTTTGGAGAACGTCGTGTGTCGGATGAAAACTCATTCGGTGAGAGACCGCGACTGACTGAATCACGGCTGCGCCTGCGTGTGCGTAAATCTTGCTCTGAGACTGACCGTTCTAATGTGAAAGTAATGGGAAAGTAAAAGTCTTTGGAGCGGAGCGTGCGTTCAAACTTTTGCCCGGATCTAACATTTCACAATTGGGGGGGCTTTATGAGGCAGCGTCATTATAGCGTCATTATATGAAGGGCGTTTAGGGGGGCATTCCCCCCCATGGCCCCGCTGTATAGCCGGCTCTGCAACACGAGCCTCCAAAAAAAGAAAAGAAAGCAAGAAAGGCGATCACTGACACTTTTTCCTCTCCCTCGACCATCGCTGCGTGTGATGGATATAATTGATAAAATACTGCAAAAGGTACACAGTAACAGCCTAATTTAACATCGATTCTCTCAGAACACATGCACAGGGCGCTCGCTGCGTTACAAGTGATCTCGTCGAGCAGCGAACACAAAGTGTTTGTGCTGTAACGCACGCATGTAAAAGAAAATAGTGCCAGCCGCCTGGAGAAGGTCGATCCACACATTTTTGAATCGATATCATGTTTTTGAGCGTGAATCGATATCGGATCGCTGGATCGATTTTTTTGAACCCAGCCCTATTACACATGCACATACCATCAATTGCGGCTGAATGGTGAGGGCTCTTACTGCGCAAACAGGCCACACTCTCAAAAATGACAACATACAGTATAAGAACATTAAAATACATAAACAAAATAGACATTTACCAGTTTGTCAATGTGGTGTCAAAAGTTAGTTAAAGTACAACAAGACATTTTCATATTGCCTCCATCTTGGACATATGCAAATTAGGTGACCAGACACACCCAATCAGTTCAAAATGTTTCTCATTGTCAAACATTCTGAAATGGACACCAAGTTTGCATTTGTAGCTTATCTGGTTCAGAAGTTTTCAGATGGCAGCCCTATTGGATTTGGCCACTATGGTGACCCTTGAAGCTCGCCAGCTCATGTGCCCTAGGTAAATCTTAACATGCCCTGGACTACACCTGGACCAACTGTGGTGGTTTTAGACCGATTAAATGCAATATCCCTGGGAGGAATATTTCGATAGGGAAAGGGCCTGGAGTAAAGAGGCCAATTATCACTATAAATTATTTTAAAGTCGTTTCTTCACAATTTTCTTTACATCTCACTATTTCATTGAATTCCTCATATATGAAAACATAAATGAAGACATTTCAGTCTATTTTTTTTACCTTGTTTGTCAAACATAATGTGTTTGCTAATGTTACAGCATAGTGGTGGCGCCATCTTTAAATGGTCCATTTTGAGGCCTTAGCAGCCATTTTTGAGCTTGGCATACAGCAGATTTGGATTCAGCATGCCTTAATACCCCTAGAAAACCTGTATGCCATAAATTAACACGATTTGCCTTCAGGGTTCATATATTTAGTGAAATAATCACACTTGTGCATTATCACCCAAGATGGCCGCTCACCTTCAGGGCCTTTCTGAGTCTGGTCACTGGATGGTAACCAGCAGGTTGCCAGTTCGACACTTCGACACTTCAGTGTCGAAGTGTCCTTGAGCAAGACACTGAACCCCTAATTGCTCCTGATGCACTAGTATGAGATCAGGAGATGGGTTCCACTGCCATCAGTGGATGAGTGTGTGTGTGAATGGGTGAATGTGATGCACAAGCTATGTAAAGCTCCTTGGATAAAGGCGCTATATAAATGCACCATTTACCATTTATTGGTATCCTTTGCGATGGTCAGTGCGAATCAAGGAGGAAGATGCTCCATCCCCACCATTGCTGCTGCATCAAAAGCAGTGCTGCTGCTGCAGCTTACAGTGAGTTGTCACCAGGAAACATACATAGTCGCACCGTCTTAAATTTATTCTCATTTACTTTATTTTCTATTTATCAACATTATGGCAGGCTGCGGTTCTCAAACTTTTTTTTAGCTTCTTCATCCACACACAGGGAGGATACACCTTACGCAAGAGAGACAGTCAATTTACTATGACCATATGATATAAAGTAGATTAGAATACTGAGTCAGCGATTTCATTAAAATGAGTGCAATGCAACCGCAGCTGCACGTTATGCGTCACTTTAACAGTTTTAAACTCCTTCGGGGTGGTTTCTCACTCAAATTCAATATTTCGCGGAATGGTGATGTTTTTTTAAGCATCCCTTTTAAGAATATTATATTTCAGAATGGTGGTGTTTCATCATGTTAACGTTGCTGGAGAGTAGCTGCTAAGGAATTTACTGTACACTAGAGTACTTCGGGTTAGCCCGAGACCCGGTAAAACCCGAGCACCGACCCGGCCCGTGGCCGGTTCCGGTTCCGTTTACAAGAAATGACATCCGGGCACAAACGGGCCGGTTCCGCGATGTCGCGGGTTCGTTCAGGCCGGTTCCTGCATGTCCCCTGCATGTCCCGGGTACAATCAGGCCGGTTCCGGGGCGTCTCGGACCTCGGGTTACACCCCAAACCCGGGGATTGGCCGCCACAGCTGTCAATCACCCTCGTCATCCCCCTTGTTCTCCTCCGGCCAGTGAGAGGCGAGCATTGAGTCACGTGACTTTAGCATAGCAGGAAGTTACTGCATACGTCATCATCACAACAACAACACCCCCCCCCCACACACACACACACACACACACACACGGCAACAACTTAACTATCGTGATAATAATAATTATTAAGATAAGCAATAAAGACTATGGTCTGCTGCTGGTGCGACAGAGACAGAACAACAAAGAAACCACTCTTCCACAACGGAGATATGAATTGTGTGATGTACCATCACGAGACGGCAGTTATAATAGTTGACTATGGATTATTATTTTTATTCACACACAATGGTGGAATAATGGCTAAGAAGAAAAGTACAGCTACTACTGGGATTCAACATCTAAAGACGACGTGGATTTATTTTCTATGCTATGAGTCGAGTCCGTGTTCAACATGCATGGTGTTCAACCATGTACAACTAACAGTAAGCTTCCGCCTTATTCATAATATACTAGTAGAACTCATTAAAGCGTTCGGACATTTCGGGTACTCGGACATTTACGGTTCGGACCCATGATTTCAATAATAGCACCGGGCTCGTCTCGGAGCCGGTTTGCATCGCCTCGGGCTTAAAACGGTCCGGAGCCATCATTTCAACAATAGTACCGGGCTCGTCTCGGAGCCGGTTTAAATCATCCCGGGCATTCAACGGTTCGGAGCCGTCATGTTAATTATAGCAGCGGGCCCAAAGCGGAGCGGCTCCGATTACGTCCGGGTCTGAACCGAGTCGGTTCCTTGAAAATGGACCCGTGAAGGACTCTACTGTACACACACACAAGCCAGGATTCCATAAAACCTTTGCGAAAATAGTTAGAGTATGTTAATTAAGTCGAAAAATAAAATTGGTTCATGAAATAAGCATATGTGGCACAGTGGTTATTTTTCATATACTGTATATATATATATATATATATATATATATATATATATATATATATATATATATATATATATATATATATATATTTTTTTTTTTTTTTTTTTTTTTTACTTTGAAGTAATTTTAGGCCTTACATAATATTATACACGGACTGCCTGCTTTCCTATTGAACTATAAGTCTGTTGTGCTGTGCAGAGGCTGTTCTGGCTCTGCTGTAGCAGAAATAATTAGACACAATAATTAATATAGCCCACAATCCTAATACATAATCTAGAGTAGACAACTCACTGTTTTCCTGAACCGGAGCGGTTGTGAGGCTCGGTAGCCTACTGATTTGGTGTCTACTTTGTGATATTGTAGACTACATCTGTAGCGCGCGACGCGTGCGATAAAAAAGGCTTGAACTTAAGCCTTTTTTTAATGAAATAATTAAGCTCGCCCATGTAAAAGAGCTCATGTGCTGTAAACATAAGACCTGTAGCTGCCCTGCGACTTTCATGAACAAACACAATGGGAGTCTATACTTACATTTTGGCCAGGGACACGGCCCTCGTCCGTTTCAAGTGGTTTTGTAGAAATGTAACTTACATTAACAATAACAATGCTCTCATCAGCAGACCAGAACTAAAAAAAGTGCTATAATGCGTGTCCAGTGCATTCCAATTAGAAATCGTTGTAGATGCTGAAATGCTGTTACCTATGCATTTTGAACCCCCCAAACCCCCCAAAAATTTGGCTGTGAGGTATCCCATATTCGCTGTGACGTGTCCCATATTCGCTGTGACGTGTCCCATATTCGCTGTGAGAGTCTGATTGTTGGCAACCCTAGCCAATAATGTATTATAACCTGCAACAATAATGCATCAATTTTAATTAATGTTCTTCTTGGTGGGACTGTGGCCACCAGTCCACCCACTTTCCAGCACCCAATGGCAGAGGCTGATCAGACCTCCACATCATGACACCTGGTTCAAGCTTCAAGTGATTGTTAGCCATTAGACACACCCAAAGGGCTCCAATTTGCATTGGGAAAGACAACACCAGCAAGCAAAACCAATACATTCTGGCCTATAGGATGCCCATGACCTACACATGTATCTAAGATATATTGAGGATTAAATACTATTAATAAATATCACAAATGATATGCCACCAAGTACTAATACTAATAAACAACAAATAATAATAAATAATAGTAATAATAATAATAAAATATAGCTGCAAGCAGCGATAAGACGGGACCAAGCAAGCAGCAATAAGGAGTCAGAACAATACGCACAAGCCACAGTAACATGGGAGCCTGAGCTTGAGAAATACATCAGCTAATTGTGGGAGCAGGGTAGGGTTTTTGAAGACTGACAGACTCACACTTTGGATTGTCAGTCGCCGGACTTGAAACCACAACATTCTGTTCCGAAGTGAACTATCCAGACTGAATAATTTCCTTCATTGTTGTTAACAGTATGGCAGTATGACAAGCACAATAAGCCATATGTAACCCAGGGTAAAACTGAATGTAATGGTAATGGTGGTTGTCACTATTTGGCCATGATGGTTTTGTCACTATTCGGCCATGTTGTTTTTTGTACTGCCTATTCCCTTCGCATACAAATCAGACAGGTTTTGAATGACACGTGTTTTCTGTGGTCACATGTGAATGTGACAAAATCTTCTCCAGAGTTAGAATGGCTGACCCTGAGACAAATTCCACAACCAGAAAGTGGTTATTATGATTCCTGTTACTTGCACCATAATGTTTGAGAAAATCCACAATCTCCTCATAATTCTCTGTTTCTATCACTCCATTTACCAACACCGCATTTGGGATTTTAATACTACGGACCAGTACTGCTTCAGAAGTAGGTAGTTTTTGAAGGATTAATTATAATGAAGAATAAAGACCCAAGATTATTATCGAATTATTTAGAAATCAAAGAAACAAAAACATCATAAATTCAACCAAGTCAGGTGTCAAGTTGATTGTCCAATGTTTGAGATCATTGAGTTTGGGATAAAATCTTTCAGTCAGTGTTGTATGGTAGGTGGAGGTTATGGAGTAGTCAGGGGGAATGAGTGTGGTTGTGAGCTGTGAGGCCGCGTTCACACTGGGAGGATCTCATGAAACTAGTGGTAGTATTGGTTTCATGGGTTCGTGCAACCATTTCCCACAATGCTTTGCGGGATGTGGGCAAGGCAGGAAATGAGGAAACAAATCCACATGTTTGCCTTGTAGTTCTCTTGTCCACTTGTGTTGGGAACATATTTTTGAGAAATTATCTGAGAGGGGAGAGGGGGGGGTGGTTTTGCCCCGGGTCCATACAATACTGAATGAATAAATGAAATATGAAATTCTTACAATAGCCTACATGTCAACTTTTTTTTTTGCCTACAACTGGTTTCATGTAGGCTCTTAGAGAAACAGGAAGTTTCTTCAAAATGACGTAATCCCCATAGGGATTGACTGGAACTGGTTGGCCGATTTGAAGAAACTTGAGTTTCATGGGTTTCTTCAATGTGAACACACGCTGAACTATCATTAGTGACAACATGGCTGAATAGTGACAGTCAAATAGTGACAAGGCAGGAAATGAGGAAACAGATCCACGTTTGCCTTATAGTTCTCTTGTCCACTTGTGTTGTAAAGAAGAAGGAACATATTCTTGAGAAATTATCTGAGGGGGGAGCTTTTGCCCCGGGTCCATACAATAGTGAATGAATAAATTAAATTTGAAATATCTGTAGTAGCCTACATGTCAACTTGGCCTACTACAACTAAACTGATAAAAGCTTGGAGAATTACAGTACAATTAGAAGAAATTGAAAAAAATGTGATTGGACACTAGTTAACAACAGTTGTTTAACGGCCACTTTGTTCAAGAAGTTAATTCCTTATATGGGAATCGAACCCAGGCCGCCATGTTGCAAGACCAATGTTTTAACCATTAGACTGTTAGGTTAAGTGATCAAGGATTGTACAATGCAAACCTTTTATTGGGTAGGTTACTACTGGAAATCTAGAATGACCCGGCCGGGAATCGAACCCCAGCCTCCCAGTCTCAGGGCGGACACTCTAACCACAAGGCCACTGAGTCAGTGCCATTACCATTACATTGAGTTTTACCCTGGGTTACACAAATGTAGCATATAGTTTGTAGCATAGAATATGTTTTTGGACCAGTACTGCGACAGAAGTAGGTAGTTTTTAGAAGGAAATTATAATGAACCATCAAGAACCCAAGACACTGTAAATTATGCTTAATTAAATTATTATTGAATTAAAGAAAAAGAAATGAAAACCACAAACAAATAAACAAATGCAAATTAATCAAATTAAACCAACGGATTCGACCCAAGTCAGTGTTTAGTCAATTGTCCAAAGGACAATTGACAATCAGTGTCATTGAGAGTCAGTGTGTGTGTAGTCAGTAGTCTGTGTGTGTGTGTGTGTGTGTTTGGGCATGGAGGGTCCTACTGTCCGGGTAGGACAGAAACGGAACAGTAGAGGTTCGCTTTGGGTTAGCTCAGCGTTGTGTTCACTTTCATCGTCATCATGATCAGATCGACGGTCGAAGAGTTAACTGGAAAAACCTGGCCTGAACAGAAAAAGGCCAAATTAAACATCTACAATAAACAATAAACTAACTGATCTACAAGTTCAAATAACAAAACAAATCAGCTTTCACAAATAATGTCAATATTATACCATCAAATCCAAACAAACAATGCCAAACAAAACAGATCAAACAAATGTTGCCAAAACAAAACTCACCAATTCGGTTCAGATTCACAGCTCATTCATGCTCAGTACGTTCACCAGTGGGGTTTGTATGTATGTCTAAAAGGATGTTAATCTGTGTCAGTATAATGCTTTATATTGCAATGTTTGGGAAAATGTTTGAGAGAAGGAGAGCATACAGACCTGTCCTCAGCCAGTGATGTGCACCTCACTGACTGAGACAGCGTGCTGGCTTTATACTGGGGGTGTGGTGTGTGTGATTGCAACCTGGTGTGACTGATTGGAGTGAATGATTGGTCAGCTGTGAGTGAGTGGTGAGCTGAGCTGTGAACTGTCACTAGTGACAACTTGTCCGAATAGGGACAGTCAAAAACGGACAAACCAATGCAGCCGAATAGGGACAATCACCATTTCAGCCAGTTTTACCCTGGGTTACATAATATTCAGTTAGCTAAAGCAATAAAAACAATATGCACAAATAAGCCATAGAAACATGGAAGACTGAACTTGAGAAATAATGTCATGCAATTGTGGGAGCAGAGCAGGGTTCACTTCAGTAGTGGGACGTGAACCCACAAGCTTTTTGTCCCAAGTCTGGTGCTCTACTGACTGAGCTATCAAGGCACAATGATTTGCTTAGTTGTTGTGATCAATCAAACAACCCTAACACGGCATCAAGCAGTAAGCTATATGAACAATATGCACAATTCAGCAATCCAGGGTTGGAGCTTGACACAATTGTTTCTCATTAGTCAAGGTGCATGTGGAAACAAGTTCCACATGCTTATTCCTCTCACATAATCTGGCACAATGTACTTGCTCCCGTGTTGCCAGAGAGAAACAAGCAGAAGCAGACCTTCACAAACCAGCAATTTTCATTGGCTTATAAAAACGTCATTTTTTGATGAAAACAAATTTGCTTCAGATCTTTTGTCCGGATGGGGACACAGTTCTCATGTTGCAGGTGTCATGCCAATTGATCAAAAATCCAGGCAGAAAATCAGGCATGAGCATTTTTTTCAAACTGCTTAAAATGGCAGACCCTCTGGGGGTGGAGCTTACCGGTCAAAGTTACAGATGTGTTCCACATGAACAAAGGAACACGTAGAAACAAGTCCCATGATTTTTGGCCGAACGAGGCCCGAGTTATGCTTGTTCAAATGTTTCAGTTTCAAAGAATTGTTATAGCGCCCCCATTTGAGCAATTGGAGTAAGACTGGTTTTGCTGCTATTTGGCATCCCCCTCTACAAAACTGTAAAATATCAGAAGCAGATTACGCTGCATGTGTAGATTAGGGGTATTAGAATCATTTTCACAAACAAGCAATTTTCATTGGCTCGTAAAAACATAATTTTTTCACTTAAAACAAAATTCACACTTTTCATATTCGTATGGCTCCAAAGTTCATGTGTAGGTCATTGTTATGCATTTTGATCAAATATTGTAGGAGGAGACGCATTTTAACTGTTTTACATATAATTCAAGATGGCGGCTCATCTAAAGGTCAGAGGTCAAAAGTCAAAATACAAAAGTTGTTGGGCATAAGCAGACGCATAAGTGAATATAAGTTACATTTCTGAGAGTCGAGCAGTTCATGAGTTATGAGTGTTTAAAGTTTGCAATTCCAGTTGAGTTTTACCCTGGGTTACACAAATGTAGCATATAGTTTGTAGCATAGAATATGTTTTTGGACCAGTACTGCGACAGAAGTAGGTAGTTTTTAGAAGGAAATTATAATGAACCATCAAGAACCCAAGACACTGTAAATTATGCTTAATTAAATTATTATTGAATTAAAGAAAAAGAAATGAAAACCACAAACAAATAAACAAATGCAAATTAATCAAATTAAACCAACGGATTCGACCCAAGTCAGTGTTTAGTCAATTGTCCAAAGGACAATTGACAATCAGTGTCATTGAGAGTCAGTGTGTGTGTAGTCAGTAGTCTGTGTGTGTGTGTGTGTGTGTGTTTGGGCATGGAGGGTCCTACTGTCCGGGTAGGACAGAAACGGAACAGTAGAGGTTCGCTTTGGGTTAGCTCAGCGTTGTGTTCACTTTCATCGTCATCATGATCAGATCGACGGTCGAAGAGTTAACTGGAAAAACCTGGCCTGAACAGAAAAAGGCCAAATTAAACATCTACAATAAACAATAAACTAACTGATCTACAAGTTCAAATAACAAAACAAATCAGCTTTCACAAATAATGTCAATATTATACCATCAAATCCAAACAAACAATGCCAAACAAAACAGATCAAACAAATGTTGCCAAAACAAAACTCACCAATTCGGTTCAGATTCACAGCTCATTCATGCTCAGTACGTTCACCAGTGGGGTTTGTATGTATGTCTAAAAGGATGTTAATCTGTGTCAGTATAATGCTTTATATTGCAATGTTTGGGAAAATGTTTGAGAGAAGGAGAGCATACAGACCTGTCCTCAGCCAGTGATGTGCACCTCACTGACTGAGACAGCGTGCTGGCTTTATACTGGGGGTGTGGTGTGTGTGATTGCAACCTGGTGTGACTGATTGGAGTGAATGATTGGTCAGCTGTGAGTGAGTGGTGAGCTGAGCTGTGAACTGTCACTAGTGACAACTTGTCCGAATAGGGACAGTCAAAAACGGACAAACCAATGCAGCCGAATAGGGACAATCACCATTTCAGCCAGTTTTACCCTGGGTTACATAATATTCAGTTAGCTAAAGCAATAAAAACAATATGCACAAATAAGCCATAGAAACATGGAAGACTGAACTTGAGAAATAATGTCATGCAATTGTGGGAGCAGAGCAGGGTTCACTTCAGTAGTGGGACGTGAACCCACAAGCTTTTTGTCCCAAGTCTGGTGCTCTACTGACTGAGCTATCAAGGCACAATGATTTGCTTAGTTGTTGTGATCAATCAAACAACCCTAACACGGCATCAAGCAGTAAGCTATATGAACAATATGCACAATTCAGCAATCCAGGGTTGGAGCTTGACACAATTGTTTCTCATTAGTCAAGGTGCATGTGGAAACAAGTTCCACATGCTTATTCCTCTCACATAATCTGGCACAATGTACTTGCTCCCGTGTTGCCAGAGAGAAACAAGCAGAAGCAGACCTTCACAAACCAGCAATTTTCATTGGCTTATAAAAACGTCATTTTTTGATGAAAACAAATTTGCTTCAGATCTTTTGTCCGGATGGGGACACAGTTCTCATGTTGCAGGTGTCATGCCAATTGATCAAAAATCCAGGCAGAAAATCAGGCATGAGCATTTTTTTCAAACTGCTTAAAATGGCAGACCCTCTGGGGGTGGAGCTTACCGGTCAAAGTTACAGATGTGTTCCACATGAACAAAGGAACACGTAGAAACAAGTCCCATGATTTTTGGCCGAACGAGGCCCGAGTTATGCTTGTTCAAATGTTTCAGTTTCAAAGAATTGTTATAGCGCCCCCATTTGAGCAATTGGAGTAAGACTGGTTTTGCTGCTATTTGGCATCCCCCTCTACAAAACTGTAAAATATCAGAAGCAGATTACGCTGCATGTGTAGATTAGGGGTATTAGAATCATTTTCACAAACAAGCAATTTTCATTGGCTCGTAAAAACATAATTTTTTCACTTAAAACAAAATTCACACTTTTCATATTCGTATGGCTCCAAAGTTCATGTGTAGGTCATTGTTATGCATTTTGATCAAATATTGTAGGAGGAGACGCATTTTAACTGTTTTACATATAATTCAAGATGGCGGCTCATCTAAAGGTCAGAGGTCAAAAGTCAAAATACAAAAGTTGTTGGGCATAAGCAGACGCATAAGTGAATATAAGTTACATTTCTGAGAGTCGAGCAGTTCATGAGTTATGAGTGTTTAAAGTTTGCAATTTCAGTTGAGTGCTATAGCGCCACCATTTGACCAGTGGTCACAGGCTTCGCATCATCACCGTTTGGCATCACCCTCTACCAGATTACCAATTTTCGCGAAAACCGACTGCACGGTTCAGCCAGAACAGCTAATTTTGGCGGAAGAAGAAAAAAGCAGTCAATATCAATTAAGGGACCAAGTCCACTTCGTGGACTGCTTGGTCCCTTAATAAACATAATACGGCCACGGCCGTTACAGGCCCTCCATGAGAGTGCCTTCCTCACTTTCTTATCCTTCCTTCCTTCCTTCCTTCCTTCCTTCCTTCCTTCCTTCCTTCCTTCCTTCCTTCCTTAAGCACACTGCACTTTTAAATCTAAAGTTGACTTGGCTTGCTTGCATGATACCACATGAGCAGTGTCCTATTTCAGTTTACATTCCTAAATTAACTGCTGCACCACCAAATAATAGCAATTATTTCAGGAATTATAGGCCACACCCACTTAATCAACCAATTTAATTGGACACAGGTTTGTTTAATCTATTATAAGGAATATCCAAAAATGTGTTATGACATTTGAATATGCCATTGAGTTTTTTTGTTTTGTTTTGTTTTGTTTTGTTTTGTTTTGTTTTGTTTTGTTTTGTTTTGTTTTGTTTTGTTTTGTTTTGTTTTGTTTTGTTTTGTTTTGTTTTTTTTAGTTAATGAAAATCTGCCCATAGAGAAAAATAACAATATGCCCAAAAAAATATAAAAAGCTACTCCTCTGGAAGTTCTATCATATTTTTATCATGTATTTATATTGACCCTATAAACATTTTAGTGTAGGTAAGGTTTTGCCGCATCAAGTGGTACCGACATCCTGTCTGGCCTATGGACTTAGTATCACTATTATAATGACTCCATGGCAACAAGCCTGGTTTTATCTAGCATCACTAGTATAATGACTCAAATATAGAATGATGTGCATATCAGTGCCCCCACCAGCTCAGGACATTGTGGTACTGCAGCTAAACTGTCCACAAACAAATGTCAAAGGCTGTGCTTCAGTCAGTCAGAACCATGCGCAGTGGACAGTGTTGACTGAGTGACATGTTGGCCCGGATGTGAGAGGACGCTGGCGCTTGTCTGTGCGCCGCTTCTCCTCCGCGGTTCTAGTTTAGATTAAACTTGATCCAGAACTTTGTGCAACTGTGCAAAGTTGCTCTTATTTTAGCATTAGTTTTAGTCACAACCTGCCTTTTTATCCTCTTGGAGCTAAACTGGATCGCAATTTTCACTGAACGCTTGTCGATCACTCACCCGCCTGCTCCACTGACTCCTCGCCGAGGAACACTACAAGCAAACCCGAATCCTTCCCCGACTTCCATCACGGAGGATTATCCGGACATTATATTGTCCTGCCGCGGCTCGGCTGCTTCTCAACGCTGTGGTTAGTTGGCGGCCTTAGGGCTAGCCGGCAGCCGCAGCATAGGCAGCTCGTTCGCCGGGTCCTGCTCTGGTTAGCTGGCGGCTTCAGGGCTAGCCGGCAACCAGTAGCCCGCTGCTTGTTTCCCGCTGTCAGTGGCACGATACGGAACGCTCCTGGATCCTCTCTGCAACCCACCACCGCTACTGTGAAGGCACTGCCTGGACATTCTTCCATCTCTGTCCTGGCTACGATCGCCACCTCCACTACGTCGCGGCGTCGGCCCCCGCTCCCCCACCACCATCGCCACGTCGGCTCCCACTTCCACTTCGCCAGCTAGTCCATTCACTTGCACCTCTCCCGGACATCTGCCATGTTGCGGATCGCCCTGCTGCTGCTGTGCCTGTGTCTCCATCTCCTTCGGCCAACAACTAACGTGCGGCCAGCGGCTAACAACGGCTCCAGGCTAACAACACTCATCCCAGCTGGCATCATGTCATTGAAATATTCCATCTCACAACTGCTCAAACTAAACAACCACATCGCCACGCCATCCCTCATCTCAGCTATTAAAACTCACGGATTATTACGCAGGTCCAAATACATCCACAGAAGTTCACGAAGAAAGTTTATTTACTCCCGATCAGACCATTACACGATTCCATCACTCTGGTCATACGAACGTGCTCCCTCTGCTCTACGTCATCACAACAACAACAACACTACACACGTGCGCCCCGCCCCCGCCTGTCTACGGATGCTGAACAAAGCACCACTGCCCATTCAACTCAATCCATGCCTCAAAATGTCCTTATTTAACACACGTTCCTTAACAGACAAAGGACTCATACTCTGCGACTTCATAACAGACAATAAAATAGACTTCCTCTGCATCACTGAAACATGGCAAAAACCACAAGAGTACATTTCTCTAAACCAGGCCACTCCCCCAGGTTACACCTACTTGGACAAACCACGTCCTGACAAACGTGGAGGCGGTTTAGCTGTCATACACCGCCAGCACATCAAAACCAGTCCAGTCACAATCCCATCCTTTCCATCATTTGAACATCTGGTCTTCAAATTATCCGGCCCAAAACCCCTGGTCACTGCCGTTGTCTACCGCCCTCCCAAACCCAACCCAGCCTTTCCCTCCGACTTTTCCTCATTCCTCACTCAGCTCTGTGCCATCTCACCATCAGTGGCACTTGTGGGGGACTTCAATTTCCACGTCTCAGTTAACTCACCGCCCGCCATAGAATTCCTGGACATACTAAACTGTTTCAACTTCACCCAGCACGTAGATTTTCCCACACACAGAAAGGGCCACATTCTCGACCTTATCTGCACCACTGGAACCACCATCAGCAATCTCTCCAACTCCGGCTCCACCCTCTCCTCCTTCTCAGACCACCTGGCCCTCATGGTGGACATTGACATCCCCACCCCCGCCACCAAGCACAAACGCCTCATCACCTTGCGCAATCTCAAATCCATCGAACCTCCCGCTCTTTCCTCTCTCCTGACCGACACAATTCCTGACCACACACTCACCCAGAATGCCTCTCCTACTGAGCTAGTCAACAACTACAACACCACCCTTTCCTCCTGCCTGAATCTGCTTGCTCCCTCAAAAACTAAAACCGTATCCTACACCCACTCTGCCCCCTGGTATACAGACCACCTACGCCTCCTTAAGGCTGAAGGCCGCAAGATTGAACGGTTGGCCAACAAAACAGGCCTAACCGTTCATTCTGAGGCCTACAACTCCCACCAGCAGCACTACAAGCAAGCCCTTAACAGCGCTCGCACTTCCCACTACTCCTCTATTATTCAAGCTGGCAGCAATAACCCCAGAACCCTCTTCTCCACCGTCAGCAACCTGCTCAAACCCATGGACACCACCACCTCCTCATTCACTTCCAGTAAATGTGAATCATTCCTCACATTTTTCCAAACAAAAATCGACAACATCCACTCCGAACTCGCCGCCACCTCCTCCACCACTCCGCCGTTTTCTGAACCCCCCACCCCTCCGTTCTCTGGTCTACCACTTACCACTTTCACTGAGATCACCATATCTGACTTACCTGCCATAACTGCCGGCATGAAGCCATCCACCTGCACCCTGGACCCCATGCCCTCCTCCCTAGTCTTGGCCTGCCTCCCAGCTCTAACTCCAATAATCACCAACATCATCAACACCTCCCTGTCCACTGGCTTCATTCCACCCGCTCTGAAAATGGCTGCCGTCACACCCATTCTCAAAAAACCCGGACTAGATCCAGACACCCCAAACAACTACCGCCCCATCTCCAATCTCCCCTTCATTTCCAAAATCTTAGAAAGAGCAGTCGCCACCCAACTCAAGTCACACCTGGACTCAAATCATCTGTTTGAAACCTTCCAATCCGGCTTCCGAACAATGCACAGCACAGAAACCGCCCTCCTCAAAGTCACGAACGACATTTTACTCTCTGCTGACTCCGGTTCTCTCTCCATCCTCATCCTCCTTGACCTCTCTGCTGCTTTCGACACAATCAACCACTCCACACTCATCTCACGCCTTCAGTCCTCCATTGGAATAACACACACTGCCCTCTCTTGGCTGAAATCCTACCTCTCCGACCGCCACCAGTTCATATCCATCAACAACTGCCGCTCCTCCACCTCCCCAGTCACCCAGGGCGTCCCCCAGGGCTCTGTACTTGGTCCCCTCCTTTTTATCATTTACATCCTACCCCTCGGGAAAATCCTACGACACCACAACCTCCAGTTCCATTGCTACGCCGACGACACTCAGCTGTACCTCTCCACCAAGACCATCACTGCTGCCACCCACTCCACCCTCACCTCCTGCCTCAACGACATTAAAAACTGGATGCAAAACAACTTCTTAAAACTGAACTGCAATAAATCTGAAATTCTTCTCATCGGCCCCAAGTCTCTCACCAACCCCACCCAGAACTTCACCCTCAACATTGACGGCTGCACTGTAACAACCTCCCCACACATCCGCAACCTTGGCGTCACTTTTGACTCTACTCTCTCATTCCTCCCTCACATAAATCAGATCACCAAAACTGCATTCTTTCACCTCAGGAACATTGCCCGCCTCCGACCCTCCCTGACTTTCTCAGCTTCCGCAACTCTCATCCACGCCTTCATCACATCCCGGATTGACTACTGCAACAGCATCCTCTACGGCTCCACCTCAAAAGTCCTCAACAAACTCCAACATGTACAAAACTCCGCTGCCCGTCTGCTCACCAGTGCACGCTCCAGAGACCACATCACTCCCGTCCTCCACGACCTACACTGGCTCCCGGTTAAACACAGAATACACTACAAAATCCTGATTACCACCTTCAAAGCTCTCAATAACCTGGCTCCCCCCTACCTCTCAGATCTGCTCGAACCCTACGTCCCCCACCGTCCCCTCAGGTCCAGTGAAGCCAACCTCCTGGCTGTCCGCAAGGCCAGGTACCGTGCCTGGGGGGACAGGGCCTTCTACGTCTCAGCCCCCAACCTCTGGAACGCTCTACCAATCCACCTCAGAACTGCCCCCTCTCTTACCTCCTTCAAATCAGCACTCAAAACCCACCTGTTCAGAACTGCGTTCCCCAACTGCGGCCCAGCTTAGTTCCCTTTCGGTTCCTTTTTTAGCCTTTTTTTTATGTTATTCTTATTGTTGTTTTGTTCCCTTGAATAAAGTTTGTCCGATGCTCTCTATGTAAAGCGCTTTGGGTACTTAGAAAAGCGCTATATAAATCCAAGCTATTATAAAGACTTGATATATATATATATATATATATATATATATATATATATATATATATATATATATATATATATATATATATATATATATATGAGGGGTGGTTGAGGCTGAAACCATTAGAGCACATATAATAATAATAATAATAAAAAAAAAATCTTTATTTATATAGCACCTTTTAAAACAGAGTTACAAAGTGCTTTACAATGTAGACAAATAAAAATACACAGGGGGAACATTTAAAGTGAAACAAAGCAGAACAAAATTCAAAGCAAGATAAGTTAAGAACAATAAGGGCAGGGAGAGAAAGAGAGATAAGTACAGGTTAGAGATGGTATTGATAAAAGGCTAATCTATAAAAGTGTGTCTTCAGAAGGGATTTAAATTGGGGGACAGACTCGGCGAGCCTGATCTCCAAGGGGAGCTCATTCCACAGGGTGGGAGCTGTGTAGGCGAAGGCTGTGCGACCGGTTTTATTCAGGGGGCGTTTAGGAATGGCAATGAGTGCTTGGTTAGCTGATCTTAAACTACGGGTGGGAATGTAGGGGGGGAGTAGGTCGGAGATGTAAGTTGGGGCGAGGCCTAGTCTAGCTTTACAGGTGGTGAGTAATATTTTGAATTTAATCCTGAAATCAACGGGTAACCAGTGAAGGGATGCTAAAACGGGTGTGATATGATCAAATTTGCTGGAACCGGTTAAAAGACGGGCGGCGGCGTTTTGAACTAGTTGCAGACTGTGAATGGATTTTTTAGAGAGACCGGAATAGAGAGAGTTGCAGTAATCGAGGCGAGAAAAAATGAATGCGTGAACTACTTTGGTTAGATCAGGGGTGGTCAGGAATGATTTTATTTTTGAAATGTTTCTAAGGTGGTAGAATGAAGATTGAATAACTTTTTTTATGTGTGGTTGGAAGGTGAGGTCTGGGTCAAAGGTGACGCCAAGGTTTTTGACAGTGGACTTTAAGTTGGGAAGTAGGGAGCCGAGGTTATTTTCGATATGGATTCTGGCAGGGGGGGGACCAAACACTAGAACTTCTGATTTATTGTCATTAAGTTGAAGAAAGTTATTAAACATCCAGTTTTTGATATCGGCTAAACAGTTGTGGAGAGTGGCTATGCTGTTAGTCTTGTCCGGAGTTATAGGTAGGTACAATTGTGTATCATCGGCATAACAATGGAATTGGATGTTGTAGTGGCGGATGATATGTCAAACTCAAGGCCCGGGGGACAAATCAGGCCCGTGAATGAATTATCTTCGGCCCGCGGGATGATATTGAATTAGTGTTAGAACTGGCCCATGATAAGAAATGCATGCAACTAATTGTTTTACTTCCTCAACTAAGTCTCATTTACTTTCTCAATTAACTATGATAGCAGAAAAAAAATCCCAGAAAAATAGCAGGTGTTCACGTCTCATAGCGTGCCACAGAGTGGCGAGCTATGAGTTTACATTCCTAAATTAACTGCTGCACCACACAGACCAGTATCTCCGGCCCTCGACTTGTATCAATTTTTCTATTTTGGCCCGCTTTGTATTTGGGTTTGACATGCCTGCATTAGAGATTATCTTGAGGGACATATACAATTTATATTGGTATGCTAGTTGTGCTTTAAGTGTGTAAGTCAATAGCCTGTAGACCTTGGGCTTGGTTTTGTTAGACCTGGCAACATGCACATCACTGGGTGAAATCAATGTTCAGTCAGTATGCACTGTATGTAGTACTAGATAGAGTGGATGTAATATAATGCACTAAGTCATACATCAGTTTATCAGAAATGGTTTTAAAGTCCTTCCATTTTTTCATTCCAGAGCAGTGAGTGGAGTCCACCAGGGATGGTTTTAAAGTCCTTCCATTCTTTCATTCCAGAGCAGTGAGTGGAGTCCAGACTGCAGGTGAAGATGAACTCTTCAGACTCATCCAGGACTGTCTCTGTTAAACAGGAGCCTGAAGACCAGACACACCTCGGTACGGTTCACGTGCTCTGCCTTTTTCTCCCACGTTATTCCCAGGAAGGGGAAAGTCATCTCCCAACCGTGGCCACGACCCATTCAAAAAGGGTCATGGCTGCGTTTGGGACATGATAAAGAGTAAAACCATTGTGACCGTTGCTAACCGTTTTAAAATGGTAGGGGCAGCTGTAAAAAGTTTACAACCTATGCAACCGTTGCTAACCGTTTTAAAACGATAGGGGCAGCTGTAAAAAGGTCCTTTCCTATATAGGTTGTGACCTTTTTTTAAAAAAGTCATTATTGGATGGATGAGATTAGGTTTAGGTGTAGGTTTTACTGAGGTTAAGTTTAGGGCTAAGTTTAGTTGCGACCGATTAAAATACAGTGAATAAATAAATGAACTTTGCTACCGTTTGGGGAAAAAGTTGGGGTTGTCAACCTCTAAAAAGGTAGTGATTGCAATATTGCCATACCACCGGCATGTAATGCATACCGCGGTATGGGCGTCATTACTGCAGTAAAATGAAAAATAAATAAATAAATAATAATAATAAAGATTATTTTCGACTTTTTGTTTGTTACCTCCTTGCGACATTGAGGGGTCAGAAAATGTGAGCACGAGCCCATAGACTCCAATATATTCCATAGGGTCCGGTTGTCCCTCTTCAATAGAAGTCTATGTAGAAGAGCTTCCAATGGACTGGCCCCATGAAGTGAACGGAGTTGTCGTTACTCTGTCCCTACTCTGTGGCTCTGCCGAGGAGAGGGCAGTCTTTTCCCATAATGTATTACGTTGTCTTGGCTGACGTGGAATTTGTTCAATATGTTGATGAGATAATAATAGACCTTGCATGCACTGGCAGCCATAACAGACCTTATTCAACCAAGCTCATTCAACCAATTAGAACAATCCTATAATCTCATTGGATTAAACAACATTAAACTCACCAACATTACAGCTATACCAAAAGCTTAAATTGTCCTCTTTGTACCCACAAAGTTTTTTGTTTCATCTAAATCCACTACAGACATGTTATGGATGTGCACATACTGTAATGCAGGAGACAGCAGCATTGGGTTGGCAGTGGTCTTGGGCAATATATCGGTTTTACCGTTTATTGCGATATTGGAAATCAATACAGAGTAATATCGTTGGGTCTATAAAAAATATAGAATACCAAATATCGTCAATACCGACATTATACTGTATTCTATTAAAATATGACACTTTGATTGTAGCCATACAAACAATTTTCATGTTACACACATGCCTAAAATAGCCCTTATTTGGGCTAGGCTTTTTGGAAGCAATGTATTTCCAACTCCAGTTTTTGCTAGGGATGTGAAAAAAGTCGGAAATCGACACGATTGTCGACACGTGTTCACGGCGACACGACTCCTCCTCCTCCTTCCCCCCGCAGTCTGTCTCAAAGAAACGGCTATGATCACTTATTTGCTTATTTTCTGGAACCACGGCACAAACACCTAAAGTTCACCACCAACGTTGTGAACATGTCACTGCTTTCTTGTCAAATCGCGAGCTCCAAAGCTTTAGTCTTAGTCCCAGACAAAAACCTTATGCGGCAACTGCGTTTTATATATATAGGGCGTTTAGGGGGGCATCCCCCCCCCCCCTGTGCACAGCCTTTTATCCGGCGCTGCAAATGCAATGTAAAAAAGAAAAAAGGAAAGCAAGAAAGAAGGCGATCGCGGACGCTCTTTCCCCTCCGCGTTATGGACTATATCTTTGATAAAATACTGCAAAAGGTACACAGTGACAGTAGCCTAATTTAACATCGATTCTCTCAGAACACATGCACACGGCTGCGTTGTGGGCCGTAGGGCAACATTTTGCATTGGGTCCCGCCGGCGCCGCGTGCTAAAAAAATAATTTAAAAAAATCGCTGCGGGCTAAAAAAATAATAATAAAAAAATCGACAACATTTCAACATTGGGCCGCGATTCGTCGACATTCCAAATATGTGTCGATTAACATCCCTAGTTTTTACCTATTTAGGCTGTTTGAACAGCAGAGCGCTCAGTTTCTGAACCCTCAATGTCACAATTCTGAGAACTAGGTGACTGGTGGACCTAAATAGGAACTAAATAGGTCTAGCGGACTCCCTGCTCAGCACCATGTGTGTAGTATTGGGTTTTAAAATATTTTCATGCCTCAGATTCAACATATAAACATAGAAATTCAAATTAATACTCAGACTGCTGTGTAATGCTTCTGCTCCTAGACATCCTGCACATGGTTGTGTGGAAAGAGGAGGATTCTATTAACCAGGAGAGAAGCCTCAGTCTGCTCCAGGAGGAACCAGAGCCTCCACACATTAAAGAGGAACAGGAGGAACCAGAGCCTCCACACATTAAAGAGGAACAGGAGGAACCAGAGCCTCCACACATTAAAGAGGAACAGGAGGAACCAGAGCCTCCACACATTAAAGAGGAACAGGAGGAACCAGAGCCTCCACACATTAAAGAGGAACAGGAGGAACCAGAGCCTCCACACATTAAAGAGGAACAGGAGGAACCAGAGCCTCCACACATTAAAGAGGAACAGGAGGAACCAGAACCTCCACACATTAAAGAGGAACAGGAGGAACCAGAGCCTCCACACATTAAAGAGGAGGAGCTTAAAGAGGAAGATGAGGATCTACTTCAAAGACCAGAGCAGCCTGATGGGTCAATGTTGACATTACCAGCAGTGAAAGGTGAAGAAGACATCTCTTCCCACTGCTCTGAAGTTGTAGTTAAACTTGAGTCTGACACTGAGGTCACTGAAGACAGTGATGATTCGGAGGAAAGCAGTGGAGACGACAATGACCAACGACGTGGCAAGAATTTCACTAGGTCAGCTTCTCTGCAGACACACCATGTTATCCACACTGGAGAAAGACCTTTCCAGTGTGAACATTGTGACAAGAGTTTCAGTTCATCTAGTACCCTGATTGCACACCAGCGTGTTCACACTGGAGAAAGACCTTTCCAGTGTGAACATTGTGACAAGAGTTTTCGTTTTCCAAGTTGGCTGCAAACACATCAGCATGTCCACACTGGAGAGAGGCCTTTCCAATGTAAACATTGTGACAAGAGTTTCAGTCTGTTAGGTAATCTGAAAACACACCAGGTTGTCCACACTGGAGAAAAAGGTTTCCAGTGTGAACATTGTGACAAGCGTTTCAGTAATATAAGTAACCTGAAAAAACACCAGGTTGTCCACACTGGAGAAAAACCTTTCCAGTGTAAAAACTGTGGCAAGAGTTTCCTTTATTCATCTGACTTGAAGAGACACCAACTTATCCACACGGGAGAAAAACCATTCCAATGTGAACATTGTGACAAGAGTTTTCGTTTTCCAAGTAGGCTGCAAACACATCAGCATGTCCACACTGGAGAGAGGCCTTTCCAATGTAAACATTGTGACAAGAGTTTCAGTCTGTTAGGTAATCTGAAAACACACCAGGTTGTCCACACTGGAGAAAAACCTTTCCAGTGTGAACATTGTGACAAGAGATTTAGTGGTATAAGTAACCTGAACAAACACCAGGTTGTCCACACTGGAGAAAAACGTTTCCAGTGTAAACATTGTGAAAAGAGGTTCAGGGACTCATGTGCTCTGATTCATCACATGCGTGTCCACACAGGAGAGAGGCCTTTCCAATGTAAACATTGTGACAAGAGGTTTGCTAACTCATCTGCTCTTTATCATCACATGCGTGTCCACATGCGACCTTTCCAATGTGAACATTGTGACAAGACTTTCAGAGAGTTGAATAGTCTGATAAAACACCAACGTGTCCACACTGTAGAAAGACCATTCCAATGTGATCATTGTGACAAGAATTTTAGTCGGTTACATAGTCTGAAGATACATCTGCGCATCCACACTGGAGAGAAACCTTTCCAGTGTGATCATTGTAACAAGCGTTTCAGTCAGTTAAGTAACCTGAAAAAACACCAGGTTGTTCACACTGGAGAAAAACCTTTCCAGTGTGATCATTGTGACAAGAGTTTTAGTCTGTTACATAATCTGAAAAAACACCTGGTTGTCCACACTGGAGAAAAGTGTAAACATTGAAAAGAGGTTCAGTCACTCCTCTGCTCTGAATAATCACATGCGTGGCCACATAGGAGAGAGACTTTCAGAGAGTCGAGTTCTCTGATTAAAAACACCAACTTGTCACACTGGAGGAAGACCTTTCCAATGAAAACATTGTGACAAAAGTTTCAGAGTGTCAAGTAGCCTGAAAGCACACCAGGGTGTTCACACTGGAGAGAAATCTTTCCAATGTTTACATTGTGACAAGAGTTTAAATCGGTTATATAATCTGAGGCATCTGACATGAATTAACACCAGGGTAATCACATCCACACTGGAAGAAGGAAAATAAGTAGAGTTTCAATATTTGTTGGGTGAAATTAACACAAGTTTGTTTTGCCATTTATGATTATTAATGGCAGTACAATTTTATATAGCAGAGGAAATTTATATTCTGGTCAATATGTTTTCAAAATTAACTGGTCAATAACAGGCTGAAATGAACTGAAATGAACGGTTTATATCCTGGTCAATAACAGGCTGAAATGAACTGGAATGAACGGTTTATATCCTGTTTAATAAGCGACTAGCCTGGCCTAACCTGGAGGAGCTGATCACCAACGTGTCGTGGTTTCCCGCTCAGCTCAAAAATACAGGTTTGTCCTGGATTTTTCAAAAGCATTTCCCACATTCAAAGATATTTTATTATAATCAAACCATAACTTTAATTTACGTAAGTCATTATTAACCAGCATTGCATTTCTGTGAGTTAGGTCATCATTTTTGCTGACAGTTTTCTGGATTTTAATTTATGATGTGATGTTAACGTTTTTTCTTCTCCAAAGTGACGTAATGCAATTAAATGCATTTGTTGGTAAAACAGCCTCATTACTAAATGCAAGACAAACGACTTTCCTCATCAAATCTTTCACTTAGATTAAATTGCCTCACATGTGCTTTTGCTGCTTTTGTATTGATCAAAGTGTGGGTATATGTAACCCACATGTAACACACATACTGTTAATACTTATTTATAGTGCATCTACAGTCACCACCGTACGTAAGTATTAAAGCTGGACTAATGTTCAGTAAGGTTTGTCCACAATTCCAGGCTGCATTTGGGAAACAAAACAAGCAAAACATACATTTCAAAATGGCTAATTCAGATGATGATGATTTTAACTCTTGAGAGTGTTAAAATGAAACCAAATGGACCCGCAAGGGTCCATTTGGTTTCATTTTTACGTTCCCAAGAGTTACATCTAGTTAACCATCTTAGCTGGGGACCACCTGGAACCCTCAAGGACCACTGATGGTCCCCGGACCACCTGTTGAAAACCCCTGGCATACAGGACCAACATGAAAACTATAATTAATAGTTTTTACTCCAGTATTACAGTGTCTTTCAATCAGTAAAATAAAATATGAAAATAAAATGTATTACAACAAGATGTTTTTGTCATCAATGGCATCAAATAAAGTGGTAATAGTGAAAAGGAACACGCCTATCCAAAAATCCCAACTTGGGTCGGGTGCTGGATTAAAAATACAGCATAGCTAAGCAAATCAAATAAATTCCGCACATCATTTGATGCTCCTGATTCTGAAATTAAAAGTAAGAATCAGAAGCTTCCAATGGTGTGCGGAATTTATTTTATTTTTTTAATCAAACAAAGTGGCCACAATCACCAGGGTATTATAGACAGATCAAGCAGCTATTTCATGCAACACCTATGATAAAGAAAAAGAGGATGATGCACCGGGGCGTGGCGCAAGCTGGTGTGGGAGGTTTTCACATGCGCAGTGGGGGACCGGAGATCTCGGCCCGCCGCGAACTCGGACCGAGCAAAAGTGCGGAGATCTCGGCTAGGTGGTGTGGAGAAGTCGGCTAGGTGGTGTGGAGAAGTCGGCCAGGGGGTGTGGAGAAGTCGGCCAGGGGCTGTGGAGAGCTCGGCCCAGGCCATATATCAACCACCATTAAGCCATTTATGGTTGATATTTCTTGCTGTTGTGACAATAGACATGCAGAGGCACCATTATCACTGCATATCAACCATTATCAAGCCATGACAATAGACATATAGGCACCATTATCACTGCATATCAACCATTATCAAGCCATATGCATGTTCAATAGACATGCATACCAACACTTATCACTGCATACCAAGCCATTATCCTTGATATTGGCTTGATATTGCCCTGCCCAGGCCATATACCCTTGATATTGCTTGCTGACAATAGGCATGCATGCATACCAACCCTTAACACAATCACCACAATCGAAACCAAATGTTAAATTATATCACATGACAGTCCCCAAAAATATAGACTTAGAAATGTAGACTTAGAAACAAAACAGTCAAACATACATACATAAGAAATGTCGTTTATTGAGGAAACAGTTTACAATTTCAACATTCTCATTCTCTAGTTGTGTAGACTTGCGTAGAAATTGCACAAGCAATACTTATAGCGTTTGCTTCATTTAATTACTGTACTGCAAGGCATATGCACATTCATTTAATTGATGTAAACATTACTATAGTGTGTGATTTGATGCATTTACATTGTATTTAAGGTGGACAAAAAGTAAGTAAATAACTGTAACCTAATGTATGTAAAGTATATTAACTAACTGAAATTAACCATATTGCTGGCTTACATATAAACCATACATACTTTGTTTATTTACCCCAGACTATGATTGAAATTAACCATATTGCTGGCTTACATATAAACCATACATACTTTGTTTATTTACCCCAAACTATGATTGAAATTAACCATATTGCTGGCTTACATATAAACCATACATACTTTGTTTATTTACCTCAAACTATGATTGAAATACATACACTAATAATTAAATGTTGAAGTTGAAGTTGTTGTTGAAGTTGAATAAGTAAATGAATAACATGCATATCAGCCATTATCAGCCATTAGCAAGCAATTTCACCTCGGGTCCAAGTGTGAACATAACATATCAGCAATTATCAGTCAATCACTTCACTTTTGCTGGACCAGGGAAACAAAGCAGTCAAAACATTCACTAGATCAACATGACAATTAATCTTCTACATTCTGTTGTGTAGCCTTAAAAAGTGCACAATAATAAGGATAATAATATACAAGGGCCTAAAACAGCTGACACTAGCTCACTAAGTAACTAACTATTCCACAGACATGGGCCGACCTCTCCACAGCCCCGGCCCGACCTCTCCACAGCCGCGGCCCGACCTCTCCACAGCCGCGGCCCGACCTCTCCACAGCCGCGGCCCGACCTCTCCACACGATTCGGGCCGACTTCGCGGCGGGCCGACTTCTCGTGCGACCGCTCAGTGTAAACAGGAACTGCGAAGATGGAATATAATACCAGCAGAGGTGCAAGGTAAAGAGTCCATGCTTCATTCTCGTTTGATCCAGCCAGTGCGTTTGTTTTTCTCCACTTAGCACCAGCCTTTGCAGATTTGTATTTGCATTCAGAACACAGACTAACATCAATAAACCGTGAAAGCATAGCAATGTGTACAAAACTCTGCTGCCCGCCTGCTTTCCAGAATCCGATCCAGAGATCACATCACCCCTGTCCTCCGTGAACTACATTGGCTCCCAGTCAAGTACAGAATTGACTTCAAAATACTCACCATCACCTACAAAGCCCTCAACAACCTAGCCCCCACCTACCTTTCTGAACTCCCCCACGCCACGCTCCCTCCCCCTCCCTCAGGTCAAGTACCACAAACCGATTCGTTCCCCCCAAGTCCATCAACAGAACATGGGGGGACAGGGCCTTTGCAGTGGCTGCCCCATACGCTGTGGAAGCCACTCCCTGCCCACATTAAAGCTGCCCCCACCCTGGATATTTTCAAACACAAACTTAGAACCCACCTCTTCAGACTGGCCTTCCCTACATAACCCGCTCCCTCTCCTTTGATCTCTCTTTTTAATCATTTTATTCTTTTATTCTTATTTTCTCAAATAAAATTGCTTTATTCATTATTTTTTCTATGTAAAGCGACTTTGGGTATCTTGAAAAGCGCTATATAAATCCTACGTATTATTATTACTATTAAAGTACTTATTATTACTATTAAACTGCTATTGCAGTGGTTCTCAACCACCTCAGAAAATATTTTCCTCTCACATTGCTCATCTCTTTCAATGCATGCAAAGGTTTTCATCTTTCATTATCCATAATGTAGCACTCTGGAAAAGGTGTTTGTGGAGGACAGTGGTCAGCCGCCAGACAGACTTTAGAAAATCTACCAGCCGTATCGATGAAGAGGGACTGGAACTTGCAGTGTGTCGGCATGGGGTGCTACTCAGTGCCTTAAATATGTACAGGGGAGAAATCTATGCATATTCCCTGTACCTGCAGCAAAAGCTGTCCAGCAGCCACATTGCTTTTTGTTTTGCATGGATGTAACCTGCAAATATTGGCCGTATCTGCAAAAGTTCTCACAAGCATGTCAGAGCTGAACCATCTTTTGAACATGAAGGCCTTCCTGTCTGTGTTTCATGCTTAAGCCCACGATTACCAATGTGATGTACGGAACATTGTCATTGTTTTGAACGACTTTATCTGAAAACTAGTACTGTATATGAGTGTCACAGCTTGTCATCTGCCATCATCTGAGCATTGTATTTGTTTTGTATTTACCTAGGTGAAATGGAGTACGTGGGCCAAATGAGGATGGAGCTGGTCAAACATTAGGAGAAGTGGTGGAGCAGTGTAACTCCTTCCTCTCCAGGATTGCAGTTACCACGAAACACATGTCAAAAGCAGGTGAGGTGATCACACACGGTGATAAAAACTGTACTTGGGATATAACATTTATTGTCGCCACCAGCTGAAACCTAAGTGTTGCTGTGTGTCATTGCATCCGTCTGTGTGTGTCAGGGCTCCAGGGTAACTACAGTAGTACTCGCCACCACAGATCAGTGAGCACCATCTTTTACTTTGTATAACGTGGTATTAATTCATGACCTTATCACCAAGGCTAGCAATGATTTTGTAGCTGAAGCATAAACGCCTTAAATTAAGCACATCACATGTAATATTTATATATTATTTGTCTCCCTGTCATGGTGGTATGATAACGACATTGGCCTGGCATTTATGTTCATCTGTGTACGGCGGATCTTCCTCCCCATTGGCCCAGCTGATGCCAAACTGTGAACACAGGGCTCCATTTGTTACATGCTAAACCCCTTATCCAAAATCCCTTGTTTATTTTTTACTATTTTGAAAAACTTTTTGGAATATTTCAACATGGCAATCTATTAACACGTTGTGAGCTTGTAGACTGGCCATTTAAACTACTTTTTTTTTTCTTTTTTTTTAAGTTTAAAAAGACAAAGGAGTTAAGAGATAAGGGGTTTAGCAGTGATGAAAATATAGGCCACACTCTCCAGATGCCAACAACATACCAGTTATTCCACAAGGGCCTAATGAGGGCAACATGAGGCTCTTAGAAGTTTTTTTGTAATGTTGATGACATTACAGGCCGCCCATCGCCCACCCTGACGCTGAAGGCCACCAATGCAAAGGATCACATCAAAGTGCTCGAATGGGAATTCAAGCCAAGCCTCTGAGAACAGCGAAAAAACCTCCACGTCGCCTTCACTGATGGGGCCAGCAGCACAAAAATGGTGCTTTTTGAGAAGGATTCAGCGAAGGTGAAGACAGGCAGTAGTTCATCCGGAACTACCGCGTGGCGAGGTACGGAGAGGTCTGCCTCCAATGCAGGGAAGAGACGGGTTTCTACGAGATCAGACCCCTGCAAGTGTCCCGGGACGTAGAGGAGGACAGCGCTGCGCTGGTGGACCCGCCCTCTCAGCCCATGTCCCTGTGGGACCTCCGCGGTGCCGGAGCCAATAAGCATCCAGGAGGAGGATTCATTACCCTTCAGGGGTAGATCACTACTGTAAGTGCACTTGTTTAATTATGTACTTGTAGACTGGACTGCTCAAATCGTGTCTTTATATAATTCTAACGTTTTGCTCTCCTCATTTCTGTCACATACAGATGGATGGCGCCGACCGACCTTGCCCATCATCCCAAAGGACGACTTCGCAAGTCTTTTCCCACACAGCAGCGCCTTTCCCCGAAAGGCATCATTCGAGTTCAATGACGATGGAACCATTAAAGTGGAGCTCTTGGACGAGGAGGAAGAGGAGGAAGGACTGATTTGACTGCTTTGACTGATTGACTATCTGACTGACTGACTGGCTTTGATTCACTGGTTGATTGTTTGATTTTGTTGAGGCTATATATATATATATATATATATATATATATATATATATATATATATATATATATATATATATAATATATATATATATATATATATATATATATATATATATATATATATATACACCATGTCACCTATAGGACTCAATGAGGAGTTTGATATCCGTCCTTTTCTGTAAAAAAGCCTCTCATAATGTGTTGACTTACTCCTAAAAAATGGTACCTAAAGTTGAAGCTTACACTAACTGTTATATTGTTTTTCAAGAGTGGGACTCAGTGCACTGACGACCAGACTGACTATTACCTAGCTTTTGACTAATGTTTTTAAACTTTTATATTTCTTTATAATCATGTTGTACAGGTAATCATGTCGCAAAACCAAACATTTTGATAATTTTGTTGTACATTTAATCATGTTGTAAATTCAAGCATTTCTCTTAATAGAATCATGTTTAGCTAGACATTTAATCATGTTGTAAATACAAATATTCCCTTAACAGAATGGAATCATGTTGAAGATGCCAAGTGGCCAATCATGTTCTTTCATTGCCATTGGTGCCACTTTGCAGTCACCAGATGGGACTAATGACTTGCATGTCTAGATGTTGTATATATTGCGTCATATCCTGTTTTGTTCTCATGCCTGATGAAGACCTGAACAGGTCGAAACGTCGCTGCTCTTAATCCTTGTCGCTAAATAAAACCTGGAGCACTTTAAAGTGAGTTGCGAGCCCCTTCTCTTTTTTCTACGTTTACTGTATTTTTGCAGTTTTTGGCTCAGCACCATTTGGGGATGTGCGTTATCTTTTTAACTTCTAACTTTTTAATTCTACACAGCAGAATGTAGAAGTGTACTAAAAACGTCTTTGAGTGTGGAAGAATAAGGAATTCTGTTTTCTTAATAACAATCAACGACATGTACACAGCTAGAGCTTTATTTATAGCCTTTACAATATAAAGCAATGGAGAAAAGAAAATAGGAAAACAGAACATAAACGACATGTTACCTTTCCATAGAAAAAAAAAGTCTTTGAGTGTGGAAGATTAAGAAATTGTAAACTATTTCCTCATTAAACGACATGTTTCTTCAGATTGGTTTATAGCATTGTGTTACTTACTGTTTCCCACAATTTGGAAATGAAAATTACGTAATTCAGATGTTTAAATATAATTCAACATTTTTTTTTTTTGCGCTCTCAAGAGTTACAGATCTATAAGGGTGCCCCCTTAAAATCATGTGATCCACCTGCATATCAGTAAAATGACTTGATAATGGTTGGTATGCATGTCTATTGTCACAACAGCAAGCAATATCAAGGGTATATGGCCTGGAAATGGCTTGATAATGGCTGGTATGCATGTCTATTGTCACAACAGCAAGCAATATCAAGGGTATATGGCCTGGGCAGCGCTTGATAATGGCTTGGTATGCAGTGATAATGGTTGGTATGCTGCTAAAATTTGATTTGCCTGACTCAACAATAGATTTTCCCCCCAGATGTCAAACTGTTCTGAAATGATGGATGATGTTGGTCATGAAAGGATAATGTTCTGAAAGCATCATGGGCAAAGATAATCAATGTCAAGATCAAAGAAAAATGTGTGCATGTGCTTTCTATATTCTACTTTTTATTCTGAACTGTAATTTCTACTGTATTTCCTGTCTAAAGTCTGTCAGATTTAATTCAATCTGTGACTGAATTAACTTGCAAGCAAATAAAGCTTAAAAAAACAAAAAAAACAAAAAACAATCTATTCATGTAATTATTGCTACCTAACACTTATTATGAGCTTTACATGGTGTATTATGTGCTAGGCCTTTCACAGTGCTAGAATTTCTCCACCGTTCTTCTCAACACCAGTGACTGGGGTGGGACGATTCACTCATCTCACGATACAATATTGATTTTTTTTTCCAAATCGATTAATATTGCAATCTAATTCATCAACATATTGCACAATTGGACAACTGGACTCTACACATGTTTCATTTGTCACTTTGCATGCATTGAAACAGATGAGCAATGTGAGAGGAAAATATTTTCTGAGGTGGTTGAGAACCACTGCAATAGAAAGTGACACTGTTTGTGCCACTTTAATAGTAATAATGATACATAGGATTTATATAACGCTTTTCAAAATACCCAAAGTCGCTTTGCATAGAAAAAATAATGAATAAAGCAATTTTATTTGAGAAAATAAGAATAAAATAATAAAATGATTGAAAAGAGAGATCAAAGAAGAGGGATCAGGTTATATAGGGAAGGCCAGTCTGAAGAGGTGGGTTTTAAGTGTGTGTTTGAAAATATCCAGGGTGGGGGCAGCTTTAATGTGGGCAGGAAGTGTGTTCCACAGCGTATGGGGCAGCCACTGCAAAGGCCCTGTCCCCCCATGTTCTCTTGTTGGACTTGGGGTGAACGAGTCAATTTGTGGTGCTTTTTTTTTTTTTTTTTTTTTTTTTTATCTTACGATTTTGTAACCCATTTTTTCACCCAGTGCCAATTCCTAATGTGATCCTGGGCTCTACACATCCTCCACCAACCTGGGGAGGCAGCGGACTGGCCTCATGCTTCCTTCAATGCATGAGGAGTTCAAGCTGCCTTCTTTTCACCTGACAGTGGGGAGTTTCCCTGGTTGGACGTAGCACGTGGAAGGAACACGTTATTCCAACCAGTTCCAGTCCCCTCCATCAGGAGTCCAGGATTACAGCATGTTTTTGTGAGGGTATCTACCCTAGGGGACACGGGGAGAACATGCAAACTCCACACAGAAAGGCCCTTTCGCCAACCCCGCCTCGGGTATGGGCACTGATGACGCGGAGGAGGAGACACGCCGCCAGCACCCACAGCAGCGCCCCTAGCGGGAATCGAACCCAGGACCTTCTAGCTGTGAGGCGACAGCACTAGCCACCGTTCCACCCGGTTTGTCGTGCTTGACCTGAGGGAGGGGGAGGGAGTGTGGCGATGGAGGAGTTCAGAAAGGTAGGTGGGGGCTAGGTTGTTGAGGGCTTTGTAGGTGATGGTGAGTATTTTGAAGTCAATTCTGTACTTGACTGGGAGCCAATGTAGTTCACGGAGGACAGGGGTGATGTGATCTCTGGATCGGGCTCTGGAAAGCAGGCGGGCAGCAGAGTTTTGTACACATTGCAATACTTTCACGGTTTATTGATGTTAGTCTGTGTTCTGAATGCAAATACAAATCTGCAAAGGCTGGTGCTAAGTGGAGAAAAACAAACGCACTGGCTGGATCAAACGAGAATGAAGCATGGACTCTTTACCTTGCACCTCTGCTGGTACATTCCATCATCGCAGTTCCTGTTTACACTGTGCATGTGAAAACCTTCCACACCAGCTTGCGCCATGCCCAGGTGCATCATCCTCTTTTTCTTTATCATAGGAGTTGCATAAAATAGCTGCTTGATCTAGAATACCATTCCTGGTGATTGTGACCGCTTTATTTGAATAAACAAATAAAAGAAATTCCGCCCACCATTTGAAGCTTCTGATTCTTACTTTTAATTTCAGAATCAGGAGCATCAAATGATGTGCGGAATTTCTTTGATTTGTTTAGCTATGCTCTATTTTTAATCCAGCACCCGACCCAAGTTGGAATTTTTTGATAGGCGTGTTCCTTTTCACTATTACCACTTTATTTGATGCCATTGATGACAAAAACATCTTGTTGTAATGCATTTTATTTTCATATTGAAAGAAAATTGTTGTTTTATGGAAAATGCATATTTTATTTTACTAATTGAAAGACACTGTAATACTGGAGAGTAAAAACTATTAATTATACTTTTCATGTTGGTCCTGTATGCTATGCATACAGGTCAGGTTCTTTGGATGAGTCTGGAGTGTGTGTTGTAGGTGCACCAAGAATGGTGAGCTACTGACCCAGGATGAACAACATTGCATGCGAAGACACCAGATTTTCCTTGAAGGACCTAAACCACCACTCTGTCCATACGGTCCTATCTGTGTGGTAGGACTGAACTGATTGCATAGCACAGCGTGATACTGGACCAAATGGTGTCACACTGTAAACCAGGGGTGCCCAACCTTTTTTGACCCAAGATCTACTTTTCAGCAGCCAACCCCTCCGGGATCTACCAGTCCAATATCAACATTTCAAACCACACGCATCATTGCCAGCCTGCAGTAACTTCACAACAACACAACACTACTTTGTTTTACCACTTTACTTTATGTCCATATAAGCATAAAGTACAACAGACTTGTCATAAATAGGCCTACAACAGACTTGGTCAAACACTGCCATTGCAAATGCAATCATAATAAGAACAGTCCAGAATAGTCCATTATAAGTTGCAGAACAGTCCATTACACGTTGCAGAACAATACTGTTGGCATAATTCACAGACAGCAGACAACAATCCTCCAAATGAGCCGCTTCGTAGACAGACGGACACACACACACACACACACACACACACACACACACACACACACACACACACACACACACACACACACACACACACACACACACACCGCTCTTTTTCTTTTCCACCCCATTTTTTTTCTCCCCCCCCCCCCCCCCCCCTCATCTCCCGAGATCTACTCGTGATCAGGCCGAGATCTACTGGTAGATCCCGATCTACAGGTTGGGCTCCCCTGCTGTAAACACACAACACTTTACACATTAACGCTATTACACCACAGCGGTTGGTGTGGTTGGATGGTCACTCATATCCATCCATATGGTTCATTCTGAGTCTGTAAAGTAATTGTTTTGATTTGAAGGTGATTTATTGTAAAATTCTGTATGGTAACCCAGGGTTCATGGATCCAGTAATCATGTAACATTAATCATACAGTAAAAGGTTCTTTACAAGATAAAGATAGTTAAACATTATTCATTTGAGGGGTATAATCTACTGGTGTGTTCTCATTTAATTACAATGCTCCCAGAGCCAAACCTTACTGAACATTAGTCCAGCTTTAATACTTACGTGCGGTGGTGACCGTAGATGCACTATAAATAAGTATTAACAGTATGTGTGTTGCATGTGGGTTACATATACCCACACTCTGATCAATACAAAGGGCACGTTCGGAAATAGCGCACCGGAGCACACTCGCCTATTAGTTTGCATTGCTCAGTGTACTCAGTGTGCGCAATTTCCGAACGCGCCCATAAGCAGCGAAAGCACATGTGAGGCAATTTAATCTAAGTGAAAGATTTGATGAGGAAAGTCGCTTGTCTTGCATTTGCAATGAGGCTGTTTTAACAACAAATGCATTCAATTGCATTACGTCACTTTGGAGAAGAAAAACGTTAACATCATATCATAATCTAAAATCCAGAAAACTGGCACCAAAAATGACCCAACTCACACAAATGCAATGCTGGTTAATAATGACTTACGTAAATTAAAGTTATGGTTTGATTATAATAAAATATCTTTGAATGTGGGAAAGAGTTCATGCTTTTTGAAAAATACAGGACAAATCTGTATTTTTGAGCTGAGCTGGAAACCAATTTATACAGTCAGGAGGGGGATGGTGACCAGCATGAGGAGAATGGTACATTCTAAAACTAAGCAGTTTCACCAAAATAATAGGTAAATAAAACTAGCAAACGCACAAAATAACAAAAAAGTAGAGGTTGGTTTTACAGAGACATATAGCTGTGTGTAATTAGCTTGAGGGATTTGCAAGCATTGGGGGCACACACAATTACACCAACATACTTGCATTGGGGGCACACACAATTACACCAACATACTAAGTTAACTCAGCCTATTTGATAATAAACCTGTACGTTTCAAAACATTAAATGATTACAACCCAAAACAGTGAAAGGGAATACTCAACACCCAGAAAATGTGTATTGAGAAAAAAGACAAAGAGAAAATCAAGTTAATCTCATTCACTTAATTCAGTTCAGTTAATTTCAGTCATATATTAGCCTTGACACCCAGGCTTTCATTTTCGAGCAGACTGAATATTAGTCCAGCTTTAATACTTTCCACTACTGTATATATCCACTATATAAGTATTAACAGTATGTGTGTTACATATACCCACACTCCAATAACTGATCAATACAAAAGACGTAAAGCACATGTGAGGCAATTTAATCTAAGTGAAAGATTTCGAGTAAAGTTGTTTAGCATTTAGTAATGAGGCCGTTTTAACAACAAATGCATTCAATTGCATTATGTCACTTTGGAGAAGACAAACGTTAACATCATAAGATCAAGAGAAAATCAAGTTAACCCCATTCTCTTAATTCAGTTCACTTAATTTCAGTCACGCATTAGCCTCGACACCCAGGCTTTCATTTTCGTCTGTGTTAAGCGAAAACGGAAAGCCTGGACTAATATGTCCGCCAAATGATGTGACATAGCACAGCAGTGGAGGGGCAGGGGAGGAGCCGGGGATGACGACACGTTGGTGATCAGCTCCTCCAATCTCGGAAGGCACCCTGCCCCCCCCAGGCCAAAATTATTTCAGGTTAGGCCAGGCTAGTCACTTATTGACCAGGATATAAACGTTCATTCCAGTTAATTTCAGACACTTATTGACCAGGATATAAACGTTCATTCCAGTTAATTTCAGACACTTATTGACCAGGATATAAACCGTTCATTCCAGTTAATTTTGAAAACGTATTGACCAGAATATAAATTTCCTCTGCTATATAAAACTGTACTGCCATTAATAATCATATATGGCTTGTGTTAATTCCACCCAACAAATATTTAAACTCTACTTATTTTCTTTCTTCCAGTGTGGATGTGATTACCCTGGTGTTAATTCATGTCAGATGCCTCAGATCATATAACCGATTTAAACTCTTGTCACAATGTAAACATTGGAAAGATTTCTCTCCAGTGAGAACACGCTGGTGTGCTTTCAGGCTACTTGACACAGTGAAACTTTTGTCACAATGTTTTCATTGGAAAGGTCTTCCTCCAGTGTGACAAGTTGTTTTTTTTTATCAGAGAACTCGACTCTCTGAAAGTCTCTCTCCTATGTGGCCACGCATGTGATTATCCAGAGCAGAGGAGTGACTGAACCTCTTTTCAATGTTTACACTTTTCTCCAGTGTGGGCAACCTGGTGTTTTTTCAGGTTACTTAACTGACTGAAACTCTTGTTACAATGATCACACTGGAAAGGTTTCTCTCCAGTGTGGCCGCGCAGATGTATCTTCAGACTACGTAACCGACTAAAACTCTTGTCACAATGATCACACTGGAAAGGTTTCTCTCCAGTGTGGCTGCGCAGATGTATCTTCAGACTATGTAACCGACTAAAATTCTTGTCACAATGATCACATTGGAATGGTCTTTCTATAGTGTGGACACGTTGGTGTTTTATCAGACTATTCGACTCTTTGAAAGTCTTGTCACAATGTTGACATTGGAAAGGTCGCATGTGGCCACGCATGTGATGACAAAGAGCAGATAAGTGACCAAACCTCTTTTCACAATGTTTACACTGGAAAGGTTTTTCTCCAGTGTGGACAACCTGGTGTGTTTTCAGGTTACCTAGATGACTGAAAGTCTTGTCACAATGTTCACACTGGAAACGTTTTTCTCCAGTGTGGACAACCTGGTGTTTTTTCAGGTTACTTGCAAGACCGAAACGCTTGTCACAATGTTCACACTGGAAACGTTTTTCTCCAGTGTGGACAAGCAGGTGTGCCTTCAGCCGAGATGAATACCTGAAGCTCTTTTCACAATGATCACATTCTAATGTTTTTTCTCCAGTGTGGATAAGTTGGTGTTTCTTCAGGTCACATGAATGTCTGAAACTCTTGTCACAATCTTTACAGTGGAAAGGTTTTTCTCCAGTGTGAACACACTGGTGTGTATTTAGGTTAGTTGATCGACTGAATCTCTTGGTACAATGTTGACACTGGAAAGGTCTTTCTCCAGTGTGGATAACATGGTGTGTCTTCAGAGAAGCTGACCTAGTGAAATTCTTGCGACGTCGTTGGTCATTGTCGTCTCCACTGCTTTCCTCCCAATCATCACTGTCTTCAGTGACCTCAGTATCAGACTCAAGTTTAACTACAACTTCAGAGCAGTGGGAAGAGATGTCTTCTTCACCTTTCACTGCTGGTAATGTCAACATTGACCCATCAGGCTGCTCTGGTCTTTGAAGTAGATCCTCATCTTCCTCTTTAAGCTCCTCCTCTTTAATGTGTGGAGGCTCTGGTTCCTCCTGTTCCTCTTTAATGTGTGGAGGCTCTGGTTCCTCCTGTTCCTCTTTAATGTGTAGAGACTCTGGTTCCTCCTGTTCCTCTTTAATGTGTGGAGGCTCTGGTTCCTCCTGGAGCAGACTGAGGCTTCTCTCCTGGTTAATATAATCCTCCTCTTTACACACAACCATGTGCAAGATGTCTAGGAGCAGAAACAATACACAGCAGTGTGAGTAGTAATTCTAATTTCTATGTTACTTGAATCTGATGCATGAAAATATTTTAAAACTCAATACTACACACATGGTGCTGAGCAGGGAGTCCGCTAGACCTATTTAGTGCCAGTAGCCAAGACTCAATTTGTTAGTGTCTAGACTACACATCAGAAACATATAGGCTACCTCAATGCATATTTACCTACGCAAGTAGAGCAAGCGAGTCCAAGTAAATATACACAAAAGCGAGTCTAAAAGGAACAATACTCAAATATACTGTATTTAGTTTTTTTTTTTTTCTTGATACTATAGAGTAATTATTCAACTGTGCATGTGAAACTCTCATCTGATTGTATGGGAAGAGAGATGGATCACTCCGCTTTAGTTTAGTTACACACAGTGGAAAAAATATTTGGGAGAACAAACATATTTCATGGTTTAAGTATTTGAGTGAGTCTGAATTTGATGCTCAACAAAAGCAATAAACCCTTCCATAGAATTATTGTGTTTTCCATCACAATATCTGATAATGGTTGTTGTTGCAAAGTAAGATATTTGAGGTCATCACATTACAGACAGGAGTACAGCCGACCCAGTCGGCCACAACTATTCTTATATTTTGACTGACAAAATGCCAGTGCATGCATTCTATCTCAGATCAAATCGACCATTTACTGACCTTCCTTTATTGGCCCTGCATAATCATGCATAATAACCACTTTAATACTTGTGCTATTTAATATTATTGCTAACAGGACATCCCTGTAGATTTTCTCCATGGTTGAGGGATATATTGACCATATTCAGGCAGCGGCCATCTTGCCAACAGAGTTTGGAGGCGCTTGCTTTCAGTAAAGCAACCTGCCAATTAGTCTTGAGCGGTATTGTTTTTTTATATCGGTATTGATAACGTGTTACTTCGCTTGATATTCGATATTACCGGTATTGATTACTAGATGGCAATGGCGTGCAATCAGAGTCAGACACGTTCCACCAGTCACCTAGTTCTCAAGAGTTGTGACATTGAGGGTTCAGAAACTGAGCGCTCTGCTGTTCAAACAGCCTAAATAGGTAAAAACTGGAGTTGGAAATACATTGCTTCTAAAAAGCCTAGCCCAAATAAGGGCTATTTTAGGCATGTGTGTAACATGAAAATTGTTTGTATAGCTACAATCAAAAGTCTCATATTTTAATAGAATACAGTATAATGTCGGTATTGACTATATTTGATATTCTATATTATTTTTATTGACCCAACGATATTACTCTGTATTGATTTCCAATATCGCAATAAACGGTAATACCGATATATTGCCCAAGACCACTGCCAATCCAATGCTGCTGTCTCCTGCATTACAGTGTGTGTACAATGTGCACATCCATAACATGTCTGTAGTGGATTTATATGAAACAAAAAACTTTGTGGGTACAAAGAGGACAATTTAAGCTTTTGGTATAGCTGTAATGTTGGTGAGTTTAATGTTGTTTAATCCAATGAGATTATAGGATTGTTCTAATTGGTTGAATGAGCTTGGTTGAATAAGGTCTATTATGGCTGCCAGTGCATGCAAGGTATATTATTATCTTATCAACATATTGAACAAATTCCACGTCAGCCAGGCAAACGTAATACATTATGAGAAAAGACTGCCCTCTCCTCGGCAGAGCCACAGAGTAGGGACAGAGTAACGACAACTCCGTTCACTTCATGGGGCCAGTCCATTGGAGGCTCTTCTACATAGACTTCTATTGAAGAGGGACAACCGGACCCTATGGAATATATTGGAGTCTATGGGCTCGTGCTCACATTTTCTGACCCCTCAATGTCGCAAGAAGGTAACAAACAAAAAGTCGAATATATTCTTTATTATTATTTATTTATTTATTCATTTTACCGCAGTAATGACGGCCATACCGCGGTATGCGTTACATGCCGGTGGTATGGCGATATTGCAATCACTACCTTTTCAGAGGTTGAAAACCACAACTTTTTTCCCAAACGGTAGCAATGTCTATTTATTTATTTACTGTATTTTAATCGGTCGCAACTAAACTTAGCCCTAAACTTAACCTCAGTAAAACCTACACCTAAACCTCATCTCATCTATCTAATAATGACTTTTTTTTTTTTTAAAAAAAGGTCACAACCTATATAGGAAAGGACCTTTTTACAGCTGCCCCTATTGTTTTAAAACGGTTAGCAACAATTGCATAGGTTGTAACCTTTTTACAGCTGCCCCTACCATTTTAAAATGGTTAGCAACGGTCACAATGGTTTTACTAGTTATCAGGTCCCAAACGCAGCCGCAACCCTTTTTGAATGGGTTGTGGCCGGAGATGACTTTCCCCTTCCTGGGAATAACGTGGAAGAAAAAGGCAGAGCACATGAACCGTACCGAGGTGTGTCTGGTCTTCAGGTTCCTGTTTAACAGAGACAGTCCTGGATGAGTCTGAAGAGTTCATCTTCACCTGCAGTCTGGACTCCACTCACTGCTCTGGAATGAAAGAATGGAAGGACTTTAAAATTTCTGATAAACTGATGCATGACTTAGTGCATTATATAACTTCCACTCTATCTAGTACTACATACAGTGCATACTGACTGAACATTGATTTCACCCAGTGATGTGCATGTTGCCAGGTCTAAAAAAAAACAAGCCCAAGGTCTACAGGCTATTGACTTACACACTTAAAGCACAACTAGCATACCAATATTCCAATATGAATTGTATATGTCCCTCAAGATTATTTCTAATGGTTTCAGCCTCAACCACCCGTCATATAACAAGTCTTTGACATTTGTTTGTGGACAGTTTAGCCGCAGTACCACATTGTCCTGAGCTGTAGGGGCACTGATATGCACATCAATCTATTTTTGAGTCATTATACTAGTGATGCTAGATGAAACCAGGCTTGTTGCTATTGAGTCATTATAATAGTGATACTAAGTCCATAGGCCAGACAGGATGTCGGTACCACTTGATGCAGCAAAACCTTACCTACACTAAAATGTTTATAGGGTCAATATAAATACATGATAAAAATATGATAGAACTTCCAGAGGAGTAGGTTTTTATAGTTTCTGGGGCATTTTGTTATTTTTCTCTATAGGCAGATTTTAATAACTAAAAAAAACAACAACTCAATAGCACATTCAAATGTCATAACACATTTTTGGATATTCCTTAAATATTAATTTAATCCTATAAGATTAAACAAACTTGTGTCCAATTAAATTGGTTGATTAAGTGGGTGTGGCCTATAATTCCTGAAAGAATTGCTATTATTTGGTGGTGCAGCAGTTATTTTAGGAATGTAAACTGAATGGGACACTGCTATCATGTGGTATCATGCAAGCAAGCCAAGTCAACTTTAGATTTAAAAGTGCAGTGTGCTTAAAGATAGGATAAGTGATTTGAAATTCATGGTGTAGTAGTACCAGCCTGGTGCACTAGGGGCGCCCAACAGTAGCTACACTATGTGAACCTGCTGCTCGATCCTGATTGGAGGAGAATTCACCCACCACCTGGGGAACTTTTATTAGCTCCTCTGCTAACGTGGGGGAGGGGGAAACTCCATGTATGGTTTCCACACCTTATAATAGAGCATTTTAACAGAAAAAAAAGTGAGGAAGGCACTTGCATGGAGGGCCCTAAAGGGCATGGTGAGTGTATGGAACTCCAACCTCCCCGTCAAATCAAACTCAGCTTCTTCTGTACAATGGTAGTCTGTTCTTTTATATGGCAGTGAATGCTGGACAATAAAGGCAACCCTAAAGAAGTCTCTAGACCAGGGGTGGCCAACCGGTCACAGACTAAGAGCCGCATTTTTCACTGTGTTCCTGCAAAGAGCCACAGGCTAAATGATGGAAAGTTGGTTAGCCAGATGTAACTCTTTGAGAGCGTAAACATGAAACCAAATGGACCCTTGCGGGTCCATTTGGTTTCATGTTTACGCTCTCAAGAGTTAAAATATGCATCATGTGAATTATCCCAAGTCTACACAACTAGAGAATGTACAGTTGTAAAAGATTAATGGTCATTTTGATCTGTATGTTTGACTGTTTTGTTTTCTCTGAAATCCAGCCTGGAATTGTTGACAAAAGTAAACAGAATCTTTAGCTTTGGGGTCTGTGGAGCTAAAATGTCATCAAATGGTCGTTTGTGGCTCAAATCAAATTCTGAATAAATGTTGGGCCCTGGAATAAAAAAAGGTTGAAAATCACTGGTATATGAAATGCATGACTGCGCCAGGCCAAGCGTTTACGGTTTCATGTGGAAGCCCCTTAAGAGCCGCATGTAACCAGCTGAAGAGCCGCATGTGGCTCGCGAGCCACGGGTTGGCCACCCCTGCTCTAGACCAACAAGACCATGGGCGAGGGAATACCAAGGGTGAGACAGAAAATAGCAGCCATTGGAATAAAACAGGACACACAGTCCAAACACCTGGGGGAACCAACACAAAGGCTTCAGTCAAACAATGTGCCACTGCTGCCGCATAGGTAGATGTACTCAAGAAAGATGCAGGAGCTTAAATCACAACTGAGCTGGCCAGATGTATGGACAACCGGTTTATTGTAGGGATGCCTCGATGACACTTTTTCCAATGCGATTCGATTTCGATAAATTAGTGCCAAAAGCGATTTGATTTTCGATAAATTTCGATTTCGATTTAATTTCGATTCGATATCGATCCAGCACATATTTAATTCTGTATGATGTTGTATATCTGGCATATCTTTTTCTTTCAGGCCCAAGATGGTACAAATGGAACCAAATGGACCCGCTAGAGTCCATTTGGTTCACATTTGTATCTTCTCAGGAAAATTTAGAAAATGGGTGGAATTCCCCTTTAACATTTTTCTTTTTTCTGGTAGTGTCTGTTCACTGCACTAAGAACTGAGTGGACCCCCCCCCCCCCCCCCCCCACACACACACACACACACAGCAAAACTGCAAGTTGCAATACTGTCCAAAACTAGTCCAGGGTTAAATTTCACTCATTCTGCCTGGAGAATACAATGCTACCATTGGTAGCATAGCCTAATAGCAGACAGAGAGAGACAGACACACACATACAGGCAGTTACACAGGCAAGCATACAAAGCGAGACACACGGACAAGCGTGCGCGCACACACACACACACGCACACAAAATGCCGGCGCGTTATTCCACAACCACCACTAGCTCCGACGGACCCCCACTCTCTGCTCCGTCCCTCCGTCACAGAGAGTGGGGGTCCGTCGGAGCTAAACCACCACCACAAAACAGTGCATGGAACGGTAGAACTATCACCACCACTATTCCAAACTTCTCTTCCTCCCCACCCCCGAGTCCCGACACCTCGAGTGGTTTATGAGGTTGGTCGTATTATGGCGATTAGACGCATGACCACCGCGTGCGACTTTGCAAGTGATGCATTTCGCTGTCAGTGCTTTCTCATTTTCTAAAATGAGAAAGCACTGAAACACAGCCAAACCGCCGACATGACTGCTTGATGGGTGCTTTGCGAACTTGCTAAGTTGCTAACTAGCAACAACAACAGCTCTCCCTGTAGCTCTCATAGAGTAATAAAATAACAGAGACCGGACTGGAGCGACAGCCCCGGCCCCTTGCCGTTCATTTCAATGCAAGTTGCTCATTGGCGCTTTGAAGCACCCGGAAGACCGCCGGAAGTGCGCCTATTTCCGCATTTGACCACCAAAATTTGGTGGTCAAATGCGGAAGTATTTCTCCATGAACGCGCCCGAAGCAAGGGATTATGGGAACCATGAACGAGCGCCGTCGCGCACGAGCAAAGGGAAAAAAAACATCAAAAAGCATCAAAAACAAGCTTGTGGGTTTGCATTGAGCTTATTATCTGTCATATAATACATCCGTTGTGTTTTGAGAGGTAGTATATGACGTGAGGACCGCTGGTTTATTTAGAAAACAACTTAAATACAAACTGCCCTGTACGCGTGCACAAAGCAAACCAGCGTGCGTGCTCTCCGGCGGTCGTGCATGAATTCCACCCGCCTGCAGTACCAGACTTGACCACCAGGGTGGCCCCTGCTTCAAGCCTGGAGCCACTGACTGACGGTGTGGTAGCTCTGCCCAGAGGTAGAGCTGTTGCGCAAACTCTGTTCACTTCATGGGGTCAGCCCAATGGCGGCTAATCTACATAGACTTCTATTGAATTGGGACAACTGGAACTACGTGACCAGGCTGTTTTTCCGCCCCCTCAATGTCGCAATTCTTCTAATAGATGGCCCTGCCTTGCGCCGCAATGCATGCTGGTTAGAAACAACGAAAAGTGGGAGTGGATTACTGGAATGGAGTGAATTAATGGAGCGAATGAATCGCAGAATTTATCGCCCTTTTTCGCCATCGTGCGATGCGATCTAGATAACGTTTTTTGGCTGATATCGCATCGATATGCAATAAGCATATCGAATCGCGGCATCCCTACAACCGGTGACTGGAATTGAACATGGGGGGCTTGTCTGAAGACGACCTAGAGAAAGACACTTCTCAGACACGCCTCAAACCCTTTCCGCAGCAACTTGGCACGCATGAAGCCCAATGTAAACTTAATTGCGGCTCGTACAGCAGATAACTGGTGCATTTGGTATCCGAGACACTTCACAGAGATTGTGCATAACATTCACCCATTCACACAGATAGATGAACTGTTCACTTATAGCCTACTAATTAAGTAGCTGCTTCATATACTGTAGTGTAGCACAGAGGTTCTAAAATGTTTTAATTCCAAGGAACAATACTTCCATTTAGTTCCATTTTGTATACACTCTCAGAATTGCACACCCGTAAGGGGCACTGCATCCTCAACAGCTCAGTTGGTGTCTGTCCTGAGACTGGAAGGTTGGGGGTTTTATCTCTGAAAGGTTCGATTAGGGCCCCTGTGACATACTAGTCATGTCCAGGGGGTGTACTGGTATATTGAGTTGCCTCACACAGCAACAGGAGATATATAGGCTCCTGCTATTCGGGTCACAGCATTAGCTTGTTGCAAACCAGCTTTTGCAAACAAGCTGGTGAAGGAAAAAAAAAAAAACACTCAACACACAAACACCACACTCGTGGGAAGTGAGTCTGGTTGCTCCTGCAGTCCCCTTCTGCGGAGCTATTTGGAGGGGCAGGGTCTAAAATTTGAAAAGGGCACTTGCATTGCAGAATTGTGGATTTACTCAAACAGAAAGACTTGAAAAGGTAAAGGTGCGGCAGCCTCCCTGTAACCATGTGATATAATAATAATAACTCATAATACCTGTGGCCACCATTGTAAAATGCACAGTTATTTGTATTTAGTAAGCTGTTGTTAAATATTTCAATGAAGGGTCTTTCTTTGTGATACTGTGCCTCTGTGTATTAAACCTGCTCTCACCCACACGTCTTGTTTTACGGCCTGTTGCAAAAAACAAGATGGCGCCTGTGTGTTGTTTGTGGAGGAATACACAGGACAGAAAGTAGCTCATATTTGTCTACGGTTATGGCACAAAACCCTTGCAGATCAACAGAGGATAAGTCAAGCTATGTCTACAGCTGCAAAGTTGGTGAGTTTGACGTTGTTAACTCATTAATTGCCCATTTTTAATGAATTAATCAAGCTCCCAGGCCCATATTTTGAATTCCAGTATAATATTTTGTGATATGACCACAATGTCACGAAATATCTCATTTTATGCATGGATGTCTCTGGTTTACACAGGAAAAAAAAAAATCATCTCTCTACCACATTCCATTGTTGAGTTATTACTGGCCATGCCACTATTCCTCATAATGCCAACAATATACCCCAATTTTCACATTTTTTATTTATCAAATTAATGCCAATCAAATAAAGCATATGATTCCAAATACTCATCATTTGTAGAGTTGATCATATACTATATGATAACACCCAGTAGGTGGCAGTAATGAGGACGATAGCCGGAAATGAAGCGCATTTCCGGTCACAGAGTAAGAGTACTTCCTCTTTGTCCGTTGCACTGCTGCGATGCAAACAGTGTGGTTGTGTGATCATCATGAAGGCCTCGAACGGAGCGATCGTGTTTTCTATCATATACAAGTGAAATCAAGCTGTAATGACACACCGATGGTTGGATTATGATCAGCGATGGACATACAGACCGCGCACGTGCAAGTGCAAGCGTGCACCCGGCGATTTTGGCCATTGCTAAGTGAGTAGAACCTGCCGTTAGCCGATCATGCTAAAAAATGCTAATCACCTGAAATGAATGTTATAAAAATTAAGGATTAAATAAAGCGTCAACACACAGCGTCAAGGGCATCAAGGGCTTAGGTATTATAGCGTGTTTACAGCGTCAAACAGCGTCAAGGGCAATAAGGGAGTTAATACAAGCAGATCACAGATGAAATTTGGGAAATGGGCGAGTCAATGGGGTGTCATGCGATTTTAAATCCAATTCCAATTATAAAAGAATTTAAAGTTTCAATGCGGCTAGGAACGGCACAACCTTTGACTTCAAAAATGGTCAAAATGGAATGCTGGGTCACCTGAGCGAAGTATATGATGTTGCAGGACCCAAAACCCTAATGACCTTGGGGTACAGCACAGAGAATATGTTGCAGATGCATCCATGCAATGTGAGATTTAGTTACAACCATGCAGACACAGCAGGAGAAAGAGACTAGCCACTGCAACCACATGGATGCGTTAAAGATAGATGCCAATGTGGAAAGCACAACTGGCTAGATCAGGGGTCAAGGGGCCCCATGAGATACATAAAATATTGTGGAGGGCCAAGTCTAAAGGCTGAACTAAAGTCTGTGTAATATTCATTTAATTTCAAGACGAAAGTAAGAGTAAGACCAAACCTTTTGATACCGGGCCCTCTATTTATTCAGTATTTGAGCCACAGAGCCCCACAGACACCAAAACTAACGATTTATTTTGTTTTTGTTCACAATACCAGGCTTGATTTGGGAAATAACAGGCAAATATAGATTAAAAAATGACCATTCTTTTACATTATCTGATTGTGTAGATTTTAGGTAAGTCAGATGATGAATATTTTAACTATTGAGAGTGTAAACATGAAACCAAATGGACCCTCAAGGGTCCATTAGGTTTCATTTCTACATTCCAAAGGGAATGTAGAAATGAGTATTATGGGTATTAAGCGGCCCCCGGGCCGCATAATACCCAGGTATGGGCTAGATGTGTGGGGAATCAAGATAACTGAAGTGATAAAGGAATCACTACACAACAGAGTTAATGATGATATATTGTATCATGATATATTGTTGATGAATCTCATGCAATATATTGATATATAGCAAATATCGCTAGTTAGCCCTAGTTAATATCTTTGGTTAATATCCCTTTTAGCAGCAGCTAAAGTGTACACCTTCTCATCAATCTTGTACAATAGATTTTGGTGAATCTATTGTCCAAGATGTATCAGTAATAAACTACTGGATAGTACTGGATATATTTAATCATAACACTGCACATTCCAATGACTCCAAGTTTAGTTTTATAGAACTGAAGGATTTGCATTTAATATATCTATAGCTGCCATCTTTGGGGGAAAAAATAATTAGCAGTCCACCAAATCATTAACATTTCAACATTTTCTATTTGTCTAAAATGTGTATTTTTTTTTTGCATATGTTAATCATGGGGCATATGTTAAGTGCACAGGGTGTATGTGGTAGCCCTCAATAAGGACGTGGGAGATTCTGAGAGAAGCAGCAAGCCATTTGAGGTTGATATTTGAATTAAGCCATCAGTTTACCACAGACATAGCTCTGCTCCAGAGCTCCACTGCTTCTGAGTCTGACTTGCAAGTCAGACTCAGAAGCAGTGGAGCTCTGGACCAGAGCTACCACAGACATGCAGTAACAATAATACAGACACACACACACACACACACACACACACACACACACGCACACGCACACGCACACGCACACGCACACACACACACACACACACACACACACACACACACACACACACACACACACACACACACACACACACACACAGTAAAAACATCAATCGATTCATCTTTTTACCTGTAGCCGTGTTCCTTTCAGAGCTAAAACAACGTCCTCCTTTTTTTCTCCAAACCACACTGCTAACAGCTAGCTGTCTGTGAACGAACATGCGCAGTAGCCCTGCTTGAGCGGAGCAGAGCCTTAGAAATAGACAGAGTTGCGGCATTGAAGGGACAAAACATAGCCTGGTCACATGGTTCATCTACTCGCGCGAGACCATAGGCTCCAATGCATTCAGTAACTTCCGACTGTCGCTATTCATTGTCACTATCCCATAGAAGTCTATGCAGAGGAGCCGCAATTGGACTGGCCCCATGAAGCAAATGGAGTTGGCATAACTCTGTCTATTTCTAAGGCTCTGTCATAGAGTATAGCAGGGCCATATAGTGTCAGAGTGGCGACATTGAGGGGCCAGAACACTGGAGATGGAAATACATTGTTTTCAATGAGGGTGACGCATATACGATCTATTTTAGGGCATATGTGCAGCATGACAACTGTTAAAGCAGCCTATTGTAGAGCAACGACTAAAGACTCTGCAGCCTAGTGTTTATGTTGTGTATCTATTATGTGTCTAAAATAAAGGGATTTAAGATCATTAATGCTGGCCTGTTGCCCGAGTCCACTGCATTTCTGCCCACTTTGGTCCTGGACTTGTCCCTCTTTGTTGTCCCAATTCAATAGAAGTCTAGTCGCTGTTTGTTTGATCAGAATCAGAGAAATGCACATGACTCACCAGGATCCTGCATGGATCGATTCGAGGCTCCGCAGCTAGCCTATAATAATAAATACATATTTTAGTAAAGCTAAAACAGGGTTGAGGGTTGCTCCCCACTGTATTACACTGTACCATGGCTCCCTCTAGTGACCGTTTATGGTTCGTGCACCATGTATGCTCCAGAGCAATCTAGTAGAAGAGTTGCGATATTGAAGGGACAGAAAACAGCCTGGTCACGTGGTTCGTACCGTTTGTATACTCGCACGTCAATTCCAATGCATCCGTAACTTCTGGTTGTCCCCATTCAATAGAAGTCTATGTAGGAGAGCCGCCATTGGACTGACCCCATGAAGTGAACGGAGTTTGCGTAACTTTGTTTATACTCTATGGCTCTGGTACGCTCTAGCAGCGCTAGTGCGCATGTTCGTCCGCACACGGCTAGCTGTTAGCAGAACTCAGAAAAAAATCAATAACAACAACAACAACACTAAATAATAAAAGTAACACTAAAAGGTGTGGTTTGAAAACAGTGTGGTCGTTAAGCAGCAGCAGGAGGACGTTTGTTTGTTTGTTAGCAGCTCAACCACTGAAAAGAACACAGATACAGGTAAAAAGATGAACTGCTTCATGTTGTTTTACTACATTCATCAGACTAAGACTAAAACTGGCCGTCGTGTTATCCAGTAGTGTTATTCTTACTGGAGTGGAAATAATACGTGTGCAAATGATACGTGAAATATAATCAGGGGCATCTATCTATCTATCTATCTATCTATCTATCTATCTATCTATCTATCTATCTATCTATCTATCTATCTATCTATCTATCTATCTATCTATCTGAGAGAGATCTATCTATCTATCTATCTATCTATCTGAGAGAGATGAAGGGTGGACAAAATAGGGTCATGTCTGTTCCCTCAGCTGAAACTATGCCTAAACCTTGAAGTAACATAGAGCTGAGTCAGCTCTATGTTACTTCAAGGTTTAGGCATAGTTTAGAGCAGGGGTGGGCAATTATTTTTCCCAAGGGGCCACATGAGATACATAAAATATTGTGGAGGGCCAAGACTAAAGGCTGGACTAAAGTCTCCATGGTATTAATTTAATTTCAAGACGGAAGTAAGAGTAAGACCAAAATCTTTGATACCATTTTCCCCGATTTTCTTTTCAAGTTTGTGGCTCTTGTTTCTGACGCTAAATTTTGGTTTCTGACGCTAGGTTATTGTTTTTTCCTGAAAAATCCATGCTCCTGTGTCAGTAATGCCCAACATATTTCAGAGGACCACCAGAATTATCTATATTTGGCTGCGGACCAAATCTAAAAAAAAAAAAAAAAAAAAAAAAAATACTAGGGATCCACCCAGAAGCAAAGGTTTGAGCTAAAATGTTTGATTCTGAAATATTATATTGGAAGTTTTCTGCCACATTTTCAAAAGAAATTGCTCAATACCGACAGCCGGTTAGAAAGTGTATCATAAATGCATTAATGTATTTGTGTGTGTACAGTATATAGGTAATACAGTATATTCTGCAAAAAATAAAAATAAATAATCATATAACAAATTTCCCACCCCCACAACCCTGGCTTCCAGACTATATATTCTGTCCTCACGGTCGCATACCCAAACAGCTTGACAGATAGCGAACAAAAAACTCTAGAAACCGTTTCCTTCAATAGAGTGTGGATTTATTGTTGTTTCTGTAAAACTGAAAAATAAGGCACAGTACAAAACATGTCAAAACATGTCTTAATAAACTGCAGATTCATATGTCAATGTTTGTTCCAAGTACAACATCTCTAAACCTCATCTCTAAACATATCCCAACAACATGAAATATACTGATCAATTATTGTGAATGCAGACTATGCATTTACATCTCTTAAGAATTGAAACATCATAACGTTGAAACCTAAAACAGAATCAAGTTAATAGAGCTTAAGAACAGTGTGCGGACATCCTCTCTCCTTTAAGTATGTACATACAGTATATTGTCCAGCACCTGTCAACATTTTTTGAGATGTGCATGCTACTCAGTGCATTTTTTCACATGTACACCTAAACAAAAAACATGATACAACTCAAAAACGACATATTTTCTTTGACAACTTTCATATTTCCAACTTTCAAAAAACTCCAAATACACAAGTCTACTTACAGACATACGTATGCACTCCAAGGCTTAGTGTAAAGAGAGACTGCTTGACATGCACACAGGTTGCTGCTCTCTGCTCTAATGAACGCATGGTAATAAAACAGAAATAAAAGTCATTACTCAGAATATCCACTATGGGTCAGAAATCGCTAAACTTAACTGGTGACATAACAATATAGGTCATCTATTAAAGTGTTTCCTTATTCACTTGCTTTCAGACCCAAGTCCAGACTGCATGTGAAGGCGACCTGTCCAAACTACTATACCCATGATGCATCACTCCCAGGTGAAGAACTCTCCACACTCAGCCACTGACATTTCTAGTAAACAGGAAGCCGAAGATGTTTCTATCAAACAAGAAGTCAAACAAGAAGCTGAGGACGTTTCTATTAAACGGGAAGCGGAGGACCCACAACTCAGTAAGTTTAGTGTGTCCTTAAAGTGTTGTTTTTGTCGACTTTGTGTTATTTAGCCTACTAAAGACCTATTCATTGTTTGGGGTCATGTCTACGTATGTTCCCTCAGCTCTATGTTCCCTCAGCTCTATGTTCCCTCAGCTCTAAGTTCCCTCAGCTATATGTTCCCTCATGCTTATGCACATGAAGGCAACTATAATGTCATGTGGAGTCGTGATCAAGTCTTCCCACGACCCCTCAGGGAATCACGACCCCTTGGGGGTTGCGATTATTTTTTGGGGGTCACCATAATAATAATAATTTTAGTGCCTGCATTATATAGGTGTGCACCTTTTTGTATGTCATTTCTCTACCGTTCTGTGCTCACAGGAACAGGGTGGGGATGTTACAGTAACTAACAATTCATTCAAGTACAGTTGCACCACTCACTTTGTGAAGAGAGCAGTGCTGGACATAACGCCGTTCAAATAAACGGCGTTTCGTAGTGCCGTTGTTTTTTCAGAAACGGACTAATCTAACTAATTATTTTCCCCATATCTATAACGGCGTTGCCGTTGCTGACAGTCGAATACAGGTCGTTACTCTCATGAAGGAAGATAGCTAGAAGAATGGAAGAACACTTGACTTTTCAGTTCGACTTGGGGTCGACTTGGGCTCCGCTGTGTAATGAAGCATGCGTGCACGCTGTTGCTGAGGACCAGCAGCAGCAGCAACGGAGTGTGTGTGTGTGTGTGTGTGTGTGTGTGTGTGTGTGTGTGTGTGTGTGTGTGTGTGTGTGTGCGCGCGCGCGCACACACGCTGTAGTAGCGCGCTAATGTTCTTCTACACTTGCTACAGCAGCACCTGCTTTAATCTCTTCCACCCAAATGTACTGTAAAAGTGTTCTTACTAGAGAGTTGTCTGTAGTCTCTGATGCCCTCCATGCGTTTGTAACGTTGTCACGTAAAAAAGTGTGGTCCAGTATAAATCCTCAATTCCCCAACAAGAGTTACAGTATTCCATGGTAGCAGGTCCAAAACACGTGCGATAAAGGATAACATTTAAATAACTTTAGAGGGGCTAAATACACGACGGCAGGAACAACAGTGTAGACTAAAACGTATAGGGATTCTCAGGAAAAGCCATCTAATATCAGAAATGCGACATTGAGGGGTCAGAAACTGGGCGCCTGGGCGCTGTTCATGCAGCCTGAATAGGGACAAAGTGCCCCCGTGCTCAATAGGAGTCTATGTAGAGCAGCCGCCATTAGACCTTTCCATGGAAGTGAACGGAGATGTCGTAACTCTGTTTATACTCTACTGGTCGGGGAACAGGGTATTTTTTGCCTTGAGAACGCAAGGCATAGGCTACATTATGCATGGCTCTGCTTACCCACTGACCCATGAATAAGAGCATGCTGTGGCAGCTGTGCCTGACACAAACTGCATCAAGACTTATTACTAGTACACTAGTTAAGATTATTAATATTTGAAAATAATGTGTCTGTGAGACATGAACAAAAGAGGGGGGAAATACTGTACCTTAACTATACCTAACCATACCAATGCCTAGTATTGCCTACTAGTGCAGTAGTGCCTGCATACTTTAACTATAAACATATTGAACATATTGCTCTGAAAATTTCAAACTCTTTGACATACAACACCTTTTGGTTAAAGTAACGGAAATAGTTACTTTTCTTGGTAATTAATTACTTTTATTTTAGAGTAACTGGGTAACTAACTCAGTTACTTTTTGGAAGAAGTAGTGAGTAACTATAACTAATTACTTTTTTAAAGTAACGGGACCAGCACTGGAAGAGAGTGGGGGTTATTAAATAAGTAAGTTTGCATTAAAGGGCAACTTTTGTCTTGAATGTGTTGGATCTTTGGTGGTGACTGGCCTGGGGCCTAAGGGTGCTGGAGGGTCTGCATTTGGGTTGTGTCAATAGATGGTAAAAAAAGGAGAGGCCCAGGCGGTGGTTGTCATCGTAGCTCTCTTTGGTTTTATTTCAGAGGACCATAGTGGACTCACTCAGACATCATGTTAAAGGAGAATTCCACCCCAAAACACATTGGCCATCATTCTACCTTGGTTTCTGTGACATAATACATAATGTCCTTGATTTTTGTCACAGATGTTCCATTTTCTACATTTCACCATGAGGTCCTCCTCCCTCCAATGCAGTTAACATTGCTGCAGGTTGTCTTTATTCTAATGTGGGTATTTTAGAGCCACCAAAACAGGATAAAAAAAATAGAATATTTTACTAGACCACTAAAAAAAATATATGTTTTAAACAAGAAATGTCGACTATCTTAAAAGTATATTAATCTATGCAGTATGCAGTAATACTTGGTCTGGGGTACTTTTGAACAAATTATTTCATCAATGGGGCATGGCATGGAGGTGATCAACCGATCATTAGCCTCATAGGATAAATTGAGGTCATAAGAAAAAACACATTTTCTCGCAAATTTATTGTTAAAATTCTAGAAATCTCAATTTCGCCAAGAAACGACTTAGGCATTTATCCTATGAGGCTAAGGCTATGACACTCCTGAATTGTTATGGAAGACCAGTTTTTCTTTTATGAATGAATGTAAATAAATTTATATTGTTCAGTGTTATGTCTCACACCTTCCTCTTAGCCATACAAAACAGATTCTCTGTTGGGTTAAAGTCAGGACAGTTGGCTGCTCAGTTAAGCACAGTAATACCATGGTCAGTACAGCACTTACTATAGTAGTTTTAGCTCTGTAAATAACGAGTTAATTAGGTAATTAATTTTGCTGATTAATCCGATTAAAAAATTTGCACACTGACTCAACCGACTGACCATTTTCTCATTGAAAGAAAATCAGTAGAGCATGGTTTTACAGAGACATAGCTGTGTGTCTCCCTGTAACCAGAGCCATAGAGTATAGCTGGAGGATGGGGCTTGTAGATCACCTATTTTGATATATACTAATAAACAAAATAATGTTAATGTTCAAATCCTGTAAAGGAAAACATGCATATTTTAGAATTACTTTGAATGGTGATTAATCATGATTAAATTAATTTTAAAACTGTGATTAAGTTAAATATTTTTTAATGATTCAACAGAACTAGCCTGGCCTAGCCCTCAATGATTTTGGCCTTGGGGTGCCGTGGGATCCACACGGCAGATCGAGCTGATCTGATTTGATCTCACGAACGTGTCGTCATCCCCGGCCAGTCCACTCCTGTTCTACGTCACATCATTTAGAGTGACGCCCACCCTGGAAGGTTGACTCCCCCCTCAAGGCCACTGTGTGCAACAAGTTAGTCCAGGCTTTCCGTGCGTGCGTGCGTGCGTGCGTGCGTGCGTGTGGCTTACCACCTTTTAAGAACCAGTGCCAGTAGTCTTGACTACTGAAAAGGATTAATCATCATATTCATGTCCCTCGTCCTCTTCATCATCATCATGTACCTGTATATGAATTTCTTCTACATCATCCTTGTCTGTCCCCTCTTCAGACAATATCAATGAGGGCTTTGGGATGACGTCACCTTCTTCAAACCATAAAGGCTCTAGCTTGCCATTTTCTGAGTTCAAATGAAACCCGTGGTCAAGAGATGATTTGCATTTCTGGGTTGTTCTCATGAGCTCTCTTTCAGATACATACCTGAAAGTTAAATCTTTTAACATACTGAAAGAGGACCCTCTTTCATAATAGAGCAAAATTAAGAAAATGTCAGTCTTTTGCTCTGACTCGGTTTTGATGTGAGGCATTGTGTTTTTGATGTGATTGATATAGATCAGGGGTTTTCAACCTTTTTCATCCCAGGGACCACCATTTATTCAGAATTTGAGCCACGGACCACCATTTGACAACATTTTAGCTCCACAGACGCTAAAAGTAAAGATTTATTTTGCTTTTTGACCACAATACCAGGCTGTATTTGGGAAACCAAACAGCCCAACATACAGATCAAAGTGACCATTAATCTTCTACATTCTCTAGTTGTGTAGACTTGGGCTAATTGACATGATGAAAATGAACAAAAATGAAACCAAATGGACCCGCAAGGGTCCATTTGGTTTCATTTTTATGTTCTCAAGAGTTACATCTGGTTAAACAACTTAGCTGGGGACCCCCTGGAACCTTCTCAGGGACCACTGGTGACCACTGGTGGTCCCCGGACCACCTGTTGTAGATGAAAACCCCTGATGTAGATGATCACCCTCACATCGGTAGAATGTGAATTATGTGAATCAGTAGAAGCAGAATTACGTGAAATTCCTCACATACAGGTACTTTGGTAGAAAAATGAGGAAATAGGCTTCCCTTTTGGGTAGATGCAAGAGTACAAGCTGTAGAAGGCCATCACTACGTCTGTGCAATTTGACTGCATAGACAGTATTTTGAGGCAAGATATTGAATCCAGACTACGGAAGAGGATTTAATTGTTTGGATCAGAATTCAGACATTCACTGGAATTGAAATGAGAATTCGAATGACCTTCTGGCAGTCTCACTCTAGCGCCACACACCATCCAGGTGGCCAGTGTAGTGTAGTATACTGTACATACAGTATGGTATGTGTGTATATAGTGCAATATGCTACAGTAAAGTATGCTACATTACACATCAGTGCAGTCTGCTGCAGTACAGTACAGTACAGAACAGGAAGGTACAGTACAGTAAGGTGCAGTACAGTACAGTAAGGTACAGTACAGTACAGTACAGTACAGTACAGTACAGTAAGGTGCAGTACAGTACAGTACAGTACAGTACAGTACAGTACAGTAGGGTGCAGTACAGTAAGGTGCAGTACAGTACAGTAAGGTGCAGTACAGTACAGTACAGTAAGGTGCAGTACAGTAAGGTACAGTACAGTAAGGTACAGTACAGTAAGGTACAGTACGGTATAGTACAGTACAATACAGCAAGGTACAATACAGTACAGTACAGTACAGTACAGTACAGTACAGTACAGTAAGGTACAGTACAGTACGGTACAGTACATATTGCTATACATCAGACATCTGCTATATATTGTCTCCCCACCATGTCAGTAGTGTGTTAACACTCACACTTTCACTTTTGGTTCAGCAGTGGTTCAGCCATAAACAATGTGCCACGCCCCACCTTTTGAGACAACTGAATCAGCGTTTTCACAAAACAATACCTGGACCACTTTTTTTTCTAAAAAAAAAAAAAAAACTGCAAATAAAGATAAAAAAAAACGTTTGGGGTGAAATTCTCCTTTAACTGAAATGAACGGCTTATATCCTAGTCAATAACAGGCTGAAATTAACTGGAATGAACGGTTTATATCCTGGTAAATAAGTGACTGAAAGTAACTGGAATGAACGGTTTATATCCTGGTAAATAAGTGACTGAAAGTAACTGGAATGAACGGTTTATATCCTGGTCAATAAGCGACTAGCCTGGCCTAACCTGGAGGAGCTGATCACCAACGTGTCGTCATCCCCGGCTCCTCCCCCGCCCCTCCACTGCTGTGCTATGTCACATCATTTGGCGGACATATTAGTCCAGGCTTTCCGTTTTCGCTTAACACAGACGAAAATGAAAGCCTGGGTGTCAAGGCTAATGCGTGACTGAAATTAACTGAACTGAATTAAGAGAATGGGATTAACTTGATTTTCTCTTGATCTTATGATGTTAACGTTTGTCTTCTCCAAAGTGACATAATGCAATTGAATGCATTTGTTGTTAAAACAGCCTCATTACTAAATGCAAGACAAACGACTTTCCTCATCAAATCTTTCACTTAGATTAAATTGCCTCACCTGTGCTTTTACTGCTTTTGTACTGATCAGGTATTGGAGTGTGGGTATATGTAACACACATACTGTTAATACTTATATAGTGGATCTACGATCACCAATGTACTAAGTATTAAAGCTGGACTAATCAGTCTGCTCGAAAATGAAAGCCTGGGTGTCGAGGCTAATATGTAACTGAAATTAACTGAACTGAATTAAGTGAATGAGATTAACTTGATTTTTCTCTTTGTCTTTTTTTCTCAATACACATTTTCTGGGTGTTGAGTATTCCCTTTCACTGTTTTGGGTTGTAATCATTTAAGGTTTTGAAACGTACAGGTTTATTATTAAATAGGCTAAGTTAACTTGGTGTAATTGTGTGTGCCCCCAATGCTTGCAAATCCCTCAAGCTAATTACACACAGCTATATGTCTCTGTAAAACCAACCTCTACCTTTTTTTGTTATTTTGTTTGTTTGCTAGTTTTATCTATTATTATTTACCTATTATTTTGGTGAAACTGCTTAGTTTTAGAATGTACCATTCTCCTCATGCTGGTCACCATCCCCCTCCTGACTGTATAAATTGGTTTCCAGCTCAGCTCAAAAATACAGGTTTGTCCTGGATTTTTCAAAAAGCATGAACTCTTTCCCACATTCAAAGATATTTTATTATAATCAAACCATAACTTTAATTTACGTAAGTCATTATTAACCAGCATTGCATTTCTGTGAGTTAGGTCATCATTTTTGCTGACAGTTTTCTGGATTTTAATTTATGATGTGATGTTAACGTTTTTTCTTCTCCAAAGTGACGTAATGCAATTAAATGCATTTGTTGTTAAAACAGCCTCATTACTAAATGCAAGACAAACGACTTTCCTCATCAAATCTTTCACTTAGATTAAATTGCCTCACATGTGCTTTCACTGCTTTTGTATTGATCAGAGTGTGGGTATATGTAACCCACATGTAACTGTTAATACTGTTTATGATACTGTTAATACTTATTTATAGTGCATCTACGATCACCACCGTATTTAGCCTTTAAAGTATTAAAGCTGGACTAATGTTCAGTAAGGTTTGGCTCTGGGAGCATTGTAATTAAATGATTGAGAACACACCAGTAGATTATACCCCTCAAATGAATAACGTTTAACTGTATTTATCTTGTAAAGAACCTTTTACTGTATGATTAATGTTACATGATTACTGGATCCATGAACCCTTGGTTACCATACAGAACTTTACAATAAATCACCTTCAAATCAAAACAATTACTTTACAGTCTATGACTCAGAATGAACCATATGGATGGATATGAGTGACCATCCAACCACACCAACCGCTGTGGTGACCATTAATAGCAATGTGTAAAGTGTTGTGTGTTTACAGTGTGACACCATTTGGTCCAGTATCACGTTGTGCTATGCAATCAGTTCAGTCCTACCACACAGATAGGACCGTATGGACAGAGTGGTGGTTTAGGTCCTACAAGGAAAATCTGGTGTCTTCGCATGCAATGTTGATCATCCTGGGTCAGTAGCTCACCATTCTTGGTGCACCTACACACACTCCAGACTCATCCAAAGAACCTGACCTGTATGCATAGCATACAGCAGGGGTTTTCAACCTTTTTCATCCCAGGGACCACCATTTGTTCAGGATTTGAGCCACGGACCACCATTTGAGGATATTTTAGCCCCACAGACCTCAGATCTAAAAAAAATATATATATTTTGCTTTTGTCCACAATTCCAGGCTGGATTTGGGAAACAAAACAAGCAAAACATACATTCCAAAATGGCTAATTCAGATGATGAATATTTTAACTCTTGAGGGTGTTAAAATGAAACCAAATGGCCCCGCAAGGGTCCATTTGGTTTCATTTTTACGTTCCCAAGAGTTACATCTAGTTAACCATCTTAGCTGGGGACCACCTGGAACCCTCTCAAGGACCACTGATGGTCCCCGGACCACCTGTTGAAAACCCCTGGCATACAGGACCAACATGAAAACTATAATTAATAGTTTTTACTCCAGTATTACAGTGTCTTTCAATTAGTAAAATAAAATATGAAAATAAAATGTATTACAACAAGATATTTTTCTCATCAATGGCATCAAATAAAGTGGCAATAGCGAAAAGGAACACGCCTATCCAAAAATCCCAACTTGGGTCGGGTGCTGGATTAAAAATACAGCATAGCTAAGCAAATCAAATAAATTCCGCACATCATTTGATGCTCCTGATTCTGAAATTAAAAGTAAGAATCAGAAGCAGAAAATGGTGTGCGGAATTTATTTCATTTGTTTAATCAAATAAAGTGGTCCCAATCACCAGGAATGGAATTATAGACAGATCAAGCAGTTATTTCATGCAACGCCTAAGATAAGAAAAGAAAAAGAAGGATGAAGAAAAAGAGGATGATGCACCGGGGCGTGGCGCAAGCTGGTGTGGAAGGTTTTCACATGCACAGTGTAAACAGGAACTGCGATGATGGAATGTACCAGCAGAGGTGCAAGGTAAAGAGTCCATGCTTCATTCTCGTTTGATCCAGCCAGTGCGTTTGTTTTTCTCCACTTAGCACCAGCCTTTGCAGATTTGTATTTGCATTCAGAACACAGACTAACATCAATAAACCGTGAAAGCATGTGTACAAAACTCTGCTGCCCGCCTGCTTTCCAGAACCCGATCCAGAGATCACATCACCCCTGTCCTCCGTGAACTACATTGGCTCCCAGTCAAGTACAGAATTGACTTCCAAATACTCACCATTACCTACAAAGCCCTCAACAACCTGGCCCCCACCTACCTTTCTGAACTCCTCCATCGCCACGCTCCCTCCCCCTCCCTCAGGTCTTCAAGCACCACAAACCGACTCGTTCACCCCAAGTCCAACAAGAGAACATGGGGGGACAGGGCCTTTGCAGTGGCTGCCCCATACGCTGTGGAACCCACTTCCTGCCCACATTAAAGCTGCTCCCACCCTGGATATTTTCAAACACACACTTAAAACCCACCTCTTCAGACTGGCCTTCCCTATATAACCTGCTCCTCTTCTTTGATCTCTCTTTTTAATCATTTTATTCTTTTATTCTTATTTTCTCAAATGAAATTGCTTTATTCATTATTTTTTCTATGTAAAGCGACTTTGGGTATCTTGAAAAGTGCCATATAAATCCTATGTATTATTATTACTATTAAAGTGACACAAACAGTGTCACTTTTTCACTTTCTATTGCAGTGGTTCTCAACCACCTCAGAAAATATTTTCCTCTCGCATTGCTCATCTGTTTCAAAGTGACAAATGAAACATGTGTAAAGAGGCCAGTTGTCTAAAATAGTAGTAGTTGATTGCAATTTCTGAGCCCTTTCACATGGTCCAATTTTTTTCTGTTTATTGAATTTTCATTTTGATCAAACAAAAAGTAAAACAGTGAAAGTAAATAGGAAACTGCATGAACAAATAATTTGACATGCTTTAACAAGAAAAAAAAAGATGTTCTGTAAATATACATTCATAAAACTACTGAAGGGTTATGGTGCTAGTCTACTTATTATTGACATGGTTATTTGCAAATTAACCATAATTACCCATGAGTAAAGCTCAACGCTGTGATAGATTTAGTGCTGAAACTGCTTATGATTATATATATATTAATTCTTGTGTTTTTATGTTATGTGGTTACATAATGAAAAATTATGAGAAAATTCTGGGGAACTGCATGACATTAATATTGCTATATTCTTTATAACAATCTTTATAATTGCATGTTGGTATTACAAATTCATCAAACAAATGTGAATCTAGACTCTTCCCATCCCTGACATTATGTTTATTGTACTTTTGATCATTTAAAGTGTTGTTTCTGCTATAGAAGACTGTACTATTCTAACAGAGAGTTTCATACAAGAGCTCCAGCTTTCACTGGGAGAGGAGGAACCAACCACATCAGTACCTCTCCAAGCTTCGATGATTGGAGTACCAGAAAACCTCTCATGGTAGAGAGACCCAGGCTGGTGAACAGTGCAGCAGCAAGAGAAAACACAGCCACACATGTCTGTCAACAATGCGCCATAAGTCCAGCTGTTGTTCACTGCCATGACTTTCCAACCACGCCCATTCATGTGTGCTGACTGCGATGTAACCACACACTCCAGATATGTGCTCCACAATAGAGATGCCATGATGATTCCAGCCATTGTCTCCAACCACTTGCATTGTGGATACACCGTAACATATTTAACTGGCATCTTAAGCCTGTTCGTTTGACCCCTTAAGCAGTGCTTTGTTGTTTTATTTCTTGATGTCAAACCAGAATCTCGTGTGGTCGTTTAGTGATCATGTTGTATTTCCCATTGAGTTAACATTCATTAATTATTTCAGAGCGACTTGTACCTGTGCAGACACCTGATGTCATCTGTAGTTGTCCAAAAGAGGCATTAAGGCTGAAGCCAGGGAATGAGGTTATTGTCATCACAATGGGTGGTAAGGAACTGAAAGGCTTAAGGCTAAAAAGCATTTTTAAATAATCATTCTTAACTCAATTTTAACTTTGTTTTGTCTTCCGCATGTGTATAAAATCATTTAAATTCAGAGAAACTATTGGCTTGAGAAAACATTTTAAACAAATAGCATCAATGTATTTCCCTTCGGGACAAATTGTGACATTTTCCCCAACCCTGTTTAATTTGCTGTTTTACTGTGTGTGTGTGTGTGTGTGTGTGTGTGTGTGTGTGTGTGTGTGTGTGTGTGTGTGTGTGTGTGTGTGTGTGTGTGTGTGTGTGTGTGTGTGTGTGTTGCTCCCAAGGACGGTATGATTTAAACATGCCTGACCTGAGTTGTGATGCATGCAATGCCACTTGGACTGCTGGAATTGATGAGTTGATAAAGAAGAACTACTGGCCTGCTACGCTCCAGTTTGAAACCATTTATGCAACTGTCTTCCAGTCATTCCAAGACATGAAGCTGGCATCACCTGGGTTGTCCTGTCAGGCTTTTATAAAAATGCTTGATCAGCGCACTGTCCACTTTGGTCATGTAAGTATTGAACTTCTGTGGCCTACAGTACATTTGTTTATTATATGGGTTGAATTGTATACTAAAGTATTTTATTTATTTTATTTTTTTAATAGACTGGGGTGATTTTAAGAGATGGCTTCCAGAGATGTTTTTTGAGTGGGTAGCGGTGCAATATGAGCTGGAAAAGTTCTGCAAGGAGGAGCCATTCAAGTGTACTGCATGCTCACCAGGCATGGTCGCGTTATCAGTGGACGGAAATCGCAAACATTACCGTTTCAAGAATGCAGCCAGGTTCCTCTAAATAGCTACCAGTATATTTTAACACCATTAGTAATATTCAAAAAGGTCTAATAAAGGTAGATAGTAAACTGTTTGTGTGCCTTTTGGCTTCAGATCTGAGGAGCAGGCTATCTTTGAAGGTGACTTCATCGCCAAGGATGAAGATGTGACAAGATTTGTGGAACACATCCATCAGAAGACAAAACATATTACATTCATACAAAGGTTTTCATCTTTCATTATCCATAATGTAGCACTCTGGAAAAGGTGTTTGTGGAGGACAGTGGTCAGCCGCCAGACAGACTTTAGAAAATCTACCAGCCGTATCGATGAAGAGGGACTGGAACTTGCAGTGTGTCGGCATGGGGTGCTACTCAGTGCCTTAAATATGTACAGGGGAGAAATCTATGCATATTCCCTGTACCTGCAGCAAAAGCTGTCCAGCAGCCACATTGCTTTTTGTTTTGCATGGATGTAACCTGCAAATATTGGCCGTATCTGCAAAAGTTCTCACAAGCATGTCAGAGCTGAACCATCTTTTGAACATGAAGGCCTTCCTGTCTGTGTTTCATGCTTAAGCCCACGATTACCAATGTGATGTACGGAACATTGTCATTGTTTTGAACGACTTTATCTGAAAACTAGTACTGTATATGAGTGTCACAGCTTGTCATCTGCCATCATCTGAGCATTGTATTTGTTTTGTATTTACCTAGGTGAAATGGAGTGGGCCAAATGAGGATGGAGCTGGTCAAACATTAGGAGAAGTGGTGGAGCAGTGCAAGGCCTTCCTCTCCAGGATTGCAGTTACCACGAAACACATGTCAAAAGCAGGTGAGGTGCTCACATATGGTGATAAAACTGTACTTGGGATATAACATTTATTGTCGCCACCAGCTGAAAGCTAAGTGTTGCTGTGTGTCATTGCATCCGTCTGTGTGTGTCAGGGCTCCAGGGTAACTAGTACTCGCCACCACAGATCAGTGAGCACCATCTTTTACTTTGTATAACGTGGTATTAATTCATGACCTTATCACCAAGGCTAGCAATGATTTTGTAGCTGAAGCAGAAACGCCTTAAATTAAGCACATCACATGTAATATTTATATAGGTCTCCCTGTCATGGTGGTATGATAACGATATTGGCCTGGCATTTATGTTCATCTGTGTACGGCGGATCTTCCTCCCCATTGGCCCAGCTGATGCCAAACTGTGAACACAGGGCTCCATTTGTTACATGCTAAACCCCTTATCCAAAATCCCTTGTTTATTTTTTACTATTTTGAAAAACGTTTTGGAATATTTCAACATGGCAATCTATTAACACGTTGTGAGCTTGTAGACTGGCCATTTAAACTACTTTTTTTTTCTTTTTTTTTAAGTTTAAAAAGACAAAGGAGTTAAGAGATAAGGGGTTTAGCAGTGATGAAAATATAGGCCACACTCTCCAGATGCCAACAACATACCAGTTATTCCACAAGGGCCTACTGAGGGCAACATGAGGCTCTTAGAAGTTTTTTTGTAATGTTGATGACATTACAGGCCGCCCATCGCCCACCCTGACGCTGAAGGCCACCAATGCAAAGGATCACATCAAAGTGCTCGAATGGGAATTCAAGCCAAGCCTCTGAGAACAGCGAAAAAACCTCCACGTCGCCTTCACTGATGGGGCCAGCAGCACAAAAATGGTGCTTTTTGAGAAGGATTCAGCGAAGGTCAAGACAGGCAGTAGTTCATCCGGAACTACCGCGTGGCGAGGTACGGAGAGGTCTGCCTCCAATGCAGGGAAGAGACGGGTTTCTACGAGACCAGACCCCTGCAAGTGTCCCGGGACGTAGAGGAGGACAGCGCTGCGCTGGTGGACCCGCCCTCTCAGCCCATGTCCCTGTGGGACCTCCGCGGTGCAGGAGCCAATAAGCATCCAGCCGGAGGATTCATTACCCTTCAGGGGTAGATCACTTCAGTAAGTGCACTTGTTTAATTATGTACTTGTAGAGTGGACTGCTCAAATCGTGTCTTTATATAATTCTAACGTTTTGCTCTCCTCATTTCTGTCACATACAGATGGATGCAGTCCGAAGGCACGGCGCCGACCGACCTTGCCCCTTCCAGTCTGCGAAAATAACGGACGTAAGTGTTACTCAATCCGCTGACATCTTTCAATGATAACTTTCAACTGACAGTGAAATGGTTAACATGTCTTAACGCCACGTCTTTGCGATTCTTTCATTGCAGAGAAGACAGGAGGGGAATGTGTGCCTATGGCGCGAGGCCATCCTCGCGCCATGCCTGCAGATGGGGGGCCCGGATCCGCCTGACCCACCTGAGGGCCAAGTCTTCAGGGCCCGGCGCACACACGTACCAATCTACCAACTTCCCGGTCTTCGAGGAGGCGGTGATGGAGCACCGAGAGGCAGAGGTCTGTGGAGCTATGGAGGTGGACGGCGGGATGGAGCTACTACTAGGCGACAATTCCGTTGTCATCATCCCAAAGGACGACTTCGCAAGTCTTTTCCCATCTAGCAGCGGCATTCGAGTTCAATGACAATGGGACCATTAAAGTGGAGCTCTTGGACGAGGAGGAAGTGGAGGAAGGACTGATTTGACTGATTGACTGACTGACTGACTGGCTTTGATTCATTGGTTGATTGTTTGATTTTGTTGAGGCTATATGTGTATATATATATATATATATATATATATATATATATATATATATATATATATATATATATATATATATATATATATATATATATATATATATTTTTTTTTTTTTTTAAGGTATTGTGACATTAAAACACGTTTTTCTTCATTTTTTGTGTTTTGGGGGGTTCTTGACAACAATTACACCATAAAAAGTCGGTCTTTGAACGTTCAGTGGTTTCTCCGTGTTTTGTAGTTAAACGGTTCGTCTTATCATAAAAGCTGTCTCTGCCTACTTCAGGTCCAGGACTTGTCCCTATTTGCTGCCACCATTCTCAATAGAAGTCGATGTAGAAGAGCCTCCATTAGACTGGCCCCATGAAGTGAATGGAGTTTGCACAATTCAAGGCAAATATAAATTCACTAAAAATAGATAGAAGTATGACATTTGGCATGGGGCCACCTGACACATTGGGGTAAGTGGCAGAATAGGTTTTTGGATTCTGCTACCATCCTACTGTAAAATATCACCCACAATGTCACCAAAAACACCCAAAATATGTTGTCCGCTTGACAAATATCCATCAAATATGGATATTTCTCAGCACTTTAGAGTGGATATTACCTCTCCATCTTGAGAATTACTCTTTCTGTGGCCAAAAGTCTGCACTATACCTCAAATTGGAGATGATAACATGCCATTTTAAATACAGGTGCCTACTGTGATATTAACTCAATTTAATGACAATGTCATATATTATACTATAGTCTTTGGAATCATCTTGAAGATAACACTGTAAGCTTTCATTTAAGCCCTTTAGTGAGTATGTGGGATGAGTATGTGTATGTGTAAGTACAGTCTTTGCCAGTGCTTTTCAAACTTGGAACAAATCGTTTTTTTTTTTTTTTTTTTTTTTTTACACAATATTTGGCTAAATCATATTCTTTCTTTTACTTCTATGCCATCACAAAACATCATTGACACAAAATACAATATCTGGAATCGTGGTACACTGGGGATTCAGGAAATGTATAATTTATCTACAATATTTTGTCCTAGAGGGTGATTTTAAGCTTCATGTTATTCAGAGCTTTATGTTATTTATGTTAAGCTTTACTGTATGTTATTCAGAAAATTCTTTGAATCTACTGCAAAAGAACAAGCAATGTTAGCAGAAAACAATAAAAGACAACATACTCCTGCAGCCTGTAGTGCGATCCACCTTATTTTTATTAGATACAATTATGCACACAAAATAAAATGTATTATATATTGTATATGTAAATCCTAAATGATCTAAATCTATATTTTACTGCAGTGTTTTCAGGTTGCAGGACAAGGGAAGCCGTCCTTCAAACAGCCTCACAACTACCAGAGAGAGGCAGAAGTAAGTTTCATGTACAGTATACCTGCATCACTTGCACAAAAGTAAAATGCATTTATTGTACTGAAATTGTATGTCTTTTAGAGTAGTATCCGAGACATTGTGGTGAAGTCAGACCTACCTCCAGAACGCCCACTTACGTTCCTAGACAGTCTACCAGATGTGCAGAATTGACGATGTGGTGCTTGTGCACAATGTCACTTCACTGAAAAATGTAATTTCTTCTATCATCCATCAACGTGGAAACCCATCAAAAATAAGAGGCTAAAAAACATGTAGCACAACTCATGTTATATACCTATTAAAATGCCCCTGTGGGAAAGCTTATGTGGGAAAAACTAAACATGCCCTAAAGACAAGTATAGCAGAACACAGGAGCACTATAAGAAATGGGGATGAGAGAAGTCCAGTAGCACCTCATTTTAAAGAAGCTCACCACAATGTCTCTTCACTAAGGTATCTAGGTATAGAAGAAGTAGACCACCCCAGACGAGATGATTTAGAAAAAAATATTTTTACAAAGGGAACTATGGTGGATCCACCACCTAAAAACCATGTCACCTATAGGACTCAATGAGGAGTTTGATATCCGTCCTTTTCTGTAAAAATGCCTCTCATAATGTGTTGACTTACCACTAAAAAATGGTACCTAAAGTTGAAGCTTACACGAACTGTTATATTGTTTTTTAAGAGTGGGACTCAGTGCACTGACGACCAGACTGACTATTACCCAGCTTTTGACTAATGTTTTTAAACTTTTTTATATGTCTTTATAATCATGTTGTACAGATAATCATGTCGCAAAACCAAACATTTTGATAATTTTGTTGTACATTTAATCATGTTGTAAATTCAAGCATTTCTCTTAATAGAATCATGTTTAGCTAGACATTTAATCATGTTGTAAATACAAATATTTCCCTTAACAGAATGGAATCATGTTGAAGATGCCAAGTGGCCACCAGATGGGACTAATGACTTGCATGTCCAGTTGTTGTATAGGTCACACGAGAAGTCGGGGTGGCGGCCCGACTTCTCCGGTCCCCGTTGTGTATATATTTTTTTCTCATGCCTGATGAAGACCTGAACAGGTCGAAACGTTGCTGCTCTTAACCCTCGTCGCTAAATAAAACCTGGAGCACTTTAAAATGGTCACTCATATCCATCCATATGGTTCATTCTGAGTCTGTAAAGTAATTGTTTTGATTTGAAGGTGATTTATTGTAAAATTCTGTATGGTAACCCAGAGTTCATGGATCCAGTAATCATGTAACATTAATCATACAGTAAAAGGTTCTTTACAAGATAAATACAGTTAAACATTATTCATTTGAGGGGAATAATCTACTGGTGTGTTCTCATTTAATTACAATGCTCCCAGAGCCAAACCTTACTGAACATTAGTCCAGCTTTAATACTTACGTACGGTGGTGATCGTAGATGCACTATAAATAAGTATTAACAGTATGTGTGTTACATGTGGGTTACATATACCAGCACTCTGATCAATACAAAGGGCACGTTCGGAAATACCGCACCGGAGCGCACTCGCCTATTAGTTTGCATTGCTCAGTGTACTCAGTGTGCGCAATTTCCGAACGCGCCCATAAGCAGCGAAAGCACATGTGAGGCAATTTAATCTAAGTGAAAGATTTGATGAGGAAAGTCGTTTGTCTTGCATTTCGTAATGAGGCTGTTTTAACAACAAATGCATTCAATTGCATTACGTCACTTTGGAGAAGAAAAACGTTAACATCATATCATAATCATAAACTAAAATCCAGAAAACTGGCACCAAAAATGACCTAACTCACACAAATGCAATGCTGGTTAATAATGACTTACGTAAATTAAAGTTATGGTTTGATTATAATAAAATATCTTTGAATGTGGGAAAGAGTTCATGCTTTTTGAAAAATACAGGACAAACCTGTATTTTTGAGCTGAGCTGGAAACCAATTTATACAGTCAGGAGGGGGATGGTGACAAGCATGAAGGAGCATGAAGCATGAAGCTTGAGGGATTTGCAAGCATTGGGGGCACACACAATTACACCAACATACCAACTTAACTCAGCCTATTTGATAATAAACCTGTACGTTTCAAAACCTTAAATGATTACAACCCAAAACAGTGAAAGGGAATACTCAACACCCAGAAAACGTGTATTGAGAAAAAAGACAGAGAAAATCAAGTTAATCTCATTCACTTAATTCAGTTCAGTTAATTTCAGTCATATATTAGCCTTGACACCCAGGCTTTCATTTTCGAGCAGACTGAATATTTGTCCAGCTTTAATACATAGTACATTGGTGATCGTAGATCCACTATATAAGTATTAACAGTATGTGTGTTACATATACCCACACTCCAATAACTGATCAATACAAAAGCAGTAAAAGCACATGTGAGGCAATTTAATCTAAGTTGTTTAGCATTTAGTAATGAGGCTGTTTTAACAACAAATGCATTCAATTGCATTATGTCACTTTGGAGAAGACAAACGTTAACATCATAAGATCAAGAGAAAATCAAGTTAATCCCATTCTCTTAATTCAGTTCACTTAATTTCAGTCACGCATTAGCCTCGACACCCAGGCTTTCATTTTCGTCTGTGTTAAGCGAAAACGGAAAGCCTGGACTAATATGTCCGCCAAATGATGTGACATAGCACAGCAGTGGAGGGGCAGGGGAGGAGCCGGGGATGACGACGCGTTGGTGATCAGCTCCTCCAATCTCGGAAGGCACCCTGCCCCCCCAGGCCAAAATTATTTCAGGTTAGGCCAGGCTAGTCACTTATTGACCAGGATATAAACCGTTCATTCCAGTTAATTTCAGTCACTTATTGACCAGGATATAAACCGTTCATTCCAGTTAATTTTGAAAACATATTGACCAGAATATAAATTTCCTCTGCTATATAAAACTGTACTGCCATTAATAATCATAAATGGCTTGTGTTAATTCCACCCAACAAATATTTAAACTCTACTTATTATCTTTCTTCCAGTGTGGATGTGATTACCCTGGTGTTAATTCATGTCAGATGCCTCAGATCATATAACCGATTTAAACTCTTGTCACAATGTAAACATTGGAAATATTTCTCTCCAGTGAGAACACGCTGGTGTGCTTTCAGGCTACTTGACACTCTGAAACTTTTGTCACAATGTTTTCATTGGAAAGGTCTTCCTCCAGTGTGACAAGTTGTTTTTTTTATCAGAGAACTCGACTCTCTGAAAGTCTCTCTCCTATGTGGCCACGCATGTGATTATCCAGAGCAGAGGAGTGACTGAACCTCTTTTCAATGTTTACACTTTTCTCCAGTGTGGGCAACCTGGTGTTTTTTCAGGTTACTTAACTGACTGAAACTCTTGTTACAATGATCAAACTGGAAAGGTTTCTCTCCAGTGTGGCCGCGCAGATGTATCTTCAGACTATGTAACCGACTAAAACTCTTGTCACAATGATCACACTGGAAAGGTTTCTCTCCAGTGTGGCTGCGCAGATGTATCTTCAGACTATGTAACCGACTAAAATTCTTGTCACAATGATCACATTGGAATGGTCTTTCTACAGTGTGGACACGTTGGTGTTTTATCAGACTATTCGACTCTTTGAAAGTCTTGTCACAATGTTCACATTGGAAAGGTCGCATGTGGCCACGCATGTGATGACAAAGAGCAGATGAGTGACCAAACCTCTTTTCACAATGTTTACACTGGAAAGGTTTTTCTCCAGTGTGGACAACCTGGTGTGTTTTCAGGTTACCTAGATGACTGAAAGTCTTGTCACAATGTTCACACTGGAAACGTTTTTCTCCAGTGTGGACAACCTGGTGTTTTTTCAGGTTACTTGCAAGACCGAAACGCTTGTCACAATGTTCACACTGGAAACGTTTTTCTCCAGTGTGGACAAGCAGGTGTGCCTTCAGCCGAGATGAATACCTGAAGCTCTTTTCACAATGATCACATTCTAATGTTTTTTCTCCAGTGTGGATAAGTTGGTGTTTCTTCAGGTCACATGAATGTCTGAAACTCTTGTCACAATCTTTACAGTGGAAAGGTTTTTCTCCAGTGTAAACACACTGGTGTGTATTTAGGTTAGTTGATCGACTGAATCTCTTGTTACAATGTTGACACTGGAAAGGTCTTTCTCCAGTGTGGATAACATGGTGTGTCTTCAGAGAAGCTGACCTAGTGAAATTCTTGCGACGTCGTTGGTCATCGTTGTCTCCACTGCTTTCCTCCCAATCATCACTGTCTTCAGTGACCTCAGTGTCAGACTCAAGTTTAACTACAACTTCAGAGCAGTGGGAAGAGATGTCTTCTTCACCTTTCACTGCTGGTAATGTCAACATTGACCCATCAGGCTGCTCTGGTCTTTGAAGTAGATCATCATCTTCCTCTTTAAGCTCCTCCTCTTTAATGTGTGGAGGCTCTGGTTCCTCCTGTTCCTCTTTAATGTGTGGAGGCTCTGGTTCCTCCTGGAGCAGACTGAGGCTTCTCTCCCGGTTAATAGAATCCTCCTCTTTACACACAACCATGTGCAAGATGTCTAGGAGCAGAAACAATACACAGCAGTGAGTAGTAATTTGAATTTCTATGTTGAATCTGAGGCATGAAAATATTTTAAAACGGTGCTGAGCAGGGAGTCCGCTAGACCTATTTAGTGCCAGTAGCCAAGACTCAATTTGTTAGTGTCTAGACTACACATCAGAAACATATAGGCTACCTCAATGCATATTTACCTACGCAAGTAGAGCAAGCGAGTGCCAGTAAATATACACAAATGCGAGTCTAAAAGGAACAATAATCAAATATACTGCATTTAGTTTTTTTTTTCTTGATACTATAGAGTAATTATTCAACTGTGCATGTGAAACTCTCATCTGATTGTATGGGAAGAGAGATGGATCACTCCGCTTTAGTTTAGTTACACAAAATACACACAGTGGAAAAAATATTTGGGAGAACAAACATATTTCATGGTTTAAGTATTTGAGTGAGTCTGAATTTACTGCTCAACAAAAGCAATAAACCCTTCCATAGAATTATTGTGTTTTAACCATCACAATATCTGATAATTGTTGTTGCAAAGTAAGATATTTGAGGTCATCACATTACAGACAGGAGTACAGCCGACCCAGTCGGCCACAACTATTCTTATATTTTGACTGACAAAATGCCAGTGCATGCATTCTAGCTCAGATCAAATCGACCATTTAACGACCTTCCTTTATTGGCCCTGCATAATCATGCATAATAACCATTTTAATGCTTTTGCTATTTAATATTATTGCTAACAGGACATCCCTGTAGATTTTCTCCATGGTTGAGGGATATATTGACCATATTCAGGCAGTGGCCATCTTGCCAACAGAGTTTGGAGGCGCTTGCTTTCAGTAAAGCAACCTGCCAATTAGTCTTGAGCAGTATTGTTTTTTTTTTTATATCGGTATTGATAACGTGTTACTTAGCTTGATATTCGATATTACCGGTATTGATCACTAGATGGCAACGGCGTGCAATCAGAGTCGGACACGTTCCACCAGTCACCTGGTTCTCAAAATTGTGACATTGAGGGGTCAGAAACTGAGCGCTCTGCTGTTCAAACAGCCTAAATAGGTAAAAACTGGAGTTGAAAATACATTGCTTCCATAAAGCCTAGCCCAAATAAGGGCTATTTTAGGCATGTGTGTAACATGAAAATTGTTTGTATAGCTACAATCAAAAGTCTCATAGTTTAATAGAATACAGTATAATGTCGGTATTGACGATATTTGGTATTCTATATTTTTTTATAGACCCAACGATATTACTCTGTATTGATTTTAAACGGTAATACCGATATATTGCCCAAGACCACTGCCAACCCAATGCTGCTGTCTCCTGCATTACAGTATGTGCACATCCATAACATGTCTGTAGTGGATTTAGATGAAACAAAAAACTTTGTGGGTACAAAGAGGACAATTTAAGCTTTTGGTATAGCTGTAATGTTGGTGAGTTTAATGTTGTTTAATCCAATGAAATTATAGGATTGTTCTAATTGGTTGAATGAGCTTGGTTGAATAAGGTCTGTTATGGCTGCCAGTGGATGCAAGGTCTATTATTATCTTATCAACATATTGAACAAATTCCACGTCAGCCGGGAAAACATAATACATTATGAGAAAAGACTGCCCTCTCCTCGGCAGAGCCACAGAGTAGGGACAGAGTAACGACAACTCCGTTCACTTCATGGGGCCAGTCCATTGGAAGCTCTTCTACATAGACTTCTATTGAAGAGGGACAACCGGACCCTATGGAATATATTGGAGTCTAGGGGCTCATGCTCACATTTTCTGACCCCTCAATGTCGCAAGAAGGTAACAAACAAAAAGTCGAAAATAATCTTTATTATTATTTATTTATTTTTCCATTTTACCGCAGTAATGACGCCCATACCGCGGTATGCGTTACATGCCGGTGGTATGGCGATATTGCAATCACTACCTTTTTAGAGGTTGAAAACCCCAACTTTTTTCCCTAAACGGTAGCAAAGTTTATTCATTTATTTACTGTATTTTAATCGGTCGCAACTAAACTTAGCCCTGAACTTAACCTCAGTAAAACCTACACCTAAAGCTAATCTCATCTATCTAATAATGACTTTTTTAAAAAAGGTCAGAACCTATATAGGAAAGGACCTTTTTACAGCTGCCCCTATCGTTTTAAAACGGTTAGCAACGGTTGCATAGGTTGTAAACGTTTTTACAGCTGCCCCTACCATTTTAAAACGGTTAGCAACGGTCACAATGGTTTTACTAGTTATCATGTCACAAACGCAGCCATGACCCTTTTTGAATGGGTCGTGGCCGGTTGGGAGATGACTTTCCCCTTCCTGGGAATAACGTGGGAGAAAAAGGCAGAGCACATGAACCGTACCGAGGTGTGTCTGGTCTTCAGGTTCCTGTTTAACAGAGACAGTCCTGGATGAGTCTGAAGAGTTCATCTTCACCTGCAGTCTGGACTCCACTCACTGCTGGAATGAAAGAATGGAATGAAACAATGCATTTCAACTCTAGTTTGTCCCTATTCAGGCTGCATGAACAGCAGCTCGAGCGCTCAGTGTCTGACCCCCCAATGTCGCAACTCTGACACTAGATGGCTCTGCCCCGACTGGCCAATCACACCGTGTCTTAAGTTGTGACACGGTCATCAGCCGCTGTGGCCTAACACACACAGCGTATCCTTCCTCAAACCACCCGCTTTGAACTCTCTATCCCCATGCTGATCGATGTTACTGGCAACTTATAGCCAGAATCTCGTCAAAATGTCCAAGAAGAAAGCGCCATTAAGGAATTATTTTGGTGTCCCACCACCGCAATCTCCAAAGAGACTCCAAGTTGAACCACACGCTGAACCGCACAGAAAAATATTCTAAAGTGCCTGCTGTGCTCACCGAGGCGACGTGCTTAGTCTATCCCTTCTCAGTCGGGGAGGCGCGGCACGTGGCCACCTTGACGAACGGAGCGAGATGCGGTGCTAGATAAGCTATGGCGCTAGCACAGGGGTTTTCAACAGGTGGTCCGGGGGCCTAAAATCTATTGCATTTAGTAGGGCCGGATAGGGCCTAGGGCCTGAACTGTTAGGGCCTGTTAGGGCCGGGCCTTAATTTTCAGGCCCGTTGAGATCTTTAGCGCACATGATATCATACTGTACTTAGAGCTCTTTTACATGGGCGAGCTTAATTATTTCGTTAAAAAAGGCTTAAGTTCAAGCCTTTTTATCGCACGTGTCGCGCTACAGATGTAGTCTACAATATCACAAAGTAGACACCAAATCAGTAGGCTACCGAGCCTCACAACAGCTCCGGTTCAGGAAAACAGTGAGTTGTCTACTCTAGATTATGTATTAGGATTGTTAGCTATATTAATTATTGTGTCTAATTATTTTTGCTACAGCAGAGCCAGAACAGCCTCTGCACAGCACAACAGACTTATAGCTCAATAGGAAAGCAGGCAGTCTGTGTATAATATTATGTAAGGCCTAAAATAACTTCAAAGTAAAAAAAAAAAAAAAAATATATATATATATATATATATATATATATATATACACATGCCAAGCTCATATACATGCCAAGCTCAAAAATGTCTGCTAAGGCCTCAAAATGGACCATTTAAAGATGGCGGCCACCACTATGCTGTAACATTAGAAAACACATTATGTATCCAATAGGGCTGCCATCCGAAAACGTCTGAACCAGATAAGCTACAAATGCAAACTTGGTGTCCATTTCAAAATGTTTGACAATGAGAAACATTTTGAACTGATTGGGTGTGTCTGGTCACCTAATTTGCATATGTCCAAGATGGAGGCAATATGAAAATGTCTTGGTAAATGTCTATTTTGTTTATGTATTTTAATAGGCTTATACTGTATGTTGTCCTTTTTGAGAGTGTGGCCTGTTTGCACAGTAAGAGCCCTCACCATTCAGCCGCAATTGATGGTATGTGCATGTGTAACCCCCAGGATTTGAACTCTGGTCTCCCACATGAAAGTCCAACATCTTAACCAGACCAAAGGTACATCCCCTTTGTCATAGATAGATCGATAGATCTATAGATCGATAGATCGTTAGATAGATAGATTTCTCTTGTCAAGGCCAGTGTTTTTTCCCCCACAAGGTAGATGTTCACACATTATGCTGATGCCACTTGCATACTCTCTGTCATTAAGTAATTAAAGCCATAGAGTGACAGAGGATTCAACCCATAGAGCTTAGTCCTTCCATGTGCTAGACCTCTCAGTCCTGGCAGAGTAGTTCAGGAGTGGTGGACTGTGTGGTCCTGTATTTCCCTAATGGGACTGATTGTGGGTACAGTAGTTACTGGGACGTACTTTGGGTCTTCGATCACATTCACAGGCTGGGTCACCTGAGTGAAGTATATGATGTTGCAGGACCCAAAACCCTAATGACCTTGGGGTACAGCACAGAGAATATGTTGCAGATGCATCCATGCAATGTGAGATTTAGTTACAACCATGCAGACACAGCAGGAGAAAGAGACTAGCCACTGCAACCACATGGATGTGTTAAAGATAGATGCCAATGTGGAAAGCACAACTGGCTAGATCAGGGGTGGGCAATTATTTTTTTCCCCAAGGGGCCACATGAGATACATAAAATATTGTGGAGGGCCAAGACTAAAGGCTGAACTAAAGTCTGCGTAATATTCATTTAATTTCAAGACGAAAGTAAGAGTAAGACCAACCCTTTTGATACCGGGCCCTCTATTTATTCAGTATTTGAGCCACAGAGCCCCACAGACACCAAACTAACGATTTCTTTTGTTTTTGTTCACAATACCAGGCTTGATTTGGGAAATAACAGGCAAATATAGATTTAAAAAATGACCATTCTTTTACATTTCCTGATTGTGTCGATTTTAGGTAATTCAGATGATGAATATTTTAACTATTGAGAGTGTAAACATGAAACCAAATGGACCCATGGTCCATTATGTTTCCTTTTTACATTCCAAAAGGCCACATTTGGCCCCCGGGCCGCATAATACCCAGGTATGGGCTAGATGTGTGGAGAATCAAGATAACTGAAGTGATAAAGGAATCACTACACAACAGAGTTAATTATGATATATTGTATCATGATATATTGTTGATGAATCTCATGCAATATATTGATATATAGCAAATATCGCTAGTTAACCCTAGTTAATATCTCAATGGTTAATATCCCTTTTAGCAGCAGCTAAAAGTGTACACCTTCTCATCAATCTTGTACAATAGATTTTGGTGAAGCTATTGTCCAAGATGTATCAGTAATAAACTACTGGATAGTACTGGATATATTTAATTATAACACTGCACATTCCAATGACTCCAAGTTTAGTTTTATAGAACTGAAGGATTTGCGTTTAATATATCTATAGCTGCCATCTTTGGGGGAAAAAAATAATTGGCGGTCCACCAAATCATTAACATTTCAACATTTTCTATTTGTCTAAAATGTGTAATTTTTTTCATTTGTTAATCATGGGGCATATGTTAAGTGTACAGGGTGTATGTGGTAGCCCTCAATAAGGACGTGGGAGATTCTGAGAGAAGCAGCAAGCCATTTGAGGTTGATATTTGAATTGAGCCATCAGTTTATACCACAGACATGCAGTAACAATATTTTAAAGCAGTACACACACACACACACACACACACACACACACACACACACACACACACACACACACACACACACACACACACACACACACACACACACACACACACACACACACACACAGTAAGAACATCAATCGATTCATCTTTTTTTTACCTGTGTTCCTTTCGGAGCTAAAACAACGTCCTCCTGCTATTTTTTTCTCCAAACCACACTGCTAACAGCTAGCTGTCTGTGAACGAACATGCGCAGTAGCCCTGCTTGAGCGGAGCAGAGCCAGAGCCATCTAGTAGAAGAGTTGCGACATTGAGGGGACAAAACATAGCCTGGTCACATGGTTCATCTACTCGCGCGAGCCCATAGGCTCCAATGCATTCAGTAACTTCCGACTGTCGCTATTCATTGTCACTATAACATAGAGGTCTATGTAGAGGAGCCGCCATTGGACTGGCCCCATGAAGCAAATGGAGTTGGCATAACTCTGTCTATTTCTAAGGGTCTGTCATAGCGTATAGCAGGGCCATATAGTGTCGGAGTGGCGACATTGAGGGGCCAGAAAACGAGCGCTCGAGCTGCTGATCATGCAGCTTGAATAGGGAAACACTGGAGATGGAAATACATTGTTTTCAATGAGGGTGACGCATATAAGATCTATTTTAGGGCATATGTGCAGCATGACAACTGTTAAAGCAGCATATTGTAGAGCAACGACTAAAGACTCTGCAGCCTAGTGTTTATGTTGTGTATCTATTATGTGTCTAAAATAAAAGGATTTAAGATCATTAATGCTGGCCTGTTGCCTGTGCATTTCTGCCCGCTTTGGTCCTGGACTTGTCCCTCTTTGTTGTCCCAATTCAATAGAAATCTATGTACAATATCCGCCATTGGACTGGCCCCATGAAGTGAACTGAGTTGGCGTAACTCTGTCTATACTATATGGCTCTGGAGTATAGACAGAGCACGTACGCGACGTACGTTCACTTCATGGGGTCAGTCCAATGGAGGCTCTCCAACATAAACTTCTATTGAGAATGGGGACAACAAACAGCAACAAATCTTGGACCAGAAGTAGGCGTAGTGCCTAGCTAGAAATGAATTGGACTCTCGGTCAGTCCATTGGACTAAAACAGTTGTCATGTTGTCACATGCCCTAAAACAACTCTTAATTGCGTCGCCCTCGTTGAAAACAATCTACAGTTTGTCCCTATCCAGGCTGTATCAACAGCGCAGTTTCTGACCCGTCAATGTCGCCACTCTGACACTAGCTGGCTCCGCTACACACAAACTGGACAGGAGTAGAATGAGTAGAACCCGATTACCCACAATGCAGTGGTGAAAGCAACATGGCGACTCTACGGTGGTGATGCTTTATCGTCCAAAGAACAGCAGCAGGTCAGATGAACTCACTGTTTATGAGCAGTAGTTACTGTAATAATCTGTCGTGTGTGTGTGTGTGTGTGTGTGTGTGTGTGTGTGTGTGTGTGTGTGTGTGTGTGTGTGTGTGTGTGTGTGCGCGCGCGCGCGCCAGCGTTTTTTTTTTAGCAAGGATAACGTTAGCAAGGATAAGAAAAAGGGGCGTGGCCCTTCAAAATAAAGGTACCTAGTGAAATAAACAAAAATGAGTAATTTGCACATAAATTGCCCATTAGAACTATAAATTAAGTATATAAACGAAAATATACAAAACAATAAGTATTTTTGTTAACATTTACACCGTTATTAACTTAAACATATTGAAATGGATAAATACTGTTCACTGGAGTGTAAAATAGGCCCCTGGACAAAAAATGGTTCTTCGTATCAACTAGTGGGACATATGTACGTGTGCAGGGAGACCTCCTCTACAACACCTCACTATCCACTAAGCAGGAGAGGTGTATTTTTAAAAGTTATGGGGCCTTGAGTACAGCCAAAAGTCAAAACATGGTGCACTTTCGAGCCCAGACTGGCCGCTGGAGCAAAGACGTCTCTTCGTATCAACAAGTGACACATATCCACACGTCCGGGCAGACCTCCTCTACAACACCCCACTGTCTGCTAAGCAGGAGAGGTGTATTTTAAAAAGTTATAGGCAATTTTGTAAGGTCAAAGGTCAAAAATGGCGAAATTTCGAGCCCAGACTGGCCGCTGGACAAAAGACGGCTCTTCGTATCAACAAGTGACACATATCCACACGTCCGGGCAGACCTCCTCTACAACACCCTACTGTCTGCTAAGCAGGAGAGGTGTATTTTAAAAAGTTATAGGCACTTTTGTACGGTCAAAGGTCAAAAATGGTGCCATTTCCAGACTGTACTAACCACTGGACAAAAGACGGCTCTTCGTATCAACAAGTGACACATATCCACGCGTCCGGGCAGACCTCCTCTACAACACCCCACTGTCCGCTAAGCAGGAGAGGTGTATTTTAAAAAGTTATAAGCCCTTTTGTAAGCTCAAAGGTCAAAAATGGCGAAATTTCGAGCCCAGACTGGCCGCTGGACAAAAGACGGCTCTTCGTATCAACAAGTGACACATATCCAGGCGTCCGGGCAGACCTCCTCTACAACACCCTACTGTCCGCTAAGCAGGAGAGGTGTATTTTAAGAAGGTTATAGGCCCTTTTGTAAGGTCAAAGGTCAAAAATGGCAAAATTTTGAGCCCAGACTGGCCGCTGGACAAAAGACGGCTCTTCGTATCAACAAGCGACGCATATCCACACGTCCGGGCAGACGTCTTCTACAACACCCCACTGTCCGCTAAGCAGGAGAGGTGTATTTTAAAAAGTTATAGGCCCTTTTTGTACGGTCAAAGGTCAAAAATGGTGCCATATCCAGACTGTACTAACCACTGGACAAAAGACGGCTCTTCGTATCAACAAGCGACGCATATCCACACGTCTGGGCAGACCTCCTCTACAACACCCCACTGTCCGCTAAGCAGGAGAGGTGTATTTTAAAAAGTTATAGGCCTTTTTGTAAGGTCAAAGGTCAAAAATGGCGAAATTTCGAGCCCAGACTGGCCGCTGGACAAAAGACGGCTCTTCGTATCAATAAGTGACACATATCCACACGTCCGGGCAGACCTCCTCTACAACACCCTACTGTCCGCTAAGCAGGAGAGGTGTATTTTAAAAAGTTATAGGCCCTTTTGTACGGTCAAAGGTCAAAAATGGTGCCATTTCCAGACTGTACTAACCACTGGACAAAAGACGGCTCTTCGAATCAACAAGTGACACATATCCATGCGTCCGGGCAGACCTCCTCTACAACACCCCACTGTCCGCTAAGCAGGAGAGGTGTATTTTAAAAAGTTATAGGCCCTTTTGTAAGCTCAAAGGTCAAAAATGGCGAAATTTCGAGCCCAGACTGGCCGCTGGACAAAAGACGGCTCTTCGTATCAACAAGTGACACATATCCACGCGTCCGGGCAGACCTCCTCTACAACACCCTACTGTCCGCTAAGCAGGAGATGTGTATTTTAAAAAGTTATAGGCCCTTTTGTAAGGTCAAAGGTCAAAAATGGCGAAATTTCGAGCCCAGACTGGCCGCTGGACAAAAGACGGCTCTTCGTATCAACAAGTGACACATATCCACGCGTCCGGGCAGACCTCCTCTACAACACCCTACTGTCCGCTAAGCAGGAGATGTGTATTTTAAAAAGTTATAGGCCCTTTTGTAAGGTCAAAGGTCAAAAATGGCGAAATTTCGAGCCCAGACTGGCCGCTGGACAAAAGACGGCTCTTCGTATCAACAAGCGACGCTTATCCACACGTCCGGGCAGACCTCTTCTACAACACCCCACTGTCCGCTAAGCAGGAGAGGTGTATTTTAAAAAGTTATAGGCCCTTTTTGTACGGTCAAAGGTCAAAAATGGTGCCATATCCAGACTGTGCTAACCACTGGACAAAAGACGGCTCTTCGTATCAACAAGCGACGCATATCCACACGTCCGGGCAGACCTCCTCTACAACACCCTACTGTCCGCTAAGCAGGAGAGGTGTATTTTAAAAAGTTATAGGTCCTTTTATACGGTCAAAGGTCAAAAATGGTGCCATTTCCAGACTGTACTAACCACTGGACAAAAGACGGCTCTTCGTATCAACAAGTGACACATATCCACGCGTCCGGGCAGACCTCCTCTACAACACCCCACTGTCCGCTAAGTAGGAGAGGTGTATTTTAAAAAGTTATAGGCCCTTTTGTAAGCTCAAAGGTCAAAAATGGCGAAATTTCGAGCCCAGACTGGCCGCTGGACAAAAGACGGCTCTTCGTATCAACAAGTGACACATATCCAAGCGTCCGGGCAGACCTCCTCTACAACACCCTACTGTCCGCTAAGCAGGAGAGGTGTATTTTAAAAACTTATAGGCCCTTTTGTAAGGTCAAAGGTAAAAAATGGCGAAATTTCGAGCCCAGACTGGCCGCTGGACAAAAGACGGCTCTTTGTATCAACAAGCGACGCATATCCACACGTCCGGGCAGACCTCTTCTACAACACCCCACTGTCCGCTAAGCAGGGGAGGTGTATTTTAAAAAGTTATAGGCCCTTTTTGTACGGTCAAAGGTCAAAAATGGTGCCATATCCAGACTGTACTAACCACTGGACAAAAGACGGCTCTTCGTATCAACAAGCGACGCATATCCACACGTCCGGGCAGACCTCCTCTACAACACTCCACTGTCCGCTAAGCAGGAGAGGTGTATTTTAAAAAGTTATAGGCCCTTTTGTAAGGTCAAAGGTCAAAAATGGCGAAATTTCGAGCCCAGACTGGCCGCTGGACAAAAGACGGCTCTTCGTATCAACAAGCGACGCATATCCACACGTCCGGGCAGACCTCCTCTACAACACTCCACTGTCCGTTAAGCAGGAGATGTGTATTTTAAAAAGTTATAGGCCCTTTTGTAAAGTCAAAGGTCAAAAATGGCGAAATTTCGAGCCCAGACTGGCCGCTGGACAAAAGACGGCTCTTCGTATCAACAAGGGACGCATATCCACACGTCCGGGCAGACCTCCTCTACAACACCCTACTCTACGCTAAGCAGGAGAGGTGCATTTTAAAAAGTTATAGGCTCTCAACTACAGCCAAGTCACAAATGGTTGAATGAGCTAGGATAAGAGTTGGCTGAGGGAGTTAGCTAGGATAAGCAGTGCTGTTTCCAGACCAGAGGGGGCACTGTTTCTCCTGTTATTTTCCCATTTTTAACATACAAATATAATATAAATACAATACAATTGTGTATAGACAATACAGAAATGTTTAAATGTTTAAATGGCATATACTATAATAGTCATCTCATAGTCTAGTGATTAAAAAAAGGAATACGATGTAAACGCAAATGGAATCAACCACAATGTGTGTCATAGTATGAGTGAAACACGAATAATGTTGTTTTTCACATATGTGTATGTAATGTGACATTGATGTTTTCTCATTTTAGTTGATTTTGCATATTAAGTTATAAGCATACTGTATATATGCTTGTTCCATATTCTCCCCAGCAAATCACTGAATTTGAGCCGTCTTTTGTCCAGCGGCCAGTCTGGGCTCGAAATTTCGCCATTTTTGACCTTTGACCTTACAAAAGGGCCTATAACTTTTAAAAATACACCTCTCCTGCTTAGCGGACAGTGGGGTGTTGTAGAGGAGGTCTGCTCGGACGCGTGGATATGTGTCACTTGTTGATACGAAGAGCCGTCTTTTGTCCAGTGGTTAGTACAGTCTGGAAATGGCACCATTTTTGACCTTTGACCGTACAAAAGGGCCTATAACTTTTTAAAATACACCTCTCCTGCTTAGCGGACAGTAGGGTGTTGTAGAGGAGGTCTGCCCGGACGTGTGGATATGCGTCGCTTGTTGATACGAAGAGCCGTCTTCTGTCCAGCGGCCAGTCTGGGCTTGAAATTTCGCCATTTTTGACCTTTGACCTTACAAAAGGGCCTATAACTTTTTAAAATACACCTCTCCTGCTTAGAGGACAGTAGGGTGTTGTAGAGGAGGTCTGCCCAGACGTGTGGATATGCGTCGCTTGTTGATACGAAGAGCCGTCTTTTGTCCAGCGGCCAGTCTGGGCTCAAAATTTCGCCATTTTTGACCTTTGACCTTACAAAAGGGCCTATAACTTTTTAAAATACACCTCTCCTGCTTAGCGGACAGTGGGGTGTTGTAGAGGAGGTCTGCCCGGACGTGTGGATATGTGTCACTTGTTGATACGAACAACTGTTTTTGTCTAGTGTCCATTTTGGTCTGAAAATTGAGTAAAAGCAGGGTCAAAGACGAGACGCCCTTTTTTTTGGGTACTGACACATAAAAGTACCATGACATAAAGAGGATTACATTTTGGATACATCAGGTGAAAGTACATGGTCCACTTTGTAATGTCAGTAACTTTTGATGAAAAAAAGAATTAAGAGCATAGGTGAAATAAGCTCATAAAGTCCATATTTGTCATTCAGTGTAAGAGTACGAACTACAATTTCAATGAAACATGTTTAAATATTCATGTGAAAAAATAAACAAAGGTCTGTTTTAACTGTCCTGGCATAATTGTACAGGTGTTGGTCATGTTATATTAAAAGCACGTTGCAATACTCCTTTGTTTTGATATTCAAATCATTAGGGGACTTTTGTGCCCAATACTCAATTAATTACAGATCATTCAGTGTAATGAGATAAAGCTGGCCTTTTTAAACAACCAATCTAGTATATAGTCAGCTGAACACCTGTGCCATTGTTAGAAGGACTCCTGAAGACTTTGGAGGTGGTATAAGAACGTGAGTTTCCCTCTCTGAAATATGTGATATATCCATGTTGTTATGATGTGGTACCAGTGGACACAAAATGAAATGTCATTCAGTGAAATGTCAAAAGTCACTTTTATAGTTGAAATTTAATGGAAACAAAAAACATGTCAATTTTAGGTTCAATGAAGACCTTAAACATAGCTGCTTACTATGACGTGCATTTCATTTATTTATTTTTATGTCATACACTATCTTTGCATTTTACTATATTACACCAAATTGTCACATCTTAGAAAATGGACTGAAAAGGAATGTTTTGTACGATTTCCTGAACAGAAAATATTAAACTTAAACAATAGACACTCTAAGCTACCCAAAAAAGTTAAAACATTTTGTAAGAGAATACTTTTATTTTTTTAGGCTTGGAAACGCTTATTCGTCTTTGACCCAACAGCAAATCTACAAGCTTAAAACACACCCCATTACGTTTTGAGCTTGTAGATCTACTTTTTAATATCCTACATGTATACAGCGTGCCCCATACTTGCACTTTTTCAATAAATCTATGACATTTAAAAGACCATAATAATTACAAGAAGTCGTGCTTTTATTTTGAAGGCCTTATCCTTGCTAACTCCAGCGGCCATTTTTAATCCTTGCTAGAAAAACGGACCTTGTTTGTTTGGCCACTGGCCAGTGCCAGTGTTGCCAACTGCCAAAATCCAAAATGCATTAGTGTCACTTCAAAAACGCACTAGAATGCATTAGAATAAAATGAACACACTACAGTGAAACCAAATGGACCCTTACGCATCCAATAGGTTGGGGCCTGGTATGTTGGGATCTGGTTGGGGTGTGGGAAAAAGTTAAATATAGTGACAAATGAGTCAGGTTGGCAACACTGGCCAGTGCACCCATGTGTCCACAAGACACGGTGTGATTGGCCAGTGGGGGCAGAGCCATCTAGTTGCGACATTGAGGTGTCAGAAACTGAACACTCGAACTGCTATTCATGCAGCCTGAATAGGGACAACCGGAGTTGAAAATACATTGTTTACAACATAGAGGAGCCGCCATTGGACTGGCCCAATGAAGTGAACAGAGTTGGCGAAAATCTATATATACTAAGACTTCTGGCCATAAACAATATTAATTAATATTGTATTCGTTCTTTTCGTACCTGTGCAGACTTCATAAATGACTGGGCGCCCGCCCAGCCACGCCCAGCCGTGGATCCGCCCCTGCTTCTACAACACCCCACTGTCGTTCATAGTCGCATTGCAACTTTAAATTCTTTTATAATTGGAATTTAATTTAAATTCGCATGACGCCCCATTAACTCGCCCATTTCTCAAATTTCATCTGTGATCTGCTTGTATTAACAACGTCAAACTCGCCAACTTTGCAGCTGTAGACATAGCTTGATTTATTCTGTCGATCTGCTAGGGTTTTGTGCCATAAAAATCCACCGTAGACAAATATGAGCTACTTTCTGTCCTGTGTATTCCTCCACAAACAACACACAGGCGCCATCTTGATTTTTGCAACAGGCCGTAAAACAAGTCATGTGGGCGAGAGCAGGTTAATACACAGAGGCGCCGTATCGCCACCTGCTTTTTGCATAAAGAACGTGCTCACAAAGAAAGACTTGAAAAAGTACCGGTGCAGCTGCCCTTCATTGAAATGTTTAACAACAGCTTACTAAAGACAAGACTGCTAACTGTGCATTTTACAATGGTGGCCACAGGTATTATGAGTTATTATTATTATATCACATGGTTACAGGGAGGCTGCCGCACCTTTACCTTTTCACGTCTTTCTGATTGAGTAAATCCACAATTCTGCAATGCAAGTGCCCTTTTCAAATTTTAGACCCTGCCCCTCCAAATAGCTCCGCAGAAGCGGACTGCAGGAGCAAACAGATTCACTTGTGTGGAATTTGTTTTATTCCTTCACCAGCTTGTTTGCAAAAGCTGGTTTGCAACAAGCTGATGCTGTGACCCGAATGGCAGGAGCCTATATATCTCCTGTTGCTGTGTGAGGCAACTCGATATACCAGTACACCCCCTGGACATGACTAGTATGTCACAGGGGCCCTAATCAAACCTTTCAGAGATAAAACCCCCAACCTTCCAGTCTGAGGACAGACACCAACTGAGCTGTTGAGGATGTAGTGCCCCTTACGGGTGTGCAATTCTGAGAGCGTATACAAAATGGAACTAAATAGAAGCATTGTTCCTTGAAATTAAAACATTTTAGAACCTCTGTGCTACACTACAGTATATGAAGCAGCTACTTAATTAGTAGGCTATAAGTGAACAGTTCATCTATCTGAGACTATAGGGTGAACTGTCCTTGAGCAAGACACTGACTGAACCCCTAATTATCCCTGATGTGTGGGTTGGTGCCTTTCATTTTTCATCTCTGATGAGTGTATGAATGTTTGAGTGGGTGAATGTATTGTACAATCTATGTAAAGGTGTGTGAATGGGTGAATGTTATGCACAATCTACGTGAAGTGTCTCGGATACCAAATGCACCAGTTATCTGCTGTACTAGCCGCAATTAAGTTTACAGTGGACTTCACGCGTGCCAAGTTGCTGCGGAAAAGGTTTGAGGCAAGTGTCTTTCTCTAGGTCGTCTTCAGACAAGCCCCCCATGTTCAATTCCAGTCACCCGGTACATACATCGGGCCAGCTCATTGGTGATTTGAGCTCCTGCATCTTTCTTGAGTACATCTACCTATGCGGCAGCAGTGGCACATTGTTTGACTGGAGCCTTTGTGTTGGTTCCCCCAGGTGTTTGGACTGTGTGTCCTGTTTTATTCCAATGGCTGCTATTTTCTTTCTCACCCTTGGTATTCCCTCGCCCATGGTCTTGTTGGTCTAGAGACTTCTTTAGAGTTGCCTTTATTGTCCAGCATTCACTGCCATATAAAAGAACAGACTACCATTGTACAGAAGAAGCTGAGTTTGATCTAACGGGGAGGTTGGAGTTCCACACACTCGCCATGCCCTTTAGGGCTCTTCATGCAAGTGCCTTCGCCACTTTCTTATCCTTCCTTCCTTCCTTCAAGGAGAATTCAAAAAGGAGATGTCGCGAAGGCACCCACGGGGGAGTCCACATTGGTTCATGGGAGGAAACAGACATGCGCAGTACATTCCAGGAAGTTTGACGCTTGCAAACCATGCATGCCATTGGTCTCTTGGATGGTTTGACTTCCTGATCTGTACTGCGCATGTCTGTTTCCTCCCATGAACCAATGTGGACTCCCCCGTGGGTGCCTTCGCGACATCTCCTTTTTGAATTCTCCTTGCCTTCCTTCCTTCCTTCCTTCCTTCCTTCCTTCCTTCCTTCCTTCCTTCCTTCCTTCCTTCCTTCCTTCCTTCCTTCCTTAAGCACACTGCACTTGACTTGGCTTGCTTGCATGATACCACATGATAGCAGTGTCCCATTCAGTTTACATTCCTAAAATAACTGCACCACCAAATAATAGCAATTATTTCAGGAATTATAGGCCACACCCACTTAATCAACCCATTTAATTGGACACAGGTTTGTTTAATCTATTATAAGGAATATTTAAAAATGTGTTATGACATTTGATTATGCTATTGAGTTTTTTTTTTTTTTTTTTTTTTTTTTTTTGAGTTAACGAAAATCTGCCTATAGAGAAATATGCCCAAAAATTATAAAAAGCTACTCCTCTGGAAGTTCTATCATATTTTTTATCATGTATTTATATTGACCCTATACACATTTTAGTGGTAAGGTTTTGCCGCATCAAGTGGTACCGACATCCTGTCTGGCCTATGGACTAAGTATCACTATTACAATGACTCAATAGCAACAAGCCTGGTTTCATCTAGCATCACTAGTATAATGACTCAAATATAGAATGATGTGCATATCAGTGCTCCCACCAGCTCAGGACAATGTGGTACTGCAGCTAAACTGTCCACAAACAAATGTCAAAGACTTGTTATATGACGGGTGGTTGAGGCTGAAACCATTAGAAATAATCTTGAGGGACATATACAATTTATATTGGAATATTGGTATGCTAGTTGTATGTGCAAGTCAATAGCCTGTAGACCTTGGGCTTGGTTTTGTTAGACCTGGCAACATGCACATCACTGGGTGAAATCACTGCACTGTATGTAGTACTACGTGTAGATAGAGTTGATGTAATATAATGCACTAAGTCATACATCAGTTTATCAGAAATGGTTTTAAAGTCCTTCCATTCTTTCATTCTAGAGCAGTGAGTGGAGTCCAGACTGCAGGTGAAGATGAACTCTTCAGACTCATCCAGGACTGTCTCTGTTAAACAGGAACCTGAAGACCAGACACACCTCGGTACAGTTCATGTGCTCTGCCTTTTTCTCCCACGTTATTCCCAGGAAGGGGAAAGTCATCTCCAAACTGTGGCCACGACCCATTCAAAAAGGGTCGTGGCTGCGTTTGGGACATGATAACTAGTAAAACCAATGCTAACCGTCTAACCGTTTTAAAACGATAGGGGCTGTAAAAAGGTTACGACCTTTCATATATAGGTTACGACCTCTTTTTTAAAAAGTCATTATTAGATAGATGAGATTAGGTTTAGGTGTAGGTTTTACTGAGGTTAAGTTTAGGTGCGACTGATTAAAATATAGTAAATAAATAAATAAACTTTGCTACCGTTTGGTAGTTGGGGTTTTTAACCTCTAAAAAGGTAGTGATTGCAATATCGCCATACCACTGCCATGTAACGCATACCGTGGTATGGGCGTCATTACCGCGGTAAAATGAAAAAAATAATAAAGAATATTTTCAACTTTTTCTTTGTTACCTTCTTTCATTGAGGGATCAGAAAATGTGAGCACGAGCCCATAGACTCCAATATATTCCATAGGGTCCGGTTGTCCCTCTTCAATAGAAGTCTATATAGAAGAGTTGTCGTAACTTTGTCCCTACTCTGTGGCTCTGCCGAGGAGAGGGCAGTCTTTTCTCATAATGTATTACGTTTTCCTGGCTGACGTGGAATTTGTTCAATATATTGATAAGATAATAATAGACCTTGCATGCACTGGCAGCCATAATAGACCTTATTCAACCAAGCTCATTCAACCAATTAGAACAATCCTATAATCTCATTGGATTAAACAACATTAAACTCACCAACATTACAGCTATACCAAAAGCTTAAATTGTCCTCTTTGTACCCACAAAGTTTTTTGTTTCATATAAATCCACTACAGACATGTTATGGATGTGCACATACTGTAATGCAGGAGACAGCAGCATTGGATTGGCAGTGGTCTTGGGCAATATATCGGTATTACCGTTTATTGCGATATTGGAAATCAATACAGAGTAATATCGTTGGGTCAATAAAAAATATAGAATACCAAATATCGTCAATACCGACATTATACTGTATTCTATTCAAATATGAGACTTTTGATTGTAGCTATCCAAACAATTTTCATGTTACACACATGCCTAAAATAGTCCTTATTTGGGCTAGGCTTTTTGGAAGCAATGTATTTCCAACTCCAGTTTTTATCTATTTAGGCTGTTTGAACAGCAAAGCACTCAGTTTCTGAACCCTCAATGTCACAATTCTAAGAACTAGGTGACTGGTGGAACGTGTCCGACTCTGATTGCACGACATTGCCATCTAGTGATCAATACCGGTAATATCGAATATCAAGCTAAGTAACACGTTATCAATACCGATATAAAAAAAAACAATACCGCCCAGACTAATTGGCAGGTTGCTTTACTGAAAGCAAGCGCCTCCAAACTCTGTTGGCAAGATGGCCGCTGCCTGAATATGGTCAATATATCCCTCAACCATGGAGAAAATCTACAGGGATGTCCTGTTAGCAATAATATTAAATAGCAAAAGTATTAAAATGTTTATTATGCATGATTATGCAGGGCCAATAAAGGAAGGTCGTTAAATGGTCGATTTGATCCGAGCTAGAATGCATGCACTGGCAGCCGTTGGGTGAGGGTGACTCCGCTGCTGCCCTAGTCATTACTGCAAAAAAAAAAAAAAAAAAAAAAAAAAAAAAAAAATCTACCGTATTTTCCGGGTTATAAAGCGCACCTTAATATAGGCCGCACCGGCCAAATTTAGCGAAAAAAATCAATTGTGTACACATACAAGACGCACTGGCCTATTAGCCGCGGGTGTTTTAATGCTTAAATATAGCTGCAAGCAGCAATAAAACGGGATCAAGCAAGCAGCAATAAGGAGTAAGAACAATACGCACAAATAAGCCATAGAAACATGGGAGCCTGAACTTCAGAAATACATCAGGTAATTATGGGAGCAGGGCAGGGTTTTTGAGCCCTGCCCTGACTCACTCACACATTGTAATCTGGTGTGACTGAGTGAATGATTGGTGAGCTGTGAGTGAGTGGTGAACTGAGCTATGAACTGTCATTAGTGACAACATGGCCGAATAGTGACAGTCAAACAGCCTTGCCCAGCCATGAGGCCCATAGGGCAGGTGCCTATCTCCTGTTTCTGTAGCATGAGGCAGCTTGATGTACAAGTACACCCTCTGGACATGACGCTAGTATGACACAGGGTCTTACCCCCAATCCAACCCTTGATGCTGAGTGCCAAGCAGGGAGGCATTGGATCCCGTTTTTAGAGCCTTTGGTATGACCCGGCCGGGAATCGAACCCCGGCCTCCCAGTCTCAGGGCGGACACTCTAACCACAAGGCCACTGAGTTGGTGAATGAGTAAATGATTGGTGAGCTGTGAGTGAGTGGTGAACTGAGCTGTGAACTGTCATTAGTGACAACATGGCCGAATAGTGACAAAACACAACATGGCCGAATGGTGACAACCACCATTACATTGAGTTTTACCCTGGGTTACACATAGAACCATGAACTTAGATGTAGAAGACCACATGAGATTGTGCATGATTGACTCATATTACTAGGTGTCCGTGCCGGGATTTGAACCCAGGAACTCTCATTTCCAAGTCATGCGCTCTACCAATGAGGCTACCCAACAGACACAAAACCTACTGGAAACAACACACACATTCAGTGGACTGCTTGGTAAATGGTGCATTTATATAGCGCCTTTATCCAAGGCGCTTTACATAGATTGTGCATCACATTCACCCATTCACACACACATTCATACACTGATGGCAGTGGGACAGGGACACATCGACACTAACTCTGCAGGAGCCCGGGATCGAACCGGCAACCTTGTGGTTACCATCCGGTTACTCTACCTCTGAGCCACTACCTCTCCTTAAATATGCACAAATAAGCCATAGAAACATGGAAGAAATACATCATGTGATTGTGGAAACAGCAGGGTTTTTGGAGACTCAGACTTTGTATTGTCAGCAGTGGGACTTGAACCCTCAATCTTGTGTTCCGAAGTCAGGCACCCTACCGACTGAGCTATCCAGGCACAATGATTTGCTTAGTTGTTGTCATCAATGAAACAACCCAACAACACGCCACCAAGCAGTAAGCAATATGAACAATATGCACAATTCAGCAGTCCGAGGGTGGAGCTTAGTGGTCAAAGTGACAAATGGAAACAAGTTCCACATGCTTATTCCTCTCACACAATCTGGCACAATGTACTTGCTCCAGTGTTGCCAGAGAAAAACAAGTAGAAGAAGACTCTTCACAAACGAGCAACTTTCATTGGCTTATAAAAACGTCATTTTTTGATGAAAACAAATTTGCTTCTGAAGTTTTGTCCGGATGGGGCCAAAGTTCTCATGTAGCAGGTGTCATGCAAATTGATCAAAAATCCAGGCATAAAATCAGGCATGAGCATTTTTCAAACTGCTTAAAATGGCAGACACTCTGGGGGTGGAGCTTACCAGTCGAAATTACAGATGTGTTCCACATGAATCAAGGAACATGTAGAAACAAGTCCCATGATTTTAAGCCAAACGAAACCTGAGTTATGCTTGTTCAAATGTTTCAGTTTCAAAGAATTGCTATAGCGCCCCCATTTGAGCGATTGGAGCAAGACTAGTTTTAGTGCTATTTGGCATCCCCCTCTACCAAACTGTAAAATCTCATAAACAGATTACTTTGCATGTGTAGATTAGGGATAATAGAAGAATTTTCACAAACAAGCAATTTTCATTGGCTCGTAAAAACATCATTTTTTTCACTGAAAACAAAATTCACACCCATTTCATGTTTGTATGGCTTCAAAGTTCATGTGTAGGTCATTGTTATGCATTTTGATCAAAGATTGTAGGAGAAGAGACATTTTAACTGTTTTACATATAATTCAAGATGGCGGTTCATCTAAAGGTCAGAGGTGAAAAGTCAGAATACAAAAGTTGTTTGACATAAGCAGACACATAAGTGAATATAAGTTACATTTCTGAGAGTCGAGCAGTTCATGAGTTATGAGTGTTTAAAGTTTGCAATTTCAGTTGAGTGCTATAGCGCCACCATTTGACCAGTGGTCACAGGCTTCGCATCATCACCGTTTGGCATCACCCTCTACCAGATTACCAATTTTCGCGAAAACCGACTGCACGGTTCAGCCAGAACAGCTATTTTTGGCGGAAGAAGAAGAAGGAAAAAAGAGACAGAAACAAGAAGGGATCAAGTCCACTTCGTGGACTGCTTGATCCCTTAATTACCATATGTAAGGGTTCTTGCACAGATGAGATTGTCGGGAATTCTCAAACAATGCTGTTTGAGAAGCATCCTTTTTATTATTTAAACGACTACAGAACTGCACGTGCTGTATGTAATTAACGCTAGAGCCATAGACCAAGGACGGATCTAGGCATAGACATGAGGGGGGGAATGCCCTCTAGACGCCCTGACTGCCCCACCAAACATGACGGAATGCAAACAATGAAAACTTCAAAGATATTTCAAATCAAATTAATGATTATAGCGGTAGTTAAACATTGACTAACTACAATTATGGCACCACTAAACCAACTGCCATTTTCGGCTGCACCCCCGATTGAGAAATATTACATCCAGGCCTGGCCATAGAGTGTAGCCAGAGATGCAACTCCGATCACTTCATGAAACCAAATGAGCGCTTGCGGGTCCATTTGGTTCATGAAAAAGGGTAGCCTAGCGTACATCTGGTTAACCAACTGTCCACCATTTAGCTGGGGACCACCAGGAATCCTCTCAATGTTTAAGACGCTCGACGAGGCGTCTTTATTGCCGCCTCCACGGACCTCTCCTCCTCCTCCTCCTCCTCCTCCTCCTCCTCCTCCTCCTCCTCGCGCGGCGGCTGCTGCTGCTGCTGCTGCCGCCAGCCTTTCTAAACCCGTTCGTGGATGGGTTTTTTTTTTTGACACTTTTCCACGCAGTAAGGATCCACTGGCAGACTTGATAAAAAGTTGTTTTCAGCATGTTCCTCGCCCTGGTGGTGCGAGCGCTGGTGGCGGCAGCTCCTCGGAACGACAGCGCGCGGACCACCACCGTGCGGACCACCACCGCGCGGACCACCACCGCGCGCCGTCGTTCCGAGGAGCTGGCGTCTCCGCCGCAACGGCGTTCCTCGCGTTGGTCCGCCGTCTAACCATTGATTCATTGATCCCAAGGCTACGTGCAGCAGATTTCCTTATTTTTCAACCAGCCCGACTGACTTTAGCTGCGTTACATGCACTTCTTCGTTTGCTTTCCATGATGCATTTAGTAGTGTCTGTCTTAGCGAACTGCCTGTGCCCTGTCCCCCTACATTTCCTGCTCAGGCCCGCTAAAGTTGGTGTCATACCGTGCATTTAGACTTAGAACGCCCCATAGTGTTTGTTAGCTGTAAACATCCATACATTGGCCGCACCGCTGAATAAGCCGCAGGGTCCAAAGCACAAGAAAAAAGTAGCGGCTTATAGTCCGAAAAGTACGGTATTTATTGTTATTCTCTGTTCAGTTGTACAGTTTCTGGATGTACAGCTCTGGAAGTGATTAAAGGCCAACATTGCATTTCACTGTTAATCAGAAGCTTAGTACTTTTGGCTTTTCTTTTTTCTCAGCACTATTTTGAAAATGTTGTGAACTTCCTACTAGTGTCAGACAGCTATTTGAATTCTATAAAATGTTTTAGTAGTAAAAGTAGTAAGTGTGGGAATTAAATCTTAGCATTCTTTCATAAAACATGACGTTACAGATCAATTGTGGTCTTGTTTTAAATTCCACCAAGTAAAGTCAAACTCCATGACCTCAAATATCTTACTTTGCAACAACAATCAGTATTATCAGATATTGTGATGAAAAACACAATAATTCTATGTAAGGTTTTTTTTTTTTTTTGCTTTTGTTGAGCAGTAAATTCAGACTCACTCAAATACTTAAACCATGAAATATGTTTGTTCTCCCAGATATTTTGTGTATATGTGTGTAACTAAACTAAAGCGAGTGATCCATCTCTCTTCCCATACAATCAGATGAGAGTTTCACATGCACAGTTCAATAATTACTCTATAGTATCAAGAAAAAATGAATAAATTACCTAAATACAGTATATTTGAGTATTGTTCCTTTTAGACTGGCATTTGTGTATATTTACTTGCACTCGCTTGCTCTACTTGCGTAGGTAAATATGCATTGAGGTAGCCTATATGTTTCTGATGTGTAGTCTAGACACTAACAAATTGATACTTGGCTACTGGCACTAAATAGGTCTAGCGGACTCCCTGCTCAGCACCATGTGTGTAGTATTGGGATTTAAAATATTTTCATGCCTCAGATTCAACATATAAACAGAAATTCAAATTAATACTCAGACTGCTGTGTAATGTTTCTGCTCCTAGACATCCTGCACATGGTTGTGTGGAAAGAGGAGGATTCTATTAACCAGGAGAGAAGTCTCAGTCTGCTCCAGGAGGAACCAGAGCATCCATACATTAAAGAGGAACAGGAGGAGCTTAAAGAGAACCATGAGGATCTACTTCAAAGACCAGAGCAGCCTGATGGGTCAATGTTGACATTACCAGCAGTGAAAGGTGAAGAAGACATCTCTTCCCACTGCCCTGAAGTTGTAGTTAAACTTGAGTCTGACACTGAGGTCACTGAAGACAGTGATGATTGGGAGGAGAGCAGTGGAGACGACGATGACCAACGACGTGGCAAGAATTTCACTAGGTCAGCTTCTCTGAAGACACACCATGTTATCAACACTGGAGAAAGACCTTTCCAGTGTCAACATTGTGACAAGAGATTCAGTCGATCAACTAACCTAAATACACACCAGCGTGTTCACACTGGAGAAAAACCTTTCCACTGTAAAGATTGTGACAAGAGTTTCAGACGGTCATTTGACCTGAAGAGACACCAACTTATCCACACTGGAGAAAAACCTTACAGATGTGATCATTGTGAAAAGAGCTTCAGGTATTCATTTAAGCTGAAGGCACACCTGCTTGTCCACACTGAAAACTTTTTCCAGTGCAGACATTGTGACAGGAGTTTCAAAGATTCAGGTACTCTAAAAGAACACCTGCGTGTCCACACTGTGGAAAAGCCATTCCAATGTGATCATTCTCTGATAAAACACCAACGTGTCCACACTGGAGAAAGACCTTTCCAGTGTAAAAACTGTAACAAGAGTTTCATGAATTCATCTGACCTGAAGAGACACCGACTTATCCACACTGGAGAAAAACCATTCCAATGTGATCATTGTGACAAGAGTTTTAGTCGGTTAGGTAATATGAAGATACATCTGCGCGGCCACACTGGAGAAAAACCTTTCCAATGTGATCATTGTGACAAGAGTTTCAGTCAGTTAAGTAACCTGAAAAAACACCAGGTTGTCCACACTGGAGAAAAACGTTTCCGGTGTAAACATTGTGAAAAGAGGTTCAGTGACTCATCTGCTCTGATTCATCACATGCGTGTCCACACAGGAGAGAGGCCTTTCCAATGTAAACATTGTGACAAGACTTTCAGTCAGTTAGGTAATCTGAAAACACACCAGGTTGTCCACACTGGAGAAAAACGTTTCCAGTGTGAACATTGTGACAAGACTTTCAGTCATATAGGTAATCTGAAAACACACCAGGTTGTCCACACTGGAGAAAAACCTTTCCAGTGTAAACATTGTGAAAAGAGGTTTGGTCGCTCATCTGCTCTTTGTCATCACATGCGTGGCCACATGCGACCTTTCCAATGTGAACATTGTGACAAGACTTTCAGAGAGTCGAATAGTCTGATAAAACACCAACGTGTCCACACTGTAAAGATCATTCCAATGTGATCATTGTGACAAGAATTTTAGTCGGTTACATAGTCTGAAGAGACATCTGCGCAGCCACACTAAAGAGAAACCTTTCCAGTGTGATCAATGTGACGAGAGTTTCAGTCAGTTAAGTAACCTGATAAAACACCAGGTTGCCCACACTGGAGAAAAGTGTAAACATTGAAAAGAGGTTCAGTCACTCCTCTGCTCTGGATAATCATATGCGTTGCCACATAGGAGAGAAACTTTCAGAGAGTCGAGTTCTCTGATAAAAACACCAACTTGTCACACTGGAGGAAGACCTTTCCAATGAAAACATTGTGACAAAAGTTTCACTGTGTCAAGTAGCACACCAGCGTGTTCTCACTGGAGAGAAATCTTTCCAATGTTTACATTGAGTTTAAATCGGTTATATAATCTGAGGCATCTGACATGAATTAACACCAGTGTAATCACATCCACACTGGAAGAAAGAAAATAAGTAGAGTTTAAATAATTGTTGTGTGAAATTAACACAAGCCATTTATGATTATTAATGGCAGTACAATTTTATATAGCAGAGGAAATTTATATTCTGGTCAATATGTTTTCAAAATTAACTGGAATGAACGGTTTATATCCTGGTCAATAACAGGCTGAAATGAACTGAAATGAACGGTTTATATCCTGGTCAATAACAGGCTGAAATTAACTGAAATGAACGGTTTATATCCTGGTCAATAAGTGACTGAAATTAACTGGAATGAACGTTTATATCCTGGTCAATAAGTGACTAGCCTGGCCTAACCTAAAATAATTTTGGCCTGGGGGGGCAGGGTGCCTTCCGAGATTGGAGGAGCTGATCACCAACGTGTCGTCATCCCCGGCTCCTCCCCCGCCCCTCCACTGCTGTGCTATGTCACATCATTTGGCGGACATATTAGTCCAGGCTTTCCGTTTTCGCTTAACACAGACGAAAATGAAAGCCTGGGTGTCGAGGCTAATGCGTGACTGAAATTAAGTGAACTGAATTAAGAGAATGGGATTAACTTGATTTTCTCTTGATCTTATGATGTTAACGTTTGTCTTCTCCAAAGTGACATAATGCAATTGAATGCATTTGTTGTTAAAACAGCCTCATTACTAAATGCTAAACAACTTAGATTAAATTGCCTCACATGTGCTTTTACTGCTTTTGTATTGATCAGTTATTGGAGTGTGGGTATATGAACACACATACTGTTAATACTTATATAGTGGATCTACGATCACCAATGTACTAAGTATTAAAGCTGGACAAATATTCAGTCTGCTCGAAAATGAAAGCCTGGGTGTCGAGGCTAATATATGACTGGAATTAACTGAACTGAATTAAGTGAATGAGATTAACTTGATTTTCTCTTTGTCTTTTTTCTCAATACACATTTTCTGGGTGTTAAGTATTCCCTTTCACTGTTTTGGGTTGTAATCATTTAAGGTTTTGAAACGTACAGGTTTACTATCAAATAGGCTGAGTTAAGTTGGTATGTTGGTGTAATTGTGTGTGCCCCCAATGCTTGCAAATCCCTCAAGCTAATTACACACAGCTATATGTCTCTGTAAAACCAACCTCTACCTTTTTTGTTATTTTGTGTGTTTGCTAGTTTTATTTACCTATTATTTTGGTGAAACTGCTTAGTTTTAGAATGTACCATTCTCCTCATGCTGGTCACCATCCCCCTCCTGACTGTATAAATTGGTTTCCAGCTCAGCTCAAAAATACAGGTTTGTCCTGTATTTTTCAAAAAGCATGAACTCTTTCCCACATTCAAAGATATTTTATTATAATCAAACCATAACTTTAATTTATGTAAGTCATTATTAACCAGCATTGCATTTCTGTGAGTTAGGTCATCAATTTGCTGCCAGTTTTCTGGATTTTAGTTTATGATATGATGTTAACGTTTTTCTTCTCCAAAGTGACGTAATGCAATTAAATGCTTTTGTTGTTAAAACAGCCTCATTACTAAATGCAAGACAAACGACTTTCCTCATCAAATCTTTCACTTAGATTAAATTGCCTCACATGTGCTTTCGCTGCTTATGGGCGCGTTCGGAAATTGCGCACACTGAGTACACTGAGCAATGCAAACTAATAGGCGAGTGTGCTCCGGTGCGCTATTTCCGAACGTGCCCTTTGTATTGATCAGAGTGTGGGTATATGTAACCCACATGCAACACACATACTGTTAATACTTATTTATAGTGCATCTACGGTCACCACCGCACGTAAGTATTAAAGCTGGACTAATGTTCAGTAAGGTTTGGCTCTGGGAGCATTGTAATTAAATGAGAACACACCAGTAGATTATACCCCTCAAATGAATAATGTTTAACTATCTTTATCTTGTAAAGAACCTTTTACTGTATGATTAATGTTACATGATTACTGGATCCATGAACCCTGGGTTACCATACAGAATTTTACAATAAATCGCCTTCAAATCAAAACAATTACTTTACAGACTCAGAATGAACCATATGGATGGATATGAGTGACCATCCAACCACACCAACCGCTGTGGTGTAATAGCAATGTGTAAAGTGTTGTGTGTTTACAGTGTGACACCGTTTGGTCCAGTATCACGTTGTGCTATGCAATCAGTTCAGTCCTACCACACAGATAGGACCGTATGGACAGGGTGGTGGTTTAGGTCCTTCAAGGAAAATCTGGTGTCTTCGCATGCAATGTTGATCATCCTGGGTCAGTAGCTCACCATTCTTGGTGCACCTACACACACTCCAGACTCATCCAAAGAACCTGACATGAAAAGTATAATTAATAGTTTTTACTCTTCAGTATTACAGTGTCTTCGTATTATTATTATTATTATTATTATTATTATTATTATTATTAGTAAAATAAAATATGCATTTTCCAACAATTTTCTTTCAATATGAAAATAAAATGCGTTACAACAATTTCTCATCAATGGCATCAAATAAAGTGGTAATAGTGAAAAGGAACACGCCTATCAAAGAATTCCAACTAGGGTCGGGTGCTGGATTAAAAATAGAACATAGCTAAACAAATAAAATAAATTCTGCACATCATTTGATGCTCCTGATTCTGAAATTAAAAGTAAGAATCAGAAGCTTCAAATGGTGGGCGGAATTTCTTTTATTTGTTTATTCAAATAAAGTGGTCACAATCACCAGGAATGGTATAATAGATCAAGCAGCTATTTCATGCAACACCTATGATAAAGAAAAAGAGGATGATGCACCGGGGCGTGGCGCAAGCTGGAGTGGGAGGTTTTCACATGCACAGTGTAAACAGGAACTGCGAAGATGGAATATACCAGCAGAGGTGCAAGGTAAAGAGCCCATGCTTCATTCTCGTTTGATCCAGCCAGTGCGTTTGTTTTTCTTCACTTAGCACCAGTCACTTAGCACCAGTCTTTGCAAATTTGTATTTGCATTCAGAACACAGACTAACATCAATAAACCGTGAAAGCATGTGTACAAAACTCTGCTGCCCGCCTGCTTTCCAGAACCCGATCCAGAGATCACATCACCCCTGTCCTCCGTGAACTACATTGGCTCCCAGTCAAGTACAGAATTGACTTCAAAATACTCACCATCACCTACAAAGCCCTCAACAACCTGGCCCCCACCTACCTTTCTGAACTCCTCCATCGCCACGCTCCCTCCCCCTCCCTCAGGTTAAGCACGACAAACCGGGTGGAACGGTGGCTAGTGCTGTCGCCTCACGGCTAGAAGGTCCTGGGTTCGATTCCCGCTAGGGGCGCTGCTGTGGGTGCTGGCGGCGTGTCTCCTCCTCCGCGTCATCAGTGCCCATACCCGAGGCGGGGTTGGCGAAAGGGCCTTTCTGTGTGGAGTTTGCATGTTCTCCCCGTGTCCCCTAGGGTAGATACCCTCACAAAAACATGCTGTAATCCTGGACTCCTGATGGAGGGGACTGGAACTGGTTGGAATAACGTGTTCCTTCCACGCGCTACGTCCAACCAGGGAAACTCCCCACTGTCAGGTGAAAAGAAGGCAGCTTGAACTCCTCATGCATTGAAGGAAGCATGAGGCCAGTCCGCTGCCTCCCCAGGTTGGTGGAGGATGTGTAGAGCCCAGGATCACATTAGGAATTGGCACTGGGTGAAAAAATGGGTTACAAAATCGTGGGATAAAATATTTAAAAAAAAAAAAAAAAAAAAAAAAAGAAAAAAAGAAAAAAGCACCACAAACCGACTCGTTCACCCAAAGTCCAACAAGAGAACATGGGGGGACAGGGCCTTTGCAGTGGCTGCCCCATACGCTGTGGAAGCCACTTCCTGCCCACATTAAAGCTGCCCCCACCCTGGATATTTTCCAACACACACTTAAAACCCACCTCTTCAGACTGGCCTTCCCTATATAACCTGATCCCTCTTCTTTGATCTCTCTTTTTAATCATTTTATTATTTTATTCTTATTTTCTCAAATAAAATTGCTTTATTCATTATTTTTTCTATGTAAAGCGACTTTGGGTATTTTGAAAAGCGCTATATAAATCCTATGTATTATTATTACTATTAAAGTGACACAAACAGTGTCACTTTCTATTGCAGTGGTTCTCAACCACCTCAGAACATATTTTCCTCTCACATTGCTCATCTGTTTCAATGCATGCAAAGTGACAAATGAAACATGTGTAAAGAGTCCAGTTGTCCAATTGTGCAATATGTTGATGAATCAGATTGCAATATTAATCGGTTTGGAAAAAATAAATATCAATATTGTATTGTGAGATGAGTGAATCGTCCCACCCCAGTCACTGGTGTTGAGAAGAACGGTGGAGAAATTCTAGCACTGTGAAAGGCCTAGCACATAATACACCATGTAAAGCTCATAATAAGTGTTAGGTAGCAATAATTACATGAATAGATTGTTTTTTTTTTAAGCTTTATTTGCTTGCAAGTTAATTCAGTCACAGATTGAATTAAATCTGACAAACTTTAGACAGGAGAGAAGTAGAAATTACAGTTCAGAATAAAAAGTAGAATATAGAAAGCACATGCACACATTTTTCTTTGATCTTGACATTGATTATCTTTGCCCATGATGCTTTCAGAATTTTCAGATTTTCCTTTCACGACCAACATCATCCATCATTTCAGAACAGTTTGACGTTTGGGGGGAAAATCTATTGTTGAGTCAGGCAAATCAAATTTTAGCAGCATACCAACCATTATCACTGCATACCATGCCATTATCAAGCGCTGCCCAGGCCATATACCCTTGATATTGCTTGCTGTTGTGACAATAGACATACATACCAGCCATTATCAAGCCATTTCAAGCCATTTATGCTTGATATTGCTTGCTGTTGTGACAATAGACATGCATACCAACCATTATCAAGCCATTTTACTGATATGCAGGTGGATCACATGATTTTAAGGGGGCACCCTTATAGATCTGTAACTCTTGAGAGCGCAAAAAAACAAAAAAACAAATTAAACAAATTATATTTAAACATCTGAATTACGTAATTTTCATTTCCAAATTGTGGGAAACAGTAAGTAACACAATAACACAATCACCACAATTTTTTTTTTAAAAAGTGTGGGCACGCCTGCTATAAACCAATCTGAAGAAACATGTTGTTTATTGAGGAAATAATTTACAATTTCTTAATCTTCCACACTCTTTTTTTTTACTATGGAAAGGTAACATGTCGTTTATGTTCTGTTTTCCTATTTTCTTTTCTCCATTGCTTTATATTGTAAAGGCTAGAAATAAAGCTCTAGCTGTGTACATGTTGTTGATTGTTATTAAGAAAACAGAATTCCTTATTCTTCCACACTCAAAGACTTTTTTAGTACACATTCTGCTGTGTAGAATTAAAAAGTGAGAAGTGGGATTATGAGAGGCATTATGAGAGGCTTTTTTACAGAAAAGGACGGATATCAAACTCCTCATTGAGTCCTATAGGTGACATGGTTTTTACGTGGTGGATCCACCATAGTTCCCTTTGTAACAATACTTTTTCTATATCACCTCCTCGTCTGGGGTGGTCTACTTTTTCCTAGATACCTTAGTGAAGAGACATTGTGGTGAGCTTCTTTAAAATGTAGTGCTACTGGACTTCTCTCATCCCTTTTTCTTATAGTGCTCCTGTGTTCTGCTATACATGTCTTTAGGGCACGTTTAGTTTTTCCCACATAAGGTTTCCCACAGTTCCCACAGGGGCATTTTAATAGGTATATGACATGAGTCGTGCTACATGTTATTTTGCCTCTTATTTTGATGGGTTTCCCCCTTGATGAATGATAGAAGAAATTACATTTTTCAGTGAAGTGACATTGTGCACAAGCACCACTTCGTCGATTCCCATCTGGTAGACTGTCTAGGAACGTAAGTGGGCGTTCTGGAGGTAGGTCTGACTTCACCACAATGTCTCGGATACTACTCTAAAAGACATACATTTTCAGTACAAAAAATGCATTTTACTTTTGTGCAAGTGATGCAGGTATACATGAAACTTACTTCTGCCTCTCTGGTAGTTGTGAGGCTGTTTGAAGGACGGCTTCCCTTGTCCTGCAACCTGAAAACACTGCAGTAAAATATAGATTTAGATCATTTAGGATTTACATATACAATATATAATACATTTTATTTTGTGTGCATAATTGTATCTAATAAAAATAAGGTGGATCGCACTACAGGCTGCAGGAATATGTTGTCTTTTATTGTTTTCTGCTAACATTGCTTGTTCTTTTGCAGTAGATTCAAAGAATTTTCTGAATAACATACAGTAAAGCTTAACATAAATAACATAAAGCTCTGAATAACATGAAGCTTAAAATCACCCCCCTAGGACAAAATATTGTAGATAAATTATACATTTCCTGAATCCCCAGAGTGTACCACTATTCCAGATATTGTATTTTGTGTCAATGATGTTTTGTGATGGCATAGAAGTAAAAGAAAGAATATGATTTAGCCAAATATTGTGTAAAAAAAAAAAGAAGTTCCAAGTTTGAAAAGCACTGGCAAAGACTGTACTTACACATACACATACTCATCCCACATACTCACTAAAGGGCTTAAATGAAAGCTCACAGTGTCATCTTCAAGATGATTCCAAAGACTATAGTATATGACATATGTCATTAAATTGAGTTAATATCACAGTAGGCACCTGTATTTAAAATGGCATGTTATCATCTCCAATTTGAGGTATAGTGCAGACTTTTGGCCACAGAAAGAGTAATTCTCAAGATGGAGAGGTAATATCCACTCTAAAGTGCTGAGAAATATCCATATTTGATGGGTATTTGTCAAGCGGACAACATATTTTGGGTGTTTTTGGTGATGTTGTGGGTGATATTTTACAGTAGGATGGTAGCAGGCTCCAAAAACCTATTCTGCCACTTACCCCAATGTGTCTATCTATTTTTAGTGAATTTATATTTGCCTTGAATTGTGCAAACTCCGTTCACTTCATGGGGCCAGTCTAATGGAGGCTCTTCTACATCGACTTCTATTGAGAATGGTGGCAGCAAATAGGGACAAGTCCTGGACCTGAAGTAGGCAGAGACAGCTTTTATGATAAGACGAACCGTTTTTAAAAATAATTAACATAACTACAAAACACGGAGAAACCACTGAACGTTCAAAGACCGACTTTTTATGGTGTAATTGTTGTCAAGAACCCCCCCAAAACACAAGAAAATGAAGAAAAACGTGTTTTTAATGTCACAATACCTTTTATATATATATATATATATATATATATATATATATATATATATATATATATATATATATATATATATATACTGTATATATATATATATATATATATATATATATATATATATATATATATATATATATATATATATATATATATATATATATATATATATATATAATAGCCTCAACAATCAACCAATGAATCAAAGCCAGTCAGTCAGTCAGATAAGCAGATAAGCAGTCAAAGCAGTCAAATCAGTCCTTCCTCCTCGTCCAAGAGCTCCACTTTAATGGTCCAATGGCGAAGTCGTCCTTTGGGATGATGACAACGGAATTGTCGCCTAGTAGTAGCACCATCCCGCCGTCCACCTCCATAGCTCCAAAGACCTCTGCCTCTCGGCGCTCCATCACCGCCTCCTCGATGACCGTGAAGTTGGTAGACTGGTACGTGTATGCGCCGGGCCCTGAAGACTTGGCCCTCAGGTGGGTCAGGCGGATCCGGGCCCCCCATCTGCAGGCATGGCGCGAGGATGGCCTCGCGCCATAGGCACACATTCCCCTCCTGTCCTCTCTGCAATGAAAGAATCACAAAGACGTGGCGTTAAGATATGATGACCATTTCACTGTCAGTTGAAAGTTATCATTGAAAGATGTCAGCGAATTGAATAAAACTTACGTCCGTTATTTTCGCAGACTGGAAGGTGCAAGGTCAATCGGCGCCGTGCCTTCGGACTGCATCCATCTGTATGTGACAGAAATGAGGAGAGCAAAACGTTAGAATTATATAAAGACACAATTTGAGCAGTCCACTCTACAAGTACATAATTAAACAAGTGCACTTACAGTAGTGATCTACCCCTGAAGGGTAATGAATCCTCCTCCTGGATGCTTATTGGCTCCTGCACCGCGGAGCTGAGAGTGCGGGTCCTCCAGCGCAGCGCTGTCCTCCTCTACGTCCCGGGACACTTGCAGGGGTCTGGTCTCGTAGAAACCCGTCTCTTTCCTGCATTGGAGGCAGACCTCTCCGTACCTCGCCACGGGGTAGTTCCGGATGAACTACTGCCTGTCTTGACCTTTGCAGAATCCTTCTCAAAAAGCACCATTTTTGTGCTGCTGGCCCCATCAGTGAAGGCGACGTGGAGGTTTTTTCGCTGTTCTCAGAGGCTTGGCTTGAATTCCCATTCGAGCACTTTGATGTGATCCTTTGCATTGGTGGCCTTCAGCGTCAGGGTGGGCGATGGGCGGCCTGTAATGTCATCAACATTACAAAAAAACTTCTAAGAGCCTCATGTTGCCCTCAGTAGGCCCTTGTGGAATAACTGGTATGTTGTTGGCATCTGGAGAGTGTGGCCTATATTTTCATCACTGCTAAACCCCTTATCTCTTAACTTCTTTGTCTTTTTAAACTTAAAAAAAAGAAAAAAAAAAGTAGTTCAAATGGCCAGTCTACAAGCTCACAACGTGTTAATAGATTGCCATGTTGAAATATTCCAAAAAGTTTTTCAAAATAGTAAAAAATAAACAAGGGATTTTGGATAAGGGGTTTAGCATGTAACAAATGGAGCCTTGTGTTCACAGTTTGGCATCAGCTGGGCCAATGGGGAGGAAGATCCGCCGTACACAGATGAACATAAATGCCAGGCCAATATCGTTATCATACCACCATGACAGGGAGACCTATATAAATATTACATGTGATGTGCTTAATTTAAGGCGTTTCTGCTTCAGCTACAAAATCATTGCTAGCCTTGGTGATAAGGTCATGAATTAATACCACGTTATACAAAGTAAAAGATGGTGCTCACTGATCTGTGGTGGCGAGTACTAGTTACCCTGGAGCCCTGACACACACAGACGGATGCAATGACACACAGCAAGACTTAGCTTTCAGCTGGTGGCGACAATAAATGTTATATCCCAAGTACAGTTTTATCACCATATGTGAGCACCTCACCTGCTTTTGACATGTGTTTCGTGGTAACTGCAATCCTGGAGAGGAAGGCGTTGCAGGTACAGGGAATATGCATAGATTTCTCCCCTGTACATATTTAAGGCACTGAGTAGCACCCCATGCCGACACACTGCAAGTTCCAGTCCCTCTTCATCGATACAGCTGGTAGATTTTCTAAAGTCTGTCTGGCGGCTGACCACTGTCCTCCACAAACACCTTTTCCAGAGTGCTACATTATGGATAATGAAAGATGAAAACCTTTGTATGAATGTAATATGTTTTGTCTTCTGATGGATGTGTTCCACAAATCTTGTCACAACTTCATCCTTGGCTCATCGCCAAGGATGGGATGAGGAGTCACCTTCAAAGATAGCCTGCTCCTCAGTTCTGAAGCCAAAAGGCACACAAACAGTTTACTATCTACCTTTATTAGACCTTTTTGAATATTACTAATGGTGTTAAAATATACCGGTAGCTATTTAGAGGAACCTGGCTGCATTCTTGAGACGGTAATGTTTGCGATTTCCGTCCACTGATAATGCGACCATGCCTGGTGAGCATGCAGTACACTTGAATGGCTCCTCCTTGCAGAACTTTTCCATCTCATATTGCACCGCTACCCACTCAAAAAACATCTCTGGAAGCCATCTCTTACAATCACCCCAGTCTATTAAAAATAAAATAAATAAAATACTTTAGTATAGAATTCAACCCATATAATAAACAAATGTACTGTAGGCCACAGAAGTTCAATACTTACATGACCAAAGTGGACAGTGCGCTGATCAAGCATTTTTATAAAAGCCTGACAGGACAACCCAGGTGATGCCAGCTTCATGTCTTGGAATGACTGGAAGACAGTTGCATAAACGGTTTCAAACTGGAGCGTGGCAGGCCAGTAGTTCCTCTTTATCAACTCATCAATTCCAGCAGTCCAAGTGGCATTGCATGCATCACAACTCAGGTCAGGCATGTTTAAATCATACCGTCCTTGGGAGCAAACACACACACACACACACACACACACACACACACACACACACACACACACACACACACACACACACACACACACACACACACACACATACACACACACAGTAAAACAACAAATTAAACAGGGTTGGGGAAAATGTCACAATTTGTCCCGAAGTAGGGTATGGAGATAAATGGCCTAAAAATAAAAACTTTGAAAAATGATGACGCCCATTTCAGGGTCTATTGGGTCATTTGAGAGATATTTTGTATTGGAAGTTGGTACCTAGCATGAAATAAACCCCCCACCCAGACCAAAAAACTAAATCGGACATGCTAATTTTCCACTTTTGCCACTCTTTTTTCCATTAAAAAATAAAATCAAGTGTTTTAGGGAACATTGGTTCACATGTCAGATATTGCCAAGTTCTAATGTAATAAGGTATATTTACATAATGCATTTTGGCTCCTGTTTGACTGCAAGCAGACAGTACAAATCGCCCATCAGACAATTCAGTTCATTACAGCACCCTATAGTTGAGGACCTGACTAAGATTTGGGTGTGCTTCATTTAGGAGAGAATATTGTAACTGTTCCTGGCTAATATGACCACCACAAATAGCATGGGAACTGTGAAAAAAAATCTCTATCTAGGGTGAAATACCAGAAAATTACCTCACCCTTTTTTAAAATGACTTTAGCTTTAACTTCTAATTTAACATAGCTTTAACTTCTAATTGGTGGGAGCTACAGAGGTGCCCAACATTTTCAGAATACTCATGTTTGCTGAATCTGTGACCAAGCCAGCAATGTTCTTTCTAGAACATTTGAAGCAGATAAGAATTATGTTTAACAAGAGAAACATTTTGGATGATTGACGTCATGACTGGATGTGTCTGAATCCCAATTGGGTTAATGCTTATTGCAATTACTGTAGAGCCAGGTTTGTGTGTAGAGTTGTTGGAATAAGTTGATATCAAACTGGAGCAAAGAAACAACCTCTATGGAGATGTAATGTTATTAAAACAAGAACAACAATAATACACTAGTCAAAAGACACATTTTAGTTGCTATGCACAGTGCAGTTACTGAAATATGAAGCAGTACAGTATAGTACAGTGTTCTACAGTACAGTACAAAAGCACATTGTACTATACACAAGCATACTGTAGCGCAGAGGTACTAGTACCACTGCTAGTACTTGAGCCTGTCTCTGGTGGTGGTGACAAAAGTGGAATGAAATATTGCTACAGGTAGGAGGTAGGTCTGCTTTTGACCAACTAATTGTTTGAAGTAGGGTCTCCAACCTTGCTGAAATGAGCATGACAGCACACCAAGCCGTTGAGAACGGATTCATCACATTAGAAAATTGAATCAATTGTTCTGATTAGTGATTATTAGCAGTAGCATTATTGGCTTGGGAGTGGAACAAAAAGGCCAAGTCTACATTCCTGTATTTCACTCACCAAACACTCTCACCAATATTTTCTGAGGTGTAGTATAAAATGGTTGGTTGGGGACCAATGCTGTGGTGTACTGTACTGTATTGTACTGTAGTGTACTGTACTGCAGTATATTGAACTGTATACTGCACTGTACTACTTCATATTGTAGTGACTATACTGTGCCATAGCAGCTAGCAGCCACTGTAGCAGTGTGTTTCTAATTTAAACATACTGTTATAGTTTACATAAAAGTACTGCAGTATTTGTAATAAGCAAATAACCAAATAGACATTCAGACACACCCACGGACAGAAGTCTCCTTTGAAGTTTCCTTTGCAACTCTATCGCTTTAATTTAGGCCTACCAATGTTATGCAGCTGCATGCGCAGCGCGCTCTTGCGCTCTGGGCGCGTGGCGTTCCAGCTGATCATTACGTACATACACGGATCAGATCGAACAGCAAACAGTGTCAGAGGACCAACACCTCCCCGTGCTACAGTGACCGTCTTGTTCTTCGTTTCGCATTAGGCTGCCGCACGGGACGCATGCTTCTGTCCGCGTCATTCTCAGACTCTGAATGAATCATAAAAGAAAAGCGGCGCGATGGTGGTGTTGGAGGAGGAGGCTACATGTAAATGGATCATATTCTGCGTTCTAAGGTGTGGGCTGCTGAGTATTGATAATGTTATGTGTTTTTATGACTATAGACGATGTGCTGCTGTGTATTTCTCCAATATGACACAATTGACCACCAATTAATACCCAATCTATCATAGAGATGAAATACGATAACCATATATTAATCTGAAGAGTGAAATCTTGGCAGTGTGCAGGGTCCACGAATTCATTCAGTCACAATCAATGAAAACCAAAAGAAGATGTACTATTTCAAATCAAGGGAATTTATTTATACCATTCGGAGCATAATATGACTTGTCACATACAAGTATAACCAAATAGCATAAGGGGATGATGTTTTATCCTTAGCAAGATGATTATTGACACTAAATGAGCCTGATTAAATTATAGCAGAATAGGATAGATAGATAGACAGAAGAGAAAGATGAACTTTTAGCACAGCACAACTTTCACTGTCCGATTGTTCCTCTGTGCTGTCATCATCAGGTTGTACTCTTTCGCGATGAAGATGCAGCACGCGACAATGTTCCGAGCGATATCACTGTATGGTCACCGTCTCGGTTCAGTGGCTGTCTTCAGACTCTCTCTCCGGAGAGGTCCCGGCATAAAAGTTCATTTACTTCAGATCCCGGTTCCGACCGGGTCCAGGCAAATGTCTTTCCTTTCTGTGGCGTAGAAATACCACTATCTGATCACGGCGAGTCTGCGTTCTTCAATCCAGTGACAATTTTGGCACTTGTCACTTACTCAGTTCCTTCTGGTTAGCGATGCCAACTTTTCTCCAACTCCTGCGGTGTTTTGAGTCGGCACGCTGTGATTGTAACTGTGGTGGTCTGTCCCTATTCACGTTGTTCTCTGAACAGGCACCGATCCACTTCGCCGTTTTGATGATGATGTTGACAAATGAACACTGATACTAGTACAAATACAACGTTTTGACGACTTCCCGTTTCCACGTTGACAACTTGAATTACTCCAAGTTACTGAACTTAATATAATGTCTCTCACGACTTAGTGAAAACACAACGTTGTATTACATTTAACAAAGTACAGACGTTTACACAGACACCCTTTTCCCTAAGGAGTTGGACATAGACTAAACTTTCTTTAGCCCCTGCTGTGAAACAGCATGCAGCATCCCCCTCCTCATTGCCTATGCAAATGAGGTGTTAGGTGTCAGTTGCAATGTTGCAGTAGAACTACTGAAAGAATTGATTACAGGCTCATTTCACTTAAGTAATGCTTAAGCTTAATTATTATTCCCCTTGACTTTATAGTTATAATAAATCATGCAATGCACACATGGATATATATGTCATAAACACAATGTAATATTATTGAATACAGTTCCCTTTCTCCTCTCCTCCTCACTCTGTGACCATGAGGAGCACCACCTGGCTATCGCTGTCAGAAGGGAGTCAAACAACTGTGTCCTTGGAGATAAAGTTCTCAAAGTCTCAGACAGTGGGTCTCTAACTGTCACCATTCATCAAGGGAAAGTGTCTTGCTTACGCCTCTTGTTTCCCATGGGATTGCAAAATTCCCCTTACTGTAGCCTTTGAAACTGTGAAGGTATGTTGTTGTGGTTAAAGATGAGAAGCAGCTGTGCTGTAGTCACTTGACCACCTATTTTGGATTCAGATATTACTGGAACTGGCCATTTTCCTGGCATGTCCGCTACAATCCCCCCTTCGGCAAAGTCAAGGATGGTTCCAGATGTATTCTGGACTTTGGCGAGATATGAGAAGGCTGGAGATGATCAGGGACCTTCTACCAGAGTCATGTAATTTGGTTACATACTTCATGATCAAAAGAGCACATTCTGATATTCTTAAACCTAAATCTAAAAAGATAGAGGGAAAGAAGAGAGATGTGTGAGGTAGATAAATTTATAGTAAACTTGTGACTCAAAGAGAGGTAGTGTAGGTAATATGTGCACTTGAGATTATGTGTAAACTTAAGTGGTGTTTGAACGCAATTACTAAATTGTAGATATGTTTTCAAACTCATGCAAAAGTATATTGGGCTGTTTTGGTTTCCTTTTTGATGGTATTTTAAGAAACTTGAAAAATCAAAAACCCGAGGTAGTATCTTTTAGCACGCAAAAATGAGAGTAATATTTACACGAAAAAGTTAAAAGTCACATTTTGGTTTAACTCAAACATTTTGACGCGACGGTTTGCATACGCATAGATGGAGCGAAAAGACTGTTCTGTGACTAGCCTAAGATTCAGGCATCAGTTGCATTATCGTCAGTGGATTTGAGGCGGTTGTCACGATGGAGAAAGGTTTGGCTTTCAACGATTCGCTTGTTAGCTTTCCGGACGGTACCAAAACGTCTCACAACCCAACAAGTAACTGCAATGACCGCCACGTAGCTAAGGATCAAGAGTGTGAATAGCAGAGAGTCAGGAGTGGACCATGACGACTCTACACGGGTGAAAACGCTACCACCAGTTATCGGGGTGGTCTTCAGAGCTTGGTCGAGAGCGGTGAGATCAATGATTTGAGGTCCGTTTTGGATCAGCTGCTGAGTGACTGGGTCGATGAGGACTTTGTGTCTTTGGAAAAAGTCGGACATCTCTATGTCGGACTCATAGACATCAGAGGGCAGGTGATACAGAACTAGATCGTCAATCTGCACTAGGGTCTTTTCTGGGACATAGAGTAAGAATGTTTGGTTTGGAAGGTCTACCTTTGTCGCAGTGTCATGCAGTTCATATCGGACAGTTGCTGTCTGAACAGGCGTGTTGACTAGCCATTCGTTTCCCAAGATCTCAGCTTGGGTCTCGATGACTTGATTGCGAGGTGTAACTTTGGCGCGACAGCTAGCTTGGTCTGGCATGGACTGGAGGCCACAGATTCCATTTGTCGAATCCCTTATGAAGGGTTTCGATGGGCACAGGTAGTTTATTTCCTTGGTGAGGATGCACAACTTTAAGTTGGGTGCTAAATAGAGTCCTGGACTTGACTCATGGTAAGCTACGACCTGTGGCGTCTCTATTTTGACATGGTTGTCACCCTCCCAGGAGCCTACATTGACTATGTCTTTTAGACGATAGATGTTGCGCTGGTCAATGACTGGTAGTGTCAGGAGGAAAACCACTTCTCTTCTGGTGGGATCTACTGCCAAGAGAAGGGCTCCGCCAAGAGAATACGCTAAGTGGGATTGAATTTCACTAACTGTTTCCCCTGTACTGTCAGCAAGAATTTTGGTTACCAAGGAGAGTGGAGTCAGATAGACGGGAATCCTACCCATGGCGAGTGCATCGATTGAGGAGCTAACCTCCCGTAAGAAATCAGTGGTTAACAGGCTGGTTAGTTGTGAGTGAGCGAAGTCAACTCCCATCAGCTTTTCTAGTGCTTGCATGGCACGAGCAGTTTTGTTCAATAGCTCTGATTGAGAGTTGAGTACAAGAATAGTGTCTTTCAGTACCCCCCCTATGGTGTGAATTTGACTGGCTTGCGTGTCAATTTGTCGTCGGAGGAGAGGTAGATCACGTTGGATTTCTCCAACTTGCTTGTTGAGGTTGTTTATGCTAATTCTGTTAATGCTTGATGTGCCTAGACTGAACAGAGAGCCAACTACTGCTGCTGCAGTGAATACAGTGCCAATGAATCGCTTTTTCCTGTCCGGTGTTTCAGGGCCTTGGTCTGAGCGTGTGCCAGAGTGCACCGTGTGCCCAGTCAGATCTTCCCTGGTCACGGTGAATTTTTCCAACTGAGTCAGCATGTGGGTCACATCGGCCTCTGCGTGGACAAGCGAGTCTTCCACCCACCGTTGTCCGATTTCCTCGAGCTTACGTGATCCATCGAGAACAGCGGAGAGATGGAGTTGGTAGATTTTCCGTGGATCCAGTTTAACGTAAACCTTCTGGGTGATGGTTTGACAGTTAGTGATCAGGATGCCGTGTTGTGGGCGTAACGCAATTCCGGCGTCAGGTCCAGTGTTGAATTGGGGTTGAGCCCAGGTAGTGAACGTCAGGACGATAAGAGTCATGCCGATATAGCCCATACCCGAATACCACAGGAAGTGTTGCATCCTGGAACAGACCACACAGAATAATTTTGATGAGTGGGTTATTATACCTATTGTATCACACAATCACATTGACAGACAAAACAACAATTCACCAACAACAGTTCATGCAAGGTTAATATGTTGTTCAGTGATTCATGCAATCAGTGGGGACTGATAGTAGCACCCCCCTTTTGGAGTCAGTCTGGTACTTCTTCAACTAGTCCGATGAGTTATTGGCTTCGTCTGGGTTCTGGACTCTCTGCCTTGGTTTATGAAGACGTATCTGATTACGGTGTACCCAATGGAGACGTTCGTTTTGACCGCGTTTGATACGAATTCGATATGCCACCGGGGAGAGTTTGTCAACAATTTCATAAGGTCCTGACCAATGTGGCAGGAGTTTCTTGGTGAGCTTTCCTGATGCTTGGTCAGGGTTTCCGGTTTGTGGGGCAAAGATGTAGTACCAGACTTTGTCTCCTTTCTGGAGTTCGTCATTGGATGCACGTTTGTCATAGTATGTTTTGCGTCCTACCGCACTAGCTTGCAGGTGTTTTTGCGCAAACGCAAACGCATACTTTAGGTGGTTTTCCAAATCAGTTAAATACTGTTGCGTGGTGTATGCCGTAGCTAGGTTCAGATCTCCGGGCTGATACAGTAGGTGGATTGGCAAACGCATTTTTCGGCCACACTGAAGTTCATGGGGACTAATTTTGGTAGAGTTATGGGGCGTGGCTCTGATTGCCATTAGAACCAAAGAGAGTTTAATGTCCCAGTCTTTTTGGTTTTCCGCAACAAACTTCTTGAGGATGGTTATCACCGCTTTATTGGATCTTTCCACTGTCCCTGAGCTCTGAGGGTTGTAGCTAATGTGGAATTTACATTTAACTCCTAACATCTGCCATATCTCTTTCATCATTGTAGCCGTAAAGTGTGTTCCCCGATCACAGTCCAGGGAGACCGGCAGGCCAAATCTTGAAAAGAGGTGATGTAGAAGCCGGGCAGTAGTTTGGGCGGTGTCGTTTGGTGCCGGGAAACATTCAACCCATTTGGTGAACTGGTCCACCACATTGAGGAAGTACTTGTTACCTCTCGATGTCTTAGTAAGTGGACCAACCCAGTCCATCTGTAGGTCTGACCATGGGAATGTAACTCCTCTGCTCTGTAGTGGAGCTCTATGGATGGGATTTGGCGGTTGAAATTGGCAACAGATCAAGCACCCTTTCACATAATCCGCAACATCCTTGTGCATTTCAGGCCAAAACGCAACTTGGCGCAGTTCATCACTCGTTGCTTTGACGCCTCTATGGCCTGCCGTTGGTAGGTCATGGGCCATTGATATTAACGTCCCCCTCTGGGCACGAGGAACAACAAGACGTGGCGTAGCTTGTTCGTCGGGAACATACACCAACAGTTGGTCCATCAAGTGGAGGCGGGTTTTCAAGGCAACGAGGTGACGCAAGTCAGATGAGGCATCCAGCTCGTCCCTGGTAATGGCTGGGGCACAAGGATCGGATAATATTTGACAGAGTCGAGAGATGTCTGGATCAGCAGCCTGCATGGAGACTAAGTCCTCAGGCTGGACTGACGCGGTGGTCGGACCGCGGGACCTGGAAGGTGTCGCTGGAGGGTCAGGTTGACTAGCAGCCGTGGCTGCTTGTTGCCGCGTGGTGACAAAGACGGAGGGTGTGGGAACATCCGGGGCAGAGGCGACTTCCTCTGGTACCCATTCCTGGCGGAATTCCCATGGGCGGCCAGAGACGGCCCCCTCCTTTGCTAAAGAGTCTGTCAAGTCGTTATACGTTTTGTCACAGCCTGGAAGTCGGGAGTGACCTCTCACCTTCTTCCAGTAGATTTGCATGTCATTAGCCATCACTAAATGGTCGCACGCCATGATGAGTTCCTTGTGTTTGACTGGTTTGCGTGCTGCGGTCACGAAATTGTTCTGTTTCCATACAGGCAAGTGGCACGTAAAACTTAAACGTGAGTAGTTGGAATCTGTACACAGAACAAATTCTTGTACGTGGTGACTGGCTGCACACTGGATCGCAATGAAGACCGCAGCCATTTCCGCATACTGGGAGGTCATGGGACCCAGTTTGAAACTCTGAGGTGTTGTTGGATCATTTTTAACCCATAACAGTCCTGCACCTGCAAGTCTGTGCTCTTGATGCGAGTAAGAACACCCATCTACGTATGCAATACGCATGTCTTCACACACGTTTTCATCAAAGTAGTGGTGATATGTAGGCGGGAGAGTGGTCAGAGCTGGCGGAATGTCCATGGTGATTGTCTGGTCCTGAGTGCAATTTTGACAAACAGCTAAGCCTGAGCCCAGTGGTACCTTGTTTGATTGGGCATACTGGACTTCGATGTTATGGCTTTGGAACGCCATCAGCCAAGTTGCTATACGAGCATTGGTGACAACACCTTCTCTGATGCGTTGGCTGTTCAAGAAAGTGACAGGCTGGTGGCAGGTTTCGATAATGACCTTCTGCCCACTGACACAATTTGAAAAATGGGTGACGGCCCATACTGCAGCGAACAGAGCTTTCTCACAGTCTGAGAATTTCTGCTCCACGGAGCTAAGCATCTTGCTGGCATACGCGACGACTCTCCTGTCGCCGTCGTACAGCTGGTAGAGTCCTGCAGAGAGACAGAAGGGTGAGTACCCAATTTCAAGATAGAATGGTTTCTCCACGTTGGGGTAAGCGAGACAGGGTGCTGTGCACAACCTTTCCTTCAGGGTTTTGACTGCCTGTCCCTGTTCGTCGCCCCAAGTGAAGGGTATATCCTTCTTTAAGAGCTGGGTGAGGGGTCGGGCTATATCTGCGTAGCCTTCAATGAACTGACGCGAATAGTTGCAGACACCTAAAAAGCTTCTTAACTCTGCAAGGTTGGAAGGGTCTTTCAAGTTTAAGATTCCCTGGATGCGTGAAGTCTGAGGACTGACCCCCTTGGCACTGACCGCGAGGCCAACGTAATTGACCTGGTGGCGGAACCATTGTCCTTTCGTGATTGAAATTTTGACTCCAGCGTTTGAGAGCTGGGTCAGGATATGGTCTAGTTCGGCCAAGTGGTCTTGGGCTGTTTTTGTCCTGATCAATAAGTCATCTACAAAAATCACCGTTCCTCGGGACGACGCATCTGGGCATGCTTTTGTTAGAAAGATGTTGAAGGTAGCCGGTGATAAAGATAAGCCAAAAGGCATTCTTGTCCAGGCGTACTGTTTGTTGCCAAACGTAAAAGCAAGTTTGTGTTGTGAACATCGCTCCACTGGTAAGTTCCAGTACCCCTGGGAAATATCCAAGGTCGTGAAGACTGTTGCGTCTTTGACCTTGGGAAGTTCCTGCTCCAAACGGGTTGTGGGCCATCGAGATAAAGGAATGGTACGGTTTAAAGCTCGATAGTCGATGCACAGTCTCCACCGAGATGGTGTGCCTGTGGCCGGATCCGCTGGAGATTTCAAGAGCGGCCATATTGGTGAATTGTAGACCGACTGGCAGGGTCTAATAATTCCCTTTTCCAGTAGTTCATCAATGATCTTCTGGACCGGTTCTTGTGAGGCCAGTGGAATTTTGTATTGGCGAACAAACGTTGGTGGGGCATCCGGGTTGGTGGGGATGCGCAGGGTGTGGAGATCGGTCAGTCCACAGTCCAAAGAGTTTTTCGCAAAGATCTTGCTATGCTTGTAGAGAAGTTTGTAAAACTGACGTTTGATCTCTTCCTCTGTGGCTGCTTCGGCTAAAGACAGGACTTGCTGGACCTGCGTTTCAAATCCTGGGTAAGGTTCAATTATCCCAGGTATCCATGTCGCAGGTTGGTCAGGTTTTGGGTCCGAGTCACTCACTTCCACGCTGTAGACAGACACATAACCCTCATGGTTCATGTTGATCCTTCCCACTGACTCAGATTTGATTGGAAGCATTGAAGCAACAGCAATCAAACTGGAGGGCAAGGTGTGAGCAACATTTGGATCTACCCTTTTCAGCTGCAGATGTGACGGGACACTCCCAATTACGGGAATGGTCAGTCCCAAATCCCCCATTGTTGTACTCACCAGGGAGCCTGTATATGTTGTCGCCGGCAGGATTATATCATCATAGGTATGATTGTCTACTAGTAAGTAGAAGGTTCGCCCCCTCACTTCCATAATTGGAATGTCCTCAAGACTCAGTCCGGTTTCCAGCAGTTTTGGAGATGGCTGGAAGGTCACCGTTGACTGGGCCAAAGAGTGTCCCGGTGCCAGGGAAAGTTGGATGGAGACTTCCTTAGTTCTGGCTGGTATAAGGATCTTTTTGTCATTGCGCGTAGCGCATACCTCAGGAATGGTCTGTGCCATTTTTAATTGACGGTCAGTGTAATTGTGTGGTGAAATCTGGTTCTTTCGAGACCAGAGCACACAATTCAGGGTGTCCAACACCACTGCATATCGGAGGGATAAATCTGCTCCGATGTAAAGAGTATGCGGCAGGTTTGGAACAACCAGGAAAGCATGTAGACACTGTTTGCTTCCCCACCGGAGCTTAAGAGCACAGATACCGATGGCAGTTGCTACAGTTGGTTTTTCGGTTCCCAATTGGAAACGAAAAGATTTTGGGATATGCAGCAACTCTGGCTTTAGGCTCAGGAGGTGGTGGAACAGTGTTTCGCTTACCGCTGACTTTTCAGACCAGAGGGCCAGCACAGCATCTGTCACTGGGGCACCTTCAAGAGAGATGTCTGCCACTATGGTGGGGCGGTAACTATCTTTATCCGCTGAGGGCCCTAGTTTACACAAGAGTGACCGGGAATTCTCAGGGACACTTACCGATGGTAGAGAGCTTGGGTTTACATCCATGCTGTTGTCCGAGGGACTACTGGTGGAAGCTGTTCCCGGAACTGTGGGACCAACCAAAGGGTTTTCCAACAACAGGCATGTTGATGTATTCAAGAGAGATTCATCTAAAGGTTTGGGCTCGCGAACGGTCGCCCAGATCTTTAGTCCAGCTACGTCGATCAGTGGTTCAAATCTGTTCAACAGGTCCATGCCAATCAGCAAGGGAACCGTATTGAGAGGACTAATGTAGAATGGATGCATCACTTCTTGGTTGCCGATTTTCAAGTTGCAGATGGCAAACTTTTCTACCTGAGTGACTGAGGTTGTGTAAGCCTGCAACTTGATCGGTTTTTGACATAGTAGGAGACCACAGTTGACTTCTAGTAGACGGTCTTGAAGAGCAGAAAACAGATCTTCAGACATCAGACTGATGTCAGCTGCTGTATCTACTAAACCTTCATGAATGAAGATTCCTTCAATCAAGATTTCCAGATAAAGTTTTCGTGCGACACCTTTGGCGGTCAAAGTTGCTAGCAACTGAGCGAACCGAGGGGCCGATTCTGGTCCTCTGTAAGGTTCCTCATTGCTGGGATCACACCGGATCGTCAAGACAGCAGATTCGTGTCCTGTTGAGAGAGATATGGGGTTCTCTAAGGTGGACTTACCTTTTGAATTCAGACACACTACCTCTGGAGCTCCGATGGTGGGGACTCTCTGCTCAGAGTCGAGAGTTTCTCCTTGGATAGTGGTGTCTGATGCGACATTCTGAACAGGCTGCACAAACAAGACAGTCTTGGGACCCTTGTCCTTGTCTTTGTCCTGGTCCTTAGGTGGGCCTTTATCATATGGAGGAGAAGGAGTACGCGGTGGAGGTGTGGCAGATTTACTCCTTTTAAACTTTACCGACTTTTTCCCTGACGCCTTGGTGGACACCAGTTTCACGGTTCCGGACGCCTCTTTCATCGTGTTGGTAAGTGCAGATATTTCTCCAATAAGGTCTACAAGAACCTTATCTGAAAGTGCTGGAGATCTTCTGGACTCACCTGAACGTGGAGAAGGAGACCGGGGCTCGTAAGGCGGTGCCTTTTGAGACCGGTCGTCAGAGCGGTAGTTACGATACGGAGGCGGAGGCGTATAACGCTCCGGCGTAGGAGATCGTGATGTAGTTCGCGCCTCATGTCGTGGTTGATAATAAGGAGTTGAATTGGGTTCGTATGCTCCTTCCAATTCCTCTATTGCCAACGCCTCGCGCGATGCAGTTGAAGAACGTGGCTTATCCATTTGAAGTTCCATCTGGACTTGGTTCGCTATTTCCTTAACCATGGGTGTTGACATTAAGGACAGCTGTACCCGAGAACGCATTGCAATTCTCATAGGGGTGGTCATATTGCTTATGAACAGCTGTTTGAACGAATTGTCCTCAAACTGAGTCACCTGTATTCTCTGACCAAAGTATGCATTTTGCAGCCTATTGAAGTAGACTGAAATGGCTTCATTTGGTTTTTGATGCACCTGAAGTGCCAGGTGAAGGCCGCCTCTCAGATTTGGGGGAGTATATTCTGTATAAATTGCTTGTTGGAGTAGTTCATAGTTCCCTAATACCTCAGGGGGCAACCTCAACAAGAATTGCCGCACTTGCGGACTTGATGTGGCATTGATTAAGAACAGCCGTTGAGATGCGGTTGCATGAGGGTACTCCGATAGATTTGAATCAATATCTGAGAGGTAGATTTGTGTATATGGAGAGCCATCTTCAGGAGGGTCAAAACGAGGGATAGATTTAGCTATCTTATTTAGTATCTCGTTTGTAAGAGGAGGGTAACCACCAAAACCAGATTGAAAACGAGGATGCACTCGGTTAGGTTGGTACTGGTTTGGGTTTCCCATAAGATTAGAGGGTGGAGCCATCATATTTTGCAAATACCCATAGCTCCCTTGTACAGGTGCATACGGATCTTGTGGCATGGAGTAAGGATATAATGGTTGAAATGGGTACTGTTGGATGGAAGGATAGGAAGGCTGGGCCACAGTTGGATACGCACCTGAGGTTACGGGTGGGTCCTGTGGTTGGACCATGGATGCGGATTGAGAGCGGCTAACCGGGATGTTGTTTCGGTTGCCTGGATCGGAATTCACCTGCAATGACCGAGGGCGATTTTCCTCTTCCTCAGCTCTACTTACCTCTGTGGTGTCTTCTGTGCGATAGTGGTCTCGTGCAGCGTTCCGCCTTCGAGACGGCTCTCGAGACACCGGAGGAGAATCCTCATCGTCCTTTATGGATTGTTGCAGCTGAAGTCGCTCTATGGCCTGACCTTGTGCGGCTAGTTTCTGATGAGCGCGGTCCAACAACTCGCGGGCCACGTCTTCATCTTTTCCAGCTTTTTCAAGGTCTCTGCGATACGATTGTATCGTGTTCGCTGCAGCTTCAGCATTTCTTTTCGCTTCATCCAGCGCCAGTTCCATTTCATCAACCCTTTGCGTTACTTTGTCTACTTCCTCAAGTGTTTCCTCCCACCGGCGTTTGTAATCACGTGCTGCAGCGTCGGCCATGTTTGCACGTTGCATTTCGGCTTCTGCACTAACCTGGTGAGCTTGGGTTGAGGCCTCTAATTCCTCAACCCGGCGTTCAAGAAGTTCGATACGCTGCTCTGCGTTGTTCAGTTGAAGGTCAGCTTCTGCTAGTTTCGCCCGAGTAGATAAGAGTGATCTGTTTACGGATGCGAGGTCCTTATCTTGGAGTTGACAGAGTCGGCTCACGTTTAACAGAGTGAGTGACGTGACCTTGGGTACGGCTACCTTTTTATCTTTGACTAGTGAATCTCTTATTGCCGTAAGATTCTGGAGGACTGTGTCTTCGGGAGCCTCTTGGAGTTCTTCAAACTCCTTTTTCCCGATTTCAGACGACAGTAGACCTAAAACGGTTGACATCATGTCAAATGCGTTTGGTTTTGCGTCTTTGTCATCTGATGCTGACATGATGATTACTATAAGAGTGGGAGAGGTTGAGTTGACTTACTTTATTAATTTCAAATTAAATTATTAAAACTCGAAAGTTTTGGTAAATAGTTGCACTACTATTATTTTCCTCCAATAGTCACTCTACTATGGAGTCAGTCTCAATAGCTGCTTTCCCAAAAGTGGATGTGAGCTCCTGTGTTTCCTTTTTCCCTGTCAATGGGCAAACAATGTGCCCTATTGTTTGAATAATGTGAACAATTTAACCAAATCAAAGTTACAGAACTGAACTAATTAAATAATACAGTTCTATAAATTAATTCAATTTAACAATTAGGACGCCAGCGTCACCAATTGCTAATTATTCACACAATCAAGTATTGAAAGGGGAAAGTAACACAAATTATCTGACAAGTTATACAAATCAACTCTAGTGATCAGTTAAAGCAGATTTATAATTATTGTCAGGCCAATGGATGCACTCTTCAATAACGTTGAATGCGAAATAATTTGAAAGTGTAAAGTAACTACTCAATTTGATGTCAATGTTAGGTTGGGATTGACAAATAGCAAGCACTGGGTTAGGCCTAACCCTGCACTGTTACTATATTCTCTTCCACTGTTATACCAGTAATGGACCAGCTCCAACAGAGAGGGCAACAACAAGATAGCACGATGCTCTGTGTGAAACCAAGTTAGGAGTTACCCAAGAATGGGCAAAAATGCACCCTATGTCACTGCACTGATTTCTCAATACAGGGCTGCTTTCTCTCCCCCCTCGTGTAATACGAGAGAAGAGGGTGGCATGGGCGGCGTGGCCATCGGGACCACCGGGACTTTTCCCGGTGGCCTGCGCCACTTAGTGGCCTGGACAGGGTACAAAAAAAAAAAAAAATTTTTTTTTTTTTTTTTTTTTTTTTTTTTTTTTTTAAACCTCCAGGGCAGGCCAGCGCGACAGGCCCAGGCCAGCCCAGGCCAGGCAAACTAGTGTTTCTCCTTCCAAAAATAAAAGGTGTTCTAGTACTACAGAGTTTAGTTAAACAGTGTGAGTGACTGAGTGTAACCTGATACCCTGCACCAGTGCACCTGCATGCGCCGGACTGGAGAGAGCGAGTTAGCGAGAGCAGGGGCGTAGCTACGGGTGGGATGGGGTGGGCCACGGCCCACCTAAATAGAGAGCTGGCCCACCCATTGAAAACATGACTAAGAACTTGAGAAAACAAAGGACTAAGACCAGAGAGCCTCTAGAGAGAGCTTGAGAGGTCTAGACTCACTGTAGTTACAGTATAATGGGTGATTTGCGGGCACTAATCACCCAGTATAGTGCAAATGGAGCTTTTCATTCACCCTTTGTTTGTAAACCTGCCAGATCGTTATCATTTGGCAGGTATCAAAACAATAGCGCTTGTTTCTGTGGGGGGACTTTCACAAGGATTTTTCAAAAGTTAACTCTGGTCTGTTCTCCTGAAAGAAAATCTGTCATGATCAGCAGACACATTGGTAACTAATTTATAAATGGCCGTGATTCAATAGTGAACAGCTGAAATCTATTTGATAATGATTGTGCTAATAAAACAAAACACTGTGTTGGTGACAGGATTATTATTTCATGTCAAGACATTAATTCAAGAAGATAACCCTAGTACAGTAAAGGTTATACAAACTGAAATACAACCGTATATGGCAATAATAGCAATAAATAGATTTCTTGCACGTGCAAATTTGTGGCCATCACGCACGCAGCATGCCCACCCTGAATAGCTCATGCCCACCCTGAATTGAGTTTCTGGCTACGCCACTGAGCGAGAGGCTCCCAGCTGGCCTGGGATCAGTTTGGAAATGAAATGTTTGGCAGCCCCCCTCCTCTCCCCCAAAGCCAGCCGTCGTCTTTTGACAAAGACGTGCAACCGCCATCAACAAGTAAGTAGTAGTAGTAATCACAACACACTGCTGTGAAGTGAGAGCTGAGAGGATAACATAGCCTACTTAACTATATTAAAACCAATGTGCCATCAACAAGTAAGTAGTAGTAGTAATCACAACACACTGCTGTGAAGTGAGAGCTGAGAGGATAACATAGCCTACTTAACTATATTAAAACCAATGGAAAATATTGTTTTTTTTTTTTTCGGGGACATATGTGCTCATTTCAGATTTGATAAATGGGCTGCCTAAAGTGCCTATAGTAGGCCTACGAAAATGTATTGCATTTTAATGCATGTTTTGTATGTTCTTGTGTGTGTGGTGGCCAGTGTTGCCAACTGTCAAAATCCAAAATGCACTAGTGGCACTTCAGAATGTATTAGAATGCGCTAGATACTTGCCTGGAAGGTGTGTAGACTTGGGATAACTCACATGAGGAATATTTTAACTCTTGAGACTTGAGTGTGAAAATGAAACCAAATGGACCCGCAAGGGACCAGTTGGCAACACTGGTGGTGACCAGTGTTAGGACATGTGCACTACCTAACTTAATATATTACCAACCAAAATTCAGTAACTTGTAATATAAATACATTACTTAACAAAAAATGAATATAATACTTTTCTTTCTGCCATTACTACACTACTTTCTATATTACTTTCTGTCAATATGTCTCATTGCAAGTGTTCATGTGAAATTATCTCGACATCTGCAGAAGTTAAAGGTAGGGTAAGTGATTTGAAATTCATGGTGTAGTACCAGCCTGGTGCACTAGGGGCCCCCATGAGTAGCTACACTATGTGAACCTGCTGCTCGATCCTGATTGGAGGAGAATTCACCACCACCTGGGGAACTTTTATTAGCTCCTCTGCTAACGTGGGGGAGGGGGAAACTCCATATATGGTTTCCACACCTTATAATAGAGCATTTTAACAGAAAAATTTTTTTTTTGGGTGATATCTGACAAAAGTGAAATCACTTCCCCTACCTTTAAATAATTACTTATTTTCTATAATTTATCAAATTATTTACTGGCTTCCATGAATTCAAGGAATACATTTAACTCCTTTTTCAAGTTGATCTCAAATGGATTTGGCTAGATGGTGTGTTTGCTTTATTGTAGGTATGCCACTGGCCTACACAATATTTTATTAATAGTGATACTAAATATATATTTTGTAAAACATTTTTAAAGTAATATGTAATAGTAATATTAGTTCGTTTGAAAATAAACCTTTAAAGGCACAGTAGCTTTGTCATGCTTCGACTTTTGCGAGGTGAGGTGGTGGTGGGGGGGGTGGGGGGGTGGCCTGGCCAATGGCAAAGTCCAGATGGCCTGGCCAGCCCCACTCCGCCCCTGGAGGGTGGTACTTAGTTCAGTGCACCCTTACGCAGCACAGAGACGGAGTCCCTCCCAACGTATTTTTAGAAGGAGACTGCACGGTGTGGTATGGACTACACTTGATGTAATTGAGAACTACAGTTCCCAAAATGGAAGACGGAAGTGTCGTCACTTTGTGGCTATTGCTTCACACAACGATATGCAGAGTGCAATTAAGCATGTAACGTTCTGTCCACAATTTCCACTCTGTTGATAACTCTTCCTTCACAAAATGGTCGCTGCGGCTCTGTCCTTATTTAGACAAAGATGCAGCGCGTTCATGTAGCGTTGTTATGGACTACACGACACTGCGTTTAGAAAACTACACTTCCCTATATTTGGGCGACGGAAGTGTCGTCACTTTTCTGCTGCCCAGCCTAAAGCTGTTGCTGTGATGTTATTATTTTACCGAACAATATGCAGAGAGCAACTAAGCTTGTATTGACCGTCAAATAATTACCGAAACGTCGCGGCCGGCTTGTTTCAGTTATGCACACACTGCACGGCGGCAGGAAAAGGACTATTTATACACCATGAATTCCGGATTTATTATTCTGGTGTCGTACTGTCGCCACAGCACTGCAAACTTCTTGTAACAATTCCCACCGTAATCCACTAACGTCAATCAACTTGTATATGTGAACAGTCTTATCAACTGCATAAATACGATGCGAAGCCCTGTTCAATATACTAGACGCTACTATAAAACAGTTAGATTATTACCGTGTTGATCAGATTTTGGCGAGTTTACTGTAGTACCAAAATCACACGACTGACTATTTTACTATAGTCGGGACCCATTAACAACACATAGTCGTGACATTACGCAGTATACAACATTCACTTTTCCACAATACCATCAAAACATTGATTAATGCTTGAATGAATTCATCGATTGCTTTTATTACTGCCTCACGCGCCGGGCACCATATAAATGTAGTGATTATGCTGTGTATTTCTCCAATATGACACAATTGACCACCAATTGAATAATTAATACCCAATCTATCATAGAGATGAAATACAATAACCATATATTAATCTGAAGAGTGAAATCTTGGCAGTGTGCAGGGTCCACGAATTCATTCAGTCACAATCAATGAAAACCAAAAGAAGATGTACTATTTCAAATCAAGGGAATTTATTTATACCATTCGGAGCATAATATGACTTGTCACATACAAGTATAACCAAATAGCATAAGGGGATGATGTTTTATCCTTAGCAAGATGATTATTGACACTAAATGAGCCTGATTAAATTATAGCAGAATAGGATAGATAGATAGACAGAAGAGAAAGATGAACTTTTAGCACAGCACAACTTTCACTGTCCGATTGTTCCTCTGTGCTGTCATCATCAGGTTGTACTCTTTCGCGATGAAGATGTAAACAATGTACAGACCTGATTGCAGCACGCGACAATGTTCCGAGCGATATCACTGTATGGTCACCGTCTCGGTTCAGTGGCTGTCTTCAGACTCTCTCTCCGGAGAGGTCCCGGCATAAAAGTTCATTTACTTCAGATCCCGGTTCCGACCGGGTCCAGGCAAATGTCTTTCCTTTCTGTGGCGTAGAAATACCACTATCTGATCACGGCGAGTCTGCGTTCTTCAATCCAGTGACAATTTTGGCACTTGTCACTTACTCAGTTCCTTCTGGTTAGCGATGCCAACTTTTCTCCAACTCCTGCGGTGTTTTGAGTCGGCACGCTGTGATTGTAACTGTGGTGGTCTGTCCCTATTCACGTTGTTCTCTGAACAGGCACCGATCCACTTCGCCGTTTTGATGATGATGTTGACAAATGAACACTGATACTAGTACAAATACAACGTTTTGACGACTTCCCGTTTCCACGTTGACAACTTGAATTACTCCAAGTTACTGAACTTAATATAATGTCTCGACTTAGTGAAAACACAACGTTGTATTACATTTAACAAAGTACAGACATTTACACAGACACCCTCCTCCGTTAGGAGTTGGACATAGACTAAACTTTCTTTAGCCCCTGCTGTGAAACAGCATGCGGCATCCCCCTCCTCCTTGCCTATGCAAATGAGGTGTTAGGTGTCAGTTGCAATGTTGCAGTAGAACTACTGAAAGAATTGATTACAGGCTCATTTCACTTAAGTAATGCTTAAGCTTAATTATTATTCCCCTTGACTTTATAGTTATAATAAATCATGCAATGCACACATGGATATATATGTCATAAACACAATGTAATATTATTGAATACAGTTCCCTTTCTCCTCTCCTCCTCACTCTGTGACCATGAGGAGCACCACCTGGCTATCGCTGTCAGAAGGGAGTCAAACAACTGTGTCCTTGGAGATAAAGTTCTCAAAGTCTCAGACAGTGGGTCTCTAACTGTCACCATTCATCAAGGGAAAGTGTCTTGCTTACGCCTCCTGTTTCCCATGGGATTGCACAATTTCCCTTACTGTAGCCTTTGAAATCGTGAAGGTATGTGTTGTGGTTGAAGATGAGAAGCAGCTGTGCTGTAGTCACTTGACCATCTATTTTGGATTCAGATATTACTGGAACTGGCCATTTTCCTGGCATGTCCGCTACATATGTGTTTTTATGACTGGACGATGTGCAGCTGTGTGCCAATATTGTTTTCATATTAAGCTTGCCACATGCGCCATGCGTAGCCTCGCGATGTGTTTTGTATAAGCACTGCGCCGGCATATAGCGGCACCATTTGATCCCCACCCGCCGTCTGGGAACCACCACGACGGACCCCCCCCCCCCCCTGCGCGCCATAAAACGATAAATCGATGCAACTTCGACTTGACTGTCTGACAAGTCGACTTGAAAAAATCTCAAGTCGTTAATGCCCTATGCTGAAGACAAAACAAAGTTGAAATTGAGTTAAGAATTATTATTATTTAAAGATGCTTTTTGGCCTTAAGCCTTTCAGGACAATAACCTCTTTCCCTGACTTTAGCCTTAATGCCTCTTTTGGACATATACGGATAGTGTTGCCACAGGTCCCGGATTTTCCTGATTGTCCCGGATTTTCATGGTCTGTCCAGGAAAAAATAAAATAAATCCTGGACACTTGAATGTCCTGGATTTTTATACATGGTCAAAAGTATTTTTTTTTTTCTAGAGACTAGAGACCGCAACTAACCTGACTTGCGTCACTCACAGTCTCAGATCAGTATGATAGTCCTATTAAATTGTAGCGTGCCTGTATGTACCAGTGTTGCCAACTTGGCACATTTGTCGCTATATTTACCTCTTTTCCAGACCCACCTAGCGCCAAAATGAGTGGAAAACTCCTGAATCTAAATCTGTCAATCTAAAGATAACGAGAAAAATGAAAACTGGACTGCTCCAGAAAGAGTTGAAAATTAATGGTTAAGTAGCCTAACTGATATGTAAAAGAGTAATAAAATAATGAGAGCAGTAAAATTTCAGTGTAAAAGTGTGATATATTTCTGGGTTAGATGTTTAAAGAGGTGCGTTGCTTCCGACCAAAAGGCCGATAATCGCCGCCGATAATAGGCCGCCGATTGGATGGTCAAAATGTCCAGGATTTTTGTCAGACACATGTGGCAACCCTAACTACAAATGACATCAGGTGTACAGGTACAAGTCGCTCTGAAATAATTAATGAATGTTAACTCAATGGGAAATACAACATGATCACTGAACGACCACACGAGATTCTGGTTTGACATCAAGAAATAAAACAACAAAGCACTGCTTAAGGGGTCAAACGAACAGGCTTAAGATGCCAGTTAAATATGTTACGGTGTATCCACAATGCAAGTGGTTGGAGACAATGGCTGGAATCATCATGGCATCTCTATTGTGGAGCACATATCTGGAGTGTGTGGTTACATCGCAGTCAGCACACATGAATGGGCGTGGTTGGAAAGTCATGGCAGCGAACAACAGCTGGACTTATGGCGCATTGTTGACAGACATGTGCGGCTGTGTTTTCTCTTGCTGCTGCACTGTTCACCAGCCTGGGTCTCTCTACCATGAGAGGTTTTCTGATACTCCAATCAGCCGAAGCCTGGAGAGGTACTGATGTGGTTGGTTCAATAAACAGATGTGGAAAAAAATAATAATTGGACCATGTGAAAGGGCTCAGAAATTGCAATCAACTACTTCTATTTTGGACAACTGGCCTCTTTACACATGTTTCATTTTTCACTTTGCATGCATTGAAACAGATGAGCAATGTGAGAGGAAAATATTTTCTTTTTTTTAAATCAATTGTTTTATTCATTTTCTATATTCAACAGAAGCATGAATAGATTACCAATATACATAGGAGCGGCTAAATTCAGGGGAACAATACAGATGTCGATAAAAGAAAGAGGAAGAGAGAGAAGTGGGGACCGTAAATAAAGTAAATAAAAATACATGATAATATAGATTATGCAACTCATAATATATAATGTATTGCTATAATATACCATACCATCTATCTCAGTGCTATTGTTGCCATTGTTATTTCCACCAACTTCATCAACAACATCATTATACTGTTATATCCCCCTCAGAACCATACCAGATGACAAAACTGAACAGTATACAGTACAGTAAGGACAAGCACTCTGCATGACAACACAAACACAACAGACTAGGACAAAAAAAAAAGAAAAAACACACACACAACAACAACAAACGACATAGTACAGGGACTATAGCTACAAGCCAGGGAGCCAATCGGCAGCAGTGAGTGGGGAAACATCCTTTGGTCAACTATAGAACCAATCTGTAGGGTTATAACCGATGAGAAATAGAGCTGGACAGCTGGGAAGAGCTTTGCCAACAATAGATGCTACAATCTCTGTGATCCAAATCTAAAGATTTTTAATTGAGGCGCAATGCCAAAACATATGTAAATAGTCTCCTTTAGCAGAGGAACAGATTGTACATAAATCTGAATTGACTAATTTACATTTGAATCTTCGCTCAGGAGTAAAATAAAATTTATGTATAAATTCATAGTGAATAATCTGATGAGCTGTATTTTTAGATGAAGAAAAGAGAGTAGAAAAGCTGATCTTAGGGGTTTTATTATTCCAAATGAATTTCCTACATATAGTGTCAAGATCCTTAAAGAAATTCTGTGGAGGGAAAATATTTTCTGAGGTGGTTGAGAACCACTGCAATAGAAAGTGACACTGTTTGTGTCACTTTAATAGTAATAATAATACATAGGATTTATATAATGCTTTTCAAGATACCCAAAGTCGATTTACATAGAAAAAATTATTTGAGAAAATAAGAATAAAATGATTAAAAAGAGAGAAGGGAGCAAAAGAAGAGGGAGCGGGTTATATAGGGAAAGCCAGTCTGAAGAGGTGGGTTTTAAGTGTGTGTTTGAAAATATCCAGGGTGGGGGCAGCTTTAAGGTGGGCAGGAAGTGTGTTCCACAGCGTATGGGGCAGCCACTGCAAAGGCCCTGTCCCCCCATGTTCTCTTGTTGGACTTGGGGTGAACGAGTCGGTTTGTCGTGCTTGACCTGAGGGAGGGGGAGGGAGCGTGGCGATGGAGGAGTTCAGAAAGGTAGGTGGGGGCCAGGTTGTTGAGGGCTTTGTAGGTGATGGTGAGTATTTTGAAGTCAATTCTGTACTTGACTGGGAGCCAATGTAGTTCACGGAGGACAGGGGTGATGTGATCTCTGGATCGGGTTCTGGAAAGCAGGCGGGCAGCAGAGTTTTGTACACATTGCAATACTTTCACGGTTTATTGATGTTAGTCTGTGTTCTGAATGCAAATACAAATCTGCAAAGGCTGGTGCTAAGTAGAGAAAAACAAACGCTGGATTAAACGAGAATGAAGCATGGACTCTTTACCTTGCACGTCTGCTGGTACATTCCATCTTCGCAGTTCCTGTTTACACTGCGCAACCTCCCACTCCAGCTTGCGCCACGCCCCGGTGCATCATCCTCTTTTTCTTTATCCTTCTTTTTCTTTTCTTATCTTAGGCGTTGCATGAAATAGCTGCTTGATCTGTCTATAATTCCATTCCTGGTGATTGTGACCACTTTATTTGATTAAACAAATGAAAGAAATTCCGCACACCATTTGAAGCTTTTGATTCTTACTTTTATTTGTTTAGCTATGTTCTATTTTTAATCCAGCACAAGACCCAAGTTGGGATTTTTGGATAGGCGTGTTCCTTTTCACTATTACCACTTTATTTGATGCCATTGATGAGAAAAACATCTTGTTGTAATACATTTTATTTTCATATTGAAAGAAAATTGTTTTGATGGAAAATGTATATTTTATTTTACTTGATTGAAAGACACTATAATGCTGGAGAGTAAAAGCTATTAATTATACTTTTCATGTTGGTCTTGTATGCTATGCATACAGGGGGGTATTTCACGAAAGGTGGATTAGGAAATCGGGGATTTAAGCCAAATCCACGCTTTTTATGTCCTGGTCTTTAGAGCCTGGTTCATTCTGTTCCACGAAAGCTAAGCGAGGCTCAAATGTGCCATGATCATAAAGCCTCGCTTGCTGGCTCGTGCACGTACTGCTTGAAAAGCCTTGATGAGGATTGTAGATATATATATATATATACTGTATATATATATATATATATATATATATATATATATATATATATATATATATATATATATATATATATATATATATATATATATATACTGTGTATATATATATATATATATATATATATATATATATACTGTGTATATATATATATATATATATATATATATACTGTGTATATATATATATATATATATACTGTGTATGTATATATATATATATATATATATATATATATATATATATATATATATATATATATATATATATATATATATATATATATATATATATATATATATATATATATATATATATATACCATATTGTCCCGAATATAAGACGACTCGTTTATAAGACGACCCTCATTTTTCAAGACCCATTTACAGAAAAAAGAACATTGAATGTCAAACAGTATAGCCCCTGAATATAAGACGACTCCATTTTGGGGATATTTCCATTGGGAAAAAAACATAGTCTTATATTCAGGCCAATAGGGCATATACAGTATATATATAAGAAAGCCTTCTTATATATTTCTATGGCCGTGCCTTTTTCAGCAGAAACGCAGCATCGGGCTATAAGCTGAAATAATTGATTGCATTGTGCTCCCCGAACAAAGTAAGTGTGTAAATAAGGTAGCTATTATGCACCATGAAATTAGGACATTAAGTGCTCTCTCTCTCTCTCTCTCTCTCTCTCTCTCTCTCTCTCTCTCCTATCCTCTCACAGACCACTGGTGGTCCCCGGACCACTCAATGAATCAATCAATCAATCAATCTATCTATCTATCTATCTATCTATCTATCTATCTATCTATCTATCTATCTATCTATCTATCTATCTATCTATCTATCTATCTATCTATCACATTTTGGTATATGTTCAGTATTTAATATTAACTTTTGATATAGGCTACAGAACAAGCAGGAGGGGTATAACATGAAAGCAATGTAAAATAAAGCACAAAAACACACTACAGAATGGTAAGTGCCTGCAGCCTCAATATTAGCCTAAATGTAAGTGAAGGTGGATAAATCACTTCTGTGGTGCTAACTTATTATTTTTAGACATAAAAAAGGAAAATCTACGACTGCGCGGGTGGTGGTCCCTCCACACAAAAGTGCACCCCTGTGGAGTTGAGTCCGTATAGTACCAGAGGTGTTGAAATAAGTGTGTAAAAAGTCATTGGATTGGCCTAATAAACAGCAAAAACATGAGGATTAGGTTAAACCTGACCCTTAGCCTGGTCCGGAGCAGGCTAAGTGCATAGCATTAGTTTCCATGGGAACTAATGTGGCATTGCTTTCATGAAACCAAATCAAGCCTCAACATATCCAGGTTAACTGGTCAAGTTAATCTGGCAAGATTAACCAGTTTTCATGAAACCGAATGAACGCTAATCCAGGATATAATATCAGTTAAATCCTGGCTTTTCCCCTAATCCACCTTTCGTGAAATAGGCCCCAGGTCAGGTTCTTTGGATGATGTGAGCTACTGACCCAGGATGATCAACATTGCATGCGAAGACACCAGATTTTCCTTGAAGGACCTAAACGTAAGTTACGTATGTAACTATGGTTCTGTGAATTCCTGGATGACTGCCAGTAGGCAGTAAACAATAGTGAATAATGCCTCTCGCGCTCCGCGCAGGTCGAGTCTTAATATAAACAAGTCACGTGATGCGTAGGCTGTCCGTGCGTGCGTGCGTGCCCCGGTAGTCTATATGAGTATTACTGGCAGTCATCCAGGAATTCACAGAACCATAGTTACATACGTAACTTACGTTCTGTTTCATTCCTTTCTGACTGCCAGTAGGCAGTAAACAATAGTGGATGACTCATACCAAAAGTGTCACGAGGAACTGTACCCACCTACTAATCTGCCGTAGCACCCAGCGGCAGGATAGCCGATGTCAGCGAAGAACCAGAAGCCACATCAAGGCGATAGAACCTCGAGAACGTGCAAGGTGCCGCCCAAGACGCCGCCGCACAAACGTCCGCCAGAGACACCCCCCTCATTGCCGCCCAGGACGTGGCAACGCCCCTGGTAGAATGGCAGATTACCTCGGAGGGGGCAGGTTCACCAGCTGCTTCATAAGCCTTCCTAATTGCATCCATTACCCATTGAGATAGCCGCTGTTTAGACAGCGCGCCTCCCCTACTCTTTCCGCCATAGCAGACAAACAACTGCTCTGAGCGCCTAATACCCTGCGTTGCCTGGATGTACAGTCGCAATGCACGAACTGGACACAATAAGTGTGCCCTTTCCTCCGCCTCAGATGCAAACGGGGGAGGATGGAAAGCCGCCAACTCAATGGCCTGGTTAACGTAATCGGGGGACAGAACCTTAGGCAAAAATGACACATTTGGCCAAAGTGTCACCCAGCAATGCGCACCCACTGATCTACCACCAATATGGCTATGATTGAAGGATATAGCAGCCGTGTGCACCTTCAAAGTGGAGGCTGCACGGCCGGCATCAAGTAGACCCTGCAAGTAATGCAGCACGTGATGTATGGGACAAGAGACCGGGTCTAGACCCCTGTCGTTGCACCAGGAAGAGAAAACAGTCCAGCAATTAGCATATACTAACCTTGTGGAAGGGGCCCTCGCATTCCGCAAGGTGTCACATACAGAAGGGCCAGGTCCGCTCAACAATGACCGATCCCTCTCAGTGGCCATACCCAAAGCTGAAGGAGGCTCGGCGACGGATGCCACACCTTCCCGTCCAACTGGGACAGGAGGTCCATACCCATACCCTCGAGGGCCACCTGGGGGCAACCAAGAGAACTCGGCGATCTGACGACCTCACCCTGTGAAGCACCGGCAACAACAGGGGAATTGGGGGGAATGCATAAAGGAGTGCTTTCGGCCAGGCATTGGCGAGAGCGTCCATCCCCAGTGGGGCACTGGCCTCTGCCAGGCTGAACCACAGAGGACAATGAGTCGTGCCCTCCGAGGCGAACAGATCCACACGGGCCACCCCGTACCGATCCCAAATCAACTGCACAACCTGGGGGTGCAGTCTCCACTCCCCCGGAGGCAGTCTCTTGACGGGACAGATAATCCGCCACACAGTTCTCTCTGCCTGGCAGATGCATTGCTTTCATCGATGAAAACAGAGGATAAGCCCATGTCCAAAGGCGCTGGGCTTCCCTCAGGGACTCCAGAGATCTGGTCCCTCCCTGATGATTCACATGAAACACCACTGAAGTGCTGTCTGTCCGAATGAGCACATGCTTCCCCTGGGGAAAAGGCAAGAAGTGTCTCAGTGCCAAGTAAACAGTCCTCAGCTCTAGCATGTTGATATGGCGCCCTCTCCACTGAGAGCACCATATCCCCTGGACTGACCTCTTCTGCCATACCGCGCCCCAACCATCTGTCGTCACCACCTCCCGTCTCGCCGGGACCGAGCCGAGAGGGACCCCGTGCAGAAGGAATGCCTTGTCCCGCCAGCGGCAGGGATAACCAAGGCACCTGCGAGTGACTCGGACCTTGACCCCCTTGTGTAGACGAGGGTCCATATGAAGACCATTGAACCACCTCTGTAATGGGCGTAGATGTAGCAACCCCAGAGGAGTGATTGCTGAGACTGCAGTCAACATCCCGAGCAGCCTCAGCCACGTCAGAACAGTCAACCTTGCCCCCAGACGGAAAGACTGCAGGAGACTCTGAATCTTCTCCACCCTCTGTACAGTCGGCCGTGCCTGCATTGTCACTGAAGACAGAGACATGCCGAGGAAGGTGGTCTGTTGCGTTGGGATCAATGAACTCTTTTCGAGATTCACAGTCATGCCCAGGGCCTCGATGTGGGCGAGCACCCTGGAAGTCACCCGTTGCGCCTCTTCGAATGAGGGGGCGCCAATGAGCCAATCGTCCAGGTAGGGAAGTATCTTCACTCCTGACAGGCACAGCGACGTCAAGGCTCCCCTCATGCACCTTGTGAAGATGCGGGGAGCCAGAGATAGGCCGAACGGAAGTACGGCAAACTGATAGACCTTGCCTCGAAAGGCGAAGCGTAGGTATTTTCTGTGGTCTGGATGTATGGGCACATGAAAGTATGCGTCCTTGAGATCGATTGTGGTGAACCACTCCCCCTGCGTAACGGACTGTAGGACGTCCGCTGTGCGGAGCATACGAAATGGTAGCACCTTGAGGTATTGATTTAACCCTCTCAGGTCCAGAATAGGCCTGAGAGTTCCGTCTTTCTTTGGGATCAGAAAGTAGGTGGAGTAGAACCCATCGTTCTGTGAAGGTGAGTGAACCATTGTTATTGCTTTTTTGTCCAAGAGTTTGGCCACCTCCTGAGACAAACACTGGGCCTTCGCGGGGTCTGTGACCAAAGTCACCCTGACCCGTGAAGGTGGTGGGGGTCGGCGGCGGAACTGCAACCTGTAACCTTGAGACATTGTTGTAATGACCCATGCATCCTTGGCATGGTCTGCCCAGTACTTCAGGTGCTGTTGGGAAAATCTGCCCACCGCCGGCCCCAAACCCTCAGGCTCTGCCTGGGGGGTTATTTGGGGGTTTGGGGGGGCGCTGACCACGCCCCCGCCCCCGCTGGGACTGGCGAGGCCGCTGCCCACCTCTAGGCTGATGCTGCCATCCGCCTGCCGCGGCCTGATCATACTGCCAGGCCTGCGGCTGAGCAGTCAAGTAACCCAGGCGACGCGGATCTCGTGCGCCCCGTGGCCGAGGCTTAGAGGACCAACCGGGTGCAGTCTGGCCTCTGGCCCGTTGACCCCAGTCCTCTGAAGCCTGCCTAGACTCCTACCTACGCTGCAGTGCTTCTTTTGCCTCCGGACCAAACAACTGGCCCGGCACCACCGGCAGCTGCCGTAGCGTCTTCCTGACCTGATCAGACATAGGCGCCTGAGCAAACCACACCTGACGCCTTGTCACGACCAGGGTGGACATCAGTTGGCCGAGTTCACTCGCCATGAAGGCGAAGGACTCAAGTGCAACATTATTAAAGTCGGCCAACTTAGTCCCTGGCCCACTCTCCAAGATTTTGGACTGGGCAAGGAGGAGCACAGAGAGAGTGTTGCCCAAACGGGAGGTCATCAGTAACCTGGCACTGCCCACTGAGACAGCGGGGTTTCTTCTTCAGTGCCTCATCTGGAGAAAGAACCAGTGATGCGATGCACTGATCTACCGGAGGCATGCTAACTAGCCCATGCTTCTGCGCCTCCGCCTTGTCCATGGAGGCCAAAGTCCTTGCATCAGTGCCTTGACGGACAGATGCACCTGGCTCAGCCCAGCGTTCTTTCAACTGTGCTATGTAGTAAGGTGAGGGTGGAACAGAGAAGGGTGGCCTTGCTGTGGCGGCCACCCGCTTAAAGAACGGGTTGCTCGGCCCAAGAATGGTTGACGGGTCGTCCAGCCCCATCTTGGCCAGGGCCGCACGTAGCGTTGCACGCAATGCGCAGGGCCCATTCCCTAGCTCAGTGCTCTCCGAACTCCTCCGGGAAGTCTCAGAGCCATCCTCAGCCCTCTGGAGCCATCATCATCACCAAGAAACATAGAGTTTGACGCTCTAGTCGACATGGCGTCTTCATTATCATCATCATCATCACCATAGTCCAGGACCAGACCATCATCTCCCTCTGGCTCCCCGACCTGTGGCTGCTGGACCGCCTGCTGAGCGGCCTGCTGAACCACCTGCTGAGCCACCTGCTGAACAGCCTGTGGGGCAGCCTGCTGGACAGCCTGCTGGGCAGCCTGCGGAGCAGCCTGCTGGACAGCCTGCGGAGCAGCCTGCTGGCCAGCCTGCGGCTGTTGGACAGCTTGTGGGGGAGGCGGTAGTTGTACCATCGCCTTAAGGCGCTTTATTTCAGCTCGTAAATCGTCCAATTCATGTCGATGTGGAGCAGTCGTGGCCGCCGTGGCCGTCGTTGTCGCCGATCTCTTCCGGGACGAGCGACCGCGTCCTCCGTGAGACTCGCGCTTTCGCTTTGCCTTCCCACCATCAGGAACACCAGAAGGTGGAAGGTCTCCTCCAAACAAGAAGTTCTCCACATCACGCAGCCTAGCCTCCCTTACAGAGAGTGGTAGAATGCCGCAGTTCACGCAAGGGTCAGACAGGGCTTCCCTGAGATGGGTAACACCCAAACACTTAGGGCACAAGTCATGACCATCATCGACATGGAGCTGAATGTGACAGGTCGTGCACGCCATAGCTCCGTAGTCTCAGCCGGTTGTAAGGCCAGGCAATACCAGCGAGGACTGTGCAAATACAGGCCGCGTGGGAACCTCCAGCACACAACCAAGCTAATCAGCTAGGCTAAGATAGTCTGCTGTTAGCTTACGTCAACCAGGCAATCCTAGCGAGAACTGTGTCAAAACACAGGACACGTAGGAATCTCCAGTCACAAAACTTTTTATTCTCTTCCAATTATCTTTAAACTAATAGAGATTACAGATTAATTAATTAATTAATAATTAATCTAACAAAAAATATCAATCAGGTATTTTACCAGGCAACCCCAGCGAGGACTGTGCGAGCACAGGCCGCGCGGGGACCTCCAGCCACCTCAAGTAGCTATTTATTTACTTAATTAATTAACCTTAAATCAAATTAAGAATTAAGTAAGTATTAAGTATAAGTTCAATTGTATTATAATTACCCAGTAGATTAGGCGAACGCTGTTGGAAACCAGCAGCCTGCAACAAGGAATAACACACAACCCTGATGAAACAGTGTATGTATAGCTACTAGCCACAATAGCCAGCAATCCTCCAATTTAACAACAATGAGGTGGTGATAGTTTGACAACCACAGCCTTAAGAGGGCAACAATTTGCGCTCTTGGCAATAGCCACAGGCAGGATGTCAACACCACGACACATATAGTGTCTAAATGACTCTTAATGACCTGCAAATATAGAACTGAGATACAAATTCTATAGGAGCTTACACTTACCTGCGATCCATACGTCAGGCAGCGAGAAGTTTCAAAGAGACTGCGCGTAGGCTGTTACGTGCTCATATAGACTACCGGGGCACGCACGCACGCACGGACAGCCTACGCATCACGTGACTTGTTTATATTAAGACTCGACCTGCGCGGAGCGCGAGAGGCATTATTCACTATTGTTTACTGCCTACTGGCAGTCAGAAAGGAATGAAACAGAACCACCACTCTGTCTATACGGTCCTATCTGTGTGGTAGCTAGGACTGACCTGGGGCCTATTTCACAAAAGGTGGATTAGGGAAAAAGCCAGGATTTAACTGATATCCCGGTTTATTATATCCTGGATTAGCGTTCATTCGGTTTCATGAAAACTGGTTAATCTTGCCAGATTAACTTGACCAGTTAACCTGAATATGTTGAGGCTTGATTTGGTTTCATGAAAGCAATGCCACATTAGTTCCCATGGAAACTAATGCTATGGACTTAGCCTGCTCCGGACCAGGCTAACAGTCAGTTTTACCCTAATCCTGATGTCTTTACTGGGCATTAGACAGTCAATCTGATTACAAACCAATGAGTTTTAACACTTCTTCAATTATTAAAGGTTTATGTTGCCTTATATATCAGTCTGCAGTCATATTGCAGATCAATAAATAACACCATAGGCCTATTGGTCATTAAAAAAAGTATATTCCAAAGAACTATACAGTACATACAGTACAGTACAATACAGTGTGGTACAGTATGGCACAGTGCAGTATGGCACAGTACAGTATGATGCAGTACAATACAGTGAAGTACAGTGTGGCACAGTACAGTATCGTACAGTACAGTACAGTATGATACAGTACAGTACCACCTTGTGCTGTACTGCATCATACAGTACTGTACCACAATGCTCTGTACTGTACTCTATGCACTGTACTGTATCATACTGTATTGTATTGCACCACAATGCACTGTACTGTATCATACTGTATCATAGTGTATTGCACCACAATGCACTGTATTATATTCTATGCTCTGTACTGTATCATACAGTACTGTACATACAGTACTGTACTATACTGTACTGTACTCACTGTACTTTGAGTACAGTACTGTGTCATACAATACTACATATTGTACTGTGTCATAAAGTTCATAAAGTTACTGGTATAAATAATTGCATTGAAAATAAATAAAAAAATGATTAAGGATTCCATTTAAAAATGAGGATTTTTATTCAGGATTTCAATTCAAATATAGCAAAAATAGACACTCTACAAGCTCTATTTTTGGCAATGGCAGTAATATGCATTGTGGCCCCTCTTGAGTGAGTGTGGAAATACATGTATCTATTATGGCATCAGTATTTGTCTTAGAAGATTAAGTCATTGTATCAATGTAGCAGTAAGTCTGTGGGATAGATGGAAGTTCTTCTAAGTAAGATATACAGAATAAGGAGGCGGTAGTGCAACTATTAAGTATGCCGGCTTCCGTAACACCCCACGAAGAAGAAGGATCAGTGATTCTGCCTTCTACCAAAGTGGTCTAGAAAGAAAAAGCCAAGCTGTTTTTTTTAGCCAGGCTTGACTATCCTGGCTTGCTAAATCCTCCCATTTGGAACAGAATAAACCAGGCTCTACAGGCCAGGCTTTAATAAGCCTGGTTTTGGCTTAAATCCCTGATTTGCTAATCCACCTTTCGTGAAATACCCCCCTGATTGCATAGCACAACGTGTTATGGTGTTGGTGTGGTTGGATGGTCACTCATATCCATCCATGTGGTTCATTCTGAGTCATAGACTGTAGTTTTTGAAAAGGACAAACCTCCAGTCAGGAGGGGCATGGTGACCAGCATGAAGAGAATGGTACATTCTAAAACTAAGCAGTTTTAACAAAATAATAGATAATTAAAACTAGCAAACGCACAAAAGAACAAAAAAAGGTACAGGTTGGTTTTACAGAGACATATAACTGTGTGTAATTAGCTTGAGGGATTTGCAAGCATTGGGGGCACACACAATTACACCAACATAAGTTAACTCAGCCTATTTGATAATAAACCTGTATGTTTCAAAACCTTAAATGATTACAACCCAAAACAGTGAAAGGGAATACTCGACACCCAGAAAATGTGTATTGAGAAAAAAGACAAAGAGAAAATCAAGTTAATCTCATTCACTTAATTCAGTTCAGTTAATTTCAGTCATATATTAGCCTTGACACCCAGGCTTTCATTTTCGAGCAGACTGAATATTAGTCCAGCTTTAATACCTAGTACGTTGGTGATCGTAGATCCACTATATAAGTATTAACAGTATGTGTGTTACATATACCCACACTCCAATACCTGATCAATACAAAAGCAGTAAAAGCACATGTGAGGCAATTTAATCTAAGTGAAAGATTTGGCGAGTAAAGTTGTTTGTCTTGCATTTAGTAATGAGGCTGTTTTAACAACAAATGCATTCGATTGCATTATGTCACTTTGGAGAAGACAAATGTTAACATCATAAGATCAAGAGAAAATCAAGTTAATCCCATTCTCTTAATTCAGTTCAGTTAATTTCAGTCACGCATTAGCCTCGACACCCAGGCTTTCATTTTCGTCTGTGTTAAGCGAAAACGGAAAGCCTGGACTAATATGTCCGCCAAGTGGGAGTCAACCTTTTGGGGTGGGCGTCGCTCCAAATGATGTGACATAGCACAGCAGTGGAGGGGCGGGGGAGGAGCCGGGGATGACGACACGTTGGTGATCAGCTCCTCCAGGTTAGGCCAGGCTAGTACTTATTGACCAGGATATAAACCGTTCATTCTACTTAATTTCAGTCACTTATTTACCAGGATATAAACCATTCATTCCAGTTAATTTCAGCCTGTTATTGACTAGGATATAAGCCGTTCATTTCAGTTAAAGGAGAATTTCACCCCAAACATTTTTTTTATATTCGCAGTTGATTTTTTAGAAAAAAAAAGTGGTCCAGGTGTTGTTTTGTGAAAACGCTGATTCAGCTGTCTCAAAAGGTGGGGGCGTGGCACATTGTTTATGGCTGAACCACTGCTGAACCAAAAGTGAAAGTGTGAGTGTTAACACACTACTGACATGGTGGGGAGACAATATATAGCAGAAAATTGCATTTTGGAGCGATGTATATAGGTGAACTTGCATTTGACCCGTTAGCCCAATTATAAGCCTATTTTGGGAATAGGGAAAACAGCCATTAAGGAGTGTTTTCACAAAACAACACCTGGACCACCAAAAAAAAAAAAAAAAAAAAAAAGCAAATAAAGAACAAAAACAAAACAAAAACAAACAAGATATAAACCGTTCATTCCAGTTAATTTCAGTCACTTATTGACCAGGATATAAACGGTTCATTTTAAGTTAATTTCAGTCACTTATTGACCAGGATATAAACGTTCATTCCAGTTCATTTCAGCCTGTTATTGACCAGGATATAAACCGTTCATTCCAGTTAATTTCAGTCACTTATTGACCAGGATATAAACCGTTCATTTCAGTTAATTTCAGCCTGTTATTGACCAGGATATAAACCGTTCATTTCAGTTCATTTCAGCCTGTTATTGACCAGGATATAAACCGTTCATTCCAGTTAATTTTGAAAACATATTGACCAGAATATAAATTTCCTCTGCTATATAAAATTGTACTGCCATTAATAATCATAAATGGCAAAACAAACTTGTGTTAATTTCACCCAACAAATATTGAAACTCTACTTATTTTCTTTCTTCCAGTGTGGATGTGATTACCCTGGTGTTAATTCATGTCAGATGCCTCAGATTATATACTCAACAAAAATATAAACGCAACACTTTTGTTTTTGCTCCCATTTTTCAGGGGATGGACTTAAAGACCTAAAATTCATTCCAGATATACAATATAACCATTTCTCTCAAACACTGTTCACAAATCTGCCTAAATGTGTGATATTGAGCACTTCTGCTTTGTTAAGATAATCCATCCCACCTCACAGGTGTGCCACATAAAGATGCAGATGTGACATCATGGTTAGTGCACAGGTGTACCCTAGACTGTCCACAACAAAAGGCCACCCTGAAATGTGCAGTTTTCTTTTGCCTTATTGGGGGTATGGGACTCCGAACCAGTCAGTACCTGGTGTGAACACCATTTGCCTCATGCAGTGCAAAACATCTTCTTCGCATAGAGTTTATCAGATTGTCAATTGTGGCCTGTGGAATGTTGGTCCACTCCTCTTCAATGGCTATGTTAAGTTGCTGGATATTAGTGAGAACTGGTACACACTGTCAAAATGGTAATAACACATTATTACCACATTATTACCATTTCGACTGCTCGTACCAGTTCCCACTAATATCCAACAACTTCACACAGCCATTGAAGAGGAGGGGACCAACATTCCACAGGCCACGATTGACAATCTGATAAACTCTATGCGAAGAAGATGTGTTGCACTGCATGAGGCAAATGGTGGTCACACCAGATACTGACTGGTTCTGAGTCCAATACCCCCAATAAGGCAAAAGAAAACTGCACATTTCAGGGTGGCCTTTTGTTGTGGACAGTCTAGGGTACACCTGTGCACTAACCATGATGTCACATCTGCATCTTTATGTGGCACACCTGTGAGGTGGGATGGATTATCTTAACAAAGCAGAAGTGCTCAATATCACACATTTAAGCAGATTTGTAAACAGTGTTTGAGAGAAATGGTTATATTGTATATCTGGAATGAATTTTAGGTCTTTAAGTCCGTCCCCTGAAAAATAGGAGCAAAAACAAAAAAGTGTTGCGTTTATATTTTGGTTGAGTATATAACCGATTTAAACTCTTGTCACAATGTAAACACCCTGGTGTGCTTTCAGGCTACTTGACACTCTGAAACATTGTCACAATGTTTTCATTGGAAAGGTCTTCCTCCAGTGTGACAAGTTGGCGTTTTTATCAGAGAACTCGACTCTCTGAAAGTCTCTCTACTATGTGGCAACGCATATGATTATTCAGAGCAGAGGAGTGACTGAACCTCTTTTCAATGTTTACACTTTTCTCCAGTGTGAACAACCTGGTGTTTTTTCAGGTTACTTAACTGACTGAAACTCTTGCCACAATGATCACACTGGAAAGGTTTCTCCCCAGTGTGGCCGCGCAGATGTATCTTCAGACTACCTAACCGACTAAAACTCTTTTCACAATGATCACATTGGAATGTTTTTTCTCCAGTGTGGATAAGTTGGTGTCTCTTCAAGTCAGATGAATAAAGGAAACTCTTGCCACAGTTTTTACACTGGAAAGGTTTTTCTCCAGTGTGGCCTCGCACATGTATCTTCAGACTACGTAAATGACTAAAACTCTTGTCACAATGATCACATTGGAATGGTTTCTCTCCAGTGTGGATAAGTTGGTGTCTCTTCAGGTCAGATGATTTAATGAAACTCTTGTTACAGTTTTTACACTGGAAAGGTCTTTCTCCAGTGTGGCTGCGCAGATGTATCTTCAGATTATGTGACCGACTAAAATTCTTGTCACAATGATCACATTGGAATCGTCTTTCTCCAATGTGGACACGTTGGTGTTTTACCAGAGAATTCGACTCTCTGAAAGTCTTGTCACAAGGTTCACATTGGAAAGGTCGCATGTGGACACGCATGTGATGATAAAGAGCAGATGAGTGACCAAACCTCTTTTCACAATGTTTACACTGGAAAGGTTTTTCTCCAGTGTGGACAACCTGGTGTGATTTCAGATTACCTAACAGACTAAAACTCTTGTCACAATGATCACATTGGAATGGTTTTTCTCCAGTGTGGATACGTTGGTGTCTCTTCAGGTCAGATGAATTCATGAAACTCTTGTTACAGTTTTTACACTGGAAAGGTTTTTCTCCAGTGTGGACACGTTGGTGTTTTATCAGAGAATTCGACTCTCTGAAAGTCTTGTCACAATGTTCACATTGGAAAGGTCCCATGTGGCCACGCATGTGATGATAACGAGCAGATGAGTGACCAAACCTCTTTTCACAATGTTTACACTGGAAAGGTTTTTCTCCTGTGTGGATAAGTTGGTGTCTCTTCAGGTTACTTATATGACTGAAACTCTTGTCACAATGTTCACACTGGAAACGTTTTTCTCCAGTGTGGACAACCTGGTGTGATTTCAGGTTACTTAACTGACTGAAACTCTTGTCATAATGTTTACATTGGAAAGGCCTCTCTCCAGTGTGGACACGTAAGTGTATCTTCAGTTTATTTAACTGACTGAAACTCTTGTAACAATGATCACATTGGAATGTTTTTTCTCCAGTGTGGATAAGTTGGTGTTTCTTCAGGTCACATGACCGGCTGAAACTCTTGTCACAATCTTTACAGTGGAAAGTTCTTTCTCCAGTGTGAACACGCTGGTCTGTATTTAGTTTAGTTGATCGACTGAATCTCTTGTTACAATGTTTTTCTCCAGTGTGGATAACATGGTGTGTCTTCAGAGAAGCTGACCTAGTGAAATTCTTGCCACGTCGTTGGTCATCGTCGTCTCCACTGCTCTCCTCCCAATCATCACTGTCTTCAGTGACCTCAGTGTCTGATTCAAGTTTAACTACAACTTCAGAGCAGAGGGAAGAGATGCCTTCTTCACCTTTCACTGCTGGTAATGTCAACATTGACCCATCAGGCTGCTCTGGTCTTTCAACTAGATCCTCCTGTTCATCTTTAATGTGTGGAGGCTCTGGTTCCTCCTGTTCCTCTTTAATGTGTGGAGGCTCTGGTTCCTCCTGTTCCTCTTTAATGTGTGGAGGCTCTGGTTCCTCCTGTTCCTCTTTAATGTGTGGAGGCTCTGGTTCCTCCTGTTCCTCTTTAATGTGTGGAGGCTCTGGTTCCTCCTGTTCCTCTTTAATGTGTGGAGGCTCTGGTTCCTCCTGGATCAGACGGAGGCTTCTCTCCTGGTTAATAGAATCCTCCTCTTTCCACACAACCATGTGCAGGCTTTCTAGGAGCAGAAACATTACACAGCAGTGTCAGTAGTAATTTGAATTTCTATGTTTATATGTTTAATCTGAGGCATGAAAATTTTAAAACTCAATACTACACACATGGTGCTGAGCAGGGAGTCCGCTAGACCTATTTAGTGCCAGTAGCCAAGACTCAATTTGTTAGTGTCTAGACTACACATCAGAAACATATAGGCTACCTAAATGCATATTTACCTATTCAAGTAGAGCAAGCGAGTACAAGTAAATTTACACAAATGCGAGTCTAAAAGGAACAATACTCAAATATACTGTATTTAGTTGTTTTTTTTTTTTCTTATCCCTCATCTGATTGTATGGGAAGAGAGATGGATCACTCCGCTTTAGTTTAGTTACACACAGTGGAAAAAAATATTTGGGAGAACAAACATATTTCATGGTTTAAGTATTTGAGTGAGTCTGAATTTACTGCTCAACAAAAGCAATAAACCCTTCCATAGAATTATTGTGTTTTCCATCACAATATCTGATAATGATTGTTGTTGCAAAGTAAGATATTTGAGGTCATAAAATTACAGACAGGAGTAGCTCTGGTCCAGCGCTCCACTGCTTCTGAGTCTACATTGGATTGCGTTGGTCTCCGTGCATTCGGCCATTACTACACCCGACCAGCCCCTCTTCTCTAGTAGATATATAAAGACCGTTTTACCTACTCACCAAAATAAACACGTCTTGTGTCATTAGAAAGCCTACTTACCTTAGTGGCAGCACTCTGAGCCCCCCACCACACAGATAAAATTGACTTTTTTGCTAGAACGCGATCGTTTTTCACTGAAGGAAAAACATTTCCTATGTAACTTTTCTATTGGCAATATTGGTAGAGGGCGCAATTCCTGGTTGTTTTTCCAGTGAAAAACGATCACGTTCTGGCCAAAAGTCCATTGTATCTGTGTGGTGGGGGGCTCAGAGGGTTTCCACTAAGGTAAGTAGGCTTTCTAACACAAGGCGTGTTTATTTTGGTGAGTAGGTAAAACGTTCTTTATATAGCCATTAGAGAAGAGAGGCTGGTCGGGTGCAGTAATGGCCGAATGCACGGAGGCGAACAGAGCTCCAATGCAAGTCAGCCTCAGAAGCAGTGGAGCTCTGGACCAGAGCTAAGACAGGAGTACAGCCGACCCAGTCGGCCACAATTATTATTATATTTTGACAAAATGCCAGTGCATGCATTCTAGCTCGGATCAAATCGACCATTTAACAACCTTCCTTTATTGGCCCTGCATAATCATGCATAATAACCATTTTAATACTTTTGCTATTTAATCTTATTGCTAACAGGACATCCCTGAGGGATATATTGACCATATTCAGGCAGCGGCCATCTTGCCAACAGAGTTTGGAGGCGCTTGCTTTCAGTAAAGCAACCTGCCAATTAGTCTGGGCGGTATTGATTTTTTTTTTATATCGGTATTGATAACGTGTTACTTAGCTTGATATTCAATATTACCGGTATTGATCACTAGATGGCAATGGCGTGCAATCAGAGTCGGACACGTTCCACCAGTCACCTAGTTCTTAGAATTGTGACATTGAGGGGTCAGAAACTGAGCGCTTTGCTGTTCAAACAGCCTAAATAGGTAAAAACTAGGGATGTTAATCGACACATATTTGTAATGTCGACGAATCGTGGCCCAATGTTGAAATGTTGTCGATTTTTTTATTATTATTTTTTTAGCCCGCAGCGATTTTTTAAATTATTTTTTTTAGCACGCGGCGCCGGCGGGACCCAACGCAAAATGTTGCCCTACGGCCCACAACGCAGCCGTGTGCATGTGTTCTGAGAGAATCGATGTTAAATTAGGCTACTGTCACTGTGTACCTTTTGCAGTATTTTATCAAAGATATAATCCATAACGCGGAGGGGAAAGAGCGTCCGCGATCGCCTTCTTTCATGCTTTCCTTTTTTCTTTTTTACATTGCATTTGCAGCGCCGGATAAAAGGCTGTGCACAGGGGGGGGGGGATGCCCCCCTAAACGCCCTATATATATATATAACGCAGTTGCCGCATAAGGTTTTCGTCTGGGACTAAGACTAAAGCTTTGGAGCTCGCGATTTGACAAGAAAGCAGTGACATGTTCACAACGTTGGTGGTGAACTTTAGGTGTTTGTGCCGTGGTTACAAAAAAATAAGCAAATAAGTGATCATAGCCGTTTCTTTGAGACAGACTGTGGGGGGAAGGAGGAGGAGTCGTGTCGCCGTGAACACGTGTCGACAATCGTGTCGATTTCCGACTTTTTTTCACATCCCTAGCAAAAACTGGAGTTGGAAATACATTGCTTCCAAAAAGCCTAGCCCAAATAAGGGCTATTTTAGGCATGTGTGTAACATGAAAATTGTTTGTATAGCTACAATCAAAGTCTCATATTTTAATAGAATACAGTATAATGTCGGTATTGACGATATTTGGTATTCTATATTTTTTATAGACCCAACGATATTACTCTGTATTGATTTCCAATATCGCAATAAACGGTAATACCGATATATTGCCCAAGACCACTGCCAACCCAATGCTGCTGTCTCCTGCATTACAGTATGTGCACATCCATAACATGTCTATAGTGGATTTATATGAAACAAAAAACTTTGTGGGTACAAAGAGGACAATTTAAGCTTTTGGTATAGCTGTAATGTTGGTGAGTTTAATGTTGTTTAATCCAATGAGATTATAGGATTGTTCTAATTGGTTGAATGAGCTTGGTTGAATAAGGTCTGTTATGGCTGCCAGTGCATGCAAGGTCTATTATTATCTTATCAACATATTGAACAAATTCCGCGTCAGCCAGGTAAACGTAATACATTATGAGAAAAGACTGCCCTCTCCTCGGCAGAGCCACAGAGTAGGGACAGAGTAACGACAACTCCGTTCACTTCATGGGGCCAGTCCATTGGAGGCTCTTCTACATAGACTTCTATTGAAGAGGGACAACCGGACCCTATGGAATATATTGGAGTCTATGGGCTCGTGCTCACATTTTCTGACCCCTCAATGTCGCAAGAAGGTAACAAACAAAAAGTCGAATATATTCTTTATTATTATTTATTTATTTATTCATTTTACCGCAGTAATGACGGCCATACCGCGGTATGCGTTACATGCCGGTGGTATGGCGATATTGCAATCACTACCTTTTCAGAGGTTGAAAACCACAACTTTTTTCCCAAACGGTAGCAAAGTTTATTTATTTATTTACTGTATTTTAATCGGTCGCAACTAAACTTAGCCCTAAACTTAACCTCAGTAAAACCTACACCTAAACCTAATCTCATCTATCTAATAATGACTTTTTTTTTTAAAAAAGGTCACAACCTATATAGAAAAGGACCTTTTGACAGCTGCCCCTATCGTTTTAAAACGGTTAGCAACAATTGCATAGGTTGTAACCTTTTTACAGCTGCCCCTACCATTTTAAAATGGTTAGCAACGGTCACAATGGTTTTACTAGTTATCAGGTCCCAAACGCAGCCGCAACCCTTTTTGAATGGGTTGTGGCCGGAGATGACTTTCCCCTTCCTGGGAATAACATGGAAGAAAAAGGCAGAGCACATGAACCGTACCGAGGTGTGTCTGGTCTTCAGGTTCCTGTTTAACAGAGACAGTCCTGGATGAGTCTGAAGAGTTCATCTTCACCTGCAGTCTGGACTCCACTCACTGCTCTGGAATGAAAGAATGGAAGGACTTTAAAATTTCTGATAAACTGATGCATGACTTAGTGCATTATATAACTTCCACTCTATCTAGTACTACATACAGTGCATACTGACTGAACATTGATTTCACCCAGTGATGTGCATGTTGCCAGGTCTAAAAAAAACAAGCCCAAGGTCTACAGGCTATTGACTTACACACTTAAAGCACAACTAGCATACCAATATTCCAATATGAATTGTATATGTCCCTCAAGATTATTTCTAATGGTTTCAGCCTCAACCACCCGTCATATAACAAGTCTTTGACATTTGTTTGTGGACAGTTTAGCTGCAGTACCACATTGTCCTGAGCTGGTGGGGGCACTGATATGCACATCATTCTATAATTGAGTCATTATACTAGTGATGCTAGATGAAACCAGGCTTGTTGCCATTGAGTCATTATAATAGTGATACTTAGTCCATAGGCCAGACAGGATGTCGGTACCACTTGATGCAGCAAAACCTTACCTACACTAAAATGTTTATAGGGTTAATATAAATACATGATAAAAATATGATAGAAGTTCCAGAGGAGTAGGTTTTTATATTTTTTGGGGCATTTTGTTTTTTTTTTTTATAGGCAGATTTTCATTAACTAAAAAAAAACTCAATAGCACATTCAAATGTCATAACACATTTTTGGATATTCCTTAAATATTAATTTAATCCTATAAGATTAAACAAACTTGTGTCCAATTAAATTGGTTGATTAAGTGGGTGTGGCCTATAATTCCTGAAATAATTGCTATTATTTGGTGGTGCAGCAGTTATTTTAGGAATGTAAACTGAATGGGACACTGCTATCATGTGGTATCATGCAAGCAAGCCAAGTCAACTTTAGATTTAAAAGTGCAGTGTGCTTAAAGATAGGGTAAGTGATTTGAAATTCATGGTGCAGTACCAGCCTGGTGCACTAGGGGCCCCCAACAGTAGCTACACTATGTGAACCTGCTGCTCGATCCCGATTGGAGGAGAATTCACCCACCACCTGGGGAACTTTTATTGGCTCCTCTGCTAACGTGGGGGAGGGGGAAACTCCATGTATGGTTTCCACACCTTATAATAGAGCATTTTAACAGAAAAAAATATTTTTTGGGTGATATCTGACAAAAGTGAGGAAGGCACTTGCATGGAGGGCCCTAAAGGGCATGGTGAGTGTATGGAACTCCAACCTCCCCGTCAAATCAAACTCAGCTTCTTCTGTACAATGGTAGTTCTTTTATATGGCAGTGAATGCTGGACAATAAAGGCAACCCTAAAGTCTCTAAACCTACAAGACCATGGGCGAGGGAATACCAAGGGTGAGACAGAAAATAGCAGCCATTGGAATAAAACAGGACACACAGTCCAAACACCTGGGGGAACCAACACAAAGGCTTCAGTCAAACAATGTGCCACTGCTGCCGCATAGGTAGATGTACTCAAGAAAGGAGCTTAAATCACAACTGAGCTGGCCAGATAGATGTATGGACAACCGGGTAGGGATGCCTCGATGACACTTTTTCCAATGCGATTCGATTTCGATAAATTATTGCCAAAAGCGATTCGATTTTCGATAAATTTCGATTTCGATTTAATTTCGATTTCGATTCGATATCGATCCAGCACATATTTAATTCTGTATGATGTTGTATATCTGGCATATCTTTTTCTTTCAGGCCCAAGATGGTACAAATGGAACCAAATGGACCCGCTAGAGTCCATTTGGTTCACATTTGTATCTTCTCAGGAAAATTTAGAAAATGGGTGGAATTCCCCTTTAACATTTTTCTTTTTTTCTGGTAGTGTCTGTTCACGGCACTAAGAACTGAGTGGACCCCCCCCCCACACACACACACACACAGCAAAACTGCAAGTTGCAATACTGTCCAAAACTAGTCCAGGGTTAAATTTCACTCATTCTGCCTGGAGAATACCTAATAGCAGACAGGCAGGCAGACAGAGAGAGACAGACACACACATACAGGCAGTTACACAGGCAAGCATACAAAGCGAGACACACGGACAAGCGTGCGCGCACACACACACACAGACACACAAAATGCCGGCGCGTTATTCCACAACCACCACTAGCTTCGACGGACCCCCACTCTCTGCTCCGTCCCTCCGTCACAGATTCCCGAGTCCCGACACCTCGAGTGGTTTATGAGGTTGGTCGTATTATGGCGATTAGACGCATGACCACCGCGTGCGACGTCCACTTTGCAAGTGATGCATTTTGCTGTCAGTGCTTTCTCATTTTCTAAAATGAGAAATCACTGAAACACAGCCAAACCGCCGACATGACTGATTGATGGGTGCTTTGCGAACTTGCTAAGTTGCTAACTAGCAACAACAACAGCTCTCCCTGTAGCTCTGCCCAGAGGTAGAGCTGTTGCGCAAACTCTGTTCACTTCATGGGGTCAGCCCAATGGCGGCTAATCTACATAGACTTCTATTGAATTGGGACAACTGGAACTACGTGGCCAGGCTGTTTTTCCGCCCCCTCAATGTTGCAATTCTTCTAATAGATGGCCCTGCCTTGCGCCGCAATGCATGCTGGTTAGAAACAACGAAAAGCGGGAGTGGATTACTGGAATGGAGTGAATTAATGGAGCGAATGAATCGCAGAATTTATCGCCATTTTTCGCCATAGTGCGATGCGATCTCGATAACGTTTTTTGGCTGATATCGCGTCGATATGCGATAAGCATATCGAATCGCGGCATCCCTACAACCGGGTGACTGGAATTGAACATGGGGGGCTTGTCTGAAGACGACCTAGAGAAAGACACTTGCCTCAAACCTTTTCCGCAGCAACTTGGCACGCGTGAAGCCCAATGTAAACTTAATTGCGGCTCGTACAGCAGATAACTGGTGCATTTGGTATCCGAGACACTTCACATAGATTGTGCATAACATTCACCCATTCACACACCTTTACATAGATTGTACAATACATTCACCCACTCAAACACATTCATACACTCATCAGAGATGAAAAATGAAAGGCACCAACCCACACATCAGGGATAATTAGGGGTTCAGTCAGTGTCTTGCTCAAGGACAGTTCACCCTATAGTCTCAGATAGATGAACTGTTCACTTATAGCCTACTAATTAAGTAGCTGCTTCATATACTGTAGTGTAGCACAGAGATTCTTAAATGTTTTAATTCCAAGGAACAATGCTTCCATTTAGTTCCATTTTGTATACACTCTCAGAATTGCACACCCGTAAGGGGCACTGCATCCTCAACAGCTCAGTTGGTGTCTGTCCTGAGACTGGAAGGTTGGGGGTTTGATCTCTGAAAGGTTCGATTAGGGCCCCTGTGACATACTAGTCATGTCCAGGGGGTGTACTGGTATATTGAGTTGCCTCACACAGCAACAGGAGACATATAGGCTCCTGCCATTCGGGTCACAGCATCAGCTTGTTGCAAACCAGCTTTTGCAAACAAGCTGGTGAAGGAAAAAAAAAACACTCAACACACAAACACCACACTCGTGGGAAGTGAGTCTGGTTGCTCCTGCAGTCCCCTTCTGCGGAGCTATTTGGAGGGGCAGGGTCTAAAATTTGAAAAGGGCACTTGCATTGCAGAATTGTGGATTTACTCAAACAGAAAGACTTGAAAAGGTAAAGGTGCGGCAGCCTCCCTGTAACCATGTGATATAATAATAATAACTCATAATACCTGTGGCCACCATTGTAAAATGCACAGTTAGCAGTCTTGTATTTAGTAAGCTGTTGTTAAACATTTCAATGAAGGGCAGCTGCACCGGTACTTTTTCCAAGTCTTTCTTTGTGATACTGTGCCTCTGTGTATTAAACCTGCTCTCACCCACACGTCTTGTTTTACGGCCTGTTGCAAAAAACAAGATGGCGCCTGTGTGTTGTTTGTGGAGGAATACACAGGACAGAAAGTAGCTCATATTTGTCTACGGTTATGGCACAAAACCCTTGCAGATCAACAGAGGATAAGTCAAGCTATGTCTACAGCTGCAAAGTTGGTGAGTTTGACGTTGTTAATACAAGCAGATCACAGATGAAATTTGGGAAATGGGCGAGTCAATGGGGTGTCATGCGATTTTAAATCCAATTCCAATTATAAAAGAATTTAAAGTTTCAATGCGGCTAGGAACGGCACAACCTTTGACTTCAAAAATGGTCAAAATGGAATGCTGGGTCACCTGAGTGAAGTATATGATGTTGCAGGACCCAAAACCCTAATGACCTTGGGGTACAGCACAGAGAATATGTTGCAGATGCATCCATGCAATGTGAGATTTAGTTACAACCATGCAGACACAGCAGGAGAAAGAGACTAGCCACTGCAACCACATGGATGCGTTAAAGATAGATGCCAATGTGGAAAGCACAACTGGCTAGATCAGGGGTCAAGGGGCCCCATGAGATACATAAAATATTGTGGAGGGCCAAGTCTAAAGGCTGAACTAAAGTCTGCGTAATATTCATTTAATTTCAAGACGAAAGTAAGAGTAAGACCAAACCTTTTGATACCGGGCCCTCTATTTATTCAGTATTTGAGCCACAGAGCCCCACAGACACCAAAACTAACGATTTATTTTGTTTTTGTTCACAATACCAGGCTTGATTTGGGAAATAACAGGCAAATATAGATTAAAAAATGACCATTCTTTTACATTATCTGATTGTGTAGATTTTAGGTAATTCAGATGATGAATATTTTAACTATTGAGAGTGTAAACATGAAACCAAATGGACCCTCAAGGGTCCATTAGGTTTCATTTCTACATTCCAAAGGGAATGTAGAAATGAGTATTATGGGTATTAAGCGGCCCCCGGGCCGCATAATACCCAGGTATGGGCTAGATGTGTGGGGAATCAAGATAACTGAAGTGATAAAGGAATCACTACACAACAGAGTTAATGATGATATACAGGTGCTGGTCAACGAATTAGAATAATTTGAAATAGTGCAACCTTAAAATCTTTGAATGCATTTCTTGTGCAGAAAGCAAATCAGGTGTTCACCGCACCTGTCCTACTTGTTAGAGTAATCACAGAACTGTTACCTGTAAAAAAAATTTGCTCAGCTGAGCTTTCCAAAAGGCCAATTTAGGCCATTTAACTGTGACACTGTTGTTTCATTGAATTAGAATAATGGAGAAACCGTTTCATTGAATTAGAATAATTTTTATTATAATTAGAATCATCATTTTCTCAGTATTTTGTGGCTGCCCCCTTGGCTTGTATGACTGCCTGAAGTCTCCGTGCAGGGGTTAACACTAAGGTCTCCAAGGCACTTGCCCATCGGGCAAGTGCAAATCAGGTTCTACTTGTCCTCAGGTCATGGTCACTTGCCCCCCCAAAAATATATTGTAAATTTTGCTTTTAAGTTTACTTCCTACTTGGGTGCTTTCAACAGGTGGTCCGGGGACCACCAGTGGTCCCTGAGAGGGTTCCAGATGGTCCCCAGCTAAGTTGGTTAACTTGTTATAGGCTAATTAAGATGATGAATTGTAACTCTTCAGAGCGTACAAATGAAACCAAATGGACCCTTGCGGGTCCATTTGGTTTCATTTTTACGCTCTCAAGAGTTAAAATTCATCATCTTAATTAGCCCATAGTGGTCACAGACCCAGTGGTCCCTGACCCCAGCAAAATGAGAGTTTGGAACCAAATGGACCTGGGAGAGAGATAGGTAGAGATAGCGAGTTCTTCAAATCGATGCCACGGACAGGGCTTGACACTAACACTTGCCCGCTTGCCCGGGGCAATTAAAAAAAATGGTGGGGCAAGTGAAGACTGCTACCTGGTTGCCCGATCTGGCAAGTGTGCAACTTCGTGCACTATAACACAACACAAGATAAATTTGTCTTGAAGGCAGTCATTGCACTCTGCCTCTGTGTCTTTCCCTGCTTTCTAGCTATCTCTACCTATCTCTCTCCCAGGTCCATTTGGTTCCAAACTCTCATTTTGCTGGGGTCAGGGACCACTGGGTCTGTGACCACTATGGGCTAATTAAGATGATGAATTTTAACTCTTGAGAGCGTAAAAATGAAACCAAATGGACCCGCAAGGGTCCATTTGGTTTCATTTGTACGCTCTGAAGAGTTACAATTCATCATCTTAATTAGCCTATAACAAGTTAACCAACTTAGCTGGGGACCATCTGGAACCCTCTCAGGGACCACTGGTGGTCCCCGGACCACCTGTTGAAAGCACCCAAGTAGGAAGTAAACTTAAAAGCAAAATTTACAATATATTTTTGGGGGGGCAAGTGACCATGACCTGAGGGCACGTAGAACCTGATTTGCACTTGCCCGATTGGCAAGTGCCTCGGAGAACTTAGTGTCAACCCCTGCACGGAGACTTCAGGCAGTCATACAAGCCAAGCGGGCAGCCACAAAATACTGAGAAAGTGATGATTCTAATTATAATAAAAAATATTCTAATTCAATGAAACGGTTTCTCCATTATTCTAATTCAATGAAACAACAGTGTCACAGTTAAATGGCCTAAATGGGCCTTTTGGAAAGCTCAGCTGAGCAAATTTTTTTTACAGGTAACAGTTCTGTGATTACTCTAACAAGTAGGACAGGTGCGGTGAACACCTGATTTGCTTTCTGCTCAAGAAATGCATTCAAAGATTTTAAGGTTGCACTATTTCAAATTATTCTAATTCGTTGACCAGCACCTGTATTGTATCATGATATATTGTTGATGAATCTCATGCAATATATTGATATATAGCAAATATCGCTAGTTAGCCCTAGTTAATATCTTTGGTTAATATCCCTTTTAGCAGCAGCTAAAGTGTACACCTTCTCATCAATCTTGTACAATAGATTTTGGTGAATCTATTGTCCAAGATGTATCAGTAATAAACTACTGGATAGTACTGGATATATTTAATCATAACACTGCACATTCCAATGACTCCAAGTTTAGTTTTATAGAACTGAAGGATTTGCATTTAATATATCTATAGCTGCCATCTTTGGGGGAAAAAATAATTAGCAGTCCACCAAATCATTAACATTTCAACATTTTCTATTTGTCTAAAATGTGTATTTTTTTTTTGCATATGTTAATCATGGGGCATATGTTAAAGGTAGGGGAAGTGATTTCACTTATGTCAGATATCACCCAGAAAATTGTGTTTTCTGTTAAAATGCTCTATTATAAGGTGTGGAAACCATATATGGAGTTTCCCCCTCCCCCACGTTAGCAGAGGAGCTAATAAAAGTTCCCCAGGTGGTAGCGAATTCTCCGCCAATCAGGATCGAGCAGCAGGCTCACATAGTGTAGCTACTGTTTGGCGCCCCTAGTGCACCAGGCTGGAACTACAGGATGAATTTCAAATCACTTACCCTACCTTTAAGTGCACAGGGTGTATGTGGTAGCCCTCAATAAGGACGTGGGAGATTCTGAGAGAAGCAGCAAGCCATTTGAGGTTGATATTTGAATTAAGCCATCAGTTTACCACAGACATAGCTCTGCTCCAGAGCTCCACTGCTTCTGAGTCTGACTTGCAAGTCAGACTCAGAAGCAGTGGAGCTCTGGACCAGAGCTACCACAGACATGCAGTAACAATAACACACACACACACACACACACACACACACACACACACACACACACACACACACACACACACACACACACACACACACACACACACACACACACACACACAGTAAAAACATCAATCGATTCATCTTTTTACCTGTAGCCGTGTTCCTTTCAGAGCTAAAACAACGTCCTCCTGCTATTTTTTTTTCTCCAAACCACACTGCTAACAGCTAGCTGTCTGTGAACGAACATGCGCAGTAGCCCTGCTTGAGCGGAGCAGAGCCTTAGAAATAGACAGAGTTGCGGCATTGAGGGGACAAAACATAGCCTGGTCACATGGTTCATCTACTCGCGCGAGACCATAGGCTCCAATGCATTCAGTAACTTCCGACTGTCGCTATTCATTGTCACTATCCCATAGAAGTCTATGCAGAGGAGCCGCAATAGGACTGGCCCCATGAAGCAAATGGAGTTGGCATAACTCTGTCTATTTCTAAGGCTCTGTCATAGAGTATAGCAGGGCCATATGGTGTCAGAGTGGCGACATTGAGGGGCCAGAAAACGAGCGCACGAGCTGCTGATCATGCAGCTTGAATAGGGACACACTGGAGATGGAAATACATTGTTTTCAATGAGGGTGACGCATATAAGATCTATTTTAGGGCATATGTGCAGCATGACAACTGTTAAAGCAGCCTATTGTAGAGCAACGACTAAAGACTCTGCAGCCTAGTGTTTATGTTGTGTATCTATTATGTGTCTAAAATAAAGGGATTTAAGATCATTAATGCTGGCCTGTTGCCTGAGTCCACTGCATTTCTGCCCACTTTGGTCCTGGACTTGTCCCTCTTTGTTGTCCCAATTCAATAGAAGTCTAGTCGCTGTTTGTTTGATCAGAATCAGAGAAATGCACATGACTCACCAAGGATCCTGCATGGATCGATTCGAGGCTCCGCAGCTATATAATAATAAATACATATTTTAGTAAAGCTAAAACAGGGTTGAGGGTTGCTCCCCACTGTATTACACTGTACCATGGCTCCCTCTAGTGACCGTTTATGGTTCGTGCACCATGTACGCTCCAGAGCAATCTAGTAGAAGAGTTGCGATATTGAAGGGACAGAAAACAGCCTGGTCACGTGGTTCGTACCGTTTGTATACTCGCACGTCAATTCCAATGCATCCGTAACTTCTGGTTGTCCCCATTCAATAGAAGTCTATGTAGGAGAGCCGCCATTGGACTGACCCCATGAAGTGAACGGAGTTTGCGTAACTTTGTTTATACTCTATGGCTCTGGTACGCTCTAGCAGCGCTAGTGCGCATGTTCGTCCGCACACGGCTAGCTGTTAGCAGAACTCAGAAAAAAATCAATAACAACAACAACAACACTAAATAATAAAAGTAACACTAAAAGGTGTGGTTTGAAAACAGTGTGGTCGTTAAGCAGCAGCAGGAGGACGTTTGTTTGTTTGTTAGCAGCTCAACCACTGAAAAGAACACAGATACAGGTAAAAAGATGAACTGCTTCATGTTGTTTTACTACATTCATCAGACTAAGACTAAAACTGGCCGTCGTGTTATCCAGTAGTGTTATTCTTACTGGAGTGGAAATAATACGTGTGCAAATGATACGTGAAATATAATCAGGGGCAGTGTATGTATATGATAATACGTGAAATATAATCAGGGGGCAGTGTATATATATGATAATACGTGAAATATAATCGGGTGGGAGCAGTTGTCTGAACCACCTGGGAGCAGACGTCCGGGAGCGAACGCATTGGGAGCAGCTGTCTGTCACCCCATTCATCGTATAGAGTAGACTATTCACTTTCATTCCTTTTGCATGGAACAACATTATCTATCTATCTATCTATCTATCTATCTATCTATCTATCTATCTATCTATCTATCTATCTATCTATCTATCTATCTATCTATCTATCTATCTATCTATCTATCTATCTATCTATCTATCTATCTGAGAGAGATGAAGGGTGGACAAAATAGGGTCATGTCTGTTCCCTCAGCTCTATGTTACTTCAAGGTTTAGGCATAGTTTAGAGCAGGGGTGGGCAATTATTTTTCCCAAGGGGCCACATGAGATACATAAAATATTGTGGAGGGCCAAGACTAAAGGCTGGACTAAAGTCTCCATGGTATTAATTTAATTTCAAGACGGAAGTAAGAGTAAGACCAAAATCTTTGATACCGGGGCCCTCAATTTCTACAGAATTTGAGCCACAAAGGACCAGCATTTGGTGACATTTTAGCCCCACAGACCCCAAAACTAAAGATTTATTTTGTTTTTGTTCACAATTCCTGGCTGGATTTGGGAAACGAAACAGGCAAACATAGACCAAGAATGACCATTCTTTTACATTATCTGATTGTGTAGATTTGAGGTAATTCAGATGATGAATATTTTAACTCTTGAGAGTGTAAACATGAAACCAAATGGACCCGCAAGGGTCCATTTGGTTTCATTTTTACGCTCTCAAAGAGTTACATCTGGTTAACCAACTCTCCATATTTAACTGGAACTCTCTCAAGGACCACTGGTGGTCCCCGGGCCAGTCAGAGTCAGCCAAAGGGCCACATTTGGCCCCCGGGCCGCATAATGCCCAGGTATGGTTTAGAGAGGGAGAGAGGGAGAGAGAGAGAGAGAGAGAGAGAGAGAGAGAGAGAGAGAGAGAGAAACTAGTTTCTTCCAGCTTTCAATTGCAGCTGCTCACGCTCTTAGAGATTGCTTGAGCATATTGGGAGCGAATCCGCTTAAGAAACAAGCGTATCAAAATAAGACTACCATTTTTAGTATTTAGAAATCTTATTTGGGCATTTAAACAATGCTATAATACACACATTATGTTTCTGTGCACAGATACACAAATGCAATATCATAAAACATTATATAAGTACATAGCGTAAAAATGTTAAATCTCATTGAATGGATGCTATTTTTGGACATTTGTCTGACTTTTTTTGGACATTTGTCCGACTAAAGTGGAGGCTGTACGAAAGTCCCTGCTATGTTCCGACTAGTGTGACATACCCAGGCGTTCAGGAAGACCCCGTCTACACCAAGACCCTTTCGCCGGACCACTGTTTTTAATAGGAATGGCTTTTAACGTATGTGGTCCCTCGCCATCGACGTGTCGCGTATTGTTGAAGCAAACAAACTTACCACTTTGATCCAAACACGCGCGTCCCCCTTACACCCGCGCTCCAAAGTAATCCACTCCACAAGATATTGTGATAGTTCCACGCAAGTGTACAAAGTCCCAAAGGGCTGCGATGCCGCTAAGTATTTTTAATCATTTTCCCCGTTTTTCTTTTCAAGTTTGTGGCTCTTGTTTCTGACGCTAAATTTTGGTTTCTGACGCTAGGTTATTGTTTTTTCCTGAAAAATCCATGCCCCTGTGTCAGTAATGCCCAACATATTTCAGAGGACCACCAGAATTATCTATATTTGGCTGCGGACCAAATCTAAAAAAAAAAAAAAAAAAATTCTAGGGATCCACCCAGAAGCAAAGGTTTGAGCTAAAATGTTTGATTCTGAAATATTATATTGGAAGTTTTCTGCCACATTTTCAAAAGAAATTGCTCAATACCGACAGCCGGTTAGAAAGTGTATCATAAATGCATTAATGTATTTGTGTGTGTACAGTATATAGGTAATACAGTATATTCTGCAAAAAATAAAAATAAATAATCATATAACAAATTTCCCACCCCCACAACCCTGGCTTCCAGACTATATATTCTGTCCTCACGGTCGCATACCCAAACAGCTTGACAGATAGCGAACAAAAAACTCCAGAAACCGTTTCCTTCAATAGAGTGTGGATTTATTGTTGTTTCTGTAAAACTGAAAAATAAGGCACAGTACAAAACATGTCAAAACATGTCTTAATAAACTGCAGATTCATGTGTCAATGTTTGTTCCAAGTACAACATGTCTAAACCTCATCTCTAAACATATCCCAACAACATGAAATATACTGATCAATTATTGTGAATGCAGACTATGCATTTACATCTCTTAAGAATTGAAACATCGTAACGTTGAAACCTAAAACAGAATCAAGTTAATAGAGCTTAAGAACAGTGTGCGGACATCCTCTCTCCTTTAAGTATGTACATACAGTATATTGTCCAGCACCTGTCAACATTTTTTGAGATGTGCATGCTACTCAGTGCATTTTTTCACATGTACACCTAAACTCAAAAACGACATATTTTCTTTGACAACTTTCATATTTCCAACTTTCAAAAAACTCCAAATACACAAGTCTACTTACAGACATACGTATGCACTCCAAGGCTTAGTGTAAAGAGAGACTGCTTGACATGCACACAGGTTGCTGCTCTCTGCTCTAATGAACGCATGGTAATAAAACAGAAATAAAAGTCATTACTCAGAATATCCACTATGGGTCAGAAATCGCTAAACTTAACTGGTGACATAACAATATAGGTCATCTATTAAAGTGTTTCCTTATTCACTTGCTTTCAGACCCAAGTCCAGACTGCATGTGAAGGCGACCTGTCCAAACTACTATACCCATGATGCATCACTCCCAGGTGAAGAACTCTCCACACTCAGCCACTGACATTTCTAGTAAACAGGAAGCCGAAGATGTTTCTATCAAACAAGAAGTCAAACAAGAAGCTGAGGACGTTTCTATTAAACGGGAAGCGGAGGACCCACAACTCAGTAAGTTTAGTGTGTCCTTAAAGTGTTGTTTTTGTCGACTTTGTGTTATTTAGCCTACTAAAGACCTATTCATTGTTTGGGGTCATGTCTACGTATGTTCCCTCAGCTCTATGTTCCCTCAGCTCTAAGTTCCCTCATGCTTATGCACATGAAGGCAACTATAATGTCATGTGGAGTCGTGATCAAGTCTTCCCACGACCCCTCAGGGAATCACGACCCCTTGGGGGTTGCGATTATTTTTTGGGGGTCACCATAATAATAATAATTTTAGTGCCTGCATTATATAGGTGTGCACCTTTTTGTATGTCATTTCTCTACCGTTCTGTGCTCACAGGAACAGGGTGGGGATGTTACAGTAACTAACAATTCATTCAAGTACAGTTGCACCACTCACTTTGTGAAGAGAGTGGGGGTTATTAAATAAGTAAGTTTGCATTAAAGGGCAACTTTTGTCTTGAATGTGTTGGATCTTTGGTGGTGACTGGCCTGGGGCCTAAGGGTGCTGGAGGGTCTGCATTTGGGTTGTGTCAATAGATGGTAAAAAAAGGAGAGGCCCAGGCGGTGGTTGTCATCGTAGCTCTCTTTGGTTTTATTTCAGAGGACCATAGTGGACTCACTCAGACATCATGTTAAAGGAGAATTCCACCCCAAAACACATTGGCCATCATTCTACCTTGGTTTCTGTGACATAATACATAATGTCCTTGATTTTTGTCACAGATGTTCCATTTTCTACATTTCACCATGAGGTCCTCCTCCCTCCAATGCAGTTAACATTGCTGCAGGTTGTCTTTATTCTAATGTGGGTATTTTAGAGCCACCAAAACAGGATAAAAAAAAAATAGAATATTTTACTAGACCACTAAAAAAATATATGTTTTAAACAAGAAATGTCGACTATCTTAAAAGTATATTAATCTATGCAGTAATACTTGGTCTGGGGTACTTTTGAACAAATTATTTCATCAATGGGGCATGGCATGGAGGTGATCAACCGATCATTAGCCTCATAAGATAAATTGAGGTCATAAGAAAAAACACATTTTCTCGCAAATTTATTGTTGAAATTCTAGAAATCTCAATTTCGCCAAGAAACGACTTAGGCATTTATCCTATGAGGCTAAGGCTATGACACTCCTGAATTGTTATGGAAGACCAGTTTTTCTTTTATAAATGAATGTAAATAAATTTATATTGTTCAGTGTTATGTCTCACACCTTCCTCTTAGCCATACAACCCAGATTCTCTGTTGGGTTAAAGTCAGGACAGTTGGCTGCTCAGTTAAGCACAGTAATACCATGGTCAGTACAGCAGTTACTATTGTAGTTTAAGCTCTGTAAATAACGAGTTAATTAGTTAATTAAATTTTCTGATTAATCCGATTAAAAAATTTGCACACTGACTCAACCGACTGACCATTTTCTCATTGAAAGAAAATCAGTAGAGCATGGTTTTACAGAGACATAGCTGTGTGTCTCCCTGTAACCAGAGCCATAGAGTATAGCTGGAGGATGGGGCTTGTAGATCACCTATTTTGATATATACTAATAAACAAAATAATGTTAATGTTCAAATCCTGTAAAGGAAAACATGCATATTTTAGAATTACTTTGAATGGTGATTAATCATGATTAAATTAATTTTAAAACTGTGATTAAAGACAGGGTATCATGCTAATATCAACTTTTTCTCATTTTAACTATGACAAAGTTGTGATAACATTCGAAAATGCAAACATATGGCTATATAAAGCCGTTTCGATGCTGTTTCCAGTCGGAGGACACTTTTCTGAAAAACCCCTCCCACCAGCTCGGAAAAGCCCGACCCAAAACAGCGCGTCACCAGTAGAACACGCTGACGTCACACCTCTAGGAACACATAGGAACACATGTTAAAAACTCCTCGGAATTCCATTATTTTAGCGTCATGTTAATGAAGTAAATAAAAATCTTTTTTGGTTAGCATGACCAGGGACCGCTATACTATGCACTCGAGATTTTTTGTAAATAATCCGCCAGCCGATTTTGCATTATCTACTGGGAAACACGGCCGTGCACTCCTCGCATTTCTACACAGGCTTGGGGGGCGTGTCTTTCTTGAGTCACTGTATCCAACCTCCAGCTGGTTCCAGCGGGCCACGCTCGCTAGCCTGCCCATGCAGAGATTACGTCTCTCGGGCAGGCTTTTGAGTTTACTCGGTGTCGGTATGGGGGGAAATAGACAGAGTTGCGATATTGAGGGGGCAGAAAATAGTCTGGTTACGTGGTTCATGTACTTGCGCGAGCCCATAGACTCTAATGTATGTAGTATCAAGCCTGTTTGGCTTGATAGCCTAGCCACCTAGCAGTGGCACCGGCTTAGCGGCTAATGCTACTGCTAGTACCGGGCTGTGATGGCGACGGCGGCTGCATCTCCCGAGCCCCCCTCTCGCTCTAGCCCTATCGTGTGCATGGAGTGCCGCATGCAGAGTTACGACCCCACTGCTTTTAGGGCGATGGGTCTGTGTAACAAATGCAATGCAATCTCTGTGCTAACGGAGAGGCTGATCGAGCTGGAGGCTCTGGTTAAAAGTGCTAGCGGTGGTGCGGCTAGTTTGGCTGGCTCGCCCACCGCTCGCACCCGGACACAGGGACGCCACCGTCAGCCGCGGACCGCGGCTGATCGGGGTCCCCACGAATCAGATCGTGACGGCGGCTGGGTGACTGTTACTGGAAGGAAGCGTAGTCATACACATAAGCACACGGGACACCAACCACTCCACGTTTCAAGCAGCTTTTCCCCTCGCCATACAAACGGCCGCGGGTCGACAAGACAGTCAAGACTACAACTCTGGTTATTGGTAGTTCTATAGCAGGGGTTTTCAACCTTTTTGACACCAGGGACCACCATTTATTCAGCATTTGAGCCACGGACCACCATTTGATGACATTTTTTGGTTTCGTTCACAATTCCAGGCTGAATTTTGCAAACAAAACAGTGTAGACTTCTTAATTATATAGTGCTGCTAATTCAGAAGAATATTTTTAACTCGAGAGTGTAAAAATGAAACCAAATGGACCCGCAAGGGTCCATTTGGTTTCATTTTTACATTCTCAAGAGTTACATCTAGTTAACCAACTTTCCATCATTGAGCCTGGGGACCACCTGGAACCTTCTCAAGGACCACTGGTGGTCCCCGGACCACCTGTTGAAAACCCTGTTCTATAGTAAGAAACGCTTTGAGGGGAAAACTGGTCTGATAGGGAGAGACATCCAACTTGGGACGGTGCGAGGCTCATCTCTAGAAACATGGACAAATCTATAAACAAGACAAATCTATAAATAAAGCATGACAACCCAGAGTTGAGACCAGAAAGCAGGGTTGCGGTCCTACACTACCCTGTGCTTCCTCTAGTGCAGCTCCCATTTCGGAGCGGAGGGACGGAGCAGAGAGTGGGAGCTAGAAGAACATTAGTTAGTCTCTATAAAAGTATTATTGTCGCACCTCGATCGCAACGCGTGTGTGCGTATGCACCAACGCACATGTGATCTTGAAGATCATGACAACTAAGCAGCTGATCGCTGCCAAATATAATTTAATTGTATTGTATTTGGATAGGCTATCCTACTACTATGCTATGCTATGCTACTGTGGATAACTTTAGCCGGAAGCTGAGCGTTGGCCGAGCGTACCACTGTATACGTCACCCGAAGGCGCGTTCGGCTCTTTCCCCGAATGCAACCTTTTCAGGGAAGCAGGGGGGGGCGCTCAACTTCTTTCTTCAACTCTGCCTATATATTGTATTTTTTCTGAAACGACTTTTTTTCTGGACATCTTTAGGGGGTCATTGATAGATATGCGTCATTAGTTTTTAAAGGAAATATCCGTGATACCTACTCTTTAAGTTAAATATTTTTTAATGATTCAACAGAACTAGCCTGGCCTAGCCCTCAATGATTTTGGCCTTGGGGTGCCGTGGGATCCACACGGCAGATCGAGCTGATCTGATTTGATCTCACGAACGTGTCGTCATCCCCGGCCAGTCCACTCCTGTTCTACGTCACATCATTTAGAGTGACGCCCACCCTGGAAGGTTGACTCCCCCCTCAAGGCCACTGTGTGCAACAAGTTAGTCCAGGCTTTCCGTGCGTGCGCGCGTGCGTGCGTGCGTGCGTGTGGCTTACCACCTTTTAAGAACCAGTGCCAGTAGTCTTGACTACTGGCACTGAAAAGATCTACAGTAGCAGACTCCCTGCTCAGCACCGTGTGTGTTGTGTTGAAGTTTAAATGTTTTAATGCCTTAGATTTGATATATAATCATGAAATTAAAATGAATACTCAGACTGTTGTGTAATGTTTCTGCTCCTAGACACCCGGCACATGGTTGTGTGTAAAGAGAAGGATTCTATTAACCAGAAACCAGAAGATGAGGGAAGCCTCAGTCTGCTCCAGGAGGAACCAGAGCCTCCACACATTAAAGAGGAACAGGAGGAACCAGAGCCTCCACACATTAAAGAGGAACAGGAGGAGCTTAAAGATGAACAAGAGGATCTACTTCAAAGACCAGAGCAGCCTGATGGGTCAATGTTGACATTACCAGCAGTGAAAGGTGAAGAAGAAGACATCTCTTCCCACTGCCCTGAAGTTGTAGTTAAACTTGAGTCTGACACTGAGGTCACTGAAGACAGTAATGATTGGGAGGAGAGCAGTGGAGACGACGATGACCAACGACGTGGCAAGAATTTCACTAGGTCAGCTTCTCTGAAGACACACAATGTTATCCACACTGGAGAAAAACCTTTCCAATGTCAACATTGTGACAAGAGTTTTCGTTTTCCAAGTAAGCTGCAAACACATCAGCGTGTTCACACTGGAGAAAAACCTTTCCAATGTGATCATTGTCATAAGAGATTTACTCAATCTGGTGCGCGGAATGCACACCAGCTTAGCCACACTGGAGAAACACATTTCCAGTGTCAACATTGCAACAAGAGTTTCATTTCATCTAATGCCATGCATGCACACGAGCGTGTCCACACTGGAGAAAGATCTTTCCAGTGTGAACATTGTGACGCGAGTTTTCGTTTTTCAAGTAGGCTGAAAGCACACCAGCGTGTCCACACTGGAGAAAAACCTTTCCAGTGTAAACATTGTGCCAAGAGATTCCGTCGATCATCTGACCTAAGTGCACACCGGCCTGTTCACACTAGAGAAAAACCTTTCCATTGTCAGCAATGTGACAAGGATTTCATGTATTCATCTTATCTGAAGAAGCATCAACGTATCCACAATGGAGAAAAGCCTTTCCGTTGTCAACAATGTAACAAAAGTTTTACTTTTTCATTTAGCCTGCAGAGTCATCAGCGTATCCACACTGGAGAAAAACCTTTCCAGTGTTTACATTGTGACAAGGTTTTCAGGTGTTCATCTCATCTGAAGAGTCATCTGCGTATCCACAATGGAGAAAAACCTTTCCAGTGTCAACACTGTGACAAGAGTTTCACTCGATCTCATCACTTGAAGAAACATGAAAGTGTCCACACTAGACAAAAACCTTTCCTCCGTGAAAACTGTGACGTGTGACTGTGATTCATGATGTTACACATTAAATACGACAAATTTGTTTGAAAGAAGGATTTTTTTTAAATTGGAATGCAATCCTGAGTTCTATTACACTCTCAATGAAACACATTTACAATTCAATTATTTTAATTACCAGTGTCCATTCTACAACCCGCTTTGGCCATTTTCAGGTATTTCTAATAGTACAACATAGACATTACTTTTAGTTGTCACTGAATAATAATTTAACCCATTTAGGCCTGACCTAAGGTTTCTGAAAAACTTGAAATATTTGTATATCGGCATAAAAGAATAATAATTATGGAATACTGTACATACTGTGCAGAATCAAAAAATGGATTCCCGGCCTGAATTTAAAATGGTTGTCGTTTTGCATAGGTGTCTAAAAAAACATATTTACACCGTTCTCGTTGAAACAGAGCATGTGAGCGGAGTGGAGCAGGCGGGAATCCCGCTCATCAATTGACGGATTTTGTCCCCGTTTGCAATACGCTCATGTGGACTCCCTCCCACACTGCTCAACGCTCGCTCACCGCTCAGTTTCATTTCGGCTGTTCCCTGCTCCACCCCCCCGCTTAGCTCCGCCCATTTGCAACAATCACTGGTTCCATAGTGCTGCGCAGTGACGTCACCGCCCCTGTTCCGGAAGTCTTTTCCCAATTCATTTTTCTCATAGACTTTTCGAAAATAATTTATATCAAGAAGATTACGCCACGGAGAAAGCCAACTCGAGTCGTGACGAATCATGATGACACACACAAACTTTTGGGACAATAAAATAATTTCTAAGATGAAAAACGAAACAAAAAGTCTTGTATCATGCCGTTTTCTACTTCTTCCCAATTATATATTATATGACGATATTGTGTTGTTATGATTTGTCACGACCTGAGTTGGCTTTGGCCGCGGCGTAATCGTCTTGATATAAATTATTTTCGAAAAGTCTATGAGAAAAATGAATGGGGAAAAGACTTCCGGAACAGGGGCGGTGACGTCACTGCGCAGCTCTATACACCCCCCATATCCTCTCAGAAACAATCAAAACCCGTATTTTGTCACTCCCAGAAGAATACTCTCAGAATCTCTACAGAGCCCCGACTGACTGGAACCATTTTCCAGTCTGTCTCTCATCCATTACCTCACCTGGCCGCTTCTGGACTTCCCTGTACACCAGGGGCGGATCTAACATGTCCCATTTGGGGGGGGGGGCAAGAGAACATGTTGGAGGGGCAAGAGAAAATGGTATGGGTGCGGCTTCATCGCCCGTGTCGCTTCGCGCCACGGGCGATGAAGCCACACCCATTCCATTTACTGTTACAGGACTTTCATTACGCAATTAAGCATCATCATGTCCAAAAACAGGGATGCTAGGTTGAAGGTTAAAAGCAGGCCTGGATATAACATTTCCCAATTGTGTCAAGCCGCCCCCATACCATTTTCAGTTACAGTACTTATACAGTATTAAGTAGGTTAAGTACCAATGATAACATCAGTTGTTTTTGAAGTTGCAACAGACACGCAGCATGCATAAAGCTAAAGGTCTGACTCAGAGAGTTTTCTGTTTTCAATGATGAAATGCTGTTGGTTTAGTGATGGCTTAGTGATAACTAACGGTAGTTAGTTAGTAGCAGTAGTAGTGTTTCAAATCATTTTAAATATACGCTCTTTAATTTGAAATATCTTGGGTTGTTTTGCATGCCATTGTGTTTGGTGGGGCAAACTGGGCATTTGGTGGGGCAGTGCCCTCCCATGCCTATGCCTAGATCCGCCCCTGCTGTACACACACCTCAAATCATCCTGCTCCTGCTATTAAGCTTGTTCCATTCTTAACCTTTCTTTATTTCATTCTAACCTCTGTTGTAAGCAGGGGCGGATCTAACATTTCCCAATTGGGGGGGGGGGCAGCAGAAAATGGTAGGGGGGCAGCTTCATCGCCCGTGGCGCGAAGGCGATGAAGCCACACCCATACCATTTTCAGTTACAGGACTTTCAAGCATAAGCATCAATAATAACACCAGTTGTTGTTGAAGTTGCAACAGCGCAGCATGCGTAAAGCTAAAGATCTGACTCAGAGAGTTTTCTGTTTTCAATGATGAAATGCTGATGATTTAGTGGTGACACAACTGTATTTAGTTAGTAGCAGTATAGTAGTGTTTCAGATACTTTTAAATAAGCACTGACATATCTTGGGTTGTTTTGCATGCCATCATGTTTGGTGGGGCAGTCTGGGCATTTAGAGGGGCACTGCCCCCCCATGCCTATGCCTAGATCCGCCCCTGGTTGTAACCAATGTACTAGAGGGGGCGGAGGAGCGGGTGGGAGGGGGTAAGCAAGCAATCTGTATTTGTAATTGTCCTCATCGGTCTATTGTCTACTGTCTGCAATTATTTTTTCTGAGGGGCCAAATGAGATACATAAAATATTGTGGAGGGCCAGGACTAAAGGCTGAACTAAAGTTACGTAAATTTTAGACCACCATTTGATGACATTTTAGCCCCACAGAACCCAAAACCTTCTTCAAGATTTCTTTTGTTTTTGTCCACAATTCCAGGCTGGATTTGGGAAACAAAACAGGATGACAAAAATGACCATTCTCTTACATTCTCTGATTGAATGTGTAGACTTGGGCTAATTCAGATGATGAATATTTTAACTCTTGAGAGTGTAAACATGAAACCAAATGGACCCGCAAGGGTCCATTTGGTTTCATTTATACGCTCTCAAAGAGTTACATCTGGTTAACCAACTTTCCATATTTAACTGGAACTCTCTCAAGGACCACTGGTGGTCCCCGGGCCGGTCAGAGTCAGCCAAAGGGCCACATTTGGCCCCCGGGCTGCATAATGCCCAGGTATGGTCTAGATTATGTACTGTACTGTATTGTGTACTGTAATTTTGTCTATAAATCATGTATCGAAATGTGTTATTAGACAATGAGTCAATCAGTATATTCATTCAAGAGTACATTTGCTTTTTGGGGGTGAATAGAAAATGAATATATGAATAAAATATATGGTACATGATGTGTATTTGTGTAAGAATTCATAGGTCCCTACATGTTGCAATTTGTATATAGTTTGAGTCAGTACTATACACAAAGCAGTAGTAGATACAGCTCCCACTGTCTCTGTCCTGTGTGCAAGCGACATACTAAGCCCACACTCCTTGCAGGTTTTACTGCTGTTCTCTTTTGGGTTCTTCCTCCCAGAAATACTTTGGGTTTGCAAGCTTCTCCACCACAATAAATGAAAATGAAAAAAGCTAAAGAAAGAGCATTTATTGCAAACAAAGTGAACCAGAAACTATGCATGCCAGTCAAATATGTCTGTGTAGCACACTCCATATATGGGTTGGCTCAAATATGGAGTTGTGCACCAGTATGGCACGCGTCTTGCTGGTGTAGCATATGATAATTGAATGTGCAATCTTGCTTTTGTTTTTGCTCTCATAATCAGGTTTTATAATCATAATTCACAACCCTGGGTGGACTGGTCAGAATATAGTATTTTACTAAATTCCTATTAGTCCGGGAGCTGTGGGGGTGAACGTTTTTTTGCCAGAAAGTTTTCTGTTCTCAAATGATCTTGTAGCTTGAGGTCACCTTAAGAATCCCTTGGGCCTTTAGGGCTCCATTTACGTTACATGCTAAACCCCTTATCCCTAATCCCTTATTTTGTTTTTACGATTTTGAAAAACTTTTTGGACTATTTCAACATGTCAATCTATTAACACGTTTTGAGCTTGTAGACTGGCCATTTGAACTACTTTGAACTACAGTATATGATTAAATGATACGGGCGGGAGCTCATCCAAAAAGTGTGGGACAAATCTCTGAATGTCCTCTCCGCACTCATTTAGAACTTTCAAGCACAACTTCACATTGTTAATGTCCTTTAGTGCTCCACTGTGCTTACTTAACACATCGCTTAAGTTGGCGTCCGTTCCATAGATCTTTGTGGCTCAGCAACACACACACACGAAGGACGCAGAGCCACTGTGGTCCGCCTGGGAGATTTGGTACAAGTGTTTTCACATCTGGCTAACAGTCTGGTCGTTGGCCACTTTGGTCTTGACCAGTGAAGGTCTTCTCGGCTGAGTCTGCATCCAATTCTGTGCCGTTACGCACAGACAACCCTGTGCTCCTGTGGAAGTTCTTGTTATTGATGACCAGGGGTGTAGTGGAGGGGGGGCGCGGGGGGACGGCATCCCCCCACTTCTCGCATTTAAAATATTTTTGGGGCAAAAGTATGTTTTTTGTCTTGTCATTTTTATGAATACAATTTTTGTATTGTCACTTTTATGAATACAATTAAGCATTGTATTCATAAAGTGTGCATGCACGAGTCTTAAAGGGGAATTCCACTCATTTTCAATATTTACTATGTCATTATATATACCTAATAATAATAATTTACCTTAGAGATGTTGTGTGGACATGGTAAAAAAAAAAGTTCTCCCCATTCTGTGTTTCCTAGAAATGGATGTCTGAAAAAAAAAATCATTAGCATGGTGAAATACATCTTGATGACATCATCAAGATATGTTTCACCATGTTAATGAGTTTCCTTTTTTTCTGAGAGAAAAAAAAAATGAAAGAAAAAAAAAATTCTCAGAAAAAAATGAAAATGGGCGGAGTTCCCCTTTAAGAGGCGTCCCCCCATTTCTAAAAGTCCCACTACAACACTGTTGATGATTATGCAGGTTCCCATGCTGCGGTAGTCCATGTTGTAGCGGTACTGGTCTGCAGAGGGCGCTGCTGCTGCATTGTCTGTTCCAGCCTTGGGTGGCAGCCAACCCAAAAATGTCGTAAATATGAGCTCAGGGGAACAGTTATTTTTAAGATAAATGCAAGAACCAACTAAGGGAATAGGTGTCTACTGGGGTCAAACTGTGAACTAACTTGAATACTCAGCTATTCATTAAATATTTGTATATACTGTATTAAAATATATTTATATATTATTATATTAAATATTTTTAAGAGAGCCTACAAAACAATGATAATTCAGACTATAAATCTCTGAAATCTTGTGTGAATGTGTATACATGTAAATATACGTATTTTCATGTATATGTTCATATACTGCACTGTGTGTGTGTGTGTGTGTGTGTGTGTGTGTGTGTGTGTGTGTGTGTGTGTGTGTGTGTGTGTGTGTGTGCGTGCGTGCGTGCGTGCGTGTGTGTTTATGCATATACCCGTATATGTACACTATATTATATGCGTAGGTGTGCCAAACAGCATACCTTTGTATGTCTGCTCTGTGGCGTTTTCTGCAGGTAAAACAAATGGTAGACTGTTGTAAGTTGTTGAACATTGCCGAGTGGCCGTATGATGCACACAACGAAAAACAAAAAGTTGTAGAACGGAGATAATCTATCGCGAGGAAAATAAACTCTCAGATTCGATAGCCTATAGACCTATAGGCCTACTAATACTAAATGATAGACAGATGCATTGCCTCCGTGCGTCTGTTCCTGCGTAGGACTCTGCTCTGCTCCAGTGAGTGCAGTTCTCTTCATACAGTACGTTCATATTTTGCTAAAGTGTCTGATCTGCATCTGGTTAAATAAATGCATGACGATGCTAGCCTCGTAAACCTACCCGCGCCAGCTTTTCCATGCTGTCTCAGCAAGGGCAGTCGTACTCGTGCTGTCCTGACCGCTCGCATTTAACCCATACATGTGTGAGCCAGTGGAAATTTTTACTAGATGTGTTATTTTCAGTTTGCTGTGTTTTGTATAGTTTGCTTGCATTGAGTAAGATTATTTACACGTGATTTTGCTTTGCTTGCTGTGCTTTTGTATTTTGTTTGTTGCTGGCAACCACACGGAACTGGCAACCTCAACTAATGAGAAAGGACCTACACCTGGGGGATGGGCGGAGCCAGCAATCAGGTGCTCCATATATTGGAGCTGCAGAAGTGGAGAAGGGAACAAGAGAGAGAAGGAGTGAGCAGAGTGCAGGGCTTGACACTAACACTTGCCCGCTTGCCCGGGGAAGTAAAAAAAAATGCTGGGGCAAGTGAAGACTGCTACCTGGTTGCCCGATTGGGCAAGTGTGCAACTTATTGCGCTTTTGTCCACAATTCAAAGCTGGATTTGTGATGCAAAACAGGCAAATTAACATGCAGATCAAAATGACCTTGATCAAAATGAATCTTCTACATTCTCTAGTTGTGTAGACCTTGGCGAATTAAGATGATGAATTTTTGAGAACGTAAAAATGAAACCAAATGGACCCTTGCGGGTCCATTTGGTTTCATTTTTACGTTCTCAAGAGTTACATCTGGGGGACCACGTTTTGGTCCCCCAGATTTAAAGCACTGGTTTAAAGCACCCAAGTAGGAAGTAAACTTAAATGCAAAATTTACAATATATTTTTTGGGGGGCAAGTGACCATGACCTGAGGGCCAGTAGAACCTGACTTGCACTTGCCCGATGGGCAGGTGCCTCGGAGACCTTAGTGTGTCAACCCCTGTGAGAGGAGCAGGGAGCAATCCCAGCCGCTCAGCTCCCACGGGCAAGCCTAATTCCACCCCCCCCCCCCCCCCCCCCCCCCCCCCCCCCCCCCCCCCCCCCCCCCCCCAAAAAAAAAAAAAAAAAAAAAAGCCACAAATCGATACGATGCGATCTGGTGGCAATTCAAAATAACTTTACAAAAAATGTCAAAATCCAATACATTAAAATTCAAAACAATGTATTGTTTTACTGTAGGATAGTACTATAGCTCTAGTCTGCATCTCTGACTTCCTAACTAGAAAAAAGTAAATAAAGGGCCTCCTGAGCTCTGCTCTCTGCTGGTTATTGTTTTATTGTTGGATTAGCATACAATTATATAATTATTGCATACCTCAAAGGTCAATTTGAGGTGTAGGCCTATAGGGTTAAGAGATTAAATTATATTGTTCCAAGGACTAATGCTACTAACATATACAGTAAAATAGAAAATAAACAATTATAAAACATGCATTTACAGACCACTGCACACAGTGTACTGTCGAACAAGTCTATGTTATCTTAATCTACACATATTATAAGATAAAACTATATGGGGGCCCCTGTCTCTCACTGACTCACTCTCAGCTAAGCCTAAGGGGTCCTTGGCTTAACCTGAAAGACATTATGCAATTATTAGTTCTCAAGAATTAAAATATTCACTATCAAAGACCACACCACCAAGAATTATGTTTAAGGTATTTTATTAAAGAAGATGATGGAGATGGAGATGGAGACGGCGATGGTGATGGTGATGCGATGTACAGCCGAGGTGGGGAGGCTAAAGGCTCTTTCAGAGTCTGAAATTTCGGTGGCCACCGCGACCACCGCTCAGAGCACCGCACCGCGCGCTATTATATAGTCTGTCACCACCGCGACCACCGCATTGCCCCTCCCCCTCCCTTCCACGACTTCATTGTCGGGTTATATAGGTGCTCGTACCTCCTGACCTCCATAGCCAGGTTCTCTTCAAAAGCGTCCATTTTCTTTCTGCTCGTTTTATGTTTATTTCCTATTCTATTGTTATACTTGTTTATCTATTTATGTAGCCTACTTGCTTATCTATCAGTTAAAACCTTCGACGGTCCAGCTGCTCGCTGCTGACAGCTGTCAAAAACAAACCGCCGCTCGAGGCAGAGAGCTAAACGAATGTGATTGGTTGGTGGGCGTTCCCGCTGCGGTGCGGTGGTCAGTAAAATCCGAGAGGAGGGCTGGGAGGTGCGGTGGTAGCGGTGGTATGACGTCATATTGTAGGAAACGGTGGCCACCGAAAATCCATCTCTGAATAGGCCTTTAGGGGTTCGGCGGCGTGCTCCCGGGCACGGCAAACCCCCTTCAGGGACCTGTAGAGGAGACAGAGGAGAAGGAGAAAAGCAGGGAGGGGGTGTGGGGCAACGAGAAATGAGAACAGGAGAGAACACGGTTAGATGGCTTTTGTATGGTCGGGGGCGAACTGATTGGAGGAGCTTGATGGAGATGGAGGAGAAGGTGGAGATAGCCGCGTGGAGGAGTGGTCCTTGGTGGAGCGTCGGCTGGGATGGGCTGCCGCGTTGGAGGTGTGGTCTTGATTCTGAACTTCGCTTAAATAAGCTCCATTACACAACTAGAGAATGTAGATTAATGGTCATTTTGATCTGTATGTGTGACTGGGATACCAGTCACACATATTGACATTGTGGACACATATTGGTATTGTGGCTCAGGTACATAAAACGGAGGTGTATTTATTTAGGTTGAAGCATGGGTGGATCATGGATGGTGGAGATGGTGGATGAGATGATTTTTAAGCTAAACAGAAACAAAGGAAACATCCAAATCAAAATACAATCATTACATTACACATTACGCTCAAATAATGCATCAAACAGACACAGGAGTAGCAAACAGCTCTAGTTCTTCCCACCCAGGACTAAACACTGGGGGAATTTACAACAGGCTCATCAATTCTCTGATCTTCCACAGCTTCCACAACAACAAGAAAAAGTGACTTTGTTGTCAGAGCTGTGCATCATGTACGTATCTGTACGTAACCGCTGGCCTCCGGCCTACTTGGATGATGCAAATGGGGAAACCTAATAATACTAAGTCATATAGCGTCCGTTTAAGCTGTCTGTCTGTGTCCTTTTTTGCACATGATATACGGAGGTGTCCGTAATATGCAATACCCATCGCACCCAACTTATCTGTCTGTATCCAACATGGATCTCTCTGTTATCTGTCTGTCTGCCTATGTGGGAGAAAGACGGGTTTGCCTTGGCAACCGCTGTCTGTCTCTGACATAGGCTGAGAATTTCACAATTGAGGGGGCTAGTTCTACTGGCAGAGCCCGAGCCTGTAATCCTGGACAACAGTTTGGGGTCCTGAATGTTGCCCACAAACACCGGCTCAGGCCCTGCCAGTGTAACTAGTCTCCTGCCCTGCATAATTTCCATGCCAAGGCACTGCACTCCCTGCTGGTGTGACGTGTGTGTCAATTATTATATTGCAATACATACCTTCGGTTGCCTCAGACGAAATAACGCTGGACAGCTTTTTCAGGTCATCAACACGAGTTGAAATGTACTTCCAGTGCTGCTTCATCTCTTTCACAAGAATTTTCTTTTCCTTCTCATGTCTCTTTACAGCCTTCACGGTGTCGAACCCCTTTCTCTTCGTCTTTAGATCAACTGAGTCTGGAATGTATTTTTGACACAAATTCACAGTATTTGTGTCACGGGATGAGTGGGATGGCCAATTGCCATCAGTAAACATATGAATCAAAGTTGCCCACTAGTTCAAGCTATTGTCATTATGCATCCGATTTGTTGTTGGTAGTCAACAGGCTAATGTACTGTACATACCTGTAAGTTGCAGGTGCCATGGCCATAGTTCTTCCACAGACAGAATGGTTTCCATGGGGAATTTGTCTTCACTTGGAGCCATGCTGTTGTATTGCTCCACAACATTAGCTAACATCTCTTTCTCCGCCCGGATCTTGTGGCGGATTCTGGCACGACCTTTGTTTGAGGCATTGTCTTCATAAAAGGCACTGGGTCCTCGTCCGGAGCCTGACCACCAGCATCTCAATCATACCTTCCAAGTCACCAGGCCCAAGTGGAGTTGGTGCTGAAAAGACAAAAAGGTCGGTTGCACATTAAGTGAACGATTATTCACAATTTTATGCAAGATTGCAGTAGGGGATGAAGGAAAATAAAAGAAAGTACAAGGCAAACAGTGACGATTTGAGCGGAGGCTGGCATATAATGAGAACAACCTTACCTTCAGCCCACTCCTTTACATGCTGGACCCACTCGTCCAAATGACTTTCTGTCACAGCAAATTGGATCTTCATCGACTCAAGGTTCTCTAAATGGCTTTGAAGGTCTTTGGTGGTCTACAATAAGAAAGAATCATAGCCAATAAAACAAAATGTTCTATCTTGCACAACGGAACAGTGAACATGTAAAAGAAAGGTATTGATATCATTCTCACCTTCTCATACCGGCCAGCCAGTGCAGTGGCAAAATGATCACTTTTTTGCCGATTCCAGTTCATAGCCATGAGAGTTGACATGTCGTCAACATTACAAAAAAAACATCTAAGAGCCTCATGTTGCCATTACAGTAGGCCCTTGTGGAATAACTGGTATGTTGTTGGCATCTGGAGAGTGTGGCCTATATTTTCGTCACTGCTAAACCCCTTATCTCTTAACTTCTTTGCCTTTTTAAACTTTTTTTTTTTTAAATAGTAGTTCAAATGGCCAGTCTACAAGCTCACAACGTGTTAGATTTCCATGTTGAAATATTCCAAAAAGTTTTTCAAAATAGTAAAAAAGAAACAAGGGATTTTAGCATGTCACAAATGGAGCCTTGTGTTCACAGTTTGGCATCAGCTGGGCCAATGGGGAGGAAGATCCGCCGTACACAGATAATACATAATAGTGTATGTAGTTATGTAGCAGAATCTAGTTTACTGAATATTTCGTGAAGATTTTTGTAAACCATGTTTTTTTAAGTGCTGCGTAGCAAGCACTTCCTTAGACGATTCACCAGCTGTGTGCGTGCTAACCGGCACGACCTCAACATCTCTGCGTGTGTGCGTGCTAACCGGCACGGTTTGCTCTGCATGTTGCCACATAAGAGAGAAACAAGCAAGTTGCCACATAAGAGAGAAACAAGCAAAAACCGTGCCGGTTAGCAATAACAGAGAAACAAGCAGCAACAAGCAGCAAAAACCGTGCCGGTTAGCATGCAGACACGCAGATATCTTGAGAATCGTGCCGCTTAGCACGCACACAGCTGGTGAAGACCACCACACACGCAGCACTTTCTTTCACACGGGTGTGATTTTTTCTGTTCTATGAACCCTATGGAACATGAAAAAAGCGCTTTACATTTTTTATCTTTGCCCAGAAAATATTTACCCATAACATCCCATATAATGTAATAATTAAAAATATAATCATACTTTAAGAAGCACATGTGACATGTCAAACTATGGGTTTTTCATGCTTCTGAATCCATCCCAAGCATTAGTTTTGCCTAAAAAACATTCCTTGGGTTAAAATCGGCCATAGAAATCATGGAAAATGTGATGAGGTCAGCACATTTGGGCAAGTATCTATGGCCGTTTTTAGGCCAAGGAATGTTTTTTGGGCAAAACTAATGCTTGGGATGGATTCAGAAGCATGAAAAACCCATAGTTTGACATGTCACATGTGCTTCTTAAAGAATTATTATATTTTAAATTATTACATTATATAGGATGTCATGGGTAAATATTTTCTGGGCAAAGATAAAAAATGTAAACCGCTTTTTTCATGTTCCATAGGGTTCATAGAACAGAAAAAACATGGTTTACAAAAATCTTCACGAAATATTCAGTAAACTACACAATGACATGGACTATAAATGCCAGGCCAATGTCGTTATCATACCACCATGACAGGGAGACCAATAATATATACTGTAAATATTACATGTGATGTGCTTAATTTAAGGCGTTTATGCTTCAGCTACAAAATCAATGCTAGCCTTGGTGATAAGGTCATGAATTAATACCACGTTATACAAAGAAAAAGATGGTGCTCACTGATTTGTGGTGGCGAGTACTACTGTAGTTACCCTGGAGCCCTGACACACACAGACGGATGCACAGCAAGACTTAGCCTATGTTTTAACGGCGGGGATGGATTAAAAAACGTCGCCCGATATGAGCGACGACCAGTGTTGCCACAGTTACTTTGAAACAGTAATCGACTACTGACTACTGACTACTGCTTGGAAAAGTAACTTAGTTACGTTACTGACTACTTGATTTGGGAAGTAACTAAGTTAGATTACTTTTAGTTACTTGCGGCATACTGTATAAGATCCTTTTTTGTGGCATACTACTATTATATGAATACAAAATAAACAAAAAACAAAACAAAAAGCCACTTTATTGGCAGAAAAAATGTACTTTATAGTTATGATTTAGGCATGCAAGCACTACTGCACTAGTAGGCAATACTAGGCACTGGTATAGTTAAGGTACACTATTTTTCCCCTCTTTTGTTTATGTCTCACAGACGCATTATTTTTCAAATATTAATAATCTAACTAGTGTACCAGTAATAATTATTGATACAGTTTGTGTCAGGCACACCATGCTCTTATTTAGGGGTCAGTGGGTAAGCAGAGCCTAGAGGAGTTTGAGAATAATGTCTGAACGCTGCCTCGGACTCGTGGATTCTACAGAGTAAATGCGAAAAAGTAACGCATAATATTAAATAAGTAACTGTAGTCTGACTACTGGTTTTGAAATAGTAGTTGCGTTAGACTACTCGTTACTGCAAAAAGTAGTCCGACTACAGTAACGCGTTACTAAGTAACGCGTTACTGGCAACACTGGCGACGACAATGGTCAGTACCGTAAATTCTCGCTTAGAATGGCATGCAAAATGAGTACCGTAAACGATGGTGCTGTGGCATACTGAACAAAATAGTATGGTGGAGGAGGAAGTGGGACGGAACTAGGAATCAAACTGCGCCAAATGGTTTTGGGTCGAGGGCAAAAAAGCAGCACTTGGCTCTGATTGGTTATGCCCGGCCAAACGTCGGCCGATTCGGCCGAAAAGCTCGCCATTTTTTATCTTTCCGGGCGACGTTGCCCACCCACGTCGCCCGACGTCGCCTGTACTGCTGCTGTCGCCCGAATCGGCAGCTCCCATAGAAAAATAATGGAATGTCAAAAAATAATAATGGCGACAACGCTTTTATCATCGCCCGCCATCCCCGCTGTTAAAACGTAGGGTTAGCTTTCAGCTGGTGGCGACAATAAATGTTATATCACAAGTACAGTTTTATCACCAAATGTGAGCACCTCACCTGCTTTTGACATGTGTTTCGTGGTAACTGCAATCCTCGAGAGGAAGGCCTTGCACTGACCAGCTCCGTCCTCATTTCGACCCACTCCATGTCACCTAGGTAAATACAAAACAAATACAATGCTCAGATGATGGCGACAAGCTGTGACACTCATATACAGTACTAGAGGAGGAGAGGGGAGGAGAAAATAGTCGCGCCCGCACATTTTGGCCACCACTACTTTTATTGCAAATACGGTCGCACGAGAAGTCGGCCCGCCGCGAAGTCGGCCCGAATCGTGTGGAGAGGTCGGGCCGCGGCTGTGGAGAGGTCGGGCCGCGGCTGTGGAGAGCTCGGTCCGGGGGAGTGGAGAGGTCGGGCCGCGGCTGTGGAGAGGTCGGGCCGGGGGAGTGGAGAGGTCGGCCCATGTCTGTGGAATAGTTAGTTACTTAGTGAGCTAGTGTCAGCTGTTTTAGGCCCTTGTATATCATTATCCTTATTATTGTGCACTTTTTAAGGCTACAACAGAATGTAGAAGATTAATTGTCATGTTGATCTAGTGAATTGACTGCTTTGTTTCCCTGGTCCAGCAAAAGTGATGTGATTGACTGATAATTGCTGAGGGTATATTCACACTTGGACCCGAGGTGAAATTGCTTGCTAATGGCTTCAATAACTTTAAAGTAAAATTAACTCCAGACAACTCTGACATGATCAACTCTATGAAATAACTCCAACACTGAAGCCAATTTAATCTAAAGGTGTTGAAATACACTTTGGGAGTTGAAATCAACTCTGAAATATGTAACCCTGAAATTTTAACTCTCCAATTTTTGCTGTGTACTGTTTCCCACAATTGGGAAATGAAAATTACGTAATTCAGATGTTTAAGTATAATGTAACATTATACTTGGGAGCTCAAAATGTATAAAAGTGATTATTACATTATTCTTGTCTAAAGTTCCGTTTCCTTTCCTCAACCCTAGTCCTGCTGCAGTTTGGAAGAACACATCCACAATGTTTCAAACTGTTTTAAATATGTGTTATTGTCTAATTACTTGTAAAGAGTGAAATATGTATTTATTCAACTCTGGGAGTTCAGGCATGTGTCAACCTGTTAGCCATTGCTATAGTCAAAACAAACATTTTGTATCCTAAAGCATAGAATGTATCCTTTTAGCCACATTACTGCAATCTGAAGCATAGATTTACATGAATTACTTCAATAACTTTAAAGTACTCTGGTAAAGAGTGAAATATGTATTTATTCAACTCTGGTAAAGATAAAACATTTAATTATTCAACTCTAGTTGAGAGTAAACCAGTATTATTGAACATGCATATGTCTTGATAATGGTTGATATGCAGTGATAATGGTGCCTATACATGTCTATTGTCATGACTTGATAATGGTTGATATGCAGTGATAATGGTGCCTATATACATGTCTATTGTCACAACAGCAAGACATATCAAGCATAAAAGACTTGATGATGGTTGGTATATGGCCTGATAATGGTTGATATGCAGTGATAATGGTGCCTATGCATGTCTATGATATGCAGTGATAAAGGTGCCTATGCATGTCTAATGGGCCGACTTCTCCACACCCCCTGGCCGACTTCTCCACACCACCTAGCCGACTTCTCCACACCACCTAGCCGACTTCTCCACACCACCTAGCCGACTTCTCCACACCACCTAGCCGAGATCTCCGCAGTTTTGCTCGGTCCGAGTTCGCGGCGGCCCGAGATCTCCTGTCCCCGCAAATACTAATGTCAGAGGTCACATACAAAGGCAAAACAATGTATAGGTAGCACAAGGTCTAATTTGGTCACACAAACAAAATAACATTTGAAATTATACCTCTCTTATATGTGGACTCCGATCTCCTGGTGTCTGCAAAGCACAGGGACCTCTGGTCTCTTGGTCCTCTGCTATGTCCTGCCTGTTGTCTGTGTGATAATTAGGTCACGATCATTAACTTCATATGATACTGCATCAACCTATAGTCCTATAGACCCTCTCTATGGAATTCTTTAACAAAAGTTGCTATGTCCTCCCTATACCTCTTTGAATGAGAGGATGAGGCATGATTTGGAGAAATGAAATCCCCAATTCCAGCCTCAGAAAAGAGCCTATCCATCTCTTTTCCGAATGCACCGGACAGCTCAGCACAACGGGCGATCTGCTGCTCGGTGTAGTTCCCTCTGGACCTCTTTAGCATGTCTGACAAAAAAAAAAAAAAAAAAACAATATGGTTACAATACTAAAAATGTAATGTAACATAACCACATTTATACAATGAATAACAAATACCTTTGAAGTTGTTGTTTAGAAACTCATTGACGAGATCCAAGCCAACATTGCCACCTGCTTTCTCTTTCAAATTTCCTACACGGTTCCAAATCATCTCTTGTTGTAATCTCTCTCTCTCTGGAAGGTGGACTTCAATTCCTAACAGAACAGAAGGAATTGTCAAATGTCACTGTTTGTTTCCCCAAAAGTGATGACCTGAACTAAGGCTTAACACTATTTTAAAGTATGCAAGTATAATCCTACCTGTCAACATTTGGTGGGCAATAATTAAATACTTTGGATGAGGACGCTTTTTGTTCCAAAAACGAAGCAAATCCATTTTCCAAAATGAAACCATTGCTGTGCTATCCCACTCTCGTACAGCATCTTTTCTTGCGAGATGGCACAGCCCTTCCCACATCACAGCCTTGCTGTAGTTTTGGAAATGGTCCTCATCCTGGTCATTTGAACAATACCCCTGCAGGACAGATTGTATAGGAATTATGCATTATAAACCATTATTCTAAGTATTATTCATTTCACTTTAATTCACATTAATGTAAGTGCCATTAAAAGGCTCTATACCTGTGCTCTCAAGCTGGGCTTCTGGACTCAAACAGGCTAGGTGGTACCACTCATTTCGCCGGCATTGGTCCCCAAGCTGACACTGTATCATGGTACCACCTCGCTGTTTGCGGCAGAAACAGTAGACATAGTTCCCAGTGTATTTGGAGTCAGCGCAGCAGAACCAGTCGTCATCAGTTGCAGAATCCAGTGGTGGATTTGCCGCACGATAGATGGAACCAAGATGATGTGCACTGGTTGTTGCAGCACTGAACCATTGGCTCATCCTTGTCTGTAAAATACACGAGACAGAAATAGAATAAAAAAAATAATAATATTTGACCCTCTATGTGAGTGCGACACGTTTAATTTAATCTTGTGCTGGTGGCATCCAAACAAGGTCAACGACCTGCTGGGCGAGGTTGTCCAACCACTGCAGTTGTTCCTCTGCCTGATAACCCTCGGGTGTTTGGCCAACACTGTCCATGCAGCACATTGTGGCGGCACACAGTGTTATGTAGCCGGATGTTACAAACAAAACACAATATAATGTAGTTATATAGGCGTTATAGAGTTAAAGGTACGAATACCAATTCATGTTTGAGGAGATAAGTATAGAGTATTGAGGATCACATACTACGCAGTAGTATTGTCACCAATGACGGTTGTATTTACATATTACAGTACATTGCATATGAAATATTATTCAGTAAAGATTACAACTAAATACAATGTTGTGGAATGCGACCAATTTAGGAGGTAGATTGCATTGTGGGGTTTTACTCTTTATGAGGTAGTTCTAAGACTGTACAGTCTAGCTAAAGCTAATGTTCCCATACAACACACGCTTGTGCTCTCTTTAGGTGCTGTGACAGATGCATGCTGTGTAACCCAGGTGAACTATGCACATGGACTTATAAATGGACTTAAGATATAAACCAGGTTTTTTTTCCTAACCTATATGCTACGGTTACGATTCTTTTTGAGACTCTCTTGACGTTGGGCGGAGAAGAACGTCATCATTGGCTGAGGAATCCGTCAATCGTTTTGATTGACAGATTCCTCAGCCAATGATGATGGTCTGCCTTCAGCCAATCCTAGACCTTCTTACATTGTATCAGACACGTCTGTTTTCTTCTTCTACTGTTGCCACATCTTGTGAAAGAAATAAGCCAAACCACAATAATGCCATAATATAATACTAATACTGCTTTTTCAAAGCATTTATCATTGTAAATGACGGTGTATCTCCTGTTAGTAAAAGTTAGTTGCATCTACTACTACTGATTAGCTTGCATGAGCTCTCATTAGATCTTTATTTGTTTATTTGCCAGCAGCTTTTTTAAAGTAAGAAGCAGAAAGGGCAGTGTGTTTATCCTGGATGTACCCGCAAAATGAATCCAGGTACGGCATATTTTAATTTTCAGGTGCCCTAGGTAAATCTTAACATGCCCTGGACTACAACTGGGCCAACTGTGGTGGTTTTAGACTGATTAACACAAATCCAATCCAATTCACTTTATTTACAAAGCACATTTAAAACAACAGGGTTGCACCAGAGTGCTGTACACAAGCTAAAAAACTAAAAGCCACAACATGGGAGGCACAACAAACAACCGTGTGAGCTATGTTGACCGTACATGTGGTCATTTACTGGCAAGTACGATTCCAAGAAATTCAACAGAAAAAGGGAAGTACCACCGAAGAGGGGGGAGGAAGTCCTTGAAGTCCTTGCAATGCTTGCAGATGGCAAGAATAACAAGTGTTGCAAAATATCCATGGGAGGGATATTTCGATAGGGAAAGGGCCTGGAGTAACCTCTTCACTTTACAACTGAATATTTCATTGAATTCCCCATATATGAAAACATAAATCAGACATTTCAGTCTATTTTCTACCTTGTTTAGTCAAACATAATGTGTTTTCTAATGTTACAGCATAGTGGTGGCCGCCATCTTTAATTGGTCCATTTTGAGGCCTTAGCAGACATTTTTGAGCTTGGCATACAACAGATTTAGATTCAGCATGCTTTAATACCCCTAGAAAACAGGTATGCCATAAATTAACACGAGTTCGTAGATTTGGTAAAATAAGCTAGGCTATCAACACAGGTGGTACAACCCGGAACAACCAGTGGTGCAAACAGACAACCTGTTCAATATCCCTGCTTTAGAAGTCTCAACAATTTGGTCAACTAAAATTAGCATTATAGCCTAGGCTATATCCTTTTTATTGTTTTTTAATTGTTCCCCATGGGGAACAGAAATAACACCGGTGGTGCTGGGGTGGTGTTTGGAGCAAACATAACAAACAGGAACCAGTGTGAGCCGGTTCTTCTCGGTTAGGGGTTTTGGTCTGGGGTTTTGGGGTTCTCAGACAGAGTGACCATTTGCGTGACTGGGTCTGGGTTTGGGGGAGTGTTGTTGTTCTGACGAGGCTCTTCAGCGAAGGCTTCCTCCAGAACCTTCAGGATGGACCTGCTGCGGAACACGTCCTTGAAACCCTGACTGAACACGTATAGCAGTGGGTTCACACAGCTGTTGACCAGAGCCAGGGTGAAGGTTATGGCTCCCCCGAAGAGGATCACAACATCTAGTGTCTCACTGTGCTCTATCAGATCCACCTGATGACACACGTGAATCAGCCGTATGATGTGATAGGGGGTCCAGCACAGGAAGAACGCAGCAATAACGGCTGCTATGATTTTGAAGGAGAGACCTGATTGGCTGGCCAGCGAGCGAGTGTTTCTGAGCCGGTAGATGATGACAGAATAGCAGGAGACAATGATGGAGAAAGGGACGGCGAATCCCAAGACCAAGTGGCTGATGACCATGGCCCCCATTCTGAATACAGACAACTGCCACGCTTCGGGGTCATGCACAAATTTGTCAGAGCAATACTCCTCATCCTCACCAACATGCTCTGTGTCCCTAAAGATCAAGGCAGGTATGTTGGTAGCCAAGGCCAGGAGCCAGACTCCCAGACTGACACAGGATGCCTTTCTGATGGTGCGGTGCTTCTGGGTCCACACTGGACACACCACACACACACATCTGTCCACACTGATCGACGCCAGAGTGTAAACACTGGCGTACATATTCATGTAGAAAACCAAACCATCCATCTTGCACATGAACCTGCCAAAAGGCCAGCGATCCAGAGCATTCTGTGTGATTTCCAGCACCAGGAAGGCCGTAACCAGGAAGTCTGCCACGGCGAGGTTGAGGTACCAGACAGTGCTGACGCTTTTCTTCATCCTGAAGCCCGTCGCCCAGATGACCACGCCGTTCCCCAACACACCCAGCACACACACCACGCTGTAGATGACCACAGACATGATGCCAATGGATTTGTTGATTTTATCCCAGTCATATCCTTCTGGTAGGCCTTCATACCCATCCCCAGCATCAGGTGTGGTGGCATTCTCCATCGTCCTGAAAGCCAAAAATAACTAAATGAATATAAGGTACATGTTTACGTTTGTTTTAACACACCAGGCATTGTTATTTAAGGGACCAAGCAGTCCACGAAGTGGACTTGGTCCCTTCTTGTTTCTGTCCTTATTTTTTTCTTCTCCTTCCGCCAAAAATAGCTGTCCCAAGTCCCACTGCTGACAATACAAAGTCAGAGTCTCCAAAAACCCTGCTGTGCTCCTACAGTCGCATGATGTATTTCTTGCATGTTTCTATGGCTTATTTGTGCATATTTAAGGGACCAAGCAGTCCACTGAATGTGTGTGTTCTTTCCAGTAGATCTTTTGTCTGTTGGGTAGCCTCATTGGTAGAGCGCATGGTAGAGCGCATGAGTTCCTGGGTTCAAATCCCGGCACTGACACCTAGTAATATGAATCAATCATGCACAATCTCATGCGGTCTTCTACTTCGAAGTTCATGGTTCTATGTGTAACCCAGGGTAAAACTCAATGTAATGGTAATGGTGGTTGTCACCATTCGGCCATGTTGTCACTAATGACAGCTCAGCCCCTCTAATGACAGCTCAGTTCACCACTCACTCACAGCTCACCAATCATTTACTCATTCACCAACTCAGTGGCCTTGTGGTTAGAATGTCCGCTGCTTGCTTGGTCCCATTTTATTGCTGCTTGCAGCTATATTTGTTTTATTTATTTTGTTCACATGTGGTACAAGGAGATTTGATTCCACGTATACGTACATGTCAGAAAGACTGACTGATGGTTATCTGGCAACATTGAAGTGAATGATTGAACTTTTCATGGCATATATTGTTTAGCAATGTTTTAAAATGTACTATCTAGTGATTTGTGGGAAAATATCACAATATATCGATATATTGAATACAATCACAACATAATTGAGATTGCAATATAAATAGATTTGGCTCCCTAAATATTGATATTGTATTGCAAGGTAAATGAATCAGGTCTTAATGATAACCTTGTGGACATGAAGTACCATCTATGTTGTCATGTTCTTGATAGTCATTGTGCCATGTCACTTATGTTTTAAGTTTAATTTTGACACCATCATCAAATTTGAATGAAACAAAGTATAAGACTTAACCCAATTATTTCCCTTTCACACAGTGATCACCCTCTCCCGTGCCAATGTTGGCCTCCATTCCTAAGGTTGCCTATACACCTGGCATCTCTATATTCTAGATATCAATCATTACATGCTAGGAGTATAACAATCCATTTTAACAGTAATACGATGGACTATATTGGTTCATTAAAGCGATAAGACATGATTTAATTCAATGATTTGAAATTGATACAGTAACTACTAACCCTAACCCAGATCTATTAAATATGTGTTAAAGGTGCAGTGAGAAATGTATTAGAATGGATATACAGTAAATAAGTAAAAATAGTGACCTGGCATATCGATGGACATTTTATTTGAACGCATGATGCTTTTTTTCCTTCTTAAAAGTGCTAAATACATTGCACAAATGCTTAGTATTGGTAATGATTCAATATCAATGCAATACCGTTTCTTTGCATTGCCTATCAATATGATATAAAGTATGACACAATCATAACGATTCGATACAGTATATTGTCATATTGTTACACCCTAGTACATATCATAATAAAGACAATACAGTAAAATTGCAGTGACCTGTTTCAAAGTGTTGAAGGGATGAATCTTGAAGAATCTGCGTAGAAGTGTGCAGCGAACAGCGAGGAGGCAACTTTAAGTACAAGTGTCACATTGATGTGGAAACTTGTCACACTTCCGTCCAAGTGCATGGAATCAAATGTTTGATTGTGTTGCCTTAGATATGTGGCTCTCTGCCATGGCTTAGAGGAAGTGCACACACACACACGCACACACACACACACACACACAGTATATCCGCAAATATGCTGTTCCTTCCTTAGAGAGGAGTGGGAGAGAGAGGGGGGGGGGGGGGGTATGCAGATTGCCATGTACCCCCCCCCCCCCAAAAAAAATAAAATAAAATAAATAAAATAAATAATAAATAACATTAACATTTAATATAATAATAATAAAAATCACCCCTGTGTGAAGTGGGGGGCTGCCCTTATCATCTAACACCATTGATCACAACATGTAACGTTTGTATAAACAACGTGTGATAATATTTTGTTTTAATGTCACTTTTTTTTCATGCGAAATCCTGTATATCCGTGTTAATTAATTAATGAGATTCATACATCCGCATCCATCTGCAATACGCATGGAAGCAAAGTGTATACCTTATAGTTATTTATTCCTTATACTCTACAAGCTCGCCACACAGCGCTGCAACGCACTGTGAATGGCGCTATTCATTTGCGTTCATCACTCACCCCTTACCAGTTCGACAACGTCCATGTAGTACTGGCATTATCGTATATCCCGTTTCCATAGAAACTTGTGAATGTTTATTCATGTATTTTTGATTCTGCCTATTACTCACTCCATGGAGACTTGAATTCCTGAATGTTATTGTTCATTTTTATTATTCATTTTTATTAGTATATTAATTCTCAAGTGAGCTTAGATCAGGGGTGCCCAAAAGGATCGTGATCTACCAGTAGATCACACAGGCCTTGCAGGTAGATCACATGACAGTCCCCTAAAATATAGAGCATAGGCGGCACCCTTATAGATCTTATAGATCTGTAACTCTTGAGAGTGTAAAATGAAACCAAATGGACCCTTATTACGGGTCCATTTGGTTTCATTTCACACTCTCACAAGTTAAATTATATTTAAACATCTGAATTACGTAATTTTCAAGAGTCCACACAATTTGTAAATGGACAATAATTGTTATTCTGACCAACGTTTTGCCAGTTCTGTTTCACAATTGTGGACAAAAACATGCAAGTTCTTAGTTTTGGGTGCAAGAGATTAAATTCACGAACTGTCAACTCAAACCCCCAAATACTGTTTTCATACGTCAGTAGTAGGTTATACAAGAAAACCTTCCAATTCTCCCCCTCTGCAATCTGGCAAGGACGCCATGGCCTACTTGTGAGTGAACAGAGCAAGCAAGCGAGCAGAGGGCTATACCCCAACACCTCCAGGAGGATAATACTCATGACAATACTTCTAAAGATATCTTAGTGACTTAATTACATCACCAATTACACTACTACTGATCAATAGAGAAGTATTTGTCTCTGCACTGTCTCGCACCAACAAAGGAAGAGTCGATTTTAATCGGTCTTACCCACTCGCTCATGGCCCCCTCCCACTACACCCTCTCTCTGTGACTCAGTTTCCCCAAAAAAGGCAAGAAAAGAGACATTCTTTATACTGGACACAAAGGGGTTGATTCTGCTGGGCCTACAGGCCCGGGTGTAACCTTTCCCAGTCGGAGGGGGGGCAGGCGAAAATGGCATGGGTCATGGCATGGGTCATTTTCCCTGTGTCATTTTCGTTTAAATTCACCCCAAACCCTAGCCTTGAATACATGTACGGTATTTTGGCATGGTTATCTATTTTAACACAAAATCTATCTTCTATTTCATATAATTTCTTTAGTTCCGTGATCCACAAGATTTATATCTTGTAGAGGACTTATATTAGGCAAGTAAGCAGCCATAATATCATCGGTGGTTGTTGAAGTTGCAACAGGCACGCAGCATGGGTAAATCTAAAGGTCCGACTCAGAGAGTTTTTTGTCGAAAGATGAAATGGTTGGCTGGTTGGTTTTTAGGGGCACAACAACTAGTAGTTAGTTAGCAGTGGGGTTTCAAATCATTTTAAATACACTGTTAAGCGCTTTCATTTGGAAATATCTTGAAATCTTGAAATTCGTCTTGGTTTTGCACGCCATCATCGTTTGGTGGGGCGGGCGGGCGGGCGGGCGGGCAGGCAGGCAGGCAGGCAGGGCATGCCCATGCCTAGATCTGGCCCTGCTGGGGCATTAGATTAGTGTACTAGAGTTTTACTTTATGCATCTTCATCGATGCATCCAATAGGCAGAAAATACATCACCGAATAGCAAATGCAATAGACCTTGCAGCGAGCCCTGCCATCTCTCCAGTATCCAACTACACTTTGCCGTCTGACTCATTAGTTCCAATGGAAACATAATGGACATTGAAATTTGAGGAGGGGCTTATGCTAAAAGGTCTATTAATGCATTCAAAAGTGCTGAATAAAATGTTTAGGGACCCATAATAATAATGATCACTATTTAAGTTAGATTAACATCATCATGTCTTTTGCCATAATCAAGAATAAAGTGCAGCCATGACAGCGATAGGATGACAAAAAAGGCGTACTATTAATCATATCCGGGTATTCGGCCAACTGTTTCCTATATTTGGATTCGGGCAAGCATTTCCGCTTTGGTGCATCCCTATGCGTTGTATATATCACACATTATCAACTGCATTTTCGTCACGTGCTAAACCCATTATCCCTAACCCTTTTGCCCTTTTCTCTTTTTACTATTTTGAAAAACCTTTTGGAATAGTTCAACGTGCCGATCCATTTACACGTTGCGAGCTTGTAGAATGGCCATTTTAACTATTGAAAATGTATTTTTTAAAAAGAGAGAAGCTGAACTGAAGCGAGCGAACAAATTTATATGTGAATGCATGAATGCGTGAGAAAGAGAGCTCTGCGTACCATCATCCGGAAATGGTCAATCCCACACAGTGAGAGTCCCTGCTGTACTGCTACTGTATAGAGCTGCGCAGTGACGTCACCGCCCCTGTTCCGGAAGTCTTTTCCCAATTCATTTTTCTCATTGACTTTTCGAAAATAATTTATATCAAGACGATTACGCCGCGGACAAAGCCAACTCGAGTCGTGACGAGTCATGATGACACACACAAACTTTTGGGACAATAAAATAATTTCTACGATGAAAAACGAAACAAAAAGTCTTGTATCATGCCGTTTTCTACTTCTTCCTAATTATGTATTATATGACGATATTGTGTTTGTTGTCATGACCTGAGTTGGCTTTGTCCGCGGCGTAATCGTCTTGATATAAATTATTTTCGAAAAGTCTATGAGAAAAATGAATGGGGAAAAGACTTCCGGAACCGGGGCGGTGACGTCACTGCGCATCTCTATAACGCGTGTGTCCCGCGACCGTTCTGTTTCTCTGCTGTTTAGCACAACACACACACACACGCACGCACGCACGCACGCACGCGCGCGCGCACGCACACACTACGCATTCCATCGCAGACACAGTGTTGTGGGCTCTGGAGTTGTTCTCAATAGCTCCTCTGTGTCGCCGTCACCTCAGAGGCAACAAGGACGCTGATCCACAACATGTGCCCCCCCCCCCCAGCCAGCCCTGAACCATCGGTCCATATGAGGACAGGGGACATAGCTACGGTACCCATCACTGCACTCTCTATGAGAACGCTGGCTTGTCCTCTCTCTCTGAGAGACGTGATAAACGCTGGTTCTTATTTATTTTTAAAGGTAGGGTAAGTGATTTGAAATTCATCCTGTAGTTCCAGCCTGGTGCACTAGGGGCACCAAACAGTAGCTACACTATGTGAGCCTGCTGCTCGATCCTGATTGGAGGAGAATTCGCCACCACCTGGAGAACTTTTATTAGCTCCTCTGCTAACGTGGGGGAGGGGGAAACTCCATATATGGTTTCCACACCTTATAATAGAGCATTTTAACAGAAAAAAAATATTTTTTGGGTGATATCTGACAAAAGTGAAATCACTTCCCCTACCTTTAAAGCGATCCCTGGAAAAGCTCCTCCATATTTTAGAGCAAAACCCAATTACAGTACATATTCAACCTGCTCAAGCAACTTTTTGACCCTTAAGGTTCCATTTGCTCACTCTAACCTGGGTAGAACAGCTTTTTCCATCAGTGCTCCCTCTGACTGGAATGAGCTACAAAAGACGACATTTTTTTTCCTCTCTGCCCTCCCTGGGTCAATTTAGGGAAATAATTTCCAGGACCCTTACTCGCGCATGTAATTGTACTAAGTAATTTCTGTTTACCTCTGTCTTGGTATTCTGCTTTGCTTTATTCTGTTTTGTTGTTGTTGATGTTGTGTTTTGTTCTGTTCCTTTTTGTGTTATTTTATGTACATTCGGCTACATTGAAAACGAGGGCATGCAGCCCAATTGTACCTCGAATTGAAATAAAGGTTATGAGATCAGACGGGGCGGACGGATGGTCGCTTCGCGCCACGGGCGATGAAGCCGCACCCATACCATTTTCGGTTACAGGACTGGACTTTTATTAGGCAAGTAATCATCACCAGTTATTTTGAAGGTGCAACAGACACGCAGCATGCATAAAGCTAAAGGTCTGACTGTAACATTTCCCAATTGGGGGGGGGGGGGGGGGGGGGGGGGGGGGGGGGGGGGGGGGGGGGGGGGGGGGGGGGGCAGGAGAAAATGGTATGGGTGCGGCTTCATCGCGATGACATCAGTTGAAGTTGCAATAGACACACGGCATGCATGAAGCTAAACGTGTGACTCAGAGTTTTTTGTTTTCAATGATGAAATGCTGTTGGTTTAGTGGCGACACAGATGTAGGCTAGTTAGTTAGTAGCAGTAGTAGTGTGTCAGATCATTTTAAATATAAGCACAAATATCAAGGGTTGTTTTGCATGCCATTATTTGGTGGGGCAGACTAGGCATTTGCATGCTCGCAGATGCGCATGCAAATGAAAGAGTGCATGCACGTGTCTTATAGGGGAATTCCACTCATTTTCAATATTTTACTGTTATTAATAAACCTTAGAGATGTGTGTTCCCCCCATTCTGTGTTTCCAATAAATGGAGGTCTGAAAAAAAAATCATTACATGGTGAAATACATCTTGATGACATCATCAAGATTTGTTTCACCATGTTAATGCGTTTGAAATTGAAAATGGGTGAAATTCCGCTTTAAGAGGCGTCCCCCTCTTAAAGCGAAAGTACCACTACAACACTGTATGTGACTCGAACAGTTTGGCTCAGCACCAAGAGATGGGGCTGAGCGAGTGAGCGTAATAATGACCACAGACATACTGCCACAATGTCGCGCCTCCTTCCTTCAGTGTGATTCTGGAAAACTGAAGACTTCATTGTGACGCATGTCTTTGAACACAGAACCTCGTTGTGGCATTCCTCTACCCTATAGGAAAAAAAATGTGTGTGTGTGTGTGTGTGCGTGCGTGCGTGCGTGCGTGCGTGCGTGCGTGTGTGTGTGTGTGTGTGAACTCGTATGCAAGCCACTTTACAAGTTAATTATATATGTTTATAAAAAAAATACTATGGATCTTATATCTTTTTTGAATGTCTTGTGTAATTCTTATAAATCACAAAATTATATGTTTCACTTTACAAAGAAATAGCCTATCTTGTAGGTCTATTAACTTTAGGCTATTCTCTTATATGAAAGGTGCCACTTTCAAAGGTTCGCATATACATTTTTTTCCATATGGGCAAGAAGACACTGTACTTCAATACAGTGTGAGGAGATATATGTTTTATGAAACATTTTACATTGGGTAAAATACTCCCATGTTTAGTGATGGTGTAACAATGCTTATTCATTGTTGCTTGCACAGATTTTCACTGTTGTTGTTTTCTCCTTTGACTAAAGTTTGTGCCTAATGTGTTGTGGGTATCATCCAGAAAAGCTGAGCTATTATTATTGTTATTATTGGTAACGTTTTCAATTAAAAAACACACTGTGTCCATGTATTGCTTATTACTTATACCGTAAGTAATAAGTAATATTGTATTACTTATTACTTATACCGTGAAATGAAACCAAACGTAACATGCCACGGAGTGGACTTTGGTATGGTAAGTTAGTCTGCATTACTTATAAGGCATAAGATAACTTAAATTTGGCCATGGATACATTGATATCACCTTTGCAGCAGGTGCTTTATTGACAAGCAAACCACCTCTATGGCTTGCAGAATCCTGGATATGCTTAAGAACCACAGCAATAAATGCTTACATGAAGATAAAAGAAACAAACACCAAATCTCTAAATCAATAGCCATACTCCAGGGTTCCTTGTTTTTTTTTTTTTTTTTTTTTTTTTTTTTTTTATAGAAGCTCATAAGCTCATGCTTATGAAATGGTGTCTTATAAACCCATGAGGGTTGGGCACTTTGTGTGCAGGACACAAAAATAAATATTGATTGATTGATTGATTGATTGATTGATTGATTGATTGATTGATTGATTGATTGATTGATTGATTGATTGATTGATTGATTGATTGATATAGAGCAATAATATTTCTTATGATGTCACCTCTGGTCCTTTGTATCATAAATAATTTTACGACCCATTTTGTAGTTTAATTAGGCAAAAAATAAACATTGGTTCTTATTGCAACAAACTTTATTCTTGAAAATCAATTCACAGGCTTAAACCAAAAAAGTACAACTGATTAAGAAGAATAGACAGCTCCAATAAACACTTTTGCATTTTGTGGGTAAATGGTTAAAGTGAAGCATATGTAGCACCCAGCCATGAGTCAGCCACAACAGCCCCGCCAATCGGGCTCAGCCCTATTGGCGCGACTTGTTGTGCATTGGACTGGCGAGTGGGAGTCCCGGGTTCGATCCCCGCTTCTGCGTAATACTACAATCTGGCGTAGTTGGCAGGATTTGGAGTGTGGGTGTTATTCCCAATATACCCGTCTACTTCCTAGCGAGTCCACATGAGGGACATCGTGTACGGCGGTCCACGGTGTGAAGTGTGAAGCGCGAGGACGCGCTCCAAAAGATCAAGGGGGTGAATGTAGCACCCAGCCATGAGCCAGCCATGAGCCAGCCCTCTATTGGCGCGACTTGTTGTGCGTTGGACTGGCGAGTGGGAGTCCCGGGTTCGATCCCCGCTTCTGCTTAATACTACACATATACAGCATATACAGTATAAAACATAACAGAAATATGACATACAAAACAGATAAGATCCATAGTATTTTTTGTGGCTTATATGATAGGTGCCGCTTCCAAGAGTTTGCATACAGTATAACGTTTTTTTTTTCCATATGGGTTAGGATCTAATATGAAATATGGGACACGACATGAGCACATGACTCTAGAGATAATGTGTGTCCGTCTGTGTACACTGTACAGCTTATCTCTGACACACTAGCCTGGCCTAACCCGCAATGATTTTGGCCTTGGGATCCACACGGCAGATCGAGCTGATCTGATTTGAGCTCACTAACGTGTCGTCATCCCCGGCCCCTCCCGTGCCCGTCCACAGCTGTTCTACGTCACATCATTTAGAGCGACGCCCACCCCGGAAGGTTGACACCCCCCTCAAGGCCACTTTCTTGTAGCAGGTTAGTCCAGGCTTTCCGTTTTCGCGCAACGCGAACGAAAATGAAAGCCTGTGTGTCGAGGCTACTGACACACGGACAATTTGCAAAACAGACTCCTCAACAGGCCAAAGGCCTGGTGGAGAGGAGTTGATGCAGAGTCTGCCAATAAATCCTATTTTGGTCTAAACATGTCTTTGTGATGCTTTTGTGAAGCACTAACCCTTAGCGCAAGGGTAGGCAATTATTTTTCCCACGGGGCCAAATGAGATACATAAAATATTGCGGGGGGCCAAGACTAAAGGCTGAACTAAAGTCTGCGTAATATTAGTTTAATTTCAAGATAAAAGGAAGGGTAAGACCAACCCTTTTGAGTTACATCTGCTTAACCGACTTTGCACATTTAACTGTAATTCTCTCAAGGACCACTGGTGGTCCATGGGCCGGTCAGAGTCAGCCAAAGGGATTGGGAGTGGGAGCCCACTGATTGTGTATTGCTGCTCCTTCTAAAAAATATATAAAACATTTGTGACATTTTTAAGTAAAACTTTCACACATTCTCTTGTGCATAACATGAAACATTTCAAACTTTATTTTGCTTTGATTTCTTTCACTGTAGAGAAAGTTACTCAGAATAAGGCAATAACAATCCCATTGAATGCAACACTGAACACAAACCTTTGAACAACTTCAACCAATATGGTCTGTGTTACACACTGTACACTGGAATCACATACATCTGACAAGAAATAAAGCATGCACATCCAATATCTGGCCCAGGTGCAGGACAAAAACATTCACAGAAAAGACATAAGGTCCGCAACACTGGATTAGAGACTCAGCTCCTTTGCTTTATTCAACGTTTTGATCGTTTGTGATCTTCTTCAGGGAGGAAGAAGATCCTTTTTTTTCCCCTGAAGAAGATCACAAACGATCAAAACGTTGAATAAAGCAAAGGAGCTGAGTCTCTCTAATCCAGTGTTGCGGACCTTATTTCTTATCACAACAACTGGCCATCTTCTCACTATCCGCCATTCCGCTATCAACCACGCTGTCGCTGTAGTATCTACAGTATAGAATGGCAGCTGAGGACTCCCTGTGTCTGTCCCAACGTGTCACCCCCTCCCGCATGTGCAAAGTGCAAACATTAGGAGGGGCAGTGGGTTCGATATACTTCATACTTTATTTTTTATTAGTTTGTTTGTTAGACGAATCAGGCACTGTCAAAACTAGTCACTGTCAAGCTGTCGTAAATACATAAAAAGTTACATAATTACCTGCTCCTCAACTCTGATAAAATAGAAATTGTCCTGTAGTTGGCCCTAAGCCTCTTAGAGATAAACTAGCTGACGAGATTTTTTTTTTTACCCTAGATGGCATTATACCTTGCCCTCCCAGGTCAATGTAAACAATCTGGGAGTTACCTAAAACCAAGCCATGTCCTGTCAACAAGCTTTTTGTCACCTGTGTAATACTGGAAAAGTTATAGGCACTTGCCACCCCGAATGATGCAGAAAAACTTCTAGTTCAAACGGTTGCAGCAGTGTGTGCTGACAGGAACCAGGAGAAGAGATCACTCCTTCATTGGCCTCTCTACTCTGGCTCCAGTTAAATACAGAATAGAGTTCAGAATCTTCCTCCTTTAAGCTCTCAACGGTCACGCACCACCCATGATATCTCAAATCAATACCTGCACACTTAACAGAACACCGTGGGCTCGATTTTTGTTATATGCTATGCTAAACCCCTTATCCTAAATCCCTTATTTTTACTATTTTGAAAAAACCTTTTGGAATATTTCAACATGTCAATCTATTAACATGTTGTGAGCTTGTAGACTGGGCATTTGAACTACTGAAAAATGTTTTTTTTTTTCTTTAATAGTTTGAAAAGGCAAAGAAGTTAAGGGGTTAAGCGGTAACGAAAATGGAGCCCCATGTGTTCACAAATATCAATGTTGTGCATGCACTTTCCACATTGTTGTATCTTTTCCTTATTCTTCATAGTTTCAAACCCACTTATTCGTGTATGTGTAATCTGTGGGATGTACTGTATGCGACGTATGTGTCTCTAATGTCTTGGTATAGGGTAACTCTGATTCTACCATTGTGTGTACAGGGAAAGATTCTACCATTGTGTGTACAGGGAAAGATTCTACCATTGTGTGTACAGGGAAAGACCCGAAGTCTTTCATGTCAGTAATATTTAGGGTGGCCATATTAGACTTTCGTGTCAAAATGTACCAGATTGTCCATATAGGTTGTGGTCCTACTGGATCATGGATATAATTTCTGGAGGACAACCTTTTATGTTATGGCAAATGCAGCACACTTTGCTTTGCCCCCTGGGTACTGGTGAATGTCATTTAATTGAGAACGACAGAAATGAATTCAATGATGGCAAAAAAGTGTTATTTTGGTCTTAACATCTTTGTGATGTGTTCGTGAAGCCCTAACCCCTTAAGAGCTTTTTATTACTTTACTGATTATATTTAGAGCTCCTTCTAAAAAAGCATAACACATTTGTAGAAATATTTTAGGGAAACTTCCACCATTTGAGGACATTTTATCCCCACAGACCCTGAAACTAAAGATTTCTTTAGCAGAACAGCAGAGAGCAATATGACCAGCAGGTGGTGGTGTTGGTTCACTCCAGCCAGATATTAGACTCCACATGATGAATGCCTGAATTTGTCACATCAATAGACCTTTAGGTAACCCCCCCCCCCCCCCCCCCCCCCCCCCCCCCCCCCCCCCCAAACTGCTATGGTCCAATCACAACTAGGCCTAACATGTGATAGACAAACCTCCCCACCAATAGCTTTGCTGTATGATAAAACATTGTTTTAAACAATAAATGCTACACAATGCTACTTGTCAATACAAGCCGTCGGGCTATTATAAAACTTCACCTTTGGTCTGTGTTCTAATAATTCTCCCTGCTTACTGCTCCTCCGCACCTAGTAACTAGTCCGCTAACCTTCTAAGTAATAACTAAAGGGTTACACTTGTGTAACCAAGTGATAAGGGTTCATGGTAGTTGACTACGCCACCTTGATTCAAATCAAGGACATAATACAAATAAATGGGTTCCCCAAATTATATACAGGCTCGTAACAAGTACTTGAGACAACAACAATAGAATTTATTAACTTGTAAGCACAATAAAAATGCAAAGGTTCACTTCATCAGAAAGCAGAATCATACATAGCATCAAAGTTCATATGGGTAATAGAGATATCAAACCAGACTACATAATACAAAAAAGTACAGCATTACATTTATTTAATTAGTTTCGGATCTGCACAGAGTGCAGTGCATCACGGGGGCGGATTGGCACATATTTTTCCACCGGGACAATTTTGCCTTTGCCAGGCCACTGGTTAACCAGATGTAACTCTTTGACAGCGTAAAAATGAAACCGAATGGACCCTTGCGGGTTTCATTTTTACACCCTCAAGAGTTAGTTAGTTAGTTAGTTAGTTAGTTAGTTAGTTAGTTAGTTAGTTAGTTAGTTAGTTAGTTAGTTAGTTAGTTAGTTAGTTAGTTAGTTAGTTAGTTTGTCTCGGTCATTTCATTCACAATATATATACAGAAAAAATTGACATGTCCAGTACAATCGACCGAGAGGGTGTGGGCTGAAGCCGAAGCTTATTACGCCCACCCAGTAGAAAGCAAACGTAACGTGAGAGAGAAATACAAATAAATAATTATATAAATTACCAAGGTAACAGAATCAGACTAGGGCAAAAAAGGCAAAGAAACAGATGCAAAATTCAACAATGGAATTGTAGATACACAGGTGTGCTGTTTGGCACGCCCATGCATTTACTGTATGTAGTGCATATATGTATACACACATACACATACATGCATACATACATACAGACACACATACACATACACATATAGCATACACATATATATACACATTTATACACATATACAGTGTAATATGTAAGTACACCTACAATATCAGAGATTCTTGTAAATCTGAATTATCATTGATTTATACGCTCTCTTAAAAATATTTAAAGAGTCACTAAGTTTTAAATCAGTATTTAGATTATTCCACAGTTTAACCCCTGTGGCTGAGAGACACCTCTCCTTTAAGTTGGTTCTTGATATTTTCTTCATAAAAATACCCGTTCCCCTAAGCTCATATTTGCTTTGTCTGAGTGTGAATAAATCCTGCATGCTGGTTGGAAGAATGTTATTGTATACCTTGTACATGGTTATTGCAGTGTAGAGGTTGACAAGATCCACAAATTTAAGGGTGTAATTATTTATGAAGAGTGGGTTAGTGGATTCATAGTAACCAGCTTGGTTTACAATTCTTATTGCTTTTTTTTGGAGAATGACAATGGGGTGTATTATAGTTTTGTATGTATTTCCCCAGATTTCGACACAATACGTTAAATATGGGAGTAGTAAAGAATTATACAGTGTGATGAGTGATTTTTTATTAATTATATCTTTCATTTTATATAAAATTGCTATAGTTTTCGATAATTTGGTTTTTAAATAATTTATATGAGGTTTCCAGGTTAATTTGTTATCTATAATGATTCCTATAAATTTTAAATGAGTCGTTTGTTCTATTTCCCTGCTATTTATCATTAATTTAACCGGTTGATGATTTTTTTTGTTACTAAAAATAATGAATTTGGTTTTGCTTATATAGTTAAAATATTCATGTGAATTAGCCCAACTTAGTCTACACAACTAGAGAATGTAGAAGATCTCTCCTACTTGAATGCTCTGGTGTAGGACACCTTTTCTTTTTTGGAAAAAAAAAAAAAAAACTGTCCAGGCCACTAGGTAGCGCAGGCAACCGGGAAAACTCCCTGTACTCCAGATGGCCAATCCGCCCCTGGTGCATCATTCATAGATAAAAACAGTATTCATATTTGTTACATGCAAGTATGGGGGAACAGACAGTGCAGGCAATATGTGTTTCTCCCCTCCATTTTCTGCTCTCCTCTCCTCCTCCCCAGTCTGTCACTCACACTCACAGGTCCAGCCCACTCATCCACAGTACCAGCCCACTCCTCTGCCTCTCACCACCGGTTGGGCCACCACTCATCTGTCTCCACCAATCACCTCCATCATCATCAGAGTATATAAGCCACCTGTTGTCAGGTCTCTCACTCTCTTTCCAGCCTGCCAGCAGCTCTAAACAATTCCATTGTCTTAAGCATACCAGTTACCCAGTCTGCCCAAATAGTGAAAACAAATAGTCTGAAAGTCCTAAACATAGTCCAATTGTGAAAACAGTAATTTGCAAAAGTCCTACTCTAGCCATAGCAAAAGTACCGCTAAAGGTACTGTTTGCTTTTGTTTGTAATCAGGATTTAGTATTTGTTTGTAATCAGAGTGTTTACATTTATTTGTAATCCAAGTATTTAAGTTCAATTCTCTAATATAGTCCTCCTTTCTATTATTTACCGTCCTCCTATTATTTTCCGGGAACGGCGTTGGATTTAACGTATATTTTCCGGCCTCCTTGTATTAGCCGGTATTTTTTTTTTTTTTTTTTTTTTTTCTGCGAGTGTGGGATTATGCGATGCGCAGTTCAATTCTCGCTTCCTCCTCCTCCTCCTCCTCCTCCTCCTCCTCCTCCTCCTCCTCCCGATTCTGCTCGCCCTTTTTTCTCTCTATAAACCACTGGTTTTAAACCAGTGGTCCGGGGACCACTGGTGGTCCTTTTAGATCTGTAGCTCTTGAGATCGTAAAATGAACACAAATGGACCCGCGAGGGTCCATTTTTACAGAGCGCACCATCGCATTCCAATGCACTTACTGTTAGTGTGAGCCGAGATGTGTACACCAATGAAGTACGGTAATCCATCCATATCTTGTTATAATCCCGGTGAATCTTCCGTTATCCATTATATCGACTGACTGACTGACTGACTGACTGACTGACTGACTGACTGACTGCCTGCCAACCATTCCTAAACATCAACTATATACCGTACGATAACTTTTTACTTTCACTTGACACAGGGGCGGATTGGCACATATTTCCCCAGCTGGTTGTTGGTTAACCAGATGTAACTCTTTGAGAGAAAACTCCCTGTAGCCTACTCCAGATGGCCAATCCGCCCTGGCTTCATAGCCTATGTGTTGAAGCGTCAAACCTATATACAGACGCCATCTAGTGGTCTTACAAAAAACAGCAATATTTTAGACTATTGCAATGATTTAAGATTATTGGAGTATACAATATGTTTTATTCATTATGATTGGATTGAAACATTGTAATATAGGCCTCTCTTCTTATAGCAGCCTCCTTCCAATACACGCCTGGTATAAAAATCGGTTAAGTAAATAAAAGCCCCGGATTATAAAAGAGGATTTACGTTAAGTTCAGCCTTCCCTTTTGAGTTAAGTTCTTCAGGGAAGGGACAGGGGAAGACCGGGTACCCTATACATTTTGCAACACGTAGGTAACTCCCGTGTTATTTACACCAGGTTAGAGTTGTAATTTGTAATTTCCTTTTTTTAAGGTAGAGTAGGAAGTGTTTTGTTTAATTAATTCCCGGTAGGTTAGAGGGTTGGGGTTATAGGTATTTTCTGTTCAATTACCTTTTATTCCATTTATTTAATAAATTGTAATCCTCAGTTCTTTAACCCTTTGCCCGCCCATTCTTTCATTTTCTGGGTATAATGTGTAAATGTCCCTTCTGAGATATTACAATATTAAAAGGATTTTGCCTAAAACAATTATAAATGTACAATATACTATTCAAAAAGTACGAGCTGTATGCGGAGCCCAATAGGCCTGTGTCACACTAAATCACACAGCATGCAATGAAATGAAACAAGCGCGGCACCATGCAAAAAGGTTGCTCGCATTCTCCACACCAAACCTTAGAATGTGGGCTAGCGTGAGGTGCTAAACACCCGGTCCCCCAGCTGGCCGTCCGCCAATGTGCTCCAACAGGATTTGGTTTTCCGGATAACAACCGCACTCGTCACATAAGAGAGGTAAGACAAACCCAAAACAAATCAGATCAGCATATAAATAGTGGAAATAGCTCAAAACAAAGCCTGGGGACCACCTGGAACCTTCTCAGGGACCACTGGTGGTCCCCAGACCACCTGTTGAAAACCTCTGGTTTAAAGGAACAAAGAACAAACATTTTGTCGTTGTCCAACCAAAAGCACTTATGTCCATTTTTTATGAATTTCACTTTTTTTTACATGGTTGGAATGTACCCTTTCTGCTCTATCTGCTGGTATGAGATTTTGTGATTATGTCCAATGAAAAGGTGTTTTTTTTAACAATTCATTTAACACTTATCTCCATTGGCTGTTAAACCTGTCACGCAAAAAACACTTATCTCCACTACCACAATACAATATTGCCAAATGGGAGTGGAACGTGTGTGTGTGTGTGTGTGTGTGTGTGTGTGTGTGTGTGTGTGTGTGTGTGTGTGTGTGTGTGTGTGTGTGTGTGTGTGTGTGTGTGTGTGTGTGTGTGTGTGTGTGTGTGTGTGTGTGTGTGTGTGTGTCAGAAAATAAGATCTATCCTACTATAGTGTAGATCTATAGAGATGCGCAGTGACGTCACCGCCCGGTTCCGGAAGTCTTTTCCCCATTCATTTTTCTCATAGACTTTTCGAAAATAATTTATATCAAGACGATTACGCCGCGGCCAAAGCCAACTCAGGTCGTGACAAATCATGACAACAAACACAATATCGTCATATAATATATAATTGGGAAGAAGTAGAAAACGGCATGATACAAGACTTTTTGTTTCGTTTTTCATCTTAGAAATTATTTTATTGTCCCAAAAGTTTGTGTGTGTCATCATGATTCGTCACGACTCGAGTTGGCTGTGTCCGCGGCGTAATCGTCTTGATATAAATTATTTTTCGAAAAGTTTATGAGAAAAATTAATTGGGGAAAAGACTTCCGGAACCCGGGCGGTGACGTAACTGCGCATCTCTATACTATATATCTATATAGTATAGACCTATGCTACTATGTAGTGTAGTGCCTATGTGAGGTCTATAGTTGTGTATCATGTTCAGTTGCTGTGGACCCCACTCAATAGGTTCCCAAAGTCTCGTAGACTTTGGAAATTGACCCACTGCAACTCTGTACAAATGGACCTTTAGGGTCAATTTCCATTTGAGTGAAAATTGACAGCTGAGTTACATTATTAACGACTTTACAATATGAGGGTCTCAGGGATATGTCAAACTGTACATGGCACAGTTCACTTCACATAGTTACTACAGAGTGCGAACGCTCGCGACTGGCTTTCATGTACATGACATTTTGTCAACAGGGGCAACAGAGAGCCATATTGAGCCACTCGTTATCAAAATGTGGTCCTGGGACTCCCTTGGGGTCATTGATGGCGTTCTATGATGCCCAACATTGGTTATCAATTTGTGGTAATAGGGCAATATGTGCAATAGGGTAGTAGTCTAATAAGTGTAAGAGTAATAGGAATATGTCGAATAGGGTAATAGTGTAATAGGTTTATATGTATAATAGGGTAATAGTGTAGTAGTCTATTAAGTAGTGATGTTGGCCAAACAGATGACATCGCCCAGTAAAGGATTAAAAAATGAATATCAGATATCAGAATGAATATCAGTTTTTTAAAATTGATAAAACACCATTTACACACATGTATATATATATATATATATATATATATATATATATATATATATATATATATATATATATATATATATATATAGTCACCTTCTTAAAATAATCGCCTAAGTCATTTTTTCCAGGTTTTTCAGGAAACACAAAAAACTCCCCCAAAAAAATATTTTGGAACATTATTTTTCTACATATAACAGTAGTACCTGATGATCATGTTTTAGATTGGGGAAAAAACAAGGCACTTCATCTTTAAGTGTAATAGGAAAATATGGCTAATAGGATAATGGTGCAATAGTCTAAGTGTAGTAACACAATAGGGAAATATCTGTGTAATAGTGGTGATATTCTAATAAGTGTAATAGAGCAATAGGGGAATATGTGAAATAGGGTAAAAGTGTAATACCCTCCCCTAAACTCAAGTGATTTTTTTTTCTTTTTTTTGCCAGTAGTAGTAGTAGTAGTAGTACTGCCAGTAGTAGTAGTAGTAGTAGTAGTACTGCCAGTAGTAGTAGTAGTACTGCCAGTAGTAGTAGTAGTACTGCCAGTAGTAGTAGTAGTAGTAGTAGTAGTAGTAGTAGTAGTAGTGGTAGTACTGCCAGTAGTAGTAGTAGTGGTAGTACTGCCAGTAGTAGTAGTAGTGGTAGTACTGCCAGTAGTAGTAGTAGTAGTAGTGGTAGTACTGCCAGTAGTAGTACTGCTAGTAGTAGTGGTAGTACTGCCAGTAGTAGTACTGCTAGTAGTAGTGGTAGTACTGCCAGTAGTAGTACTGCTAGTAGTAGTGGTAGTACTGCCAGTAGTAGTACTGCTAGTAGTAGTGGTAGTACTTCTAGTAGTAGTACTGCTAGTAGTAGTGGTAGTACTGCTAGTAGTAGTGGTAGTACTGCTAGTAGTAGAGGTAGTACTGCTAGTAGTAGAGGTAGTACTGCTAGTAGTAGTGGTAGTACTGCTAGTAGTAGTGGTAGTACTGCCAGTGGTAGTACTGCTAGTAGTAGTGGTAGTACTGCCAGTGGTAGTACTGCTAGTAGTAGTGGTAGTACTGCCAGTAGTAGTACTGCTAGTAGTAGTGGTAGTACTGCCAGTAGTAGTACTGCTAGTAGTAGTACTGCTAGTAGTAGTACTGCCAGTAGTAGTACTGCTAGTAGTAGTAGTGGTAGTACTGCCAGTAGTAGTACTGCTAGTAGTGGTAGTACTGCCAGTAGTAGTGGGGCTTGTAGTAGTACTGCCACTAGTAGTACTGCCAGTAGTAGTAGTACTAGTAGTAGTAGTAGTAGTAGTAATAGTGGTAGTACTGTCAGCAGTAGTAGTAGGAGGAGGAGTGGTGCTAGTCGTAGTACTGCTAGTAGTAGTAGTTTTAGTAGAATGCATTGAACACTTCACACTTGTTTACCAACAAGATGGCCGCTCCTTTCTGAGTATGGGACTGAGAAAGGCCTCTATTGGTGGAAACTGCTTATAACCCTCCACTTCTGGAAGGAAAGCCCCATTTGGGTTCTATACAGTATGCACAGCATTTAAAAAATATTTATTTTGCCCCAGAAAACTAAATTGGATGACAAAACCACTTATCTCCAGGTTCTCCACTAATCTCAAAAGCAAAACCCTATATCTCCACTAAAGACCTTAAACTGTTGACTGATGATTTTTGTAGAACTATATTTTTATTTGTGGGGCTAAGTGTGTTTAACAACAGCATTTTAGGTTTATTTGGCCAGTTAGTTTCTGAGAAAAACAGTATTTTCATCCTCCTGAAAAGTTACGTTTTTGGAGATAAGTGTTTTTGACGATTTAGTCTTTTGATGCAATAACAATAAATGGTTAAACAATTGTATCTACCTTTCCCGTCTGTTCTCTCAAGAGAGTCACTACATGCTCGTCACTTGCGACACAGCACCGACTGGGCCTGGGTGGCAGTGGCAAACAAAATCATTAAGCGCATGTTTTGAGTCCCAACACAAACACAGCAATAATCCATTACTCACTCACCCATTGTGATGGCTGCTGCAACACCCACACATTGAAAAACCATGGGGCGGGCAGCCAGCGTTGGCATTGTCTTGAATGGGGATGTGCCCCCCCCCCCCCCCCTGTCTATACAATGGTTTAACCCAGCACTATATATGTTTGACCCAAGCGACTTCTGGAGATCAGTTGTGCCGTTCAATTATCTTTTGATCTACTTAACTCATTGTCTCCAGAACAACATACTAAAATAATAATAATAATAATAATAATAAATTTATTTATATAGCACATTTTCAAGACAAGGTCACAAAGTGCTTCACAATATAAGACATCATATCACAGTGTAAAACGAGGTGATAAAATAAAATGTAGCAGCATTCAATGAGGTAAAACAAAGTAATAAACCACAATAGGACAAAGTAAAGGATGTAACCAAAACCAGAAATAGATAGGTAATAAAAACTGTAAAAAGATAAGCAGAGGTAAAACATGGTAGCCAGTGCAGTGCAAGTCCAGACAAGGCATAAAGTGCAATCAGAGTGGAGCTGGGGCCTTACCCGAAGGCCTTAACGTAGAGATAAGTTTTTAGCAGCGATTTAAAGGAGGCAACCGAGTCTGTGAGCCTAAGCTTAGCCGGCAGGGCATTCCATAGCTTGGGAGCTCTTATTGCGAATGCCCTGCCGCCCTTTGTGACACATTGGGCTACCGGGGCCACGAGGAGGGCCTTATCTGCGGACCTGAGGTTGCGGGTAGGTATGTAGGGTGTGAGTAAATCTGAAATATATTTTGGAGCGAGCCCATTAAGTGCTTTAAAAGTTATAAGTAAAATTTTAAAATCAATTCTCTGAGACATGGGCAGCCAGTGCAGAGAGGCTAAAATTGGAGTTATATGCTCACGACGTTTTGTGTTGGTCAGTAGCCTAGCCGCAGCATTTTGTACCAGTTGAAGACGGGAAATGTCTTTTTTACAAAGGCCAGAGTATAACGCATTACAGTAATCTAACCGCGACGAGATGAACGCGTGAATCACCTTTTCTAGGTCCGGAGGTGATAGGAAATGCTTTATTCTGGCTATATTTCTAATATGATAGTAGCAGGATTGAACCACCCGTGACACTTGGTGGGTAAAAGTAAGTCCGGAGTCGAAGATCACACCGAGGTTACGGGCAGTCTCCTTTACATTTGCGGACAGGCTACCTAGTTCCGAACAGAATGGCTGAGTGGCAGTTGTGGGACCAAAGAGGATGATTTCTGACTTAGACTCATTAAGTTGTAGGAAGTTGCTGGACATCCAGTTTTTGATGTCGGAGAGGCAGGAAAACAGATTAGACAGAGATGAAGGGTTACCGGGTTGCAGAGGAATGTACAACTGTGTGTCGTCTGCATAACAGTGATAGTGAATGTTGTGGGTGCGTATGATGTTACCGAGCGGGAGCATGTAAATGGAGAACAGGAGGGGGCCCAGAATGGACCCCTGTGGCACACCACAGGTGAGGGGGGCTGAGATGGAGGAGGCTTCTCCAATCGTGACTGAAAAAGATCGGTCTGAGAGATACGAGCGAAAAAGGTTTAGGGCTGTGTTTTCGACGCCAATCCAAGACTCCAGACGGTTAATTAAAATAGAATGATCAACTGTATCGAATGCGGAACTCAGATCAAGAAGAATTAAAATGGAGCAGTTTCCGGAGTCAGCAGCTAGGAGCAGGTCATTCGTGACTTTTAAGAGTGCTGTCTCTGTACTGTGAAGTGCACGAAAACCGGACTGAAATAACTCGAAGGAGCTATTTAGGGTCATGAATTCGAGCAGTTGGGCGGACATAATCTTCTCCAGCAATTTGGAGAAAAAGGGGAGTTTAGAGATCGGTCTGTAGTTATTTAACACGAGAGGATCAAGGGTGGGTTTTTTAAGAAGGGGTTGAACCAGGGCCTTCTTAAAACTAGATGGGAAACAGCCAGTCGATAGGGAGCAGTTTAATATAGTCAGAATGTCTGGACCAACAGTGTGTAAAATCTCTTTCAGAAATCTAGTGGGAATGATATCAAGTGAGCAGGAGGTGGAGTTCATATGAGAAGTTATGTCTTCAAGGTCTGTCAGCGAAATAGGTTGGAACCGAGGGAATTTGGACGAGAGGATGGGGCTGATTGAGACAACAGAGGGTGTGGAAACAATGCTCTGCCTGATGGCATCTATCTTACCAACAAAGTGACTGAGAAAGTTATTGCAAATCTCCGGGGAGGCCTCTAGAGGCTGACTTAGTCCACGTAGTTGTGTACTTTACAGAATATTTCGTGAAGATTCTTGTAAACCATATTTTTTCTGTTCTATGGACCCTAAATGACACAAAAAAAGCGGTTTACATTTTTTTCCTCCACCCTAACATTATTTTATCACCATGGCAACATGGCGCCATGTATCAATATGTCTGTATTCCTGTCAACATCATTTCTTCAAATCTGCTCACCCGATTTACACCATATTTGGTCCAGGGGTGTATAGCATGCTCTAGAAGAACCCATAAAATTTTCACCATGATCGGCCTATAGGTGGCGCTACAGCACCAAATTCAAAACTAAAAATCATGATTATTCACAAACTAATTGTCCAATTCCAATGAAAATTGCTGGGTTCTTGCATAATGGGCTGAGACACATGCCCTGCAAATTTGACCACAATCCACCTATAGGTGGCGCTACAATAACATATTTAACATGACATATTCGCTACAAAAACCTTAAATAATCATGAAACAGACAGTGTTTTGTTGCAAATGGATTTTTTTTATTTGACTCTCTCCTTTCTCCTGACAAAATGAACAAAAAGCAAAAACAACTCAGTCACTGTAGATATCATCGTCATCACTCTCAGCCTCATCATTTGCAATATTATCGCACAAATCCTCAGCAGCTTCACATTTGCAGAGCTCTGTGCACGGAAGATTATTAAGTTTGCAAGAACAGCGGCCGCTACACTTGCTGGCAACACATGCACACTTGACGAGTTCAACGACAGCCTCTGGTGCTGCTGGAAGCTTTGACACTACGGGGACAAAACTTCCATCATCATGTTGCTTCCATCCTAGTGTAAGTGGGTCTAAAACCTTTGGCTCAGCTACGATGTCTTGTGTCCATACATTAGCTTGCCAATGTGCTCGCAGAATATGTTCCACAATGGACCCTTGTGTTGGACATATGTTTTCAACACCCTGATTGCCTTTGAGCTGTTTAAACATGTGCCATCGAAGTAAACCGGCTGAATCATGCCCAGGTTTGAAGAGTTGACACATGAACTTTTCACATCCGACTAACACCTTCTGAGATGGATGAGGGCCAACACCAAGTTCAGAAAGTGCATGGAGAACATCATCACCTGTCTTCATGAACGTTTTGAAGCAGGAGGCTTTACCTTTTCCTCGGATGTGGCCAGTGGTATCACAACCAGTAAGCGTATGGAATCCTGGCAATGCGGATGCTCTTTCGGGGCCAATGGCCATGTAGATTGGTCTGAGTTTTATCATCCGTCTTTGATCTCCTGTGCCCATGATGATTGCACTCTCTGGTTGAAGGTCTGGTACCCTCCGAAGGGCAAGTACCAAGACATCGGTGTCACCTGAGTATATATATGGTGTTTTACCTGAACGACTAACTGCTACGGCATACAGAACCAGTAATGTATCAGCCTCTTCTTGTGTACTTCTGATGTTCACCATGTTCGAGTCTGTGGTCATGACACCCTTGTGTGTGTGTGTTGTTATTGGTAGCTTGCAAAGCTCAACAGCTTTTTGTGCAAGGTAGAGTACGAGGTTGGCCTTGGTTTCCTTGGTTCCGAGGAAAGCCTTGAAGTCTTTGACTGGTGTGTTATCATCTATTTTATACCCCTTGTCTTGTGCTCTTCCTGCTGTTCGGAGATGTCTTGTACTGTCCTTCATGGAGTTTGTGACTGTATAGTTGTCAAATAACAAGTATACATCTGTGTAGCTTTGTGCCTTCATGTCAACACTCCGAGTGAAACATTCTGCAAGATCCCTGCAACATTTTATTTCACTTTTCATAACAATCATCTCTTGGACAACAGCCATGCCGTCGATCAAGATACTAGCTAACACACATGGGGATGAGCTACTCTGCATTCCGATAGATTCTTCATTAGATGAAACGAGTCCTTCCAATTCATGGATGAGGGCAGACTTGGCTGTTGTTGGCCACAGTGACCCATCAGACTTCATTAGGCTTGCATTGTGATTGGCAAATTCGTGTGTTCCCACAATGTTCTGCAGGTCCAGTTCTCTTGAAGACTTGGCAACAAGAAGCAAGCGAACAAACAAGGAGTTGGTTGCTTTCAAGCTGACTATTTCAGAAGATGCCTTGAGCTTGATAGTTTTGCACCCGTCTTTCCAGGTCAGATACTTCAGCTTTGGCATTTTGTCCCACAGGTTCTTTCCCCCTCTAACCCTGTCTTTCACAAATGTTTCCAGTGCTCTGTTCCCTCGTAACTCCATGTCCAAGACATGGCTCTGGACTGCTGCTGGCATCATTTGTCTGGAAACAAAGTTGACCAACACAGCTTCATTGTCATTTGGAGGACAGAAGGGGTTTTCTTTGCACAACACGCCCTTCAGTTGTTTTACCGATTTCTCTTGTCGTGCAGTTCTTGTTGCCGAATGTTGGTGATGTTTTTTCGGGGCTGTGTCAGCGATGTTGAGTAAATTCTCAGTTTCACTAGCCAGTTTTGCCAGTACTGGGGTGCTCAGGCAATATTTCTGCAGACCCTGAGGATCAGTTGTTAATCCAGAAATGCCACCTTCTCCTTTGTGAATTTTATTCACATGCTCTTGAGCATGGTCAAGTCCAATGGATGTAAACGGAACAGTGTTGGTGCTGACGGCAAATCCACCACACTTGAGATCTTTCCATATTGACGGATGACTATGTTCCAGCTGATGCATGTGAGCAATGTAGTCTGGTACATTCTGGGCATAGTCATGTCGATTGTAGGCAAAAAAGTAAATGCACATCTGCTCCAATGAGGCTAGGTGCAAAGGCCAGTTCCGATCACGAGTACTTCGTATGAACTGAAGGAGGTTGTTGACCTGTCTCATGTATATACGAGCCCATTTGTACATTGGGTACTTCTCATTCTCACTGTCAAATTGGTCCAGTTTTTCCATGAGCTTCAGATCACATACGGTGTCTACGAGTCTGCCATGGGCTTCAGGGACACCTAACCCATTTTCGCATGCTTTTCTGAGGTCTTCAAGTGCAAATAACAGTTTCTGGTGTAGCATTGGGTGCTGTTCAAAGAAGGCTTCAATCCATAGGTCAAACAGAACTTGGAGTGTGATCTGGTGAGCTTCCAATGCTCTGTTGTGGTGCTTGCCATTCAGTATTTTTACAACAGTGACAGTGCTGTACAGACCGGATTCAACCCAAGCTTCATCCAGACCACTCCCTTCAAGGGTTGCTCCGAGACATCGTATGGCACACAGGACAACATGGAAGGCACCTGGACTTGCAATGATACTGGTTTGGAACTGTTGATCAAGGAAGTTTAGCTTTCGAACCCTTTTGTACAAGTCCATGTCTAACCACACAAGTATAGGCTCAACATCCTGAATGTCTTCCATGATCAAGTTGTTGAGATTACAGAGCTGAGTCAATGCTGTGGTAAGGGTCATCCACTCATGGGCTGGTGCATTTATGAGGGGCAGTGCATGCACTCGATCAAGTGTCACAGGTTCAGGTTTGGAAGCTGACACACAAATAAGTGAATTATACGCAGTCCAGACAGGCACAGGCTGTGGTTGCACAATTCCATCAGGTGACTCAGCCGTGTCATTTGACCGTGTAACATCAGTGCGATGGGAATGGCGGGCCAACATCCAAGCTAGATCATCTGTTTCAGGTCTTTTGAGCTCTGCCTTATTCATTCCAAGTTTGAAGTTTGGATATTGTGGACTGTTTTTAGGCTTAGGGGCACCTTTTATCTCACTTGATAGCAGTGGGGTCAAAGTCTTGGGTACATCGTCCAATGACCTTGTTCCTTGTGTTGGGACTGCATACTCCGTCACCTCCACTGTTTGATCCCTGCTTGGTTCCTGTTGATACACAGCCATAGCTGTGGCATGGAATGAATTTCTTCCATCGTAAGTGTCAACATTTGCATCCAGATTGTCGATCGAGAAACGTAAACGTTGGTTCTTGGTAAGTCCTGGGGGTACATAAACTCCATTATTGCCCTCCATATTCTTGTATACTCCCTCAGAGATCTGAGCAACACACTCTTTGACTCGTCGGTATGGAACTCCTATGCCAGCATGCGAAAGTAAATCAGACAGTTTTTGGCTTCTATACTTGTGTTCACAATACAGTGAGATGCCAAGCGTGAGAGGAGTTTCAATGGTTGATCGAAATGTGGCATCTGGTGTCTTTGGGTCATGTAACAATTGACGATTTGATTTGTGGGCTTGGAAAAGCTGTTGGGCAATGAAAGATGCAGATTTATTCAATTCTCTCAATTTGGCTTCAGTTTTAACAGTAACTGTACCTTTTATGATCCAAAGGATCATGCTGTGGAGTTCATCTGGCACAATATCACATTCGCGATGTTCAAGTGTTCCAGAGAAACTCCATGGATTTTTCTTTTTGTCTTGGATCATCTTTCGCACGGCTATGCTTGTTTCAAAAAGCTTCTCCATGTCCTTGTATGTGCTCTTTCCTGCTTCCTTATTAACTGCAGCTTTCTGTGTAGCTTTTGAATGTATCAGTGCAGGCTTTTTTGGTACTAATGTAAACTCGGCTGCAGGGTCATTTTCTAGAATTTTTTCTCGTAACCATTTCCGTTCGGCCTTAGCACTTAGCTTTGATGTGTATTCAGTATTATACAGTTTCATCTTTGAGGAGTAAAGCGTTTGAGCTTCATCTATTGGGATAATTTCTCCTTCTTGAATGCGTTCTTGTATTTCAGCAAAAAATTCTATCTCGGCTTTCATCTGGTCAATTGTCTGTTCGCTGTCTTCTATGCTACTGCTTGAGCTTGCTTTTCCTGGCCTCAGACGATTCCAGTGCATTGTCATGCAGTCCTTGTGATAAACAAAATCACACGCCAGAACATCATTCTCAGCTATGACAGTGGCATAGTTTACTTTCCATTCTTGGTTGTTTGAATTATGTACTATCTCTTTGATTTGTTTCCCGATATTTGCTGATCTGCCTTTGATCAAATGAGCATTAGTTTTGCGTTGACAAAAAAAAACATTCTTTTTTATTAAAAGGTTCCTTCTTTGACCTGGTGTATTTTGTTGGGACCTCTTCCGTTTCCTGTCCACTAGTAGATGGTCTCCCTTTGCTTGGCTTAGTAAGGATTGTAACATCTGATGTGGCGCAAGCACGCTTGTAGCGGTCCTCATCACGTTCCATATGTACTTTACTGACAGTGTTCCCATAACATGTCTTATGCCACATTACATGCTTGTCACTTAAATCGTGTGCACTGCATTTTCCAATTTTCTCCTTGAGTGCAACAAATTCACTGTTACTGAATTCTGCTCTCTTTAGAACTGCTGCCAAGAATTTCTCATAAGAATCGTGTTTTGGGAGCACCAGATCATGAGATGGTCCTTTTTGGCATTTGATGCACAGTTTGAAATTCAGTTCTGTCTTTGATGTTCCCTCTTCAGGTACTTCTGACTCTGCCATGATTTGCCTATAGATAAGACACAGAATTATATAGTTTATTAAAAGGAATGTAACTGGACTGACAATATTTAGGCTGTATTAGTTTCAACATTTACCATTTACTATACAGAGATACAATGGTATAGTTACCTCTTCCTTCTTAGGTTTCTTGCTTCAAACAATGTAGACCATTCAGTTACTCCTTTCTCTTGGTTCTCTTAATTGATCGGTAACTAAAACAAAAGGTGGGACTATACTTTACATCGAGTTTACACGGTGAGATTTAAAATACATTACAGCTCCGAGCTTTATTTCTTTCCACATTTACAGTACATGTTGTATACCAGATTAGTTTTCTATACAGCAGATACAATGGTATAGTTACCTCTTCCTCCTTAGGTTTCTTGCTTCAAACTATGTTGATCATTCAGTTACTCCTTTCCATGGGTTTTCTTAATTGACCAGTAGCTAAAACAAAAGGTGGGTATACTATACTTTACATGGAGTTTACAAGGTGAGATTTAAATGACATTGCAGCTCCAAGCTTTATTTCTTTCCACATTTACAGTATATGTTGTATATCAGATCCAATAGTTACCTCTAATTCCTTGAACTTTTGGCTTTTTGCTCGAACAATGTAGACCATACTCCTTTTCTCTGGAGGTCTATTTAATGTCCCTAAGATGTAACAACAATTTACATGAAGTGAATTAAAATAATTTCAGGCTCTGTGAAAATTGACTTCATCTAAGATTACATTTTTACATCTTTGAACATCTTACTTACCACATTGTCTTGTTGTTCAGTGTCCATCACCATGTGCTGTCCACTACAGTAGGTGCAGTTGTTCTAGTTAAATGCAAAATTGGCCAACCAGTCTGTGCTGGTTGTGATATTAGGGGTGCCAATCAGGGCATTAGGAGCACCTGGACAGTATTGCTGTACCAGTGGCTGGTTGTTGGTCACACTGACCCACTCATTTCTTCCTGATGGCAGCAAGACTTTAGAGATAGGTTGGTTTATTATGTGGCTATTGCCTAATTCTACCCTAGAGCTTAAAAAAAATACTTGGATAGTTCTTAAATGTGATGAGAAATAATATTGCAATTACATAATTACATAAAATCACTGTTCATTTTTGAAGACCATGCATCTGCTTCTTCAATGGGTTACTGTAGCGCCACCCATTGGTGGATTGTGGCCAAATTTGCAGGGCATGTGTCTCAGCCCATTATGCAAGAACCCAGCAATTTTCATTGGAATTGGACCATTAGTTTGTGAATAATCATGATTTTTAGTTTTGAATTTGGTGCTGTAGCGCCACCTATGGGCCGATCATGGTGAAAATTTTATGGGGTCTTCTAGAGCATGCTATACACCCCTGGACCAAATATGGTGTAAATCGGGCGAGCAGATTTGGAGAAATGATGTTGACAGAAATACAGACATATTGATACACAACGCCATGTTGCCATGGCGATAAAATAATGTTAGGGCGGAGGAAAAAAATGTAAACCACTTTTTTTGTGTCATTTAGGGTCCATAGAACAGAAAAAATCTGGTTTACAAGAATCTTCACGAAATATTCTGTAAACTGGATTTTGCTACACAACTACGTGGACTAACTAGGTGGGGGGCCCATTACGGCTTCAATTGTTTGGAACAGGACCCTGGGGTTGTGGGGTTGAGAGGCTACAAGATTAGAAAAATATAGATTCCTAGCGTCTTTTACAGCTGACTCATAGGTGGACATGAGATTTTTTAGGCTAATCAATGAGGAGGTTAAGTTATCTTTTTTCCATTTTCGTTCTGCCCGTCTACATTGCCTTTTGATTTCTCTTGTATGGTCGTTAAGCCATTGCATGCCGTTTATTTTGGGGTGTTTAACTCTGTACGGTGCGATGGAGTCCAGTAAGGATGTGCAGGTTTTATTAAACGTATCCACTAGGACATCAACTGACTGCTGGCCATGGGTAGTGGAGAGCATATTTGATGAAGAAAAAGCCTGGGAGAAGCGTAAGCCGGAGCTGGAATTGAAAGTGCGAGAGCGGATGGAGCTACAAGGTTTGGGGTCTGGTACAGGAATAAGAGTATTAAAAAGCACCGCCTTGTGATCGGAAGGTGGAAAAGGTTCGAGCTCCAGGTTAACTAGGCTGACACCTGCAGAGAGTACGAGGTCAAGTGTATGACCTTTTATATGTGTAGGTCCTGTAACTAACTGGACAAAATTAAAGGACTCATAAAGAGTGACAAAGTCTCTAAAAGTCCCGATAAATCCCAGTTGCGCAAATATGTTTAATCATAGAGTAATAAAATATAGAGGCTCAAATGGAGTGATAGCCCCGCCCCCTTGCCATTCATTTCAATACCTAATAAACCCCAGAAAATTATAACTGGCCACGGAAGTTCACAGGATCTACTGAATGTGGAGGAGGCAGCACATCGCCCTGTACTTTACACACTCCATATGTGGGTATCACACTACTCAGCCTCCCTGGAAAAGTCTACGCCAAGAGGGTCCGATAGTCAAACCTCAGATATTTGATGTTCATTTTAGCGTATCCACCTCCTTCCTACAAACCCATTATAACTTAAAACTTACAAACATTTTAATCATGACAGATTATTTGAAAACAACCCATATTTTTTCTGGTAACTGATATTGTCCTCCTAATACGTGAGAGGTCCGTGGAATTTCATTTACAGTTTTCATTTATTTTCAAAATATTGTTTTATTCATTTGGGTGGGCATACCCAAATACATTTTCCAAAAATAAATGTAAATGTAAACTGTAAATGAAATTCCACAGCCCTCTCACATATTAGGAGGACAATATCAGTCACCAGACACCATCACCACTATTTCAAAGCTCAAACTTTCTAGGGGGGCTTGAAATGGATTTTCAGTAATGGAATAATCACATTTTTGATGTGTAGATCTTGTGTGGGCACCCCTGATTTTTTTTTTTTTTTTTTTTTTTTTTTTTAAGAGAGCGTACAAATGGAATTAAATTGAGCCGTTAGGGGTCATTTGTTTCTATTTGTACATTCAGGAGAAAAATAAAAATCCTAAAAGAATAATCATTCCATTGTGAAACACAACTTGATGTCATCAAGTTGCTGGTCCCCATTGTACTATCATTTGACTGTTAGATAGTAGAATATTGTAGACATATTTTATTTCCAATAAAAGGTATTTAGATTTTGGAGAGGAGTTGGTTAGGGTCAGTATTAGGACATGCTTCCCGTACAGCACTTCATAACAGTTTCAACCTCGATGTCTTCATTAACTTGCAACTTAATCTATTTAAATAAAACAACGTTTGGGATTAAACACCCTTGCCTTATTTAAAATAACCACCCTTGACTGAGTGAGTCACACTGACATAGATAATTCACAACATTGACATAAATAAATGAGACAAATTGTAGAACAACATTTTAATGGCCACAAAAAAGCATTCTGCTTCTAATAAGGTCTTAGAACATTACAAACAACTGTACTGTAAATTGTACACAAGCTTCACCTTCTAAGGTAATGATATTGAATGAAGCAGAAATCAGAAATCTGATAAAACATCATTGGATTGTACCTTAAACAGTGCAAGGACCAGTGAATTTACTTTAGGGCCTCCGGTTCAGCTTTCAAACACTTCACACAGTCGCACTTTTGTGGTACAACGCAGGATTTTAGGAACTTCTCCACGGCCTGCACTTCCTCCACCTGTCAGGGTCTGTTCTTCTTTGTGCCTTGAAGTACAGTAGTGTGTGTGAGTTGTGTGATTGAAGCGTGAAGGTTCTCTGAGTTTATTTTTCATATGAAAAACCTTCTCACCACCAACCTCACCACCTTCTGCAATTTTCAATTGCATTAAACTCAGAGAACACAAGGTTCTCTGAGTTTATTTTTCATATGAATTTGATATTAGAGCTACATGTAGTATTTTAGTATATTTCTAAAAATAAATTTCACTCAAAAATATACCCAAGTTCTGAAACACCTTTAGGATGACGTCCTTGGGCGAGCTCCAGCCGGACAGGCTGCCCGTCAGCCTCACCCCGATCACTTTGGGACACTTGAGCTCCCAGGGGATTCTGGCCATGACGTCCACGGCGTCGGCCCAGCCCACCCCAATGCAGATACCCCCGAGGCCGCCGCCGTTGGGTGTGTGGGAGTCGGTGCCGATCAGCATCAGCCCCGGATACGCGTAGTTCTCCAGGATGATCTGGTGGATGATGCCGGAGCCGGGCCTCCAGAAGCCCAACCCGTACTTGGCGGCAGACGATGCCTTGAAGTACAGTAGTGTGTGTGAGTTGTGTGATTAAAGCGTGAAGGTAAGTATGTAATTGTATTGTATATATATTGTTTATATTTTTATTTTTCGTCTTTCTAGTGCAGTCTTAGTTTGCTCAGTCCCATTTCCTTTCCTCAAACCTCTTTCAAGTTTATTTATCCCCAAACAAATGCAAAAGGAAAGTAAACTTCTGATTTACCTGTTGCTGCTGCTGCTGCAACCGATGCTGCTGCTACCTTCTCACCACCAACCTGGCCGCTTCTACATCCAGGGCTCAAACCTGACTCTGGTAGGCGGGTACTGGTAGGTGGGCGGGTACTGGTAGTCGGGCGACTGGTAGGTGTCCGGGTACCGGTAGGTGTCCCGGTACCGGTAGGTGTCCCGGCCCGGGTCGAAGTCCCCGGCGGGGAGTACGACGATGACGATGACGATGTCGGGAGACGTGACAAAGGCGTGGGTGGCCGGGTTGGCATCGTTCCTGCGTGGGAAGTTCCTGTTGTAGGATGTCACAATGGTGTTCTTTTCCCCTTTCTTCACGTCCATCCGGTCCCACTGCCCGATGCAGGGTCCGCACGCATTGGTCAGGACCATCCCTCCTACGTCGCTCAGGACCTTGGCGTATCCGTCTCTTTCGATGGTGGCGCGTACCTGCTCGGACCCGGGGGTGACCATGAACTCGGACTTGAACGTCAGGCCCTTATCCAGAGCCTGCCGGGCCACAGAGGCCGCCCTGCCCATGTCTTCGGCCCTTTGCAGGTCGCGGGCGCCTCCCTCCCGGGCCTCGATCAGGTGGTCGCAGTGGATGGTGGACGGGACGGCCGTGGCAGGCAGGCCGCTGCTGATGAACTGGAGCATGGCCATCTGGGCCGTGGCGTCCTGCATGGCCACGCGGTCGGGCCGAAGGCGCAGGTAGGTGTGGCCACGCTCGATCTCCTGCCCCACCGGGTCGTCCAGGTGGCCGTACACGTTCTTTTCGGAGAGCGTGAGTGGCCTGCCCAGCCTCCGGCGCACCACGCTAATGTTTCTGCGCAGCGTGTCATAGTCGACGGCCGTGTCGGGCTCAAAGCGGCTCATGGGCACCTTGTTGGGTGCCCGTGAGCCAAGGCACCACCTCCAGGCTGCTGCTGCGGCGTGGAGGTGGAGGCCACGCCTCGCCCCGAGGGCTCCCAGGGCTGCCAGGCGCAGTCTGCTGGCTGTCAGACAGTAAGACAACATCCTGTACGCTGACAACGTGTCTACACCATATAGTTATGGCTGGAAATCGGGGAGTTTTATTCTCTGCCGTTGCATCGTGGGATGGCATCACATGTCCATACATGGCCATTAAACTAGCCAAAGGTCCTCAAACATTCTTTTGGCCATGCAACGTGTCACCTCTTGACCTAGCTGACGTTGACTATGCTGTTTTGTTGTATTTGGCTGAAAATTATCCTTTTAAACCCTAGTGAAATATGTTTTTCCACACTTAGGTGTGAAAAAACGCATTCCAAGACAATGGGAGAATTTTCACTTTTGGATAATTTTCTATCAAAAGCCTGTGAAAATCAAATTTGATTTATACTTCCTGGAAATGTGCTGCATGATGGCATATTCCCTATCACAGCCTATTATTTGAAGATACTTTCAGACATGTACATATTTGAGCATAATCCAAACAGGTTGCCATGGGCATGAATGGAGCAGGGCTCTTCCTGTAGCACATGGCATGGGGAGTATTGGTGCTCATTTGAGTGCATGCAACTCCCGGGAGTACACAGCCTATTTCAGACATATTATATTTGAGCATAATCCAAACAGGTTGCCATGGGCATGAATGGAGCAGGGCTCTTCCTGGAGCACATGGCATTCAAGGGAACAAAGAGCTACCCCCAGTCTGCCCTGGAGAACAATGTAAAGAGTGTATTGGTGCTCGAGAGTGGAGTGGGCTAATATTCTAAAGTGCCAATTGTGACCAATTTCCGGTCATTGATAAGAGCTTAGAGCTCCCTTTACTTCAGTGTTATCCTTTTTAAAAAACTTTCAGCTTTTTGACAAAAAGGCGACAAAAAGCCGAGCGAGGCGTTGCTATCATCTCGGACCCGACCACTCCGGGGGTCAACACCTTCATTCCCGCTGGAGCTCCTTTATCCTGTTCAGGGCGGAGCCTGCCTGGAACCACTCAATGTGCGTCTGGTTGAAGGTGTGGTTCAATACGATGGAGTCCTGGCTGCCGTCGCTGTGTTTGAGCACGGCCCCCAGGGGCTCGCCGGGAGCGAAAGACTCGAGTCCCATGATGGAGATCCTGTCGTCGGAGCGGACCTTGTCGTAGTCGCCCGGGTCGGCGAAGGTCAGCGGCAGCAGGCCTTGCTTCTTCAGGTTGGTCTCGTGGATCCTGGCGAAGCTCTTGACGATGACGGCGCGCCCGCCCAGGTGCCGGGGCTCCAGGGCGGCATGCTCCCAGCTGGACCCCTCCCCATAGTTCTCGTCTCCGGCCACGACCCAGCCCACGCTGCTGGCCTTGTAGTGGCGGGCGGTCTCCGGCACGCCGACCCCCCTCTCCCCGGTCAGATGGTTGGTGACGTCGTTGACACGGTCGTTATCAGCGTTGACGGCGCCGATCAGCAGGTTGTAGGAGATGTTGTCCAGGTGGCCGCGGAACTTGAGCCAGGGACCCGCCAGGCTGACATGGTCCGTGGTGCACTTTCCTTTCACCTTGATGAGGACCCTCATGTCTTCCAGGTCCTTGCCATCCCACCTGTCGAAGGGCTCTAGCAGCTGCAGGAGCTCGCTGGACGGGTCCAGCTCCACCTCCATGGAGCCATGCTAGGCGGGCGGGTGCTGGTAGGTGTCCCGGCCCGGGTCGAAGTCCCTGGCGGGGAGTTCGTCGCCGGTGGGGGGCGTCAGCTTGAATTTCTCGCCGCTCGCGGCCGTCAGAAAGTCCGTCTCAGGGTTGAAGTCGAGGGTGCCGGCCAGGGAGAGGGCCATGACGATGTCGGGAGACGTGACAAAGGCGTGGGTGGCCGGGTTGGCGTCGTTCCTGCGTGGGAAGTTCCTGTTGTAGGATGTCACAATGGTGTTCTTTTCCCCTTTCTTCACGTCCATCCGGTCCCACTGCCCGATGCAGGGTCCGCACGCGTTGGCCAGGACCATCCCTCCTACGTCGCTCAGGACCTTGGCGTATCCGTCTCTTTCGATGGTGGCGCGTACCTGCTCGGACCCGGGGGTGACCATGAACTCATACTTGCACGTCAGGCCCTTGTCCAGAGCCTGCCGGGCCACAGAGGCCGCCCTGCCCATGTCTTCGTAGCTGGAGTTGGTGCAGCTGCCTATCAGACCCACCTTGATCTCCAGGGGCCAGCCATTGGCCCGGGCCGCGACTCCCGCCTCCGACACGGGGTGGGCCAGGTCGTGTTTGCTGTGATTGATTGAGCCATTGCACTGGCCACATGAAGTGGACGGAGTTGTCGTGACCACCATAGAGCAAAGCAAAACGCAGCAGCGAGTGAGCGGCAATTGTGTAGAGAACACGGGAACACTCAAAGAGCAGTCTACACAGCAGACAATACCCACACTTTGCATGATGTCAATGAGAGCGATTCCAGACTCCAGATGAGAGATTTCGGCAAGCAAGCTACAGAAGAAGGGGCTAATTGCCTCCTCTATTGACAAAGGAGTGCGCAACTCCACGATAAGCTGCTTGGAGAAACTTCAAAATTGAAACTCATTGCAGGAAATATCTCAAGAAGTCTTACTAAAGATGTCTTAAAGAAGATCTCATCTAAAGTAAGATGAAGGAGCTGGGGCATCAATACTAAAGTCACTTATGCGCGTTATATCCAGCATCTGCAAGTGCACCCGTTTGGAGTGCATGTGTACTTGGATGCTGGTTTTCAGGTTTTAGTAGCACACCTCAGAAAGGGTCGAGTGACACTGCATGTAGATGCTACTGGTGGGGTATTAGCCAAAATTCCGAGCCGACCCAAAAGAGTCCGTTATTATGTCCTTCTGCTGCCAGGAAGTGACAAGGATAAACCCCATTTCTGAGATGCTATCTAATGAACACTCAATACCCAACGCTTTCTTTCTGGTTGATGGAAACACTCATTGAGTCAGACAGGTGGAAACTGATTACAGCAGCAAGGAGAGTATTCCTATACCTATTTAAATAGAGCCCACAATGCAGTGCAGAAAGACATGAGCAAGTCAGAGCTGCATGATTTCACAGTGCTGTACCTGTGTTCAGTTCAGATTCTCAAAGCAGTGTCAACGGCTTGAGGATAGCCTCTGAGGAAACCGGACATGCCACCTGCACGGTTGGACTTTGGATTAATGCTGGCTCTCGGTATGAAAGCGAGAGAAATACCGGAGCAGGGTTCTTCCTGGAGCACATGGCATGGGGAGTATTGGGGCTCATTTGAGTGCATACAACTCCCGGGAGTACACAGCCTATTATTTGAAGATACTTTCAGACAGATATTTACATATTTGAGCATAATCCAAACAGGTTGCTATGGGCATGAATGGAGCAGGGCTCTTCCTGGAGCACATGGCATTCAAGGGAACAAAGAGCTACCCCGGTACACGCCCCCTCCCAACTTTTTAAAACCAGAGCTTTAGCTGTTAAATCGGTCCCTGTAATATTCAGGACTTATAGACTCCAGCAAACTGGACAAGAATGCCTTTCGATTTCAGTTCACACAGTCACACAAATGGGTCTAAGAAAGGTTAGCATTTCTGCCAACCATGTTTGGCATTGTGTTTGCTGTAATTTTCCGAAGAGAAAGACAGAGACAGAGAGAGAGACAGAGAGAGACAGAGAGAGACAGAAACAGACAGTTAGTTCACAATCACATAGCTGCAGCAGCATGCCTTCTCTGCTTAAACATACTCCAGGCTGAATTGAGTTTGGCTGAAGGGTTTTCACTGTGGTATTTTTTAAGGCTTCACCCTGGATCATACAGACTACGAAAAATACACTACGGTGAAAACCCTTCACCCAAACTCACTTTACCCTGATGTACGTATGTTAGAGCCTTAACAATCAAAATGCTGATCGGCAAAAAGATGGACTTAAGAATGGAACTAGTAAAGTGCCCTTCTGGGCACAGGTCTCCACCAGGTCAGGTTGTAGCCTCCTGGTGGCGCTATAATAAGCCAATGCTAAAAGGGTGCCATTTCTTCTCATGACTTTGGCATTTGGGGCTTTTCTTACAAAAATGTGTTTTGCAAGAGAATTCCACAACAAAACACATTAGGCAATCTACTTTGATTCCTGTGACTGTGTATAGTGTATTTGATTCTTGTCATAGATGCCCCCTTTTCTGCATGATTTCACAGTGCTGTACCTGTGTTCAGCTCACATTCTCAAAACAGTGTTCAACGGCTTGAGGATTGCCTCTGAAGAAACCGGACATGCCACCTGCACGGTTGGACTTTGGATTAATGCTGGCTCTCGGTATGAAAGCGAGAGAAATACCGGAGCAGGGTTCTTCCTGGAGCACATGGCATGGGGAGTATTGGTGCTCATTTGAGTGCATACAACTCCCGGGAGTACACAGCCTATTATTTGAAGATACTTTCAGACAGATATTTACATATTTCAGCATAATCTAAACAGGTTGCCATGGGCATGAATGGAGCAGGGCTCTTCCTGGAGCACATGGCATGGGGAGTATTGGTGCTCATTTGAGTGCATACAACTCCCGGGAGTACACAGCCTATTTCAGACATATCCAGCGAAGCGTTAGTTCATTGAGGAACGGAGGGCAGAAGGTTATTTAATTCCCCTTATTCTCAATTAGTAATTCATTCTGTTCCTTTAAATCTGCAGTCTCTCCATGTCAACTCCCCTCACTCTCTTTGGCTGTCACCATGTCAACTCACTCTCATTGGCTGTCAGCTAAGTCAGTCATACCCACATTCAATCATGTGCTCCTTATAAGCAGTCTCTCTCGCCTCTCTCTCTCTTCCTGCTAGCTGCTCTGTCCTTTTGATCAGATATGTGACCGCATCTGACGCTTTGTGCCTCAAGGAGGCCTAGGTCAATTTTCTGTTTTTTACAGATTATTAAAGTATACAATGTAAGCTTTCATTTGATGCATCACTCAAGGAAATTGGAGCATTTTTGTAGGAGTTGTGAGCATTTAAATCTGGGTGTCCCAAAATAGGAAAACTGAGAAAAAGGCATTTTAAGTTTGAGAAAAGTTCACACCTACAGCAGAGTAGAAGTGGGTGTTAACAATGGGAGGTGACAACGGTCTTCCACTCCACCCATAATGCCTCATTTAAATACCCTAACCACCCCCACAAACTGTAGGCTAACTGTATACAGTATATCAGTGGTTTTCAACCTTTTCATACCAGGGCCCCTGCACTATTTATTGAGAATTTGAGCGACGGACCACTATTTGATAGACCCCAAAGCTAAAGATTTCTTTTACTTTTGTCAACAATGCTAGGATGACTTCAGAGAAAACAAAACAGTTCAACATACAGATCAAAATGACCATTAATCTTCTACATTCTCTAGTTTTGTAGACTTGGGATAATTCACATGATGAATATTTTAACTCTTGAGAGTGTAAACATGAAACCAAATGGACCCGCAAGGGATTTTGGTTTCATGTTTACACTCTCAAAGAGTTACATCTGGCTCCTCTCAGGGACCACTGCAGGGACCTGTTGAAAACCCCTGCATTATAGTATAGATCGTTTTGCGGGCAAAAAAGAAGAATAAAAAACGGCTGATAGCGGTTTTATATCAGACATTTACAGGCAGTAATAACAATGATCAAAATAAGTCATGTTAAACACATTATAAAAGCCATGGAGGTTTACTCTTTATCGGGACAAACAACGTTATAATATAAATCTTGTGGGGTCTCGCGCTCGAGTGTTGTTCATTCAGCCTGGATAGGGACACGTTGGAAATAGCCTACATTGTTTTCCACCACCAGACCACCCGTCTTTGTGCCGGGTGAAATGCATGATGGGTAGCCAGTTGTATCTAGTAGAGTTGCGACATTGAGGGGTCAGAAACTGAGCGCTCAAGCGCTGTTCATGTAGCTCAAATAGGGACAAACTGGAGTTGGAAATTAATCGAAGGAGTTACAAATACGAGCTGTTTTATGGATGTTTTCAACATGTCAATGGTACAGTTATTGTACAGTAGCCGTTTTACTGTACGATAGTGTTTATGTTGTACTATTACTAAAACGATCTAAAATAAAGCAACTTAAGACCGTTAAAGCTGGGCTGTTGCCGTATGCAGAAAATCCTCCATTAGACTGGCCCCATGAAGTGAACGGAGTTTACTTATCTCTGTCTGTAGGCTAAGCTAACTAGCTACGTCAGCGCATGGACGGGAACATGACAGGTTTTATGGGGCTGATTTTGCTGTGGCCTGGGCAGGGGCAGTTGTTTTACAGACTGGCAAATGGGCAGAGTTGGATTCCTCCTTTAATATTGATGTGTTCACGTCCTCTCAACAGAGACGCGCCTGCTGCACACTGGAGTGATTATAACAACATAGCCTGTTGCTAACGCGTTCTCCACACTTATCACAATCTTAAGTAAACACGAAACGAGCCGTCCGTCGCTCATTCATGCAATGCAGCCATGCGTCGCACGCACACGCACATACCATGCAGGGAGGACGAACTACTTCGGAAGTACATGGGGAAAGTGACATTATTTATTTGGATGTCTTAAAAACAACATCGATGCGGGCTGCGGGGTGTCTTGTAATGCACTGGGACTCTGCTGTAACCAGAGACCGTTCCTCTCAGAGACCGAGTGTACTGTTGATGACCAATCACAATCATGTATGCAAATCACCGAGTCGCCCCTCTCCCACCCACACAAAGGACGCTAAACCTACCGATTTTAAGTCGCGTTTTTGGCAAATAAATACACACATTTAACTTCTCCAAATCATCTAACTGTTCGGATGAATAGTAAGATCAAAGTCTGAACTGTATCAATATGCTAAAAAGTGAATTTGGGTAAAAAATAAAAAAAAAATACGCTTTCATGGCTCCCAGGGGAAATTAGTCTTGTCCGACAAGAGGCACAAAGCGTCAGATGCGGTCACATATGTGTTCAAATTTCCTCCACCTCCCCGGCCTCCTCCCTGTGGCACCAGTTCTGAGTACATGAGTCTCCTATTAATCATGGTTTAAGGGATGTAACATTTGTGGTATCTGGTATCTGTGTTTACTGTGGAATATGATATTTCTGTATCCATGTGGTTCATGTATTTTGGATAAATGTTGTAATGTCTCTTGTCAGTCTGCACTGGATATGATGCTCATGTGTTAATGTCTTGTATTTTTGGTTACTGTACCTTGGCTCTGCTCAGGGGGGTTGTTGATATCAGAGCTGCACCTCAGCTGTGCAGGTAATCGGAGATATCAAATGCGATATCAGACCTATGACTCAGTTCATAGATCGTCTGATATCACATGAGCAAGAGCCACGCTGCCATACAATCATGCAAAAGCTTTGCAATAAATGGTCTATGGTCAATCGGATTTCTGAGCGGAAGTGTCAATGAAATTATATTTGAGCATAATCCAAACAAGTTGCCATGGGCATGAATGGAGCAGGGCTCTTCCTGGAGCACATGGCATAGGGAGTATTGGCGGGGCGGTCATTTGAGTGCATACAACTCCCGGGAGTACACAGCCTATTTCAGACATATTATATTTGAGCATAATCCAAACAGGTTGCCATGGGCATGAATGGAGCAGGGCTCTTCCTGGAACACATGGCATTCAAGGGAACAAAGAGCTACCCCGGTACACGCCCCCTCCCAACTTTTTAAAACCAGAGCTTTAGCTGTTAAATCGGTCCCTGTAATATTCAGGACTTATAGACTCCAGCAAACTGGACAAGAATGCCTTTCGATTTCAGTTCACACAGTCACACAAATGGATCTAAGAAAGGTTAGCATTTCTGGCAACCATGTTTGGCAGTGTTTGCTGTAATTTTCCAAAGAGATGCCCCCTTTTCTGCATGATTTCACAGTGCTGTACCTGTGTTCAACTCACATTCTCAAAGCAGTGTCCAACGGCTTGAGGATTGCCTCTGAGGAAACTGGACATGCCACCTGCACGGTTGGACTTTAGATTAATGCTGGCTCTCGGTATAAGCGAGAGAAATAACGGAGCAGGGTTCTTCCTGGAGCACATGGCATGGGGAGTATTGGGGCTCATTTGAGTGCATACAACTCCCGGGAGTACACAGCCTATTTCAGACATATTATAATTGAGCATAATCCAAACAGGTTGCCATGGGCATGAATGGAGCAGGGCTCTTCCTGGAGCACATGGCATTCAAGGGAACAAAGAGCTACCCCGGTACACGGGGTAGCTCTTTGTCCTTCTGCTGCCAGGAAGTGACAAGGATAAACCCCATTTCTGAGATGCTATCTAATGAACACTCAATACCCAACGCTTTCTTTCTGGTTGATGGAAACACTCGGAAAAGTTTCCAAACGTACCACACATTGAGTCAGACAGGTGGAAACTGATTACAGCAGCAAGGAGAGTATTCCTATATCCTATTTAAATAGAGCCCACAATGCAGTGCAGAAAGACATTTGAGCAAGTCAGAGCTGCATGATTTCACAGTGCTGTACCTGTGTTCAGCTCAGATTCTCAAAGCAGTGTCAACGGCTTGAGGTTTGCCTCTGAGGAAACCGGACATGCCACCCGCACGGTTGGACTTTGGATTAATGCTGGCTCTCGGTATGAAAGCGAGAGAAATACCGGAGCAGGGTTCTTCCTGGAGCACATGGCATGGGGAGTATTGGGGCTCATTTGAGTGCATACAACTCCCGGGAGTACACAGCCTATTATTTGAAGATACTTTCAGACATGTACATATTTGAGCATAATCCAAACAGGTTGCCATGGGCATGAATGGAGCAGGGCTCTTCCTGGAGCACATGGCATGGGGAGTATTGGTGCTCATTTGAGTGCATACAACTCCCGGGAGTACACAGCCTATTTCAGACATATTATATTTGAGCATAATCCAAACAGGTTGCCATGGGCATGAATGGAGCAGGGCTCTTCCTGGAGCACATGGCATTCAAGGGAACAAAGAGCTACCCCCAGTCTGCCCTGGAGAACAATGTAAAGAGTGTATTGGTGCTCGTGAGTGGAGTGGGCTAATATTCTAAAGTGCCAATTGTGACCAATTTCCGGTCATTGATAAGAGCTCCCTTTACTTCAGTGTTATCCTTTTTAAAAAACTTTCAGCTTTTTGACAAAAAGGCGACAAAAAGCCGAGCTAGGCGTTGCTATCATCTCGGACCCGACCACTCCGGGGGTCATCAACACCTTAATTCCCGCTGGAGCTCCTTCATCCTGTTCAGGGCGGAGCCTGCCTGGAACCACTCAATGTGCGTCTGGTTGAAGGTGTGGTTCAACACGATGGAGTCCTGGCTGCCGTCGCTGTGTTTGAGCACGGCCCTCAGGGGCTCGCCGGGAGCGAAAGACTCGAGTCCCGTGATGGAGATCCTGTCGTCGGAGCGGACCTCGTCGTAGTCGCCCGGGTCGGCGAAGGTCAGCGGCAGCAGGCCTTGCTTCTTCAGGTTGGTCTCGTGGATCCTGGCGAAGCTCTTGACGATGACGGCGCGCCCGCCCAGGTGCCGGGGCTCCAGGGCGGCATGCTCCCAGCTGGACCCCTCCCCATAGTTCTCGTCTCCGGCCACGACCCAGCCCACGCTGCTGGCCTTGTAGTGGCGGGCGGTCTCCGGCACGCCGACCCCCCTCTCCCCGGTCAGATGGTTGGTGACGTCGTTGACACGGTCGTTATCAGCGTTGACGACGCCGATCAGCAGGTTGTAGGAGATGTTGTCCAGGTGGCCGCGGAACTTGAGCCAGGGACCCGCCAGGCTGACATGGTCCGTGGTGCACTTTCCTTTCACCTTGATGAGGACCCTCATGTCTTCCAGGTCCTTGCCATCCCACCTGTCGAAGGGCTCTAGCAGCTGCAGGCGCTCACTGGACGGGTCCAGCTCCACCTCCATGGAGCCACGCTCGGCGGGCGGGTGCTGGTAGGTGTCCCGGCCCGGGTCGAAGTCCCTGGCGGGGAGTTCGTCGCCGGTGGGGGGAGTCAGCTTGAATTTCTCGCCGCTCGCGGCCGTCAGAAAGTCCGTCTCAGGGTTGAAGTCGAGAGTGCCGGCCAGGGAGAGGGCCATGACGATGTCGGGAGACGTGACAAAGGCGTGGGTGGCCGGGTTGGCGTCGTTCCTGCGTGGGAAGTTCCTGTTGTAGGATGTCACAATGGTGTTCTTTTCCCCTTTCTTCACGTCCATCCGGTCCCACTGCCCGATGCAGGGTCCGCACGCGTTGGCCAGGACCATCCCTCCTACGTCGCTCAGGACCTTGGCGTATCCGTCTCTTTCGATGGTGGCGCGTACCTGCTCGGACCCGGGGGTGACCAACTTTTTAAAACCAGAGCTTTAGCTGTTAAATCGGTCCCTGTAATATTCAGGACTTATAGACTCCAGCAAACTGGACAAGAATGCCTTTCGATTTCAGTTCACACAGTCACACAAATGGGTCTAAGAAAGGTTAGCATTTCTGGCAACCATGTTTGGCAGTGTTTGCTGTAATTTTCCAAAGAGATGCCCCCTTTTCTGCATGATTTCACAGTGCTGTACCTGTGTTCAGCTCACATTCTCAAAGCAGTGTCCAACGGCTTGAGGATTGCCTCTGAGGAAACTGGACATGCCACCTGCACGGTTGGACTTTGGATTAATGCTGGCTCTCGGTATAAGCGAGAGAAATAACGGAGCAGGGTTCTTCCTGGAGCACATGACATGGGGAGTATTGGTGCTCATTTGAGTGCATACAACTCCTGGGAGTACACAGCCTATTTCAGACATATTATAATTGAGCATAATCCAAACAGGTTGCCATGGGCATGAATGGAGCAGGGCTCTTCCTGGAGCACATGGCATTCAAGGGAACAAAGAGCTACCCCGGTACACGGGGTAGCTCTTTGTCCTTCTGCTGCCAGGAAGTGACAAGGATAAACCCCATTTCTGAGATGCTATCTAATGAACACTCAATACCCAACGCTTTCTTTCTGGTTGATGGAAACACTCGGAAAAGTTTCCAAACGTACCACACATTGAGTCAGACAGGTGGAAACTGATTACAGCAGCAAGGAGAGTATTCCTATATCCTATTTAAATAGAGCCCACAATGCAGTGCAGAAAGACATTTGAGCAAGTCAGAGCTGCATGATTTCACAGTGCTGTACCTGTGTTCAGTTCAGATTCTCAAAGCAGTGTCAACGGCTTGAGGATAGCCTCTGAGGAAACCGGACATGCCACCTGCACGGTTGGACTTTGGATTAATGCTGGCTCTCGGTATAAGCGAGAAAAATAACGGAGCAGGGTTCTTCCTGGAGCACATGGCATGGGGAGTATTGGGGCTCATTTGAGTGCATACAACTCCCGGGAGTACACAGCCTATTATTTGAAGATACTTTCAGACAGATATTTACATATTTGAGCATAATCCAAACAGGTTGCCATGGGCATGAATGGAGCAGGGTTCTTCCTGGAGCACATGGCATGGGGAGTATTGGTGCTCATTTGAGTGCATACAACTCCCAGGAGTACACAGCCTATTTCAGACATATTATATTTGAGCATAATCCAAACAGGTTGCCATGGGCATGAATGGAGCAGGGCTATTCCTGGAACACATGGCATTCAAGGGAACAAAGAGCTACCCCGGTACACGCCCCCTCCCAACTTTTTAAAACCAGAGCTTTAGCTGTTAAATCGGTCCCTGTAATATTCAGGACTTATAGACTCCAGCAAACTGGACAAGAATGCCTTTCGATTTCAGTTCACACAGTCACACAAATGGGTCTAAGAAAGGTTAGCATTTCTGCCAACCATGTTTGGCATTGTGTTTGCTGTAATTTTCCGAAGAGAAAGACAGAGAGAGAGAGAGAGAGCAAGAGAGACAGAGAGAGAGAGAGGGAGAGAGAGAGAGACAGACAGAGACAGAAACAGACAGTTAGTTCACAATCACATAGGTGCAGCAGCATGCCTTCTCTGCTTAAACATACTCCAGGCTGTAATTGAGTTTGGCTGAAGGGTTTTCACTGTGGTATTTTTTAAGGCTTCACCCTGGATCATACATACTACGAAAAATACAGTACGGTGAAAACCCTTCACCCAAACTCACTTTACCCTGATGTACGTATGTTAGAGCCTTAACAATCAAAATGCTGATCGGCAAAAAGATGGACTTAAGAATGGAACTAGTAAAGTGCCCTTCTGGGCACAGGTCTCCACCAGGTCAGGTTGTGGCCTCCTGGTGGCGCTATAATAAGCCAATGCTAAAAGGGTGCCATTTCTTCTCATGACTTTGGCATTTGGGACTATTCCACACCAAAACACATTAGGCAATCTACTTTGATTCCTGTGACATATATGTTGTATAGTGTATTTGATTCTTGTCATAGATGCCCCCTTTTCTGCATGATTTCACAGTGCTGTACCTGTGTTCAGCTCAAATTCTCAAAGCAGTGTCCAACGGCTTGAGGATTGCCTCTGAGGAAACTGGACATGCCACCTGCACGGTTGGACTTTAGATTAATGCTGGCTCTCGGTATAAGCGAGAGAAATAACGGAGCAGGGTTCTTCCTGGAGCACATGGCATGGGGAGTATTGGGGCTCATTTGAGTGCATACAACTCCCAGGAGTACACAGCCTATTTCAGACATATTATATTTGAGCATAATCCAAACAGGTTGCCATGGGCATGAATGGAGCAGGGCTCTTCCTGGAGCACATGGCATTCAAGGGAACAAAGAGCTACCCCGGTACACGCCCCCTCCCAACTTTTTAAAACCAGAGCTTTAGCTGTTAAATCGGTCCCTGTAATATTCAGGACTTATAGACTCCAGCAAACTGGACAAGAATGCCTTTCGATTTCAGTTCACACAGTCACACAATTGGGTCTAAGAAAGGTTAGCATTTCTGCCAACCATGTTTGGCATTGTGTTTGCTGTAATTTTCCGAAGAGAAAGACAGAGACAGAGAGAGAGAGGGAGAGAGAGAGAGAGAGAGAGAGAGAGAGACAGAAACAGACAGTTAGTTCACAATCACATAGCTGCAGCAGCATGCCTTCTCTGCTCAAACATACTCCAGGCTGAATTGAGTTTGGCTGAAGGGTTTTCACTGTGGTATTTTTTAAGGCTTCACCCTGGATCATACATACTACAAAAAATACAGTACGGTGAAAACCCTTCACCCAAACTCACTTTACCCTGATGTACGTATGTTAGAGCCTTAACAATCAAAATGCTGATCGGCAAAAAGATGGACTTAAGAATGGAACTAGTAAAGTGCCCTTCTGGGCACAGGTCTCCACCAGGTCAGGTTGTGGCCTCCTGGTGGCGCTATAATAAGCCAATGCTAAAAGGGTGCCATTTCTTCTCATGACTTTGGCATTTGGGACTATTCCACACCAAAACACATTAGGCAATCTACTTTGATTCCTGTGACATATATGTTGTATAGTGTATTTGATTCTTGTCATAGATGCCCCCTTTTCTGCATGATTTCACAGTGCTGTACCTGTGTTCAGCTCACATTCTCAAAACAGTGTTCAACGGCTTGAGGATTGCCTCTGAAGAAACCGGACATGCCACCTGCACGGTTGGACTTTGGATTAATGCTGGCTCTCGGTATGAAAGCGAGAGAAATACCGGAGCAGGGTTCTTCCTGGAGCACATGGCATGGGGAGTATTGGTGCTCATTTGAGTGCATACAACTCCCGGGAGTACACAGCCTATTATTTGAAGATACTTTCAGACAGATATTTACATATTTCAGCATAATCTAAACAGGTTGCCATGGGCATGAATGGAGCAGGGCTCTTCCTGGAGCACATGGCATGGGGAGTATTGGTGCTCATTTGAGTGCATACAACTCCCGGGAGTACACAGCCTATTTCAGACATATCCAGCGAAGCGTTAGTTCATTGAGGAACGGAGGGCAGAAGGTTATTTAATTCCCCTTATTCTCAATTAGTAATTCATTCTGTTCCTTTAAATCTGCAGTCTCTCCATGTCAACTCCCCTCACTCTCTTTGGCTGTCACCATGTCAACTCACTCTCATTGGCTGTCAGCTAAGTCAGTCATACCCACATTCAATCATGTGCTCCTTATAAGCAGTCTCTCTCGCCTCTCTCTCTCTTCCTGCTAGCTGCTCTGTCCTTTTGATCAGATATGTGACCGCATCTGACGCTTTGTGCCTCAAGGAGGCCTAGGTCAATTTTCTGTTTTTTACAGATTATTAAAGTATACAATGTAAGCTTTCATTTGATGCATCACTCAAGGAAATTGGAGCATTTTTGTAGGAGTTGTGAGCATTTAAATCTGGGTGTCCCAAAATAGGAAAACTGAGAAAAAGGCATTTTAAGTTTGAGAAAAGTTCACACCTACAGCAGAGTAGAAGTGGGTGTTAACAATGGGAGGTGACAACGGTCTTCCACTCCACCCATAATGCCTCATTTAAATACCCTAACCACCCCCACAAACTGTAGGCTAACTGTATACAGTATATCAGTGGTTTTCAACCTTTTCATACCAGGGCCCCTGCACTATTTATTGAGAATTTGAGCGACGGACCACTATTTGATAGACCCCAAAGCTAAAGATTTCTTTTACTTTTGTCAACAATGCTAGGATGACTTCAGAGAAAACAAAACAGTTCAACATACAGATCAAAATGACCATTAATCTTCTACATTCTCTAGTTTTGTAGACTTGGGATAATTCACATGATGAATATTTTAACTCTTGAGAGTGTAAACATGAAACCAAATGGACCCGCAAGGGATTTTGGTTTCATGTTTACACTCTCAAAGAGTTACATCTGGCTCCTCTCAGGGACCACTGCAGGGACCTGTTGAAAACCCCTGCATTATAGTATAGATCGTTTTGCGGGCAAAAAAGAAGAATAAAAAACGGCTGATAGCGGTTTTATATCAGACATTTACAGGCAGTAATAACAATGATCAAAATAAGTCATGTTAAACACATTATAAAAGCCATGGAGGTTTACTCTTTATCGGGACAAACAACGTTATAATATAAATCTTGTGGGGTCTCGCGCTCGAGTGTTGTTCATTCAGCCTGGATAGGGACACGTTGGAAATAGCCTACATTGTTTTCCACCACCAGACCACCCGTCTTTGTGCCGGGTGAAATGCATGATGGGTAGCCAGTTGTATCTAGTAGAGTTGCGACATTGAGGGGTCAGAAACTGAGCGCTCAAGCGCTGTTCATGTAGCTCAAATAGGGACAAACTGGAGTTGGAAATTAATCGAAGGAGTTACAAATACGAGCTGTTTTATGGATGTTTTCAACATGTCAATGGTACAGTTATTGTACAGTAGCCGTTTTACTGTACGATAGTGTTTATATTGTACTATTACTAAAACGATCTAAAATAAAGCAACTTAAGACCGTTAAAGCTGGGCTGTTGCCGTATGCAGAAAATCCTCCATTAGACTGGCCCCATGAAGTGAACGGAGTTTACTTATCTCTGTCTGTAGGCTAAGCTAACTAGCTACGTCAGCGCATGGACGGGAACATGACAGGTTTTATGGGGCTGATTTTGCTGTGGCCTGGGCAGGGGCAGTTGTTTTACAGACTGGCAAATGGGCAGAGTTGGATTCCTCCTTTAATATTGATGTGTTCACGTCCTCTCAACAGAGACGCGCCTGCTGCACACTGGAGTGATTATAACAACATAGCCTGTTGCTAACGCGTTCTCCACACTCATCACAATCTTAAGTAAACACGAAACGAGCCGTCCGTCGCTCATTCATGCAATGCAGCCATGCGTCGCACGCACACGCACATACCATGCAGGGAGGACGAACTACTTCGGAAGTACATGGGGAAAGTGACATTATTTATTTGGATGTCTTAAAAACAACATCGATGCGGGCTGCGGGGTGTCTTGTAATGCACTGGGACTCTGCTGTAACCAGAGACCGTTCCTCTCAGAGACCGAGTGTACTGTGGATGACCAATCACAATCGTGTATGCAAATCACCGAGTCGCCCCTCTCCCACCCACACAAAAGACGCTAAACCTACCGATTTTAAGTTGCGTTTTTGGCAAATAAATACACACATTTAACTTCTCCAAATCATCTAACTGTTCGGATGAATAGTAAGATCAAAGTCTGAACTGTATCAATATGCTAAAAAGTGAATTTGGGTAAAAAATAAAAAAAATACGCTTTCATGGCTCCCAGGGGAAATTAGTCTTGTCCGACAAGAGGCACAAAGCGTCAGATGCGGTCACATATGTGTTCAAATTTCCTCCACCTCCCCGGCCTCCTCCCTGTGGCACCAGTTCTGAGTACATGAGTCTCCTATTAATCATGGTTTAAGGGATGTAACATTTGTGGTATCTGGTATCTGTGTTTACTGTGGAATATGATATTTCTGTATCCATGTGGTTCATGTATTTTGGATAAATGTTGTAATGTCTCTTGTCAGTCTGCACTGGATATGATGCTCATGTGTTAATGTCTTGTATTTTTGGTTACTGTACCTTGGCTCTGCTCAGGGGGGTTGTTGATATCAGAGCTGCACCTCAGCTGTGCAGGTAATCGGAGATATCAAATGCGATATCAGACCTATGACTCAGTTCATAGATCGTCTGATATCACATGAGCAAGAGCCACGCTGCCATACAATCATGCAAAAGCTTTGCAATAAATGGTCTATGGTCAATCGGATTTCTGAGCGGAAGTGTCAATGAAATTATATTTGAGCATAATCCAAACAAGTTGCCATGGGCATGAATGGAGCAGGGCTCTTCCTGGAGCACATGGCATAGGGAGTATTGGGGCGCATTTGAGTGCATACAACTCCCGGGAGTACACAGCCTATTTCAGACATATTATATTTGAGCATAATCCAAACAGGTTGCCATGGGCAAGAATGGAGCAGGGCTCTTCCTGGAACACATGGCATTCAAGGGAACAAAGAGCTACCCCGGTACACGCCCCCTCCCAACTTTTTAAAACCAGAGCTTTAGCTGTTAAATCGGTCCCTGTAATATTCAGTACTTATAGACTCCAGCAAACTGGACAAGAATGCCTTTCGATTTCAGTTCACACAGTCACACAAATGGATCTAAGAAAGGTTAGCATTTCTGGCAACCATGTTTGGCAGTGTTTGCTGTAATTTTCCAAAGAGATGCCCCCTTTTCTGCATGATTTCACAGTGCTGTACCTGTGTTCAACTCACATTCTCAAAGCAGTGTCCAACGGCTTGAGGATTGCCTCTGAGGAAACTGGACATGCCACCTGCACGGTTGGACTTTAGATTAACGCTGGCTCTCGGTATAAGCGAGAGAAATAACGGAGCAGGGTTCTTCCTGGAGCACATGGCATGGGGATTATTGGGGCTCATTTGAGTGCATACAACTCCCGGGAGTACACAGCCTATTTCAGACATATTATAATTGAGCATAATCCAAACAGGTTGCCATGGGCATGAATGGAGCAGGGCTGTTCCTGGAGCACATGGCATTCAAGGGAACAAAGAGCTACCCCGGTACACGGGGTAGCTCTTTGTCCTTCTGCTGCCAGGAAGTGACAAGGATAAACCCCATTTCTGAGATGCTATCTAATGAACACTCAATACCCAACGCTTTCTTTCTGGTTGATGGAAACACTCGGAAAAGTTTCCAAACGTACCACACATTGAGTCAGACAGGTGGAAACTGATTACAGCAGCAAGGAGAGTATTCCTATATCCTATTTAAGCCCACAATGCAGTGCAGAAAGACATGAGCAAGTCAGAGCTGTATGATTTCACAGTGCTGTACCTGTGTTCAGCTCAGATTCTCAAAGCAGTGTCAACGGCTTGAGGTTTGCCTCTGAGGAAACCGGACATGCCACCCGCACGGTTGGACTTTGGATTAATGCTGGCTCTCGGTATGAAAGCGAGAGAAATACCGGAGCAGGGTTCTTCCTGGAGCACATGGCATGGGGAGTATTGGGGCTCATTTGAGTGCATACAACTCCCGGGAGTACACAGCCTATTATTTGAAGATACTTTCAGACATGTACATATTTGAGCATAATCCAAACAGGTTGCCATGGGCATGAATGGAGCAGGGCTCTTCCTGTAGCACATGGCATGGGGAGTATTGGTGCTCATTTGAGTGCATGCAACTCCCGGGAGTACACAGCCTATTTCAGACATATTATATTTGAGCATAATCCAAACAGGTTGCCATGGGCATGAATGGAGCAGGGCTCTTCCTGGAGCACATGGCATGGGGAGTATTGGTGCTCATTTGAGTGCATACAACTCCCGGGAGTACACAGCCTATTTCAGACATATTATATTTGAGCATAATCCAAACAGGTTGCCATGGGCATGAATGGAGCAGGGCTCTTCCTGGAGCACATGGCATTCAAGGGAACAAAGAGCTACCCCCAGTCTGCCCTGGAGAACAATGTAAAGAGTGTATTGGTGCTCGAGAGTGGAGTGGGCTAATATTCTAAAGTGCCAATTGTGACCAATTTCCGGTCATTGATAAGAGCTCCCTTTACTTCAGTGTTATCCTTTTTAAAAAACTTTCAGCTTTTTGACAAAAAGGCGACAAAAAGCCGAGCTAGGCGTTGCTATCATCTCGGACCCGACCACTCCGGGGGTCATCAACACCTTAATTCCCGCTGGAGCTCCTTCATCCTGTTCAGGGCGGAGCCTGCCTGGAACCACTCAATGTGCGTCTGGTTGAAGGTGTGGTTCAACACGATGGAGTCCTGACTGCCGTCGCTGTGTTTGAGCACGGCCCTCAGGGGCTCGCCGGGAGCGAAAGACTCGAGTCCCGTGATGGAGATCCTGTCGTCGGAGCGGACCTCGTCATAGTCGCCCGGGTCGGCGAAGGTCAGCGGCAGCAGGCCTTGCTTCTTCAGGTTGGTCTCGTGGATCCTGGCGAAGCTCTTGACGATGACGGCGCGCCCGCCCAGGTGCCGGGGCTCCAGGGCGGCATGCTCCCAGCTGGACCCCTCCCCATAGTTCTCGTCTCCGGCCACGACCCAGCCCACGCTGCTGGCCTTGTAGTGGCGGGCGGTCTCCGGCACGCCGACCCCCCTCTCCCCGGTCAGATGGTTGGTGACGTCGTTGACACGGTCGTTATCAGCGTTGACGGCGCCGATCAGCAGGTTGTAGGAGATGTTGTCCAGGTGGCCGCGGAACTTGAGCCAGGGACCCGCCAGGCTGACATGGTCCGTGGTGCACTTTCCTTTCACCTTGATGAGGACCCTCATGTCTTCCAGGTCCTTGCCATCCCACCTGTCGAAGGGCTCTAGCAGCTGCAGGCGCTCACTGGACGGGTCCAGCTCCACCTCCATGGAGCCACGCTCGGCGGGCGGGTGCTGGTAGGTGTCCCGGCCCGGGTCGAAGTCCCTGGCGGGGAGTTCGTCGCCGGTGGGGGGAGTCAGCTTGAATTTCTCGCCGCTCGCGGCCGTCAGAAAGTCCGTCTCAGGGTTGAAGTCGAGGGTGCCGGCCAGGGAGAGGGCCATGACGATGTCGGGAGACGTGACAAAGGCGTGGGTGGCCGGGTTGGCATCGTTCCTGCGTGGGAAGTTCCTGTTGTAGGATGTCACAATGGTGTTCTTTTCCCCTTTCTTCACGTCCATCCGGTCCCACTGCCCGATGCAGGGTCCGCACGCGTTGGCCAGGACCATCCCTCCTACGTCGCTCAGGACCTTGGCGTATCCGTCTCTTTCGATGGTGGCGCGTACCTGCTCGGACCCGGGGGTGACCATGAACTCGGACTTGCACGTCAGGCCCTTGTCCAGAGCCTGCCGGGCCACAGAGGCCGCCCTGCCCATGTCTTCGTAGCTGGAGTTGGTGCAGCTGCCTATCAGACCCACCTTGATCTCCAGGGGCCAGCCATTGGCCCGGGCCGCGACTCCCGCCTCCGACACGGGGTGGGCCAGGTCGTGTTTGCTGTGATTGATTGAGCCATTGCACTGGCCACATGAAGTGGACGGAGTTGTCGTGACCACCATAGAGCAAAGCAAAACGCAGCAGCGAGTGAGCGGCAATTGTGTAGAGAACACGGGAACACTCAAAGAGCAGTCTACACAGCAGACAATACCCACACTTTGCATGATGTCAGTGAGAGCGATTCCAGACTCCAGTTGAGAGATTTCGGCAAGCAAGCTACAGAAGAAGGGGCTAATTGCCTACTCTATTGACAAAGGAGTGCGCAACTCCACGATAAGCTGCTTGGAGAAACTTCAAAATTGAAACTCATTGCAGGAAATATCTCAAGAAGTCTCACTAAAGATGTCTTAAAGAAGATCTCATCTAAAGTAAGATGAAGGAGCTGGGGCATCAATACTAAAGTCACTTATGCGCGTTATATCCAGCATCTGCAAGTGCACCCGTTTGGAGTGCATGTGTACTTGGATGCTGGTTTTCAGGTTTTAGTAGCACACCTCAGAAAGGGTCGAGTGACACTGCATGTAGATGCTACTGGTGGGGTATTAGCCAAAATTCCGAGCCGACCCAAAAGAGTCCGTTATTATGTCCTTCTGCTGCCAGGAAGTGACAAGGATAAACCCCATTTCTGAGATGCTATCTAATGAACACTCAATACCCAACGCTTTCTTTCTGGTTGATGGAAACACTCATTGAGTCAGACAGGTGGAAACTGATTACAGCAGCAAGGAGAGTATTCCTATACCTATTTAAATAGAGCCCACAATGCAGTGCAGAAAGACATGAGCAAGTCAGAGCTGTATGATTTCACAGTGCTGTACCTGTGTTCAGCTCAGATTCTCAAAGCAGTGTCAACGGCTTGAGGTTTGCCTCTGAGGAAAACGGACATGCCACCTGCACGGTTGGACTTTGGATTAATGCTGGCTCTCGGTATGAAAGCGAGAGAAATACCGGAGCAGGGTTCTTCCTGGAGCACATGGCATGGGGAGTATTGGGGCTCATTTGAGTGCATACAACTCCCGGGAGTACACAGCCTATTATTTGAAGATACTTTCAGACATGTACATATTTGAGCATAATCCAAACAGGTTGCCATGGGCATGAATGGAGCAGGGCTCTTCCTGTAGCACATGGCATGGGGAGTATTGGGGCTCATTTGAGTGCATGCAACTCCCGGGAGTACACAGCCTATTTCAGACATATTATATTTGAGCATAATCCAAACAGGTTGCCATGGGCATGAATGGAGCAGGGCTCTTCCTGGAGCACATGGCATTCAAGGGAACAAAGAGCTACCCCGGTACACGCCCCCTCCCAACTTTTTAAAACCAGAGCTTTAGCTGTTAAATCGGTCCCTGTAATATTCAGGACTTATAGACTCCAGCAAACTGGACAAGAATGCCTTTCGATTTCAGTTCACACAGTCACACAAATGGGTCTAAGAAAGGTTAGCATTTCTGGCAACCATGTTTGGCAGTGTTTGCTGTAATTTTCCAAAGAGATGCCCCCTTTTCTGCATGATTTCACAGTGCTGTACCTGTGTTCAGCTCACATTCTCAAAGCAGTGTCCAACGGCTTGAGGATTGCCTCTGAGGAAACTGGACATGCCACCTGCACGGTTGGACTTTGGATTAATGCTGGCTCTCGGTATAAGCGAGAGAAATAACGGAGCAGGGTTCTTCCTGGAGCACATGACATGGGGAGTATTGGTGCTCATTTGAGTGCATACAACTCCTGGGAGTACACAGCCTATTTCAGACATATTATAATTGAGCATAATCCAAACAGGTTGCCATGGGCATGAATGAAGCAGGGCTCTTCCTGGAGCACATGGCATTCAAGGGAACAAAGAGCTACCCCGGTACACGGGGTAGCTCTTTGTCCTTCTGCTGCCAGGAAGTGACAAGGATAAACCCCATTTCTGAGATGCTATCTAATGAACACTCAATACCCAACGCTTTCTTTCTGGTTGATGGAAACACTCGGAAAAGTTTCCAAACGTACCACACATTGAGTCAGACAGGTGGAAACTGATTACAGCAGCAAGGCCTATACCTATTTAAATAGAGCCCACAATGCAGTGCAGAAAGACATGAGCAAGTCAGATTTCACAGTGCTGTACCTGTGTTCAGTTCAGATTCTCAAAGCAGTGTCAACGGCTTGAGGATAGCCTCTGAGGAAACCGGACATGCCACCTGCACGGTTGGACTTTGGATTAATGCTGGCTCTCGGTATAAGCGAGAGAAATAACGGAGCAGGGTTCTTCCTGGAGCACATGGCATGGGGAGTATTGGGGCTCATTTGAGTGCATACAACTCCCGGGAGTACACAGCCTATTATTTGAAGATACTTTCAGACAGATATTTACATATTTGAGCATAATCCAAACAGGTTGCCATGGGCATGAATGGAGCAGGGCTATTCCTGGAACACATGGCATTCAAGGGAACAAAGAGCTACCCCGGTACACGCCCCCTCCCAACTTTTTAAAACCAGAGCTTTAGCTGTTAAATCGGTCCCTGTAATATTCAGGACTTATAGACTCCAGCAAACTGGACAAGAATGCCTTTCGATTTCAGTTCACACAGTCACACAAATGGGTCTAAGAAAGGTTAGCATTTCTGCCAACCATGTTTGGCATTGTGTTTGCTGTAATTTTCCGAAGAGAAAGACAGAGAGAGAGAGAGAGAGAGAGAGAGAGAGAGCAAGAGAGACAGAGAGAGAGAGAGGGAGAGAGAGAGAGACAGACAGAGACAGAAACAGACAGTTAGTTCACAATCACTGCAGCTGCAGCAGCATGCCTTCTCTGCTCAAACATACTCCAGGCTGAATTGAGTTTGGCTGAAGGGTTTTCACTGTGGTATTTTTTAAGGCTTCACCCTGGATCATACATACTACAAAAAATACAGTACGGTGAAAAGCCTTCACCCAAACTCACTTTACCCTGATGTACGTATGTTAGAGCCTTAACAATCAAAATGCTGATCGGCAAAAAGATGGACTTAAGAATGGAACTAGTAAAGTGCCCTTCTGGGCACAGGTCTCCACCAGGTCAGGTTGTGGCCTCCTGGTGGCGCTATAATAAGCCAATGCTAAAAGGGTGCCATTTCTTCTCATGACTTTGGCATTTGGGGCTATTCCACACCAAAACACATTAGGCAATCTACTTTGATTCCTGTGACATATATGTTGTATAGTGTATTTGATTCTTGTCATAGATGCCCCCTTTTCTGCATGATTTCACAGTGCTGTACCTGTGTTCAGCTCAAATTCTCAAAGCAGTGTCCAACGGCTTGAGGCCTCTGAGGAAACTGGACATGCCACCTGCACGGTTGGACTTTAGATTAATGCTGGCTCTCGGTATAAGCGAGAGAAATAACGGAGCAGGGTTCTTCCTGGAGCACATGGCATGGGGAGTATTGGGGCTCATTTGAGTGCATACAACTCCCAGGAGTACACTGCCTATTTCAGACATATTATAATTGAGCATGATCCAAACAGGTTGCCATGGGCATGAATGGAGCAGGGCTCTTCCTGGAGCACATGGCATTCAAGGGAACAAAGAGCTACCCCCAGTCTGCCCTGGAGAACAATGTAAAGAGTGTATTGGTGCTCATTTGAGTGCATACACCTCCCAGGAGCACACAGCCTGACACTTTCAGGCATGTCCATATTGGGCTTAGTCCAAACAGGTTGCTAATACAAAAGATCTCTACATATGGACCAGGGTAATTATAGCCACTCTTCAGCGATCAAGATGGCGGACAAACCAGCTCCCGTAGCCGAGATGCGCTTGATGGACGTGAAACTGGGCCAGCTGGGACCATGGCTGGGGAGCCGGGACTTCACTCCAAATGGAATAATTGCTGCCGTTCGTAGGGGCCATGACAGATTACAAGTACATCAACGTGAAGAAGGGAGGCATTGGCGAGGATCAGAGAAAAGCAGATGCTGAATTTAAACAGTAACACCATGGTAATCTGTTACCTTCACTGCTCTGGGAAGAAGGGAACAACAGATATTTAACATTCTACAAGAATGTACTTTTTCTGAACACAGAATATTACTATCGCTGGAGGTGGTAAAATACTAGCAGCTTTGTTTCATCTGAGCTTTGCATATATTTAAATTAAAACTGAGATATCTTCTATTGCATGGCTGTTCTTTACATGCCAGTTGTCTTTAAGGCCCTCATTTATGATTGTGGGGAACACCCAAAAATGGGCGCAAAGCAAAATGTCTGCATTGTTATTCTATTGCCGTAATAGGACAGTTATCTTCTGAATCTGATTCCATTACAACACACACAATCGGCCGGATCTTCTGGATGGACTGAAGGACAACCCTTACTTGGGGATTGGGTTTGGACTGTGCCGACCATATTAAGCACACACTCACATGCTCAAAAAACACACTAATTGGAGAAAATGGCTACATGTATGTGCTCCAATTATACAGCAAATAAAGACTATATTATACTCAACAGAACAAATAAACATACAGTCATGAAACACGATTGCATCCCGCAACAACACAATGAGCAAATCCATGGAGAAGGAGGGAGGGATAGAGAGAGAGAACGTTGTTATACAACCATTACAAGTAGGCGACCAGATTGAAACTCACCAATGTGGGATAAAGAGTGTCTACATATGAAGTGTTGTCACACAAAATAAAACAAACATTTCTACAGTATAATAGCATTTCTATTCCTTCCTTCCTCTTCATGTACCACTGTGCTATCTGTTCCATTCAGTAGCACATAGGACTATAAAGATAATAACTGTAATTGAACACTATTATATTAACTATTTACTGGACAATACAAACTACAAACAATACCTGGACAAAATAACTGGCCAACCCAACAGCAAATGGACTCTAATTTGACTATGATGGCATGAATTACAACCAATAAGGAACCAATAATGAAATGTTTACTTTATCAATGTAGATTCCTCCTAACTACAGCAATTTTGAACTTATACAGCAGGGGTTTTCAACGTTTTTGACACCAGGGACCACCGTTTATGCACTATTTGAGCCACGGACCGCCATTTGATTATATTTTCACCCCAAAGACCTACAGCTGAAGAATTCTGTCCACAATTCCTGGCTGGATTTTGCAAACAAAACAGTGTAACTTCTTAATAAAGTTGTGCTGATTCAGGTGGTGATTATTTTAACTCTTGAGAGTGTAAAAATGAAACCAAATGGACCCGCAAGGGTACATTTGGTTTCATTTTTACACTCCCAGAGTTACATCTCGTTACCCAACTTTCCATCATTTAGCCTGGGGACCACCTGGAACCCTCTCAGGGACCACTGGTGGTCCCCGGACCACCTGTTGAAAACCACTGTTATACAGCCACGACAAAGCACTACCATAAAATAAATAAAATGAAAAATATAGTTTGTCAGTGTCTCTGAAAAACTAGTCTTGCAAACATGACACTAGAGTAGACCATCAGAATGGCCACTTAACTATCAGCATTGATTTCCCAATAGTTGTCATGTTTTACACGTGTCTAAAGGGGCTTTTATTTATTTCCGCTGGCCTCTTTGAAAACTATAGCCCCGTTGTGCGATCTCTCGATGGCAATGCTGTCTGCAGTGGTCGCGCAACAGAAAATACTATCCAGCACGTTCGGTTCCTGACCCCCCAATGTCGCAACTCTACTAGATGGCATGATTCTACCCAGCGCAGCCTGGGTAGAGTAGCTATGTAAGCCTGGAGTACAGACAGAGCAACGTTCACTTCATGGACCAAGAGGGACAACAAACAGCTCATTTGAGGCTACTCACCACAGCTCAACGTGCTGCCTTATAAGCCATGCATCCGCCCGTATCGGGAAATAGAAAACGGCTCTGCTGTCATTATTTATCAAACCGAACGCAGTCCTTGGTAAAAAGGCAAAGTTTTCTTTTCCCTACGTGTGTTTTGTAAACAAGTGGTGGACGCCATGACAGGATCTCGCTGAACTGCATGGAGGGAGGAGGGCCCATGCTGCAGATCCGTTTCCTGTCCTATTCTGTGCAAATGGCAAAACTAGTAGGCGGGCTTTAAACAGGATCTCAGCAATGAGCAGTAAATAGACACCATTATCCCTTTGGCCGCGTCGTCGGGATTTGCAAGGGAAACTTTCATATTAAGGTTGACGGGTACTGGGCAATCTGGACTGGGGGGGCATCGCCCCCTACTCCCCCCCCCGTAGCTACGGGTATGAGTCCCATACCGTTCATGATGTCACAACCAGCCCAGAAGTAAATTCCTCATTCATTTCCTCAGACTTTTGAAAATCATTTAGACTAGTCACGGAATAACTAAGGAAAACAACTCAGGTTGTGACAAATAATAACACACACAATGTTTTGGGCCAATGAAATAATTTGTAATAAAAACTAATGAAAGCATTACATCTTTTTTTTTCTTTTCTTTGAAAAAATGTGTAGTGATTTGTCATAACCCAGGCTTTGTCAGCAGCATAAACACTTTTCACAAAGTGAAAATGAATGGGTAATTAATTTTCATGCCAGACCGACATTATGAAATGGGTGGGACTACGATGCCCATTCAGGATATTACATACTGTATATGGACAAAATAATCCCGTAGAGTAATGTATTAGCAACCAAACATTTTAAGTTTAAGGTTTGGGTTACAATTTTTAAAACCATGTGGCCTGGGTTTAGGGTTAGGATGTGATACTTGGAAACATCTTGGAAATGCCTTTATACAGTATACTGCATCAATTGTAAACCTGAATATTTTTCATTAAACAAAATTTAAAAAGCTATACGATATAGCACACTTTATAAAATAAAAACTATGTGTAGGGTAACTACTGAACATGCTTCTTGTTCTATTAATAGGACATCTACTATACATAAGATATCTTATGAGTCTGATTCCATTTAAACACACACATTGGGCCTGTCGGATCTTCTGGATGGACTGAAGAACAGCCCTTACTTGGGGACTGGGTTTGGACTGTGCCGACAGTCCAAACAGTGGGATGAGTTTCTTCAAGTGGAATCATATCACTGGCTAGTGGCTACTGAGGTGGATAACCAAACAAGCTCCTCCATTCTTACCTGCAGCATGAGACTACGGGGTTCACACCCAGTTGGATTTCCACCTCAGTCCTGGAACCACATCATCTGGTAGGGGGACTCCTTGATTTAAATGTCAACAAGTCAATTGTACACACCCAACTCTCAGAGGGCACAAACTGAACCAAATGGACCTGTGGTTGCATTTGTACACTCGATCTGTAAGTGCACATATTTTAAAATGAAGTGCTGCAGTTTATTTTTATAGTGCAGTTGCTTGATTTTAGAAGTACCATATATATATATATATATATATATATATATATATATATATATATATATATATATATATATATATATATATATATATATATATATATATATATATCCATGACCATGCGTATATTAATTTCTGCAAAGTTCCAACAGAAACAATTTTTCTCCGCCAAAAAAAGTCTCACCTCTCATCCAACTTGGCCTTCGCCTCCATAAAGGCCTTCTTCTTTAGGGTAGGGTCCTTAAGGGCCTCCTTATTGACCACCGTCTCGTCAAAAGACAGGTCGACGTGGTATCTGAAAAAGAATTAGACTCCTTCCTTTAAAGTCAGTTAAGTAACTACGGCGGCAACAGGGGTTGTGAGTAAGCATATCTCAAGGCAGCAGACAGTTGAACTTTGACTCTTCTGTCACATGGAATTATGGTTTTGTGCTGGTGCTGGTGTAGTGATACTGCACACAAAGGCCTAGATTTTTGTCACCACTTAACCCCTTATCCCTTAACTTCTTTGCCTTTTAAAACTATTTAAAAAACAAACATTTTTCAATAGTTAAAATGGCCAGTCTACAAGGCAAGCTCACAACACGTCAATACATTGGCATGTTGAACTATTCCAAAAAGTTTTTCAAAATAGTAAAAAATGCAAAGAAGTTAAGGGATAGGGGGTTTAGCGTGTGAAGAAAATGGAGCCCATAGTGTGCAGTATCCAAGTTGAAATTTTGAAGTAGAACACAATAAAGTTATGTCTGTGCCCCCCCTGCTTTATGCTATGTGCCCTGGCCCTGCATAAACGCAATTGCAATTATTAATAATTTATCACGATTTGTAGTGCAATTAATGCCCATAAAAATGCAAACAATAATGACAACTTCATACACTGTGTGATACACTCATGTGTACAAGAACACAACTAAAGTAAAGTGCCTATGGGATTGTAGTAGAGTTGGACAGGTCTATAACCAATTGTTAAGTCTCTAATTAAGAAAAAAAAAACGTGTTAAACAAAATATGGCCCATTTTGTTATAGAGAACTACAGTAATATCTACTGAACGAAATGCTAACTACGAAATGCTATTTTAAAATGATTCTAGCTGTATTTTGTCAACAGTTTCAGATCGGTGCGTGTTTTAGACAGCATCGATACCCACGTGTATTAACACACCTAACCCAACCCCAACGGGGTACGGAGAAGTCGGGCCGCCGCAAAGTCGGACCCTGAGTATAGACAGAGTTACGCTGTCGCAAACCCTGATCACTAAATGGGATCATTCCAATGGCGGCTCTCCTACATAGACTTCATATTGTGTTTATTTTAGATTGTTTTGTAATACTATACAAGGATATAGTAAAAACATCGGGCAACAGCCTGATGTTCATAAATCCCTTTATTTTACATCATTAACTACAGCATACACATTAACTACCCAGCTTTGATGATTATACATACATTTCTTTATTTTAGAATGTTTTATACTACTACTAGTAGGCCTACAGCCTAGACATTACAGACTTTAGTTGTAACTGTGCAATGCTTTATAACAGATGTTTACATAGCTCTTATTTGCACCGCCATCGTTGAAAACAATGTATTTCAAACTCCAGTGTGTCCCTCTTTCAGGCTGAAACAGCCTTCCCGCGCACAGTTTCTGACCCCTCAATGTCGCAACATTTCGGCTGGTCCGACTTTTATTTGGGCCGACATTTCTGGTGACCATCATGTGTGAGTGGCAGCCATGCAGGGAGGTTGACCGTGTTCCCTCTGTTCAATAGTTGTGTTTGATTTGTTTTCATCTTGAGTTGTTTGTTTTTCACCTTTGTTCATCTGGATCCGGATATTATTAAAAAATACTCACCTGCAAGACCGCCTCCCGTCCAGCTCCTCCTTTTTAAAGGTTTTATATTGCTGACAAACACTCAATTACTTTCCCACTTGGTTACACAGATGGACAAATCCTTTTTGTGTTCTTTTTACCAGTGTTTGCTGCCCCCTATGCAAATCCGCGTCCCATGACATTTAACCCCGGATGTTGTAGCCTGGAAGCTATCGTCCCATGCTGCCAGAACAAGATAAAAGCAGAAAGACAAAAAGGACTGCATCAGCTACACAAGGAGGGGAAAAAGTTCATATATCATCATACAGTAGCTAATACAGTGCTAGACTGTCACTTGGTTCTGAAAGGGTGTCCTGCCCAACTGAACAGGACAGCTGGGGGTCCAGGCCAACATTGGGCGGTGTTCGAGGGTCCGGTCCATAAGACTGCTGGCAGAGACCAACTGAACATTTAACAAACACGAGAACATTTAGTATGACATGTATAATTAGAAAGAGAACCATAAGTACCCATGACTGCCTGGCCGTGGACATTAAACTGAAACAGCTTGTCAAAATGTGTTCTGGATGTGTGTCGTGGTCTGCCCGTTGATCCTGACGTTTCTGCGAGGCGAAATATTTCTCCACATGAACATGTGCGACAGAGAAGCCTCCGTCACTGTAATGTTTGTTATTTTTTTATCAAACACTGATTGTATTCCTGGTCAATATTAGTAAACTAAATGTAATCGTGCAGTGTTTAGATTATGTCCCACAGAAAGTGCACATTCTGTTGTGCCACATAAATCTAAAGTGTGTATGCTTCACCCCTGCAGATGCAATAAAGAAGACATGAGGGGTCCTGTTACTTTAAGGGGCGTGTTCTCAGTTCTTTGGGAAACTGTCTTGATTGGTTGTTTGTAACCATGGGTGGAGTTAAGGGGCTATATAAGTGCGTGTAGCTTCAGTCTTTGTGTGGCAGCCATGCAGGGAGGTTGACTGTGCTCTGTTCATTAAGTTCTGTTTGATTTATATGGTTGACTTATAGAGATGCGCAGTGACGTCACCACCCCGGTTCCGGAAGTCTTTTCCCAATTCATTTTTCTCATAGACTTTTCGAAAATAATTAATATCAAGACGATTACGCCGCGGACACAGCCAACTCGAGTCGTGACGAAACATGATGACACACACAAACTTTTGGGACAATAAAATAATTTCTAAGATGAAAAACTAAACAAAAAGTCTTGTATCATGCCGTTTTCTACTTCTTCCCGATTATATATTATATGACGATATTGTGTTTGTTGTCATGATTTGTCACGACCTGAGTTGGCTTTGGCCGCGGCGTCTTGATATACAGTAAATTATTTTCGAAAAGTCTATGAGAAAAATGAATGGGGAAAAGACTTCCGGAACTGGGGCGGTGACGTCACTGCGCATCTCTATTAAAATACTCACCTGCAAGACAGCCTCCTGTCCAATTCCTCCATTTAATGTTTTTGTATGCTGACAAATACTCAATTACTTTCCCACTTGGTTACAACATGTTCCGGGTGCTGTATTGTTGAGGAAATAATTCGCTTTTCTCATGTGTGAGAAAAAAATGTGTGTGTTCAGAAGCCCAGCCAGCTGTGGCACCCAGCTCACACATCGCACAACATCCTTTGGGTCGGTGGAATTGCCCTCATGGAATCTGTCACTGAGAGCATTATGTCTAAGTTCCCTTACCAAGGTACGCTGCCTGGCTGGTGGACTCGGCCAGGCCCTCTCGCCGCAGGTCCTTTCCCGTGTCGCCCGGCGTGGAGCAGTGCGCCGGCGACGCGTCCAGCATGAAGTTCTTGGTGCGCGACGTGGAGATGATGCGCGGAGGCAGCAGGATGTTGATGACCGTCTGCAGCAGCAGGAACACCTCCGGCTGCTCCAGGTGGGGGCTGTCTGCAACGGGGAACCACAGGAACCAGGCCCGGATCGGGGGGGGGGGGGGGGGGGGGGGGGGCAGGCGAAAATAGCATGAGGGCACAGGGGTGGATCTAGGCATGGACATGGGAGGCAATGCCCCACCAAACATGACGGCATGCAAACAAACCCAACAATTTCAAATATATTTCAAATGAAAGTGCTTATAATTAAGATGATGTGAAACACTACTACTACTACTAACTAACTACAGCTGTGTCACCACTAAACAAACAGCATTTCCTCATTGAAAACAGAAAACTCTCTGAGTCAGACCATTAGCATTATGCATGCTGCGTGTCTGTTGCAACGTAAACAACAACTGATGTTATTATTGATGTTTACTGTACTTGACTAATATAAGTCCTGTAACCCATACCGCCTCCCATACCATTTTCGCCTGCCCCCCCCAATTGGGAAACGTTACATCCGCCCCTGTGAGGACAGATCGTTCGGAAGCCGTCCCCATAACGACAAGATATAAATCTTGACGGTCACAGGACTTTAAGAGATTGCCGTGCTCAAGGGCACTCTAAAAAAAAAAACACATGCGTCGTACCGCGTGAGCGTCTCGGAGCTGTACAGCAGCGCCTGCAGGGACGTGGCCAGCGCGGCGATGGCGGCGATCTCGTCGCGGGCGGGCCGACGCCGTCTCCATGGCGACCGTGTTGCTCTTCAGCTTCTGGAGGAAGCAGGGCACCAGGGCCTCCAGCACCATCAGCATCTGGAGACTGTATACACAGTACACACATGCACGCACACACGCACGCACACGCACAGGTGATTTTATGCTCTCCCAGCGGGGCGGAACCTTTTTGGTGCCAAACACACACAGATCTGTAAGTTTTGAGAGCGTTAAAATGAAACCATTTAAAATGGTTTCATTAAAATGAGCGTTAAAATGAAACCAAACGGACCCTAACGGGTCCGTTTGGTTTCATTTTAACGCTCTCAAGAGTTAAATTACATTTAAACATCTGAATTAGATCATTTTCAAGAATCTACACAATTAGAAAATATAGAAAATTTGTTGTTTTGACGTTTTGCCAGTTTATTTCTCCTACATTGTGGACAAAAACTTGAAAATTCTCAGCTTTGAGTCCAGAAGAGTAAACTTAACATCAAATGCTGGTGGCTAGAATGCAGAATAAATATTAGGCCATGGTATGAAAACCACTGCTACAGAATAATATAATGTAAGCAACTATGATAGATAGTACTTGTTTTTCTAGACAGATGTGATTTAGGCCTAGTTAAACATTTTAGAACATACTAAAATAGTCATCACAAAGAATGAATGGAATGAAAAATATACATTTGTATACATGAGTTAGAATTGAATCAAGTTCAATTGTAACTAGCTAGCTCCTAATCACAAGGTTGCACAGAAGCTTTCACACAGTAAAAGTTTTTAGTTTAGACGAAGTTTAACACATTAAATATGTTTTTTTTCCTGTAAAGTCGCTTATAAAGTCACTTAAAATAAATCATTGGTAGTTGCTAGTTTGTGTTTTTTGGGGGCGTGTTTCCAAAGTGTACCGTAGCTGCTTATTTTGGCTTGCTTCCTAATGCTATTTACATCAAGGAACTCCAGATGAATATCAAATTGTTCTCTTGTCCTCCATCTACTACATTTTTGTCATATAATGATCTCAACTATGAACTTGAGCATGAGGATCGGTGCTTATATTTGAAATATTTAAAATGATTTGAAACGCTACTACTGCTATTAACTAACTACAGCTTTGGCACCACTAAACCAACAGCATTGCATCATTGAAAACAAAACTATTCGAGGGAGACCTTTAGCTTTATGCATGCTGCGTGTCTGTTGCATCTTCAACACCAGCTGATGTTGATGTTTTACTTGCTTAATAAAAGTCCTGTAACTGAAAATGGTATGGAAGCTTTATTAACTCCAGGGGGATTGTTCCTTTAACTGGGGTTGGCGGGCTGAGCACACTGGCAAGGAGTATTATGGGATGGCTTAAAAAAAGAAAAAGAAAAAAAAAATCACTTTCAACTCCATATATGGGCGTGCCGCAGACAGCACGTCTCATTGCAATTCACAAGTTGTTTACATGTCCTGCTCGTCAGCACAGCACGTCTTACCGGTAGATGGGATTTTCATTTTTTTTTTGTATTGTTCTGTTGCTGTTTTCTACAGCTTCCTCGCTCACTCCTGCCGCTTAACAGTGGGTGGTCATTTGTCTATGTAGAATAATAAAGGGGTCCACACAGCAGCTATTGCTCCACAGTGTTTTTTCAGTTTAAAGCGCCGGCAACGTTTCGGCCATGGCTAGCCTTCACATTCACCTAGCCTACTTCGCCTGGTCTTCACAAACACCTGGCCTGCGTCACCTGGCCTTCATCACATTCTACCTGGCCTGCGTCCCCTGGCCTTCATCACATTCACCTGGCCTGCGTCCCCTGGCCTTCACATTCATGCGGCCTACATCAACCGGCCTTCATCACCTTAATACAGTAGGGTGATGAAGGCCAGCCATGGCTGAAACATTGTGGAGCAGCTCAACACCCCTGGGTACTGTTTACTCTGGAACCTCTGGAAGGCTCGTCTCTGAGGGGTGAGGTTTAGGATTAAGGAATACAGTACCTGGGCAGTAGATGGCAGAAGGTCAAAGCACAGAACAAATAAAGTATAGACTTCCACAGACTCTTAAGAGAAGGGCCTTACATGACCGTACATGTCTAAAATCCATAAACTGCCTCTTTGACTTCCGTCTTATTTTGCCTGCGGGGCAATCCTCCTTCATCCTCATCGGTGACTACCACATTCTCCTGGCACAGTAGAATGTGGCAGACAGCCCCACCACCGTCGCAAACCCTGCTGCTATCTTCCGTAGACGCCGGCGTCCCTCTCTGCGCTCCCACCAAAACAGCTCATTGTCCACCAGACCATCCCACGCGTGGTTCTCCTTCAGCCATTCCTGGCAATGTTGGAGGAGGTAATCGGAGATTTCCTGGCCCACAGATTCGACGGCGGAGCGTTTCTCTTGTTCGTCCTCCACCCCCTCCAGACGCTGACGACACACTAGTGACGCACAGGCCACCAGGGTGGCGATGCGAGTCCAGTTGATCTCACTTCTCAGGAGCATATTCGCCACCGTGGCCATGAAGCTCTCGCCGGCCATGAAGCTCTCGCCGGCCATGAAGATCTCGCCGGCTTCTCGTTTGGCCTTGGCTAACTGGATGAGCTCGTCGTGCGTTCGTCTCGGCCGCTCCTTTTCCAAGATCTCCTCCACGAGTCGTTTCATCGCCAAATGAGCTTCGCTTCGTGAGCTCTGCTGAGAGGGCAAGAGACCTGCGAGGTCCATGAGGACGCTGTTGATGAGGTGTCTGGTGTTGCTTTCCAAGACCTGTGCCCCTGTTGGCACGTCCTCCTCGCTGGGCGGGTTCGATTCCTCCGGCTGCCCTCCTTCCCACAGGTAATAACCGAGTCCGAGGGATCCAGTGATGCCGGCGGTGACACCGAGTGCCTTCAGTGCAAGCATGGTTGTAGCAGTCAGTTTAAACTCGTCAACACGGTCAGTTTAAACTCGTCAGCACAGTTGTTTAAACTCCTCCAAACAGTTAGTTTAAACTCGTCAACACAGTTGTCTAAACTCCTCCAAACAGATAGATTAAACTCCTCAAAACGGTCAGTTTAAACGTCTCAACACAGTTGCAGCTACACAGATGTACAGACGTAAGGCGATCATATATACACCCCAGTCAACCCAGCCAGTGACATTTCGATGACGTCACATGCGTATATCCATATTTGGCTTTCTACATTGCAGTATAATGTCAGTGCTGGATATCGACCGGGGAGTTTGTGGAGTCACAAGTTTGTGTCACAGCATGCGGATTGATTGGACTGGAGAGCATTTTCTGGTGACATGACAGTTATGGCAGCAGAATGGATTCTTCTATACTGTATGAGACCATGATGAGAAATGAATGCAACTTGTTTTACTTTTCTCAATTGATTTACTTTTGAAGTTTTATCATAAAAGCTATGCTTTTGGTGAGGTCTATAGAACAGAACATTGAGCTATAGTAATGCAATTTCACACACACACACACACACACACACACACACACACACACACACACACACACACACACACACACACACACACACACACTAAAATGAAACCAAACGGACCCCTAAGGGTCCGTTTGGTTTCATTTTACGCTCTCAAGAGTTAAACTGTATTTAAAAATCTGAATTAGATCATTTTCAAGAATCTACACAATTACAAACCATAGAAAATGTGTTATTTTGGCCAATGTTTTGCCAGTTTATTTCTCCTACATTGTGAACAAAAACGGGAAAATCCTTAGCTTTGAGTCCGGGAGACTAAACTTAACATCAAATCCTGGTGGTTAAAGTGCAGAATATTGGGTATGAAAACCACTGCTATAGAATATACTGTAATAATATAATGTAAGCAACTATGATAGACAGTACTTGTTTTTCTAGACACATGTGATTTAGGCCTATTTAAACATTTTAGAACATACTAAAATAGTCATTACAAAGAATGAATGGAATGAACAATATAAATTTGTATTGTATGAAGTTAGAATTGAATAAAGATCAATTGTAACTAGCTAGCTCCTAATCACAAGGTTGCACAGACTTGGCAAGCAGAATTCACACAGTAAAACTTCTTAGACATTTTGTTTTTACCTGTAGTTTAGACAAAGTTTAATATAAAAAACACATTATATACTGTATGTTTTCTTTCCTGTAAAGTCACTTATAAAGTCACTTAAAATAAATCATTGCTAGTTGCTAGTTGGTGTTTTTTGGGGCGTGTTTCCAAAGTGTACCGTAGTTTCTTATTTGGCTTGCTTCCTAATGCTATTTACATCAAGGAACTCCAGATGAATATCAAATTGTCCTCTTGTCCTCCATCTACAAAATTGTTGTCATATAATGACCTCAACTATTCAAATGGTCTTTGAAAATGGTGTATGGATGACAGTCATTATCATGAGGATTCTTCATTTCGGCCAGCCAAGGAAGATCGACACAAATGTTACCCTATGTAGCCTTCTTGATGTTTTCATAGTAAAGCTGCCAAGCTTGAGAAAATAGGGGAATCGTTCACTTTGTGATGAATGCATGAAAATTGATACACGTGTAACGATGTGAACTTCGCCTGCGTTGTGTTGTGATTGAACACTCTAGTTTTCTTCATTCACCATCTGTATTTATTCTTTGGCTGGCGACAGACAACAGGAATAACAGTCAGAACCAGCGCAGCTTCACACTTCTCACAGTGACACAGTAACACGCTAAATGTAAGAAAAAGAACAAATACATTGGTGGTTGTGCAGGGTTCTTTTCACAGCTCAAATTATATATTGTTTTTGTCACGCTAGATAGTCAAAGTCAAAGTCAAAGTCGCATGATTTGTCACTACGTTACCGCAGCGAAATTGGACCTCCGCTTTTAACCCATCACTTGGAGTGGTGAGCTCCAAGGAGCGGTGAGCTGCGGCTTGCCGCGCTCGGGAATCATTAGCTGATTTTGACCCCCAATCCATCCCTTTGATGCTGAGTGCCAAGCAGGGAGGCATTGGGTCCCATTTTTTAGAGTCTTTGGTATGACCCGACCGGGAATTGAACCCCGGCCTCCCAGTTCCAGGGCGGACACTCTAACCACAAGGCCACTGTTCTGGTAACTCAACCATACCATGTCAATGTTAGCATAGAATGGGAAGAAGAAACGGGGTTCACTTCTCAAGTCTACAGGGTGTGTGTATGTGTGTGTGTGTGTGTGTGTGTGGGGGGGGGGGGGTCCCTAGGTTGAACTACCGTAATAAGGGTAATGCAAGTGGAACTTCATTTTCTCTGTTACACTCTCCCCCACTGAATTCCACTTGCATCTTCGCACAAACCACCAAAGTAATAGCTGCGACAGGTCAACACACACCAGCCACATCAAATACAGCGAAAGAACTAAACCAATACACACATCGCAGTGTAATACTGTACAAGGGCCACCGAGCATTCCAGTACGAAGACTATCCCATGCAGGATTAGAAGTGAAAAAGTGCAGAAAACCCTAAATCACCTACAGGTCAACATGCCGAATACATGCCAAATACAGTCAGTGTACCCCTTGGTCATACAGTAGCTCAGAAACAAACAAACTCAGACAAACAAACAAAATAAGCAATGCAAAAGAATACACCGAAAACAGGGAACATGGACCGGGGAACATAGGACCCTTTTCTTTAAAAAGGGTCCTATGTTCCCCGCCTGGTATCTGAACATGGAACAAGACGGGAATGTTTTTGTGCGTGACTATTTCTTGCCTTACTAGGCGTAAGGACCGTGACAGTTCTTGCGCGCAACACCATACAGGGACGGGCGCCCAATTGCGCAATATCGACAGCGGAGAGGAGTGATTTCCCGAACTTGTTGAGGTGTCATTCGTCCAATGTTGTCGTTGGCTAAGCCAATACGTGGCGACACACCGGACAGGTGGCGGACTGCCGCAGCCACGTTGTGATGCACGGTGAGTGGAACACGTGCCCGCATGGCAGAGTGGAGCACACCTGCCCGACGGTGTAGTTGCAAAAACACACAGCGCAGCAGTCCTCCGCACTGGTTTCGCGGGTCACGGTGACACGGGGCAGGCAGGCGATCACATCTCTGTGCGCCGGCGGGTGCTCGAACTCAAGGGGAAACAGGCTGAGGTCGAAGGCGGGCGATTCTGATTCAGAATCGGGTTGTGAGTCCCATTCCAACTCCGCCTGGTCCTCCATGGCCTGCAGGGCGCGTGCCAGCATCTCATCCTGGATCCGCCTCCTCTCCTCGGCAAATCTCCTCTCCTGTTCCCGCCTCTCCTCCTGGATCCGCCTCCTCTCCTCGGCCAATCTCCTCTCCTGTTCCCGCCTCTCCTCCTGGATCCGCCTCCTCTCCCGGGCTAATCTCCTCCGTTCCCTCATCTCCTCCTCCTGTTGCCGCCTGTCCTCCTGTACCCGGAAGTACTCCAGGATCCGCTGCCCCACCTGGGCCAGCCTCCTCTGCGCCAGCATCTCCTCTTGTGCTAGCCTCTCCTCTCGCACGATCGCTTCCTCCAGGGATCGTAGCCTCCCTGCTCGTACGAGCCTCTCTTCTCGAGCCATGATGCTCTGGCTGTGGTCGCTGGTACCGATGTTATCTACCTTTGAAGTGTCTTGGACGAGTCACAAGTGTGAAATGTGGGGTGTTGAGCAGAACACGTACTTTTATAGGCCTACTAATCGGGAGGCTGGCCACGTCAGTGATGTGGCCTGTGACGTCAGCACAAGATTCGGACCGTCAACATACCACGGCGACGCTGACATAGCCTACTCTGGAGTTCTGCAACATTTTTCTTTCTTTCTCTCTTTGTCTTTCTTCTTTTGTGTATGCCTAAATATAGAGATGCCTGCAGTGTCCAGATATGGAGTCTGACAGCTTGTGGAGTTCTGGTACAAAAAATAATTCACTGTAGGTCAACGTGCAATGGTATGTAAATATACACAGTACTGTATATTCCCCAAACAACAGTGTCTTCTCACAGACAATACCTGAATTGTCACAGATAGACTTAGTGGTCAAACAAAATAGAAATAACACTGAAATTACTGAAATACACACTCTCCAATGTCGAGGGGAAAAAAATCCCAGGGTATCCAGTTTAACTGATAATTATTTCAGGTCTGCTTTGTTGTACAAAAAGGTAAATAACATGAAGGAAAGAAAGAAAAAAATAATAACTCACAGCCCATCAGTATGACATTCCATCATATTGTACCCAAACAAACACTCAGAAGTGTAACCAAAAAGTCCAACAAAAACGTGATGGATAATCACTGATAACCAGGCGTTACCTCCCCAACAACACACACGTTGTTGAATACGGACTGACAGGTCATCGACGTGACGTCACACCAGCTCCGCCTCCGGTAGAGAACGGAGCGAGCAAGCCAGATCACCTCCTCCACTCGGTCAGAGGCGAGTAGCAGCGCGGACCTGGCAACCTCCCGCGTGGTGAGTGAAGGACGAGGCACGGCACCAGTTGTAACGATGTGAACTTCGCCTGCGTTGTGTTGTGATTGAACACTAGTTTTCTTCATTCACCATCTGTATTTATTCTCTGGCTGGCGACAGACAACAGGAATAACAGTCAGAACCAGCGCAGCTTCACACTTCTCACAGTGACACAGTAACATGCTAAATGTAACAAAAAGAACAAATACATTGGTGGTTGTGCAGGGTTCTTTTTACAGCTCAAATTATATATTGTTTTTGTCACGCTAGATAGGAGCTCAACCTTACCATGTCAATGTTAGTGTAGAATGGGAAGAGGAAACGGGGTTCACTTCCCAAGTCTACAGGGTGTGTGTGGGGGGGGTCCCTAGGTTGAACTACCGTAATAAGGGTAATGCAAGTGGAACTTCATTTTCTCTGTTACACACGCATAGACAAAGACATTCTAAAACTATTTGGATATGGAGGCATCTTGAATTCTAAGATGGCGGCCCCCAAAATCCAAGATGTCTGCCCAGGAATGTAGTTTTTCCTTCATAACTTGAAATGCATTGATTTTACGCCCCATAAATGTATGTATGCCTGCATCACCATTTGATTGACTTAAGCATCAATGTTACAAATGTCTTGCTCTCCTCAATCTGTGAAAGTACCTATATGCTGTATCTCGAGAAACATTGGACACAACTCTGTGGCAATAGAAGGAATATCTAAGCTTATAACCGGGGCACAAGGACATCAATCCCCTCCGGCAGGAGCACTATGAACATGGAGGCATATGGGATGCAATTTGAATTTAAGTAATGGTACTCATAGCCCTTTGAGCTGCAAGAATGTCATTGGCATCCAAAAGAATATAGCGTTCGTAAGCATGGGAGGACCAACGACCCATGGCCTTCAGAGTTGGGGAGGGGACCAGGGATGCTGCGGTGGTGGCAGCAACGGTCCGGAAGGAGTGAGGGGTGAACAACTTGGGGCATAGGCCGCACCGCTGGCACACTGCACGGAACTTGGCGGCGAACCCAGACCCTGGACATGGCTTTTATTTTCCCTCCTTCGTGGCGAGCAAGGGCTCGTTCAACCCGCATTCGGCCACTGTTGCAGGTAACGAAACATGGAGTAGAAGGGACAGAAAGAAGTCCTTACAATATACATTGAAATGCCAGAAGAATGTTTAGCAGATTTAGAGTGTTTAAGATTGACAGAATACATGTGCTGCTCAGGAGAGAAGTCAGAAATGGTTAGGTCATGCGAGGGGTCAAAGTTGTCAGTGGCTGCATCTGAGGAACCCATAGAAAGCCAAAAGAAAGACCGCTTCCAGGAGAGAGTCTACGAATGGACTAAAACACCCAGATCTTAAGTGAGAGACTAATCTATGCACCAGTGGGAGTGTAAAGGGAAGACGTTTATCATTGCCTTGAGGGTGGGCTTTCTTTAATCCTTTGAACAGAAGCTTAGTGGATGGATTCCCCAGAATGCTACCAACAGATGGGTCTAGACATTAGTGCTTTAATTGAGGAAGGCTGGAGGTTTTTAGATTCAGCACAGCGAACAATAAATGCACAAATAATAGGAATATTAACTGGCAGTGCGGGAATGGAGAAAGCTGCGCAAAATGATGACAAAAAAGACCTGGCAGCGTCATAAACTGGCAGCGGCATTTTCTGTTACATTTATTTTCACAAGCATGCAAATATGTAAATTGTAAATGCAAATTTACAATAAAAATGTACGTTTTTAGGTCTGTGCAAACAACATTCTTTTAAAAACAAATATAAAAACTTAAGGCATAAAAACAAGGCATGCATTCACAAACAAACAAAATAACAAAACAACAACAAAAAAAAACACGTATTAAATGACACAAGCTAATCAATGGTCTACTGGCAGACCCACATGGATTTGCCGTCTCTTTACAATGCCCCCCCCCTCCTCAAAATGGGCAACAGCTGCCCCTCCTCCTTGCCCTTCTTTATTGCCTCCTGTACCTCATTGCTCGCATCGATATCCGCCAGACAGCGGTCTCTGAACGCGGCCAGCGTCTCCTTCCTTGCGTTGAAAATGTCCATATTGGCCTGGTATCTGTCAGGGTCTGCGAAGTGGAGTTCTGCTATTGGGGCCTTGTCCACCACAGTGTTTCGGTCAACTTTGTCCCTCTTCGTGGCTTTGGCCATGGTACCACTTTTTTTTATAATGCTGTAAGACTTTCCTGTAGCGCTCCAGAACTTCGTCCGGTGTACGGGCTAAGGACATTGAAGAAAAAATAAATTTTTATACCACGATTTTGCAACCCATTTTTTTCACCCAGTGCCAATTCCTAATGTGATCCTGGGCTCTACACACCCTCCGCCAACCTGGGGAGGCAGCAGACTGGGCTCATGCTTCCTTCAAGGCATGAGGAGTCGCCTTCTTTTCACCCGACAGGGGGAGTTTCCCTGGTTGGACGTAGCGTGTGGAAGGAACATGTTATTCCAACCAGTTCCAGTCCCCTCCATCAGGCGCCCCGGCTGGCCAGGGGGAGGCAGTTTAGGGTCCAGGATTACTGCATGTTTTTGTGAGGGCATCTACCCTAGGGGACACGGGGAGAACATGCAAACTCCACACAGAAATGCCCTTTTGCCAACCCCGCCTCAGGTATGGGCACTGCTGACGCGGAGGAGCAGACAGCCGCCAGCACCCACAGCAGCGCCCCTAGCGGGAATCGAACCCAGGACCTTCTAGCTGTGAGGCGACAGCACTAACCACTGTGCCACCGTGCCCCCCCGATAGTGTAATAATATCACAGCGTTTGCTACACTACATTATATCATAGACCCCTAAAGCTCATTGCTCATTTAATGCCTCGCGGACCATCATCTTTCCACAGAGTCTCCCTCCCTGTCCCTCTCCATTACTCTCTCGTGTTAATAATCATAATAAAATGATAGCCTAGCTGGTCAATATGTCAGCTATATTATTTCATAAAGACTAATTCTGCCTGGCTAGGTCAGGTCCCTCGGAATGCCGTTGGATTTCAGACGGGCGCGGCTCGGCAAAGCTAGACTTCCTCTCTCACAACAGCATTTTTAGGGGTATTATTTCTTAAAGTCAAACCTTAATTTTCTTCATTCGGTTATTTATTTTTTTATTTTTATATTTTGAAAATCTGTCCGATGGAGTCCGATGGACAAAGCCAGCTAGGGTCATGACAACCACACCCTATTTCGGCATACGTCTTTCTATGAATCATTTTTTAAAGTCTTTTAAAGTCTAAGGAAAATGAATGGGGAAATCTCATCCGGAAGAAACACTCTTATGTCACTGCAGAGGCCCATATAAAACAAACAAACAAAAAAACCCCATAACAATTAGCTATTAAGGAATTTACTGTTTGATATGATGCGAGCTTGTAGCTCTGCCTTTTTTTACTTTCAGATGGGGTTATAGTGACCAATTGAACCACAGATATGGAAGCATAGGAAGCATTTTCATGATTTAGAATCAAATGAAGCACCATTTTGTGAACTCTAATGTACTTACCTCTTATAACTGTTCGACGCTTATCCTTCGCCTTCTTTCCCTTCTTTCCTTTTTTTCCCTTCTTGTTCTTCCCCTTCCTTCCCTTGTTCTTCTTCTTCTTCTTCCCCTTCCTTCCTTCCGGAGGAGGAGCTGCTTGAGGATGAGCTATGATAAATAACGAGGATAGTGCACGGGGGCGTGGCGCAGGCTGGTGCCGGAGGTTTGCACATGCTCAGTGTAAACAGGAACTGCTATGGTGGAATGTTCCAGCAGAGGCGCTAGATAGAAATCCCATAACTTGTGATGTAAATAATGAGATCCAGAGTAGTTGTGAATTAAAGGGCATCACGATTCCCCTTTCAAACATTATATATAATCCATCCACTGTTTGAATGAACAGTATCCATGCTTCTTTGTCATTTCACAAAAATAGAAGTTGACACGTGTACATGTAATTAAATCAAGCATCACAAACACGGAAAATCTACAGAAGAACAATGTACAAAACATTTACATTTAGTAAATGTAGGCTAATTGCCCTTGTCTTTCAGTCTGTTATGAACAGCTTTTTCTTCCTCCACACAGTAGTTAAATTGACATGATATTTAAACTAAAGACGGAAGCATTATAGCATTCTCTTTTTATATTATTTTTTTTATTAGTTCAGTTCAGGTTCAGTAACTCTAGCGCCTCTGCTGGAGCATTCCACCATAGCAGTTCCTGTTTACACTGAGCATGTGCAAACCTCCGGCACCAGCCTGCGCCACGCCCCTGTGCTTCATCCTCTTTATTTATCATAGAGGATGAGGAGGAAGTTGAGGTGGAGGAGGAGCTGGAGGAGGAGGAGGAGCTGTCCTCTGAGTAATCGGAGTCAGACTCATCCTCACTTGACTCTCTTTTCTTGGCCGCAGTCTGTTGTGCTGCATGAGAATAAAGAAATATGAATAGTCACAAGATGATCATAAAAATGATGCTTGATTAGTGTAATGATTAGTTTTCAATTCATCTCTAGTTTTATTCATTTGGCCACAACCGAGGTGTCTTCCTCAAGTGTTTTCATTTTCCAAAATAATATTTTTAAAATAAATGAACAGTAAATGAGAGAGCACAACATTTACTAGGGGAAATGGGTGTTTGATTAATCTATCTTTGTAGTCGGATTCAACTAGTACCAACGGCACCAGTTCTTGAATCGCTACATTTTAATGGAGCGATTCAGGGCTGAAGCCAGGCTATGTGGACAAATGGGGAAATCATTTCTAGGCCAGGGGCGAAGGAAAAGGGGCAGGACTGCACAGCTCGATCTACTACAAGCCATTTAAAGTACACCTCATTCGAAATGTGTTGCCTTACACTCTTCACGTTTCCTCTTTACGGAATCCCTCTCTTGAGAGACAGTCGCCAGCTGCTGCTCAGCAGGGCGACTTTTCTCTCCATTTCAGTGCTGCTGCTGCTGGCTGGTTCCTGCTGCTGGCTGGTTCCTGCCATTAGGCGAGCTGGATCTGAAATTGAAAATAAAAAATAAAATAAAAGATATTAGATATTAGAAAGATATTAGAATATATCGCAATTCTTAATGCCATGATAGATATCGAATCTTCTGCTTCAAAATCGATTTCTTGATATTTAAAAATGTGATGCATCAAACCACAACATTTCTTAAAAATCGATTTAGAACCCCAAATATCGTATTGTGATGTCAGGGAATGTTCCCACCCCTACTAAATTGCCAAACTCCGAGTCCTCTTTCCCACTGGGTGAAGCAGTGAAAGATTTGCGACAATGAGGGGTCATAAACTGAGCGCTCATGCAGCCTGAAAGAAGCTCAAACTGAGCCATTTTGGCATGTGTGCCACGCCAACATATAAGTTACTTTAAGTTACACACTGTACAGCAACAACTAGAGTCTCTGTAGGCCCATGTTATAACATAGCATAAGTACAAAACGATCTAAAATAAAGGAATGCAAGATCAGTAAAGCTGGGCTGTTGTCTTAGTTAATTGCATTTCTGTTTGCTTCAGGTCGAGGACTTGACCCCAGTCTCAATAAGAGAATAAATTACAAGAGCCACCGTTGCCTCATGAAGGGACCGGAGTTTGCTCGTATCTATAAACTGAGTCAGGGAGGCCTGCAGTCTTCCTCGTACAACATTGTGTGGAAAATACACCAGATCCATAAGCTCCTAAGCGCGTTGTGAGCTTGTCTATCTGCCCAGGCTGTGAGAACTGAACTAAGAGCCTTCGCAATAAAAACAAAAGCGTTCGCAAATGGACTCATAAGAGAAGGAGTAATTATTTTTAAGTTTGGACTTCATCACCAATTGGAGTAAAGTCTGTGGTAGTAGGCCTACAGTATATGGCTCTAGGCAGAAATATTCAACCCCCAAAAAAGGAGAGAGCGGGAGTTGGGGGAGGGGGGGGTGGTGGACGAACAAAGAACTTAAGTTATGTTTTGAAGCAAGAACTTTAGCTCAAAATGTTGAATTATGAACGGGACTATGTGACACACATACACAGCGTGCTAACCATGCTAACCAACTTACCCGTGTCCTTGGCCTTCGTTCCGCCACCTCTCCCACCTGGTTGGGTATGGGGGACGGCCATGGAGAGGTTGTCAGGTTCGTCTTCGGACAAATGAATCAGTTCCATGGTGGTGCACCGCGCAAGAACCTGAATTTGTTGAGAGTTGCGCTCAAAATGCCAGTCGATTCACCACTCTGTAGTCGCCACTCTGCCCTCACGCTCTTGATGTAGCCTACTGCATGTTTCCACTTGACAAATGATTGGCAATTAAGTGCAGAGCCATAGAGTATCGACAGAGTTACCCCAACTCCGTTCACTTCACGGGGCCAGTCCAATGGCGGCTATTCTACATTGACTTCTATTGAGAATGGGGACAGCAATAGGAACAACTCCATGCAATGCAAACGCAATGGACTTGCGCAACAGCCCAGCTTTAATGATCTACTTAAAACCCTTACAGTAAAACGGTTGACAATGTTATATGTGTAACAGTGTGAATAGTGAACAGTATGTATAATTACACAAAATATCATATCAGTTCTTCTACCTGACAAGATTCCCCATGATTCTCGACGTATAGTCCCTTTAAGTTGGTACAGTCTGCCTCGTGTATAATTTCCCATGATGCCTTCACCTCTTCCTCTTTTAATTCCGCAATTGGAACGAGGTGGGTGTCTTTTGTTACATCCTGTATAACAAAATAAGAATTGTATCTACAAAATGATTTATACAGCGTGTTATTTCTGTTTTATAGAGGAGACCTGTGTACTGTATGCACGAAGCTAACGTGGAGACGTGTTCTGTGTTATTTTCTGTCAGAATAAACATCTGTAGTCTCCACAAGAGTCCTGGGTTGTCTTGTCCCTCCTAACACAACGCAGAGTGAGACGGATCCAACCGGTTACATACGCATGCCTAAAATAACTCTTTTGCACGGCCTGCTTTCCAACTCCAGTTTGTTCCTCGTTCGGGCTGCTCTTCTACTAGATGGGTCTGGCAGCGCGCCTGTGTGTGTGCGTGCGTGCATGCGTGAGAGAGAGATGGATACAGTACGTCTACTGCTGATTGTGGTGTCAAACAACTGTATTATGAGCCACAAAATATAGGCCAATTGGAACAGATGCATTTGTGTACATTTAAAAAAAATCACAATCACCATATGTTTTAATAAAGGAATAAAGGAATGTTAAAAAAAATAATAATAATAAATAAAATACCACATTTTTTACAATTGGGTCCATCAAAACATTTACATAGGCTACAACAAATCGGCCAACACACCTGTAAAATGGTGGTTTCCTCCCAACACTGTCTATAATAGAGATTTTCAGCACAGGATACAATGCTATATATTATAAATTTAAACCAGAGTAGCGAAATTACAATGACAGATATTGTAGTATATTTTCTCTCTATGAGAATACTTCTGAACACAGGATAGGAGTGTCAACTTTTAACAAACTCGATACATGAACAGACCAAGCACGTTTAACGGTAAATTTCATGAACGCGGCACTGGGGATAAATGTGAACTTTCATGACAGAAATATTATGAGTAATGGTTGGTATTCAGCAGAAATGAACTAACGAAGTGCGTTCACTGCATTTTTTTTTTTTTTTTTTTTTTTTTACAAGTTGCATTTAATGCACAAGTCAGTTTGTAAGGTTATTAGCAAAGCCCTGTGTAAATTATAAATGGGTGGTTTGCATGGGCTGTGTGATTCAAGCATTTTTTTTTTCAATTTCAGATCCAGCTCGCCTAATGGCAGGAAGCAGCCAGCAGCAGCACCGAAAAGTCGCCCTGCTGAGTATGAGTATATCCACATAAATACATATAGCGAGACTATATGTATCTATAAGGATATATATATATATATATATATATATATATATATATATATAATACACTACTATGGTTAAGGGTTTTTCCAGTGAGTAGTTGTAGACGAGCTTGTAGATCGGCAACCAAACAGACAGTCCGAGACAAAGGGATGGCGAGGACGAGGGATCCAAACAGCCAGGTCAGGCGTTTCTAAGGGAAGATCTGGCGAGGAGCGGGGCTGGAAGCAGGGTTCTTGAAGACTCTGGTGTTGATTGAGAGAGTGAGGACAGCTGTGCAGTGTCACTGAGGTGGCCCTGAGTGCTAGGCTGGAGGAGCGCAGACGGTGCAGTGGATTGTGCCCTGGAGCACCAGAGGTGGAAGGTGTAGGTGGAGGGTTCGAATCCGGGTTCAGAACATTAAAAGGATCCCTGGCTAATAAGACAAATATGCCTTAAAACACTATACTTGCCTTCTATAACTAAAATATGCAGATAAAAACACATTCAATACTTTATTTCTTTCATAAATAGAGAATCTTTCACTCAATAGGAGGTGCTCCGGTCGCAGGATGATGATGTCACAGAGCATGTTCATCCATGTATTCCATAGAGCTAGATCACACGTGACATCATCATCCTGCGCCAGGAGCAGTTCCTGTTGAGTGAAATATTCTCTATTTATGAAAGAAATACGATGCCATTGGTGTTTTTATTTGTTTATTTTAGTGATATAGGGAAAGTATAATGTTTTAAGCAATGTTTATCTTATTAGACAGGGATCCTTTTAACATTAACAGTAACATTAAAACTACACCTGCAGGAGGTGGTTTAAATCAAAAGTGTCCGCATATCGGATGGATTCATGAAAGAGATATTTAAATCCAGTCGACTCTTCTGCTCATGATAAGGCAGTGCCGCAGCCTGGTTTGACTGAAAGGACACCACCTTCGTTGAAACCGTTTGCCCCTATCCAGGCTGCAAGAAGAGCCCTCTAGCGTTCCGTTTCTGACGGCTCTACTAGCCCTCCCTTCCTCACGTGTGTGTGTGTGTGTGTGTGTGTGTGTGTGTGTGTGTGTGTGTCTGTGTGTGTGTGTGTGTGTGTGTGCGCGCGGAAATGTTGCGAGCCGGCGACAGATTTTCCACCCAATAGCATCATGACCCAGCACCGCCGTGCAGTCATGTGACTGATGTCCCTTCTTTTCATTTGCTCCTTAATTTTACGTCACCAGGGTGTGTTAAGGAGGGAAAAATAAACCCGCACATTGTCCCGAAAACCGTGCTCCAGACTAGAGTCAAAATGCAACTTCTACGTAAAATAAGAAGACTTTTGTCTAAAGGACAATCCACCAAAAGAACATTAAAAATGATACGGTTTCTCCAAAAAAAAAAAAAAAAAGGCTCTCCTCAAGCCAGATGTAAAATGTCGCCTTTGTAAAAGGCACATGATACTCTCTAAAAGGAGAGGCATTGACCGATACAGTTGGTAAGGATTTATTATATGCAAATTATTTTGTTTTTTTCTTACTTGAATCATGCATAATGGCACATCTTTGTCAGTTAAAGTTCCTAGCACACAAATATGTGTAATTCCCCCATATTAAGTAGGAGGACAGCCTATTGAAGACCCACGAGTCTAGTCTAAAGGATGCTAGGTTGCTATAGATGCACATTGTGGTTCTAAAACCTTAAAGAGGGGGAGCCGTGATTTTTGTATTTTTTTCCAATTTTGTACATGTTTAAGAGGTGACAGTATGTAAATAGTCATGCATGACTTTATAGATTTGTTTTTTTGTTTTCAAAAAGGTATAAACTACACAGTAAAATATATAGCATTGCAATTATGCTTATAATTATAGTTAGGACTTGAAGGTATAATGTGGGTGTTCTGACAGTCATTTGACTGTCATTTGCAAGTGAATTAATTAGGTTGATGTGTTAATTCATTTGTTTATAGGCTACTGTAGCCTGATCTGATTGTTATCCAACATCAAATAAAATTACTATGCTGTTGATCATATGCCTATGCAATGTTATACAGTTTATAGATCCATAGGCAGCAGGTGCCATGTGCAAAAAAACATTTGGGTTTGCAATGTAAAAATAGCGGGCGGCGCCGCTTTTTTAATTACAAGGAAAGGACGTATCGTCCAATCTCTTCAAATGAATGATCAGCCTATATGCAACACTATGCAATGTTTTGTCTTGGCATCAACATCAAACTCTTCCTATTCACGGCGTTCAGTGAGAAACAAACTAATAAATTGAGTGGTGGAATTCCATGTTCAGAACAGCCGCGCTGTCCAGCCACAACACACAACAGCACTGGTAGTCACATTTTCAAAATAAATATTTAATTCTACCATACCCAGACTATACAACAACAATTGTTTTAATTCAAACTGGTGATTCTGTCATCGCTTAGCCTACTGTCATTTCATGTAGGCCTATCTACGCTGCACGCTATGAAATTCACCAGCAAAATATGCCGCTAAATGTTGAGATTACAAACTTCCCGTGTAGAGTCAGTCTCCAAGGGATTGTTGTTGCTACACATACATCTGTACATGAGGTTCCTCAGCACATCAGAGCAGGTGGGTACACCTATACAAACATTTCACTTGCACTGCTGCAACATGGCACTTTAAACAACAATCTCATGGCATCAATACAGTCACTCTTTTCAAAAATCAAACCTGGGCCTTAATCCAGGATCTGCATCATTTCTTTCCTGTAGTTATGTTTGTTATGAACTTATTCGATATTTGTTTGTTTGTTCTGTGTCAACAGTATGCAAGAGGAAGAGTTGGAGGAACGTGGGGAAGAAAAAAGTGGGTCTTTGCCATGGTAGGTGTGCAGCCCAACAAAAGAGTTAAACCAATACTGCGCCTCGTGTCAAAGAGAGGACGGAGAGAGCTGATGCCAATAATTCTACACCACGTAAAGGATGGCTCAACAATTGTCAGCGACGAATGGCGGCCATACCGCACTCTTGCTGACTTTGGTTTCATTCACCAAACTGTCAACCACTCCAGGTTCTTTGTGGATCCGCAAACAGGTGCGCATACGCTCCTCATCAGGATCCTTAGCAAGAGCTTACAAAGGCTCCAATACATACAGTATGAGGGTGAGGGGTGCGCGATGAGGGTGCGCAAGCACAAACACATCACACCCATCCTCCGCTCTCTCCATTGGCTCCCAGTTTCTTTCCGGACAGAATACAAAATCTCCCTTTTAACATACCAGTGCATACATGGCAATGCCCCCCCCTACCTCAAGGAGCTTGTCACCCCCCAACCCACAACCCGCGCCCTCCGTTTTTTTGTTGTTGTTGTTGTTGTTTTTTTTTTTTTTTTGGGGGGGGGGGGGGGGGGGGGGGGGGCAGGCTAATTAATGCCAATTAGGGCATCCTTGATTTCCTTGACAACCACTGACATTGACTTTTTCAAAGGAGCTTAGAAAAGTGTCTACATATAACATAATGTCTATACTGGTTTCTGCTTTTACGTAACTAAATGTGGCTTGTTTATTCCAGTTTGCTTCTACCATCTCTTTAATGATAATTACACGTTGATTTTCTTAAGGACATGCCAACGGGCAGCACATTGCGGCCGAAAATGTGTCAAATCAATTCGTTACAAGTCCATGTTCCAGAACAGCAGACTCCCTGTTCCAGTGGATGCAGTATATTTACCGGTAAAACATTTTAGACAAATAGTATTTTTTTTAGATAATTTAATTGAACTGAAAACGGATTACAGTATATTATGTACTGTATGTGCCTTGCAGATTTGCACAGGGCCTTTTGCTAAGACATGTGGACATGATCTCCGATGAAATAGCTGCAAGCACTGCCAGCCTGTCCATGATGGCCAAGAATCTAAGGAAGGTCAGTTGATTTTGCACTCTGTTTTACAGTTTTACAGTCTATATGTTTTGTCACCTACAGATTTCATTCAAACGTGATGCAAATTGGTACACAGTATTTCTAGAAACGTATCTTTCAGATTATTCAGACTCCATGCTAATTGGCTACAATTGGATTTTAAAGTTGTGAACACATCGCAGTGAAACTGTGCATGCATACTGTATTCCCACTAGGCTGATCATTCTCAAATCAGCCACATGGTAGCGCTACAACAGGCCACATCATGTCACACCCATGCACAAGCGCATGCATGCAGATGTTCTTATGCAATGGACCTTTAGCTAATCCCCGCCCTATTGTCCACTTCAGCACACTTTCCAGCAGGGCTCCTTCATTCCAATGTAAATATCATGGACTTTACACAATAAATACTGGTTCATTTTTTTAAAACCAGACCTTCAAAATCTCTTCCAAATCCATCAACAAGGCATGCCCTATGCAGTGGAAAAATGTGTGTGTGACAGTATGCTTAGCTGTGATTGGACCATAGTAGTTAAGCCTAACTATTGGACAATAGCAGTTTGGGAGGGGCTTAGCTAAAGGTCCATTCATTTTAAATTTTGCTGGTCTTTCCTGGTCACTGATTCCAGCTGCCTTGTGCAGCTTCATTGTTATATTCTATCTACTGGTGTGGTCTCAATCATTTAATTGCAATGCGCCCAGAGGTGAATATTACTCCAGCTTTAATACTTAACCCATAGGGGGCGGGTACGTGTTTCTGCTGTTTTTCAGCCGTTTCCGGGCCGATAGCCAATCAAATGCACCATAAATCGATGATGTATGGCTTCCTGGGTATGCATTTCCGGATTTTTTTCTTCCTTTGTTTTGGCCGGTAGATAGCATTAGCATGTCGGAGAAAAGGGACCGTATAGTGCGTGTGTTTCAATGGCCCATCAGCACCATGTTTACCAAGCGCTCCACGTAAGAGATCACAAAATCGAAGATATTTCGTGCGAGGATGATATTTATGATACGGATGACCATCAACAGCAGCGGAGATGAAGATTTTGATGATGATTATAGCGACGCGACGATAATAAGCATCGGGGGTTGCAACACACGGATATCTCGAGGTAAGAACAAATAATATTACTATACATATTACTAGAAATATTTGCTATTGTTGTTATACAGGAGGATACGGGAGGAGGATGAACAGCAATTTACTACAATGACCATAACGTCGTTATAATGACGACGATTGGCGAACGCTATGTGTACCGTTATGTGCGGAATTTACTACAGCGACCATAATGATTAAGAATAGCGAACATTGTTTACCGTTATATGGAAACAATATGCAACTTGGGCTACTACAGTGCCCATAACGGTATAATAATGACTACAAAGGGCGTCATTATTATATTCACATTATTATCTGGAAATACTATGTGATGGTAGTACTATTGTACCACCGTGTTGTTATAACTTTATACACGGGTGAAAACGGTACTAAGATGACTATATCAATTCTAATATAAAAAGCATTTGTAAACAACTATACAATGGTGTGTGATACTACTACTACTACTACTACTATAATAATTGTAATAGTAATGAAAATAGACTACTACTAATATGATGATAAAATAGCAATGACATTTTACTTATTGTACATTTTCTACAATTCTGTAAGCAATAATTATAAACAATGTCACTGATCATCCACTGTATCGCTTCTTCAACCTCATGCCATCTGGGCAAAGGTATAGAACCTTGCCCTGGAAAAAGGTCCGGTTCAGTAGGAGTTTTGTTCCCTCAGCTATTGCAGCTTTAAACAAACTGCCCCGCCGATAGGGTGATCTGTATACAATGTTCATGTATGATGGGATGGTTTTGTCTGTGGGGACCTCATGTTTTCTGTTTTGTCTTGGTGTCTTGTGCTTTGTATTGTTCAATGTTGGTGTTTGAACAGACTGTGAAGACAAATATCCTTCGGGACAATAAAGATTATTATTATTATTATGTAGACAGTATAATGTCTGAACACATGATGGCTTATAGATAAACATTTTTCTTTCATCCAAGGTGACTAAAATTTATGTGAATTTGCAGGTCCAGGTCTACAGCTCCACCATAACCAGCCAGCTGATGTGAACCACGCTGGAAGCTGAGATGGTTCCTGTACTTCTCTTGCTCCTTTTTGGACCTTCTGCAGCTTCTTTTGGACAGCGTCTGAGTATGACAAGCTCAGAGACAACAGGATGAGCTGCGTTGTGTGGAGGTAGAGAACTTTGGAACAAAGAAACATACTCGTGCTACTGTTTTGCCAGGTATCTGTGTGCAAAGAGTGCTTTGGGAAGCACATTTGCAGTTTTCATTGACAAATGACACTGTGCATCATCCTCCCATATATCCTCCTGTAAAACAATAAGAGCAGTAGTACTTATTGTTTACTAGTTTTATTGATTTTATTATCCTATATTTATGATTTTTTTTTTTTTTTTTTTTTTTTACAAAATAAATGTATTTTCTAATGGAACCCTATTGTGAGTTTGTAGACGTTTCAGATTTTGTGATAAAGGTTTGGACCAAGAAAGGTAACTGCCTATGGAAGGCACAGGTGTAAGCTATCAAATGGGATTGTAATTTTATTTCTACATCTACTACAGAGGCTGGGAAATGACAGAAATGGTATTTTTTAGCAGACATTTTTATGCATTATGATAATTTCTGACTTTGGTGATTTTTCTAAAATTGTGATAATGATTTGGACCATGGGAAGTAGTTTTCATTGAAAGACAAAGGTCTGAGCATTCAAATAGTTTTGTAATTTTGTTTCTAGCTGCTTCAGAGGCTGAGATATCAATTTTTACTAGATGTTTACAGTCCTGTCAAGTTTTACAGAAAAAGTCAGGTTTTAGGGGTATTTTTCCAATCGGACTTAGGTTTTTAAGGCTTTTTTCTAACTGGACTTAGGACACAATGGGTTAATATTACCCCAGCTTGGTGATCGTAGATCCACCATAAATAAGCATTAACAGTATGTGTTACATATTCTACCCACACTCCAATACCTTATCAATACAAAAGCAGTAAAAGCACAGGTGAGGCAATTTAATCTAAGTGAAAGATTTAACGAGGAAAGTCGTTTGTCTTGCACTTAGTAATGAGGCTGTTTTAACAACAAATTTATTCAATTGCATTATGTCACTTTGGAGATTAAAAACGTTAAACATATCATGAACTAAAATCCAGAAAAGTCACACAAAAAATGACAAGCTAACTCACACGAATGCAATGCTGGTTAATAATGACTTATGTAAATTAAAGTTATGGTTTGATTACAATAAAATGTCTTTGAATGTTGGTAAGAGTTCATGCTTTTTGAAAAATACAGGACAAACACACACTTACATATAGCTGAGCTGGAAACCACATATCATATGACATAATGAACTACAACATTTTCAACTACAAAATAGATAGAAGTATAGCAGTCATTAATAAAGCAAAGCTGGTCCTTGATCCTTCATTAGTGCTCATTAGTCTTGCCAATTTTCATTATTGCTGAGCTTTTAAGAAATAACTATCAAAAATATTTGCAGCCACTGGTTAGAATGATACATTCTAGCTGACCCACTTTAAAAAATAACAAACTGAATTAAAACAAATCTTTAACTATAATGAAAAATCCCAAACTATGATAACATTGCTGTGTAACAGTTTGAAGGACCATAAACAATGTCCTAAAATCTATAAGTTGGATAGGTTAAAATAAGATTTTCCCAAAATATGGGGAAGAAGAAAATTGATAAGTCAAGTGTGCTATAGATAGTTCTAATGATAAAATTATTATAATTATAGTTAAAATGAAAGGAATGTATTATGTAATTACTGTATGTGTACATATAGCCTGCCTCAGCCCTGAATCAGCACCTTAAAAATACTAGCTTATTTTTCCTTGTGATTCAAGGACTGGCTTCCTGCCTGGCCGTTTGTGCCCGTTGGAAATCCAATCCCAGCACCTGATTGGCCAACAGCCCTGTCACTCACTTGGTTTCAAACGTCGTCTGCTTTTTCAATATTCTTATGGGTTTATATGAACCCATCACCGTTTAGACTGTTGCTCTGACCACGCCCAGTGAAACCAAATGACAATTAAGACTAAGGTCAGGCTAGTGTACATATGTATGTGTGCACATGTCGATGTTTTGTAAGGCTGTTGAAAATAATGACTTGATGGCAATAATTTTGTTGATTAATCTAGCGGAATTAACGCATGTGCACACTGACTCCACCCACTGAGGATTTTCTCATCGGAAAAAAAGGTAGAGGTTTGTTTTACGGAGACATAGCTAAGTAAGTAATTAGCTTGAGGGATTTATAAGCATTGGGGGCACACACACAATTACAGCAATATACCAAGTTAACTCAGCCTATTTGATAATGCACCTGGACGTTTCAAAACCTTAAATGCCTTAAACCCAAAACAGTGGAAGGGAATACTCCCAGAAAGTGTATTGATAAAAAAGACAAAGAGACAAATCAAGTTAATCTCATTCACTTAATTCAGTTCAGTTAATATCAGTAACATATTAGCCTTGACACCCAGGTTTTCATTTTCGAGCAGACTGAATATTAGTCCAGCTTTAATACTTAGTACGTTGGTGATCATAGATCCACTATATAAGTATTAACAGTATGTGTGTTACATATACCCACACTCCAATACCTGATCAATACAAAAGCAGTAAAAGCACATGTGAGGCAATTTAATCTAAGTGAAAGATTTGACGAGGAAAGTTGTTTGTCTTGCAATTAGTAATGAGGCGGTTTTAACAACAAATGCATTCAATTGCATTATGCATATTGAAACTCTTGTCACAATGTAAACACTGGTAAGGATGTACTGTCCACAGTGTGCACACGCTGATGTGTTTGCAGAATAGTACTCCGACTGAAACTCTTGTCACAATGTTTACATTGGAAAGGTTTCTCTCCAGTGTGGACACGCAGGTGATGCTTGAGAGAACCTGAATGTCTGAAAGTCTTGTCACAATGTTTACATTGGAAAGGTCTTTCTCCAGTGTGGACACGTTGGTGATTTAACAGAGAACCCGACTCTCTGAAAGTCTTGTCACAACGTTTACATTGGAAAGGTCTCTCTCCCGTGTGGCAACGCATGTGATTATTCCGAGCATGTGAGCGCTTGAACCTCTTTTCACAATGTTTACACTGGAAAGGTTTTTCTCCAGTGTGGACAACCCGGTGTGCTTTCAGGGTACTAATCTGCCTGAAACTCTTGCCACAATGTTCACACTGGAAAGGTTTTTCTCCAGTGTGAATACGCTGGTGTGCATTTAGGCTAGTTGATCGACTGAATCTCTTGTCACAATGTTGACACTGGAAAGGTCTTTCTCCAGTGTTGATAACATGGTGTGTCTTCAAAGAAGCTGACCTAGTGAAATTCTTGCCACGTCGTTGCTCATCGTCGTCTCCACTGCTCTCCTCCCAATCATCACTGTCTTCAGTGACCTCAGTGTCAGACTCAAGTTTAACTACAACTTCAGAGCAGTGGGAAGAGATGTCTTCTTTCACTGCTGTCAACATTGACCCATCAGGCTGCTGTGGTCTTTGAAGTAGATCCTCTTGTTCCTCTTTAATGTGTGGAGGCTCTGATTCCTCCTGCTCCTCTTTAATGTGTGGAGGCTCTGGTTCCACCTGTTCCTCTTTATTGTGTGGAGGTTCACAATGTTTACACTGGAAAGGTTTTTCTCCAGTGTGGCTGTGCAGATGTTTATTCAGAGTATTTAACAGACTACAACTATAACCACAATGATCACATTGGAATGGTTTTTCCACAGTGTGGACACGCAGGTGTTCTTTTAGAGCACCTGAATCTTTGAAACTCTTGTCACAATGTTTGCACTGGAAAGAGTTTTCAGTGTGGACAAATAGGTGTGCCTTCAGCGTAGATGAATACCTGAAGCTCTTTTCACAATGATCACATCTGTAAGGTTTTTCTCCAGTGTGGATAAGTTGGTGTGTCTTCAGGTAACATGACCGGCTGAAAGTCTTGTCACAATCTTTACAGTGGAAAGGTTTTTCTCCAGTGTGAACACGCTGGTGTAGATTTAGGTAAGATGCATGACTGAATCTCTTGTCACAATGTTGACACTGGAAAGGTTTTTCTCCAGTGTGAACACGCTGGTGTGCATTTAGGTTAGTTGATCGACTGAATCTCTTGTCACAATGTTGACACTGGAAAGGTTTTTCTCCAGTGTTGATAACATGGTGTGTCTTCAAAGAAGCTGACCTAGTGAAATTCTTGCCATGTCGTTGGCCACCGTCGTCTCCACTGCTCTCCTCCCAATCATCACTGTCTTTAGTGACCTCAGTGTCAGACTCAAGTTTAACTACAACTTCAGAGCAGTGAGAAGAGATGTCTTCTTTCACTGCTGGTAATGTCAACATTGACCCATCAGGCTGCTCTGGTCTTTGAAGTAGATCCTCTTGTTCCCCTTTAAGCTCCTCATGTTCCTTTTCAATGTGTGGAGGTTCTGGAATTTAAAACAAGACCACAGTTGATCTGTAAAGTCATGTTTCATGAAAGAATGCTGAAATTTAAATCCCACACTTTCTTTACCTTTGTTTTACTATTTGAAAAATGTTTCATAGAATTCAAATAGGTGATCTGACACTAAAAGGAAGTTCACAACATTTTCAAAATAGTGCTGGGAAAAAAAGAAAAGAAAAGCAAAAAGTACTAAGCTTCTGATTAACAGAGAAATGCAACATTGGCCTTTAATCATATCCAGCACTGCATGTCCAGAAACTCTACATCTGAACAGAGAGTAACAAGAAATAGAAGATTTTTAGAGGTCGGAAACCTCAACCCCCCCCCACCCCCCCCCCCCCCCCCCCCCCCAACGGTAGCAAAGTTTATTTATTTATTTACTGTATTTTAAATCGGTCGCAACTAAACCAAACCCGCTCTAAACTTAACCTCAGTAAAACCTACACCTAAACCTAATCTCAGCCTGTGACTTAAAAAAAAAAAAGGTCGTAACCCATATAGGAAAAGGTCACAACCTTTTTACATCTGTGCCTACCATTTTAAAACGGTTAGCAACGGTCGCAATATTTTTTTTAAAAAAAGGGTAGATAAAATCATGTCCCAAATGCAGCCACAACCCTTTTTTTCCTGGGAATAACGTGGGAGAAAAAGGCAGAGCACATGAACCGTACCGAGGTGTGTCGGGTCTTCAGGTTCCTGTTTAACAGAGACAGTGCTGGATGAGTCTGAAGAGTTCATCTTCACCTGCAGTCTGGACTCCACTCACTGCTCTGGAATGAAAGAATGGAAGGACTTTAAAACCATCCCTGGTGGACTCCACTCACTGCTCTGGAATGAAGGAATGGAAGGACTTTAAAACCATTTCTGATAAACTGATGTCTGACTTAGTGATTCTATTACTTCCACTCTAGCTAGTACTACATACAGTGAATACTGACTGAACATTGATTTCACCCACTGAAATCACATTGCCAGGTCTAACAAAACCAAGCCCAAGGTCTACAGGGTATTTACTTACACACATAAAGCACAACTAACATGCATACGTATATTCCAATATATATTGTATATGTCCTTCAAGATTATTTCTAACGGTTTCAGCCTCAACCACCCCTCATATAGTCTTTAACATTTGTTTCTGGACAGTTTAGCTGCAGTACCACATTGTCCTGAGGTGGTGGGGGCGCTGATATGCACATCATTTAATATTTGAGTCATTATAGTAGTGATGCTAGACGAAACTAGGCTTGTTGCCATTGAGTCATTATAATAGTGATGCCAGATAAAATCAGGACTGTTCCACATGTAAATTCGATGTCAAGTTGGAAAATCTAAATGGTGGACATTATAAATGAAGCAGAAATGCAAATGTGGAACTGAAGACTGAAAGATAGCAATTATACAAAGTAGGATGCATTGATGACATCGTCATGAGGTCAAAATCAAACTACACATAGGAGCACAAAGACCCACAGACAGATATTATCATCAACACCGCAGCACAGCGTGTGTGACATATTTTACCAAGTCACTAAACTTTCATCTGGTGTTTGTGCTACTGTAGTGTTTGTGGACCAACTGCCTAACGTCACATCCCTGTAGGTTTTCTTCATGGTTGAGGCTATGATAAAGAGAGAGGATAAAGCACGGGGGTGTTGCGCAGGCTGGTTCCGGAGGTTTGCACATGCTCAGTGTAAACAGGAACTGCTATAATGGAATGTTTCAGCAGAGGCGCTAGAGTTACTGACCCTGAACTGAAATAATAATAATAATAATATATAATTATAATATATATATATATATATATATATATATATATATATATATATATATATATATATATATATATATATATATAGAGAGAGAGAGAGAGAGAGAGAGAGAGAGAGAGAGAGAGAGAGAGAGAGAGAGAGAGAGAGAGAGAGAGAGAAGAGAATACTATAATGCTTCTGTCTTTATTTTAAATATTATGTCAATTTAACTACTGTGTGGAGGGAAAAAGCTGTTTATAACAGACTGAAAGACAAGGGCAAATTCCCTACATGGAAATGTTTTGTTTTTCTTTTGTAGATTTTCCATATGGGTCATTCCGCGCCAACTCACCTAAAGGTCCCCACATCACCATCTCAGATTTTGCTCAAAAAATTCTATAATCAAGAACCATTATGTTAGTACCACACATGCAAAATATTAGCTCCCAATTCATTGTAGTTTTGAAACTACAGGCCTTTAAAATATTGGTGTCAAAACACCACATGTCGAAATTGGCTTTTTCCCCAAATTCAGAGACCCATAGCTTTTTATTGCAGCTATCGACACTGTTGTGTTTGCAGATTCTTACTGAATGATACCCACTCTTTTCAAATCTGTTGCCAGAAGGCCTCTGAAGGACATACTTTTTGCATAATAGGAAGCCAAAAATGGCATTTTGGCCAAAATCGCTTAGAATTCATTAAAACTCTAAGGGGCCTAGTAGAAATATGAAACTAGTTAGATTTTTGTCCTCATTACATAGTAATTGTAGGGTTGCGATGTGTTCACAGAAACATTTTAGAAACATAATGCGATGAAAATGATATTCCTGGATTTTTTACAATTTTTTAAATATCTTACGTCTTTTCCGAGGGGGCTAAAATAGGGCATTTTTGGCATCTTATTTGGTCATGTGGCTAGGGGTAGTTTTTTTTTTTTTTTTTTTTTTTTTTTAACAAACGCCCCTTGCTTCATATTTTATTTTATTTTTTACATGGACAATTTCATCATTTTTCACTTTTTTCCATATTCAGAACTCTGTGACTCCAAACGAAGGTTCTAGCAGCTATTTCAGATTTACATACACTGACACGAATTTTCATATTTTAGTAGTAGTATGCCCAAGAAATTAATATTTTTCTTTCTATTGGGACCTAAAAACAGCTATTTGGCCAAAAATAACAAAAATGCTGGGCAGCTTTTAATAAACAAAGGAATAATGAAGGGGTGATTTGCACACAAATTAAGGCATACACATTTTTAACAACTTTTACTGTATTGTACAGTATTTTTTGCAATTAGAAAATGTTAGGTATAATTGCGATTTTTGTTGAATATCCTTGGGAATATAGAAAAATAACAACAACATTCTGGAGTAGTTGTGTAAGCACACAACATTTAGCAATGAGGTTTTATTTACATATTAACACATTCAGTGATCCATGATCATGATGTTGAAAAACATCACAAGATTTGTACATAATCTTAAGTCAAATATGGGCATCCATGATAATGGGTAATTCATTCACAGGCAGTACAGTTTCATGTGATGTGTTAAGACACTCATAAACTGTCATCTAGTCTAGTACATATAGTACATATGGTAAAACTTAAGTCTGTCACAAGTTTGAAGTCACCCTCTGTTGGTATTGGCGTCCTCCACTTTTTATGTTTGGGGCCTCTACCACACAAAGGACATGAAGCAAAGGCACATTCACAAGGCACGTTGCCTCGTCCTTGTGTCATGAAATTGACATAAACATCATTTTGTTCTTCATTTCTGGTGACAATATTTCCAATGTACCATTTTCTGTCATAAACACAGGCAACATATTTGCCCGGCTGGTACATATTTGATGCAGATTGGAACATTTGGCTTGGGGCCTGTAACTGGGACTGTAAAACTGGTGTGGTTTCAGGTCCTATGTCCACTACCGATGATGGTACCACATCAGAAGAAACCCTTCTCATCTCCAGCTGAGTGGGTGCAATTGGGCAGAAGCTGTGATGAGATCTTGTTCCAGGAAAGGTTGAAATATTTTTGAAACGAACAATGAAGAACAAAATGATGTTTTTGTCAATTTCATGACACAAGGACAAGGCAACTCATTCTCGTGGCCACCACAAAGCAGTAAAGATGAATGTTGGGTGCCTTTGCTTCATGTCCTTTGTAGGGCTTTAACCAAAAAATCGATACATCAATGCATCGATTTGCATAACACGAGTCGACTCCAAAATGCCCGAGTCGATAAGTTGTTTTTTCCCCTTCCTCCGAGGGAAAGGAGTAAAGAGGAGGAATTAAACATTTACCTTTGTTTTTCCCTTTTTTCTTTCTCTATATGTGCGACGCGTGTGTATATAATTCAACTGTAATATTGGTTACTGTCACTCACGGACCGAAGTCTCCTTTGAAGTTTCCTTTGCAACTCTATCGGAGTTCAGCCTTAATTTAGGCTTACCAATCTTACAGCAGCTTCATGCGCAGCGCGCTCTTGCGCTCTGGGCGCGCTATTGCGCTCTGGGCACGCGGCGTTCCACTGATCATTACCATTACATACACGGATCAGATCGAACAGCAAACAGTGTAAGAGAAATACAGAACTTCATCAACCAACACCTCCCCGTGCTACAGTGACCGTCTAGGCTACGCACGGGACGCATGCTTCTGTCCACGTCGTTCTCATTTCTTTTCTGAAAAGCGGCGCGATATGGTGTTGGAGGAGGAGGAGGAGGAGGCTACATGTAAATGGATCGTATTCTGATAATGTGGCCGCTGTTAGAACAAGCATGTCTTCTGTTGCGTTCTAACGTGTGGGCCGCTGTGTATTGATAATGTTATGTGTTTTTATCGCTGGCCATAGTGGACGTTGTGCTGCGCTGTGTGCCAATATTGTTTTCATATTAAGCTTGCCACATGCTTCATGCGTAGCCTCGCGATGTGTTTTGTATAAGCACTGCGCCGGCATCATAGCGGCACCATTTGATCCCCGACCCCCCTCGGAGAACCACCGCCACGGTTTATTAAAAGCTACCCAGCGTTTTTGTTATTTTTGGCCAAATAGCTGTTTTTAGGTCCCAATAGAAAGAAAAATATTAATTTCTTGGGCATACTACTACTAAAATATGAAGATTTGTGTGTCAGTGTATGTAAATCTGAAATAGCTGCTAGTAGGAACCTTCCAATTTAGAGTCACATAGTTCTGAATATGGAAAAAAGTGAAAAAAATGAAATTGTCCATGTAAAAAAAATATATATATATATATATATATATATATATATATATATATATATATATATATATATATATATATATATATATATATATATATATATATATATATATATATGAAGCAAGGGGCGTGTGTGTGTTTCTAAGTTGAAAGACAACTAAATATTACAATCAAAACCTTTTTTAATCTTGTCTACTCCAGCACAATGCCAAGGAAGGAACGAATACAGAAACAAAAGAGAAATTAGCTCCAGGATGCAAATATCTTAATGCATGGTTGAGGCCACCAGGCCCCCACCAGGCTGCTACTGGTACTTGGCCCAACCAAGTACCAGTAGCAGCGTACCTGAGAGAACAGATGATTTAGAAAGTTCTACACAAGAGAGGAGGCTGGACAACTAACACCACCAGAGAGAGTATTCAGAACAGCAAGCTTGAGATGTAATGTCCGAGAGTGAGGAGGAGGACACTCAACTAACACCAGAGAGAGAGGAGGAGGACGCTGTTCAACTACCAGAGAGAGAAAGGAGGAAGCCGTACAACTACCAGAGAGAGAGGAGGAAGCCGTTCAACTACCAGAGAGAGGAGGAAGCCGCTCAACTACCAGAGAAAGGAGGAAGCCGTTCAACTACCAGAGAGAGAAAGCAGGAAGCCGTACAACTACCAGAGAGAGGAGGAAGCCGTTCAACTACCAGAGAGAGGAGGAAGCCATTTAACTACCAGAGAGAGGAGGAAGCCGTTCAACTACCAGAGAGAGAAAGCAGGAAGCCGTACAACTACCAGAGAGAGGAGGAAGCCGTTCAACTACCAGAGAGAGGAGGAAGCCGTTCAACTACCAGAGAGAGGAGGAAGCCGTTCAACTACCAGAGAGAGAAAGCAGGAAGCCGTACAACTACCAGAGAGAGGAGGAAGCCGTTCAACTACCAGAGAGAGGAGGAAGCCGTTCAACTACCAGAGAGAGGAGGAAGCCGTTCAACTACCAGAGAGAGGAGGAAGCCGTTCAACTGCCAGAGAGAGGAGGAAGCCGTTCAACTACCAGAGAGAGGAGGAAGCCGTTCAACTACCAGAGAGAGGAGGAAGCCGTTCAACTACCAGAGAGAGAAAGGAGGAAGCCGTTCAACTACCAGAGAGAGAAAGGAGGAAGCCGTTCAACTACCAGAGAGAGGAGGAAGCCATTCAACTACCAGAGAGAGAGGAGGAAGCCGTTCAACTACCAGAGAGAGAGGAGGGTAATGCATGGCTATTATTCAGAATAATAGGCATGCAGGGCTATTGGAGCTTGAGCAGCTGGGTCAAAGACGAGACGCTCTTTTTTTTGGGTACGGACACATAAAAGTACCATGACATGAAGAGGATTACATTTTGGATACATCAGGTGAAAGTGTATGGTCCACTTTGTAATGTCAGTAACTTTTGATGAAAAAGACATTAAGAGCATTAAGATATTAAGAATAAGATATTCAAATCATTAGGGGACTTTTGTGCCCACTACTCAATTAATTACAGATCATTCAGTGTAATGAGATAAAGCTGGCCTTTTTTAACACAACGACCAATCTATTATATAGTCAGCTGAACACCTGTGCCATCGTTAGAAGGACTCCTGAAGACTTTGGAGGTGGTAGCAGAAGGTGAGTTTCCCTCTCTGAAATATGTGATATATCCATGTTGATGGATGATGATGATGATGTGGTACCAGTGGACACAAAATGAAATGTCATTCAGTGAAATGTCAAAAGTCACTTTTATAGTTGAAATTTAATGGAAACAAATGTATTGCAGTATGTGTTGGAAGTAATTGTGCTGAACTGTGCAGATCATATGCATTATTTTATGTGGTTGGCTATGTGTTTGCCCATAAAAGATGCAAAATGTACAATAATGTCATTCAGTCTAAGGGCAGTGTCATTCTGTGTAATCAGTTCAGTGTTGTTATAACTGTAAAACACCAACACCATTTCTGCAGGCAAAAATTCTTCACAGAGAAATCTCTTGCTTTTGCCACAGGAACAATACCGTATGTACATGTGAAGAGCCAACACATGTGGACCTAAACCAACATCCTCTCTTGGAACAGAATTCTGAAAGAGAAGTTACTCACAAGAAGACTGATAATGTGGAGAACATAAGTGGAAAATTTGTTATTGTAATGTATGAAGAAAACTTAGATAAGCCCTTCATTGGGCAGGTGGTGCAGGTTGTACGCCACGAGATAGAGGTCAGTTGCATGCATCAGTGTGCAGCAGGAAAGAATGCTTTTGTGTGGCCAGCACGAGCAGACAAAGTTTTTTTTATTTCAGATCAGATGTGAAGGCTGTAATATCTGAGCCAGAGCCCTTGACCATGAGGCAGTCCAAACTTGTCAAATCAGACTGGGACAAGTTTACAGCAGTATCACAGTGTGTTTAAGTAATGCTAAGCCATAAAATGTGGCATACCGATCATTTTTGAGAATTTTATCTTAGTGCAACATTTACTCTGGTATAAATGTATACTTCAGATAGTTGTCTACAATTTCATTTTCTAAAAAAAAAAAAGCTTTTACGCCGTTGTACTTTGCAGCATTTTTGTTACCTTACATGCTCTTTCAAAAAAAACATTTTCTTTTCAAATTTGGTCTCTGTCATGTTTTTAGGAGATTCATGATTGAGTTACCCTGTACATGCCACTGTTCTGCCTTTCTACTCATTTGGTGTGACACGTTGAGCTGTTCCCGTGTGAGAATGCGTGAAACGGACGCATACAATGTGACTGTCATTGACCGCTGTGTGGTGTGTTACAATGTGAGTTCCCCACATGGGCTTTCCCTAATACGAGTAAGTAGCAGCACCAGCAGCATTTTAATGTAAGGCTATGATCAGCTTGGAAAGCTATTTTCTTCCGTTTTGTTGTCATACCTCTAAGCATGGGATCTTAGAAGTTCTTCTAGACTTGTTTGATTGCACCAATAGCCCTACTGAGTAAAATACTAATTATTTCAAGCGTTTATCTCTGGTGCCACTTTCTCAGGACTGAGAACTGTAGTATAATAGTGATAGCAATATAGTATGATGGTAATTAGTGCTGCCTATAGGCTTTTTTCCGCGTCATGCAGCATAACAACTGTGGTCATTTGGTGTAACACATATTTTTTAATTGAAATATGAAGTGAAATTCAAATTTGTTTTTTTATTTAGCACAACAAATGGAGGACCATACCAAAAAAAGTATTGTGCATTTTAAACTGATTTTCTCTTCGGTGGAAGAACTTCTTGCAGCTAAATGGGTAAAATACCCTAGTCAGGAAAATATCAACATTGTAGAAAGACTTCTAATTGCCACAAACATATCAATTTTAGGGTCAATGAAGACCTTAAACATAGCTGCTTACTATGACGTGCATTTCATTTATTTATTTTTATGTCATACACTTATCTTTGCATTTTAAACTATATTACACTGAATGACATTTTATGGGTCACATCTTAGAAAATGGACTGAAAAGGAATGTTGTGTACTATTTCCTGAACAGAAAATATTAAACTTAAACAATAGACAAACAATAGACAGCTACCCAAAAAAGTTAAAACATTTTGTAAGAGAATACTTTTATTTTTTTTAGGCTTGGAAACGCTGTTTCGTCTTTGACCCAGCTGCAATTGAAAGCTGGCAGAAACTAGCTCTCTCACCCTCTCTCTCTAACCCGGGGGTCAGCAACCGCATGCGGCTCTAGAACACAGCTCTAGTGGCTCCCTGGCTGTAGCAGCATTACATGCACACTGGGGTGATTCACCAACAAACATTTCAGTCACTGACAGCACCCAACACGCCATGTGCTGTCTGACAGTTAACATAGTGCTTGTTGGCCATGCCACAAAAGCCCAGCACATATCAGAGATCAAGCTTTCATCTGAACCACCCATTTTCAACAGTTTACTATATCATTAATATATCTTTGAGATGTTGTGTGGACATGATAAAAAATGATGTGTTTCCTAGAAAAGGAGGTCTGAAAAAAAAACCCATTAACATGGTGAAACTTGATGACGTCATCAATTTGTTTCACCATTTTTTCTTTTAGGATTTTTCTTTTACGACCTTTTTTCTGAGAGTGTACAAATGGAACCAAATGGACCCGCCAGAGTCCATTTGGTTCACATTTGTAAACTGTCAGAAAATAATAATAATAATAATAAATAAAATGGGTGGAATTCCCTGTTAAGGGCTTATTAGGCTTACATTTGTTGCGGCTCCAGACAGATTCTGAATTTAATTTTTGGTCGAAAATGGCTCTTTCAACATCTTGGGTTGCCGACCCCTGCTCTAACCCCAACCTTCACATCAGTAAAACTATGCCTAAACCTTGAGGTAACATAGAGCTGAGGGTACAGACATGACTGTATATTGTCCACCCCCTCGCTCTGAATAGATAGATAGATAGATAGATAGATAGATAGATAGATAGATAGATAGATAGATAGATAGATAGATAGATAGATAGATAGATAGATAGATAGATAGGAATATCCATAAGATGAATGTAGTAAAAACAACATGAAGCAGTTCGTCTTTTTACCTGTAGCTGTGTTCTTTTCAGTGGTTGAGCTGCTAACAAACAAACGTCCTCCTACTGCTGCTTAGCGACCACACTGTTTTCAAACCACAGCTTTTAGTGTTACTTTTATTATTAGTGTTTTTTTCCCCCAAACCACACTGCTAACAGCTAGCTGTGTGTGAACGAACATGGGCACTAGCGCTGCTGGAGTGTAGCAGAGCCATAGAGTATAGACAGAGCTACGCAAACTCCGTTCACTTCATGGGGTCAGTCCAATGGCGGCTCTACTACATAGACTTCTATTGAATGGGGTCAACCGGTAGTTAAGGATGCGTTGGAATTTACGTGCTCGTGCGAGTATACAAACGGTACGAACCACGTGACCAGGCTGTTTTCTGACCCTTCAATATCGCAACTCTTCTACTAGATTGCTCTGGAGCATAAAGGGTGCACGTAGCATAAACGGTCACTAGAGGGAGCCATGGTACAGTGTAATACAATGTGGAGCAACCCTCAACTATATTTTAGCTTTGCTAAAATATTCATTTATTATTATTATATTATTATTATTATAGGCTAGCTACGGAGCCTCGAAACAAGCCATGATTCTGTGATAAAACAAACAGCAATAATTATTCCATATCTTATATTTTACTTAACCCTCTACAGTCCCTGTTGATTTTAGCCCGTTTTGTGATGTTTTGCATTTTCCTTTATAAAACACATTCATAAAGTGTCCAGCCACTAATGTTTGGTACCCTTTTTTCAGGACAACCTCAGCTACAATAATAAACCATAATTAATTCACTTTTACATACTATAGGCCTAAAGGTAATTTGAACCAAAAAACTACATGCAAAAACAAAAATTGGGCCTTGTTTTTCAGGTTTATGGACTTGTAAAAATCACAAATCTGATTATCTAAGAATTTTGGCTGTTGAGAAAGTCAGGATATGTGGTCTATAAGAATGTAAAATGATGAGATTCAAGAGAAATAAAGCCAAAATTGCTTATTTTGAGCTGTTATTAGGTATATCTATGCCAGGCGTTTTTTTTTTTTTTTTTTTTTTTTTTTTTTACAGATCTTATATTAGTCCTTATATTCCACACTAAGTATTTCATAGCTATAATTGGTATATTTTTGTTCAGCACAACCTGACCCATATGTCTCAACAATTATTTGTTTCAATTTGACCTAATATCAATGCATTTGACCCAGAAAGAGACAAAATAGACAAAAACGGATTTGAGAAATAAGGTTTATGGACTTGTAAAGATCACAAACATGCTTATCTGATCATATTGTCTGTTGAAAAGGTCAAGATATATTGTCTATAGGAATATAGAATGATGGAATTCAAGTAAAATAAAGTCATTACTTATTTTGAGCTGGTATTAGGTTATGTTAGGTGTTTTTTACAGATCTTTATATTTATGCCCTGAAACAATCTCCGCCATGGACAGACCAGGGTATAGCACTGAGCAGACATGCTTCTTCCTCCACTACTCCTGGACATTTGACAGTTCAACAAAGACTATATATACACTCAACAAAAATATAAACGCAACACTTTTGTTTTTGCTCCCATTTTTCAGGGGATGGACTTAAAGCCCTAAAATTCTTTCCAGATATACAATATAACCATTTCTCTCAAACACTGTTCACAAATCTGCCTAAATGTGTGATATTGAGCACTTCTGCTTTGTTAAGATAATCCATCCCACCTCACAGATGTGCCACATTAAGATGCAGGTGTGACATCATGATTAGTGCACAGGTGTACCCCAGACTCTCCAGAACAAAAAGACACCCTTAAATGTGCAATTTTCTTTTGCCTTATTGGGCGTATGGGCCTCCGAACCAGTCAGTATCTGGTGTGACCACCATTTGCCTCATGCAGTGCAACACATCTTCTTCGCATAGAGTTTATCAGATTGTCAATTGTGGCCTGTGGAATGTTGCTCCACTCCTCTTCAATGGCTATGTGAAGTTGCTGGATATTAGTGGGAACTGGTATGCGCTGTCGAAATGGTAATAATGTGGTAATATTGTGTTATTACCATTTTTACAGTGTGTAACAGTTCCCACTAATATCCAGCAACTTCACACAGCCATTGAAGAGGAGTGGTCCAACATTCCACAGGCCACAATTGACAATCTGATAAACTCTATGCGAAGAATATGTGTTGCACTGCATGAGGCAAATGGTGGTCACACCAGATACTGACTGGTTCGGAGGCCCATACGCCCAATAAGGCAAAAGAAAATTGCACATTTCAGGGTGTCTTTTTGTTGTGGAGAGTCTGGGGTACACCTGTGCACTAATCATGATGTCACATCTGCATCTTAATGTGGCACACCTGTGAGGTGGGATGGATTATCTTAACAAAGCAGAAGTGTTTAATATCACACATTTAGGCAAATTTGTGAACAGTGTTTCAGAGAAATGGTATATCTGGAAATATTGTATATCTGGAAATGAATTTTAGGGCTTTAAAGGTAGGGGAAGTGATTTGAAATTCATGGTGTATACCAGCCTGGTGCACTAGGGGCCCCCAACAGTAGCTACACTATGTGAACCTGCTGCTCGCTCCTGATTGGAGGAGAATTGGTGGCAACCTGGGGAACTTTTATTAGCTCCTCTGCTAACGTGGGGGAGGGGGAAACTCCATATGTGGTTTCCACACCTTATAATAGAGCATTTTAACAGAAAAAAATTTTTTTGGGGTGATATCTGACAAAAGTGAAATCACTTCCCCTACCTTTAAGTCCATCCCCTGAAAAATGGTAGCAAAAACAAAAGTGTTGCGTTTATATTTTTGTTGAGTGTATATATATATATATATATATATAGTAGTCCAATGAACTTCCTCATTTCCACCACGCTGACCTCATATCACCTGTATTTCGTCCCCTGGGCTTTGCTGATGGCGGCACACTTGTTTGTGTTCTCACACAAAATGTGCAAAACACTATGAGAGAAACAGATCAAACAGTTCGACCGGCTGGTAGGGCGTGGAGGTGTTGGTCCAATTGGCCTTTTTGGAGGAACTTGAACTGCTTCACAGGGCCGCTGTCCTTCTCGCCATCAGTCGTGGAGCTGACTGAGCTCTTGGCCTAGAATTGCAGATAATCACACCAATCAATAAGTAAATTCATGTGATTAGCTCCACACGTGACATGCATATCTAACAGTTGAATTCAACATTACAATAAATACACTAACCTCTGCATGCCCCCGCTGCCATGGCCTCTTTCTCTTGTGTCACCATCACTGCAGAAATGTAAAAACATTAGTAGGCTACATGATTTACAAAATAGGTTCCGTCACCGTCACTGGAAAAAATGTAAAAACAGTATTACATGATTCACAAAAGGGGTTCTGTCACCATCATATTACATGAAGCACCAATAAAACAATGCAAAAACATCTGGTGCTCCGTGGTCAGTCTGTGCACGTGATAGATTATTATTATTACTGGTGATAGTGTATAAAAGTGAATTGGTACTCACTTCTTAGGCTCAGAAACTATAAGGGATAATAAAGGGATTTATGAACATCAGGCTATTGCCTGATGTTTTTACTATATCCTAAAGTATTACGAAACAATCTAAAATAAAGATAATATGAAGTCTATGTAGGAGAGCCGCCATTGGAATGATCCCATTTAGTGATCAGGGTTTGCAACAGCGTAACTCTGTCTATACTCAGGGTCCGAGTTCGCGGCGGGCCGACTTCTCCGGTCCCCGAAACTATAACAGCTAGTATCTGGCCTCAGTATGAAACTGCCCACCCAGCTGCTCCTCCTCCAGGAGGAGGAGCAGTCCTCCTCCTCCTGCCGCCTGTACACAACAATATGGAAACATATTGTAACAGTTTTGCTTCCAGGAGACTCAGGACCATAATGTGTACAATGTTTCAATATGTGTCTGCTCACTCACACACACACACACACACACACACACACACACACACACACACACACACACACACACACACACACACACACACACACACACACACACACACACACACACAAGGAGAGAGATATTGTAACAGTTTTGCTTCCAGGAGACTATAATGTGTACGATGTTTCAATTGTGTCTGCTCACACACACACACACACACACACACACACACACACACACACACACACACACACACACACACACACACACACACACACACACACACACACACACACACACACACGGAGAGAGAAAGAGACGGAGAAGAGAGAAGGGAAAACAGCCTGGTCACGTGGTTCGTCTACTCGCACAAGCCCGTAAATTCCAATGCATCCTAGTCCAAGAGCATTAGCTCAAAATGTAGTCAAACCCGGAACAAATTAGTAACAAGCTGAAAATTTCAGGATATGTTCAGAATACCTTTAGGAATGACATACTAAAAGTCCCCGTGAATCCCCCTTGTGCTCTCTGAGATATTCAAGATGGCGTACAACTTGCCTATTAGATATAATGGCCCTAATCGGGGGTGAAAAAGGCAAAATTTTTAACTGAGAAATATTTCTACGAAAATTCACAGGTTGATCAATTATATAAATACAAGCATTTTTTGTATTGGGACTTTCCATGAAATCCAATATGGCTGCCCAATATGGCGACCACAATATTAGTGTATTGGCTATTAGATATAATGGGGGGTGAATAGGGCAAAAAATTAAACTGAGAGATATTTCTACAAAAATTCACATGTTGATCAATTATATGAATACAAACATTTTTTGTATTGCAACTTTCTATGAAATCCAATATGTCCGCCCAATATGGCATTCTTAATATTAGCACTAATACTATAGTACAGGTACACTAATATTCTGGTCGCCATATTGGACGGCCATATTGGATTTCATGGAAAGTTCCAATACAAAAAATGTTTGTATTTATATACTTGATCAACCTGTGAATTTTAGTAGAAATATCTCTCAGTTTAATTTTTTGCCCTATTCACCCCCCATTATATCTAATAGCCAATACACTAATATTGTGGTCGCCATATTGGGCAGCCATATTGGATTTCATGGAAAGTTCCAATACAAAAAATGCTTGTATTTATATAATTGATCAACCTGTGAATTTCCGTAGAAATATCTCTCAGTTTAAAATTTTGCCTTTTTCACCCCCGATTAGGGCCATTATATCTAATAGGCAAGTTGTACGCCATCTTGAATATCTCAGAGAGCACAAGGAGGATTCACGGGGACTTTTAGTATGTCATTCCTAAAGGTATTCTGAACATATCCTGAAATTTTCAGCTTGTTACTAATTTGTTCCGGGTGTAACCCTATTACTACTGGACTATCCGTAACTTCTGGTTGTCCCCATTCAATAGAAGTCTATGTAGTAGAGCCCCGATACGTTCCCTCAATATTCTACGCTCACTCGGAGCTACCAGAGCCATCTAGTAGAAGAGTTGCGCCATTGAGGGGTCAGAAAACAGCCTGATCACGTGGTTCATGTACTCGCGCGAGCCCATAGATTCCAATGCATTCAGTAACTTCCGGCTGTCACTATTCATGTCACTATCCAACAGAAGTCTATGTAGATGGACTGGCCCCATGAAGTGAACGGAGTTGGCGTAACTCTGTTTATTTCCAAGGCTCTGGGAGCTACAGAGTGAGCGTAGAGTATTGAGGGAACGTATCGGGGCTATCTATACCCCAGAGAAGTCGGCCCGCCGCGAAGTCGGACCCTGAGTATAGACAGAGTTACGCTGTTGCAAACCCTGATCACTAAATGGGATCATTCCAATGGCGGCTCTCCTACATAGACTTCATATTATCTTTATTTTAGATTGTTTCGTAATACTTTAGGATATAGTAAAAACATCAGGCAATAGCCTGATGTTCATAAATCCCTTTATTTTACGTCATTTACTACAGCATACACATTAACAACCCAGCTTTGGTCGGCTAGGTGGTGTGGAGAAGTCGCCCAGGGGGTGTGGAGAAGTCGGCTAGGTGGTGTGGAGAAGTCGCCCAGGGGGTGTGGAGAAGTCGGCCCATTAGACATGCATAGGCACCTTTATCACTGCATATCATAGACATGCATAGGCACCATTATCCATTATCAAGTCATGACAATAGACATGTATAGGCACCATTACTCTTTACCAGAGTAGAATAAATACATATTTCACTCTTTAATCAAGTCATGACAATAGACATGTCTTTAATCAAGTCATGACAATAGACATGTATAGGCACCATTATCACTGCATGTCAACCATTATCAAGACATATGCATGTCAATAATACTGGTTTACTCTCAACTAGAGTTGCATAATTACATGTTTTACTCTTTACCAGAGTTGAATAAATACATATTTCACTCTTTACCAGAGTTAAAGAAATTAGACAATAACACATATTTAAAACAGTTTGTGTTCTTCCAAACTGCAGCAGGTATAATGTTACATTATACTTAAACATTTACCAGAGTTGCATAAATACATATTTCACTCTTTACCAGAGTTAAAGAAATTAGACAATAACACATATTTAAAACAGTTTTTACTTTTGTTCTACATATTTCTTTACTTGTATTTTTGACTCAACCTCAAATAAATGGTTACATTTCTGCAATTAATCTGTTGTTGTTGTTGTTGTTGTTGTTTTTTACACCTGAGCTGTGGAGGTACAATTTGATCAATAGACACAGCCATTAGCAAGCAATTTCACCCTCAGCAATTATCAGTCAATCACATCACTTTTGTTGGACCAGGGAAACAAAGCAGTCAAAACATTCACTAGATCAACATGACAATTAATCTTCTACATTCTGTTGTAGCCTTAAAAAGTGCACAATAATAAGGATAATGATATACAAGGGCCTAAAACAGCTGACACTAGCTCACTAAGTAACTAACTATTCCACAGACATGGGCCGACCTCTCCACTCCCCCGGCCCGAGCTCTCCACAGCCGCGGCCCGACCTCTCCACAGCCGCGGCCCGACCTCTCCACAGCCGCGGCCCGAGCTCTCCACACGATTCGGGCCGACTCTCGTGCGACCGTTTTATTTTACAATGTTTTATAGCCTACTACTACTAGTAGGCCTACAGCCTAGACATTAGAGACTTTAGTTGTCACTGTGCAATGCTTTATAACAGATGTTTACATAGCTCTTATTTGCACCGCCATCGTTGAAAACAATGTATTTCGAACTCCAGTTTGTCCCTCTTTCAGGCTGAACAGCCTTCCTGCGCACAGTTTCTGACCCCTCAATGTCGCAACATTTCGGTTGGTCCGACTTCGCGGCGGGCCGACTTCTCCGGTCCCCGCTACGAGGAGAGAGTCGGCCCGAATCGTGTGGAGAGCTCGGGCCGCGGCTGTGGAGAGGTCGGGCCGCGGCTGTGGAGAGGTCGGGCCGCGGCTGTGGAGAGCTCGGGCCGGGGGAGTGGAGAGGTCGGCCCATGTCTGTGGAATAGTTAGTTACTTAGTGAGCTAGTGTCAGCTGTTTTAGGCCCTTGTATATCATTATCCTTATTATTGTGCACTTTTTAAGGCTACAACAGAATGTAGAAGATTAATTGTCATGTTGATCTAGTGAATGTTTTGACTGCTTTGTTTCCCTGGTCCAACAAAAGTGATGTGATTGACTGATAATTGCTGAGGGTATGTTCACACTTGGACCCGAGGTGAAATTGCTTGCTAATGGCTGTGTCTATTGATCAAATTGTACCTCCACAGCTCAGGTGTAAAAACAACAACAACAACAACAGATTAATTGCAGAAATGTAACCATCTATTTGAGGTTGAGTCAAAAATACAAGTAAAGAAATATGTAGAACAAAAGTAAAAATATACAATACAACAATTCTGTTGTTAAAAAAGTTTAAAAGTGGCCAAAAAGTGGTATAAAGTATAATGTAACATTATACCTGCTGCAGTTTGGAAGAACACAAACTGTTTTAAAATATGTGTTATTGTCTAATTTCTTTAACTCTGGTAAAGAGTGAAATATGTATTTATTCAACTCTGGTAAATGTTTAAGTATAATGTAACATTATACCTGCTGCAGTTTGGAAGAACACAAACTGTTTTAAATATGTGTTATTGTCTAATTTCTTTAACTCTGGTAAAGAGTGAAATATGTATTTATTCAACTCTGGTAAATGTTTAAGTATAATGTAACATTATACCTGCTGCAATTTGGAAGAACACAAACTGTTTTAAATATGTGTTATTGTCTAATTTCTTTAACTCTGGTAAAGAGTGAAATATGTATTTATTCAACTCTGGTAAAGAGTAAAACATGTAATTATGCAACTCTAGTTGAGAGTAAACCAGTATTATTGACATGCATATGTCTTGATAATGGTTGACATGCAGTGATAATGGTGCCTATACATGTCTATTGTCATGACTTGATTAAAGACATGTCTATTGTCATGACTTGATTAAAGAGTGAAATATGTATTTATTCTACTCTGGTAAAGAGTAATGGTGCCTATACATGTCTATTGTCATGACTTGATAATGGATAATGGTGCCTATGCATGTCTATGATATGCAGTGATAAAGGTGCCTATGCATGTCTAATGGGCCGACTTCTCCACACCCCCTGGGCGACTTCTCCACACCACCTAGCCGACTTCTCCACACCCCCTGGGCGACTTCTCCACACCACCTAGCCGACCAAAGCTGGGTTGTTAATGTGTATGCTGTAGTAAATGACGTAAAATAAAGGGATTTATGAACATCAGGCTATTGCCTGATGTTTTTACTATATCCTAAAGTATTACGAAACAATCTAAAATAAAGATAATATGAAGTCTATGTAGGAGAGCCGCCATTGGAATGATCCCATTTAGTGATCAGGGTTTGCAACAGCGTAACTCTGTCTATACTCAGGGTCCGACTTCGCGGCGGGCCGACTTCTCTGGTGACCCTCTCGTGCGACCGTTTTATTTTACAATGTTTTATAGCCTACTACTACTAGTAGGCCTACAGCCTAGACATTAGAGACTTTAGTTGTCACTGTGCAATGCTTTATAACAGATGTTTACATAGCTCTTATTTGCACCGCCATCGTTGAAAACAATGTATTTCAAACTCCAGTTTGTCCCTCTTTCAGGCTGAACAGCCTTCCTGCGCACAGTTTCTGACCCCTCAATGTCGCAACATTTCGGTTGGTCCGACTTCGCGGCGGGCCGACTTCTCTGGTGACCGTTTCGGGGACCGGAGAAGTCGGCCCGCCGCGAACTCGGACCCTGAGTATAGACAGAGTTACGCTGTTGCAAACCCTGATCACTAAATGGGATCATTCCAATGGCGGCTCTCCTACATAGACTTCATATTATCTTTATTTTAGATTGTTTCGTAATACTTTAGGATATAGTAAAAACATCAGGCAATAGCCTGATGTTCATAAATCCCTTTATTTTACGTCATTTACTACAGCATACACATTAACAACCCAGCTTTGGTCGGCTAGGTGGTGTGGAGAAGTCGCCCAGGGGGTGTGGAGAAGTCGGCTAGGTGGTGTGGAGAAGTCGGCCAGGGGGTGTGGAGAGGTCGGCCCATTAGACATGCATAGGCACCTTTATCACTGCATATCATAGACATGCATAGGCACCATTATCCATTATCAAGTCATGACAATAGACATGTATAGGCACCATTACTCTTTACCAGAGTAGAATAAATACATATTTCACTCTTTAATCAAGTCATGACAATAGACATGTCTTTAATCAAGTCATGACAATAGACATGTATAGGCACCATTATCACTGCATGTCAACCATTATCAAGACATATGCATGTCAATAATACTGGTTTACTCTCAACTAGAGTTGCATAATTACATGTTTTACTCTTTACCAGAGTTGAATAAATACATATTTCACTCTTTACCAGAGTTAAAGAAATTAGACAATAACACATATTTAAAACAGTTTGTGTTCTTCCAAATTGCAGCAGGTATAATGTTACATTATACTTAAACATTTACCAGAGTTGAATAAATACATATTTCACTCTTTACCAGAGTTAAAGAAATTAGACAATAACACATATTTAAAACAGTTTGTGTTCTTCCAAACTGCAGCAGGTATAATGTTACATTATACTTAAACATTTACCAGAGTTGAATAAATACATATTTCACTCTTTACCAGAGTTAAAGAAATTAGACAATAACACATATTTAAAACAGTTTGTGTTCTTCCAAACTGCAGCAGGTATAATGTTACATTATACTTTATACCACTTTTTGGCCACTTTTAAACTTTTTTAACAACAGAATTGTTGTATTGTATATTTTTACTTTTGTTCTACATATTTCTTTACTTGTATTTTTGACTCAACCTCAAATAGATGGTTACATTTCTGCAATTAATCTGTTGTTGTTGTTGTTGTTTTTTACACCTGAGCTGTGGAGGTACAATTTGATCAATAGACACAGCCATTAGCAAGCAATTTCACCTCGGGTCCAAGTGTGAACATACCCTCAGCAATTATCAGTCAATCACATCACTTTTGTTGGACCAGGGAAACAAAGCAGTCAAAACATTCACTAGATCAACATGACAATTAATCTTCTACATTCTGTTGTAGCCTTAAAAAGTGCACAATAATAAGGATAATGATATACAAGGGCCTAAAACAGCTGACACTAGCTCACTAAGTAACTAACTATTCCACAGACATGGGCCGACCTCTCCACTCCCCCGGCCCGAGCTCTCCACAGCCGCGGCCCGACCTCTCCACAGCCGCGGCCCGACCTCTCCACAGCCGCGGCCCGAGCTCTCCACACGATTCGGGCCGACTCTCGTGCGACCGTTTTATTTTACAATGTTTTATAGCCTACTACTACTAGTAGGCCTACAGCCTAGACATTAGAGACTTTAGTTGTCACTGTGCAATGCTTTATAACAGATGTTTACATAGCTCTTATTTGCACCGCCATCGTTGAAAACAATGTATTTCGAACTCCAGTTTGTCCCTCTTTCAGGCTGAACAGCCTTCCTGCGCACAGTTTCTGACCCCTCAATGTCGCAACATTTCGGTTGGTCCGACTTCGCGGCGGGCCGACTATTGAGGGAACGTATCGGGGCTATCTATACCCCAGAGCCATATAGTATAGACAGAGTTACGCCAGCTCAGTTCACTTCATGGGGCCAGTCCAATGGCGGCTCTTGTACATAGATTTTTGAGAATGGGGACAACAAATAGGGACTTAAGTCCTGGACCAAAGTGGGCAGAAATGCAGTGGACTCGGGCAACAGGCCAGCATTAATGATCTTAAATCCCTTAATTTTAGATACATAATATAGATACACAACATAAACACTAGGCTGCAGAGTCTTAAGTCTTTGCCCTACAATAGGCTACTTTAAAACAGTTGTCCTGCTGCATGCCCCGAAATAGATCTTATTTGCGCCTCCCTCATTGAAACAATGTACTTCATTGTACTCCAGTGTCCTATTCAAGCTAAATGAACAGCAGCTCGAGCGCTCAGTTTCTGGCCCCTCAATGTCGCAACTCTGACACTATATGGCTCTGCTCAAGCAGGGCTACTGCGCATGTTCGTTCACAGATAGCTGTTAGCAGTGTGGTTTTGGGGGAAAACACACACACACACACACACACACACACACACACACACACACACACACACACACACACACACTTTAACAGTGTTGTTGTTGAGATGTGCGTCAAGCCATCAAGGATTTTACTTCCTGTTTACTTCCGCAGTGGGCGTAACCGGGCGTGTCTAAGCGCTAAAGACTTCAGGATAAGATCAAGACGTCGTAATTAATCTGTGCCTGTAAATAAACTCTGAAAGCATAGTGTTTATGATACGAGAGTTGAAACGGTATATATTAGAGTACTTATGTGTCCTAAAACAAAACAAAAAAAAAAAAAAAAATTGTCCCCGAATTGTCTTTTTAACACTGCAAGCAAGGCTCTATATTTCACCTATATTTCCACACCCACACACTGGTCTGACCTACAATAGCCAATCTACAAACTGTAGATAAGCTGTTTTGCTATATTTGAATTGCAATCCATAAATTGAAAAGTGTGTGTGTGTGTGTGTGTGTGTGTGTGTGTGTGTGTGTGTGTGTGTGTGTGTGTGTGGTGTGTGTGTGTGTGTGTGTGTGTGTGTGTGTGTGTGTGACAATATATTAATATATGGGTAATAATAATATTAATGATAATCATTAAAAATAACAGTTACTTTACTTGTTACATGGGTTACATAAGGTAGACAATAGCCCACTATTAGGGTGGAATTTAGGGGGTTATGAGGGGGGTTAGGCCATCAATGACTCTGCAAATGTAGATCGGCCATTAACAGCTAATTTGAATACTAGGTTAAGAAAAGTTAAGAATATGGAGGTCGTAGTCTTCAATAAATTACATTTCTATATGCCTAGATCAATTGATGAAGGGTGTAATTCTCTGAAGTCTGAAGATCATAATAGGCAAATCATATACTTACTGCATATGATTGAGGGGCAATTATTTGGCTTATTGTTAATGCTTATTGTTAATAAACGCCAAATCCAAGTATTCCCACTCTACTCTCTACTAAAAGCAGTAGTAGTAATTAAAGGGATATTTCACTTCCAAAAAAACATTTTGGTCGTTTTATCCTGTTAGCTGCCCCTGCCCAGACTGGGGAGAGCATAAAATGACTAAAAGTGGAACAAGTGAAACATCATAATTGTTTTTGCAAATTCCCAGCTAACTGATGTAGCTGACAAAAAACGTTGCTACGAGGCAAATGTTGGGACATATCCACGTGTGCGGGGAGATGTCCCCTACAACATGCCACTGTTCGCTAAGAAGGAGACGGGTAAAATTCCGAGCACCGGGCCTTTTAGTGGCGGCACACATGCAAAAAGTGCCATTTCTGGGCCCAGAGTGAGCACTGGACAAAAACGCTGCTACGAGGCAAATGTTGGGACATATCCACGCGTGTGAAGAGATGTCCCATACAACATGCCACTGTTCGCTAAGAAGGAGACGGGTAAAATTCCGAACACCGGCCTTTTAGTGGCGGCACACATGCAAAAAGTGCCATTTCTGGACCCAGAGTGAGCACTGGACCAAAAACGCTGCTACGAGGCAAATGTTGGGACATATCCACGCGTGCGGGGAGATGTCCCCTACAACATGCCACTGTTCGCTAAGAAGGAGACGGGTAAAATTCCGAGCACCGGGCCTTTTAGTGGCGGCACACATGCAAAAAGTGCCATTTCTGGACCCAGAGTGAGCACGGGACAAAAAAAGCTGCTACGAGGCAAATGTTGGGACACATCCACGCGTGCGGGGAGATGTCCCCTACAACATGCCACTGTTCGCTAAGAAGGAGACGGGTAAAATTCCGAGCACCGGGCCTTTTAGTGGCGGCACACATGCAAAAAGTGCCATTTCTGGACCCAGAGTGAGCACGGGACAAAAAACGCTGCTACGAGGCAAATGTTGGGACATATCCACGCGTGCGGGGAGATGTCCCCTACAACATGCCACTGTTCGCTAAGGAGGAGACGGGTAAAATTCCGAACACCGGGCCTTTTAGTGGCGGCACACATGCAAAAAGTGCCATCATAAAAAAAAGGATACAGACAGAGCTTTGAAAGTTACCAAAAATACCGTTTATTCATTGCTAATAAAACACTTTCAATGGAAAGAAAAGCACATATAGTTTCACAAAAACTATCATAAAAAATACAATCAAAAATACAATGTAATACAAGAAATATGTAATACAAGAAATGCAATACAAAAAATACGATCCAAAGATAGATGTACGCATGTAAAGCAAACTAAAGCAAAAGCAACAAAAACATTTGTTTTTAAATGATCACAGTAAAAGAGAAAAAAATGGAGTCCATCAATCGGGTCCCTCTGGGGCACATGGGTGAAGGTCTCCTAGACCTAGAGCATAGACAAAACAGAGCATTTTTTAGGTAGTGTGTCCAAGAGAAAATCAACACAGTTCAGTACTTATGTATTCACTCAGAGCAATATTTTTTTTCCTGTCAGCTCATACAATACACATTGTCGCTTTTCAGGCTCAGTTTTGTGCGTGTTGAGACTCACACCAAACAGTACAGCTTTGGAAAACAAGCAAGTGTAGATACCACAGCTACTGCTATCAGTTTGTGCTATGAAATTGGGGCAACTGTGAAAACACTCGTATCTAAACGTGATACCCATACCTCTACCATGCAGTGCAAAGTACTGTAAAGCCAAGAATTTTTGCAGTGAACCAAAGACACTAATCAGGTCCTGCTCATATATACAGAGTGAATCCATTAACACAACATCTAAGAATGTGCAATCACCTATCACTGTTTTCTTGGAGATATCTATGGCGATTGCTCCCCAGTGAGACTTTACGTGGACTGGCAATATTACCACATCATAGTTCCACCAATTTTTGTCTGTACTTGGTACATTTGGTAGAACAGTCATATCACCACAAAAAGGATGATTTAACTGTTGGCTCACAAAAACACTATCACAAATCCTTGCCTTTTTAGCTACATAATCTAGCAAGAGCTGATGGTACTGATTGATTGTCTTATCACACAACCATCCACCATTCTCAACGCAAGCTAAGTCAGGTGATGTACTAATTGCTTTTGGAATGGGTGTCACTTGTGTGCATTGTTTGCATCTGTCTGTGCATTTATGGTTTTGTTTTACCTCCTGAAACTGGATTTTGTCTTTAATCTGTCTTTTCTCGCATGACACAGCAAAGAAACTAGCTGTGGCCAGTACTTGTTGCATCAGCTCAAATGTATAGCCTGCGGTATCATTTGATTCATTTGACAACATATGCCATCTCTGTTCTCTACAGGTGTACAATGACACATATGGTGACCCAGTACTTGTTGCATCAGCTCAAATGTATAGCCTGCGGTATCATTTGATTCATTTGACAACATATGCCATCTCTGTTCTCTACAGGTGTACAATGACACATATGGTGACTTGTCGAAAAATGCACAAATACTAGACAAAGCATACACATTCTCGTGGTACAGACTGGACAGAGTGAACATTTTGGGTATTTTTGTGCCAGGACTTAACATGAGAAGTAAGGTTTGTGGGCTGTGAATTACCTCAGTTGATATGCTATTTTCCTGATGACATGTTTTACAGTTTAGAGATTGAGCAGGTAATATTTGTGCGACTGTGTCTATGATGGCTTTTTGTGACACATCAAGTGGCTGCACTATGATTTGTTGTGACATGGTCTTTGTAGATATGGCCTTGTCACATTTAGTGCACATGTACCGACTAAGACTTTTAAGGGAAAGCAGGTCATCTCCAAGGAAAGGAGCCCCAAGTGTGTCTTTTACAAAGTTTTTTAATACATTGCTTACTTCTGTAATAGTAGATGATAATGACACTGATGTGCTGCTGGCTTGTGTGAATTTCTCACATGCGCGTCTAAATAATTCTGGGGACTGTGCTACTGCTTCTTCAAGCCGTGTGTGACATTTTTTCATAGCAGATGTCTGGTTTAGGAATGTTAGAATTGGTAATGGTATGGTTGCGCATATATTGTGATTTGTTAAAACCACAACATCTTCCACATTACCCTTGTCTGCAGTACATTTCTCATAGAAGAATATATACCCATGTTTTTGGGCCTCTAGCAGTGCTTTTGGCGATGGTAGGATCTGTATAACAGTGTCATCTGCTTTAATTACAACATTGCCATGATATAAGTTTGCCCAGAAGTGTCCGGATTTGGCCACCACACCTCTATGGCAAATGATTGAACCCAACTTATACTGAATTTTACTGCTGTCACAAGTGAGAATCTCATTGAAATTGGGTGATACTACAGTGTTGCGGAGCACCTTTCCCTCATTGCCAATGCGGTTCACAGAAAGAGTAATGAAATCAGATGCTCAATCCAACATATTTGTTTCTTCATTACGGAACCACAGGCTGTACAACTGTGGTGACTGTCACCTTCCATGATGTGTTCAAACATGGACTTGAGGTAGTTGTTGAGCGGCAACATAAATATATTTGGCATAGCAGAGTTACTTTCATCTTGCAGTCCACATTTTGTGCATGTGTTTATCTGTTTTGCAGCAGAAGTTGTACGGACACTACAACTCTGCAACCAGGGTAATAGTGGTTGTATGAAATCTAGTGGGTCATTGTGCATTCCCAAAGATAACATTTGAGTGTTCCTTACTAATTGTTGAGTGACACCATGGATTGTTGTAGCATCAAATGTGTGGCCTGGATTTCGAAGAAATGTTTGGATGACGGATGCTAAATTTGCTGGCATTGACATCTGAAAGCCTTAAAGACGGCGTTGTCTGTCTCAATATATTTTTGACCACTTGCAGATGCAATATGGATTGAAGGGTTGCATTTAGCCAACAATTATTCTCTCTATTTACAAACCTGCATATATTATTGCATAGCTCTCTTTGTCTCTGCTTATATGACTTGGTTTTGGCTGGGGCATGGCTACATCAGTGCTCACTCTGGGTCCAGAAATGGCACTTTTTGCATGCGTGCCGCCACTAAAAGGCCCGGTGCTCGGAATTTTACCCGTCTCCTTCTTAGCGGATAGTGGCATGTTGTAGGGGACATCTCCCTGCACGCGTGGATATGTCCCAACATTTGCCTCGTAGCAGCGTTTTTTGTCCCGTGCTCACTCTGGGTCCAGAAATGGCACTTTTTGCATGTGTGCCGCCACTAAAAGGCCCGGTGCTCCTAATTTTACCCGTCTCCTTCTTAGCGAACAGTGGCATGTTGTAGGGGACATCTCCCCGCACGCGTGGATATGTCCCAACATTTGCCTCGTAGCAGGGTTTTTTGTCCCGTGCTTACTCTGGGTCCAGAAATGGCACTTTTTGCATGCGTGCCGCCACTAAAAGGCCCGGTGCTCGTAATTTTACCCGTCTCCTTCTTAGCGGATAGTGGCATGTTGTAGGGGACATCTCCCTGCACGCGTGGATATGTCCCAACATTTGCCTCGTAGCAGCGTTTTTTGTCCCGTGCTCACTCTGGGTCCAGAAATGGCACTTTTTGCATGTGTGCCGCCACTAAAAGGCCCGGTGCTCGGAATTTTACCCGTCTCCTTCTTAGCGGATAGTGGCATGTTGTAGGGGACATCTCCCTGCACGCGTGGATATGTCCCAACATTTGCCTCGTAGCAGCGTTTTTTGTCCCGTGCTCACTCTGGGTCCAGAAATGGCACTTTTTGCATGTGTGCCGCCACTAAAAGGCCCGGTGCTCGGAATTTTACCCGTCTCCTTCTTAGCGGATAGTGGCATGTTGTAGGGGACATCTCCCTGCACGCGTGGATATGTCCCAACATTTGCCTCGTAGCAGCGTTTTTTGTCCCGTGCTCACTCTGGGTCCAGAAATGGCACTTTTTGCATGCGTGCCGCCACTAAAAGGCCCGGTGCTCGGAATTTTACCCGTCTCCTTCTTAGCGAACAGTGGCATGTTGTAGGGGACATCTCTCCGCACGCGTGGATATGTCCCAACATTTGCCTCGTAGCAGCGTTTTCTGTCCAGTGCTCACTCTGTGTCCAGAAATGGCACTTTTTGCATGCGTGCCGCCACTAAAAGGCCCGGTGCTCGGAATTTTACCCGTCTCCTTCTTAGCGAACAGTGGCATGTTGTAGGGGACATCTGCCCGCACGCGTGGATATGTCCCAACATTTGCCTCGTAGCAGCGTTTTTTGTCCCGTGCTCACTCTGGGTCCAGAAATGGCACTTTTTGCATGCGTGCCGCCACTAAAAGGCCCGGTGCTCGGAATTTTACCCGTCTCCTTCTTAGCGAACAGTGGCATGTTGTAGGGGACATCTCCCCGCACGCGTGGATATGTCTCAACATTTGCCTCGTAGCAGCGTTTTTTGTCCAGTGCTCACTCTGGGCCCAGAAATGGCACTTTTTGCATGTGTGCCGCCACTAAAAGGCCTGGTGCTCGGAATTTTACCCATGTACTTCTTAGCGGACAGTGGCATGTTGTAGGGGACATCTCCCCGCACGCGTGGATATGTCCCAACATTTGCCTCATAGCAGGGTTTTTTGTCCAGCATCCTATTTGTAAGGCATATGCTCTCCAATTAACAGTGTTTATCTATTTAGTTAATTTTTAATGTTTTTAACTGTCATAAATGGTAATAAAATGTAATAAAAGTGCATATAAACATATTTTGTATGTTGTGTGTCATATATTCTCGTTTATATACTTGAATTTATTGTTTTACTGTGGAAATTAATATTTTTTGTTTAATTTAGCGAGTACTTTTATTCTGAAGGATGACGTCACCGGAAGTGAAATCCTTGATAAAAAATCCTTGATGGCTTGACACTGGTGTTGTTGAGTACCAGGAGGACGTTTGTTTTAGCAGCTCTGAATGGAACACAGCTACAGGTAAAAAGACGAATCGATTGATGCTTTTACTGTGTGTGCGTGTGCGTGTGTGTGTGCGCGCGCCTATTAAACAGTTGTTTTTTTCTTTCTTTTCTTGGGACTGGTGTGGATGCATTATACGCCTTGTGTTTCAGCCAACCTCCTTTTTGGTCTATCACCAGAAATATTTATGATCCTGCGACCAAAAACTAAACTAAAACTGAACTGAACTGAGTTGTGAAGAACCTGGTAATAATAAAAAAAAAGTTAATGTCATATAGAGATGACATTTTTCTCATAGACTTTTCGAAAATAATTTATATCAAGACGATTACGCCGCGGACAAAGCCAACTCGAGTCGTGACGAATCATGATGAGAAACCTTTGGGACAATAAAATCATTTCTAAGATGAAAAACGAAACAAAAAGTCTTGTATCATGCCGTTTTCTACTTCTTCCTAATTATATATTATATGACGATATTGTGTTTGTTGTCATGATTTGTCACGACCCGAGTTGGCTTTGGCCGCGGCGCAATCGTGTTTTCATTAACCATTTTCGAAAAGTCTGTGAGAAATATGAATGAGGAATCCACTAGTGGAACAGGGGCGGTGGCGTCACTGCGCATCTCTATTCTGGAGCTCTCACCACCCACACACACACACACACACACACACACACACACACACACACACACACACACACACACACACACACACACACACACACACACACACACACACACACACACACACACACAGAAAATAAACAGATTCTGTAGCCAACTTTATCCTTACTGATTGCTATTTATTCCATGCTCACAGACAGTCATTATAATGCAATTATAAAACATTATAAAACAGGGATTGAGTAATCCATTTCTTTGATTACACCATCACTGTTTTATTCGCATTTCTGTGTGTTAATAATTATAAAAATGATTTTATTATGATTCCCTTAACCCCTGTTTGTAACGTGAATCAAGTAGTGTTGCCAAGACGTATAGGGGCTCGGATTCCAAATCAGTGCTGGTGGTTGTGAAACATCTGCGGACAGATTCCAGGAGGGTTGCTTTCATTGTCTCGGGGATTAAAGTTCTCAGTACTGGGTACTGATTTCAGTCCTGAGGATTTCACAGGGGTCATTCAATTAGCTCAGTGCTTATTTGCAAAAGATAATTTTCAGTCTCAAGATTTTTTTTTACTTTAATCCCTGTTGTCTTGATTTCCTGGTCATTAGCTTCCTTCTCCTGTACTATGAGCTGTATGGTGTGAGCGAAGCATCCTGGGCCTGGCACTTGTAGCTGATCCATAGCCTTTTTCATATAGGCAGCATTATCTCTTAATATGACATGAACCTATTTCCTGTCGATGTTCCAGTCAAGCAGCATCATCTTCATTGCACCTTGGATGGTATTTGCTGTGTGTGAACCTCTGAACTCCTGTGCATGCAACACCGCTTTCTTCCGATCAAAGCCAGCATCCACCCAGTGAGCAGTCAGACTCGGTAAGGGCATTGGACTTACGTCGCAGCTCCAGATGTCAGTAGTGAAACTAATCGCTTTTGCACTCTTCACCTGTTCAGTCAGGAAACATCGCACGTCGTCCTTCATGCTGGGAATGATTTTGTCAGTCATGTGGGAGCGGCTGGGCGTAGGGTAGCGAGGCTCTAAGTAACTTACCGTATTAAGCGTCTAAAACCGACACGATTCACCAATGACAGCGGCTCATTGTCTAGCACAATCATCTGGGCAATGTGCTGGTTTATGCCTTTTGCCCGTTTGCTCTCTCTTGGAAGTGGCTCACACTTTTCAAAAGTCTCTCTCACCATTGGCTGTGGGCGATTGTGTTTTCTCTTTTTTTTTTCCCTTCTGTCACCTTTAGGTACTCTTTGTGTTACAGCGGGTGATGCTTTTTAAGATGTTTTAGGAGGTTGGTAGTATTATGGCGATTAGACGCATGACCACCGTGTGGGATGTCCATCTTGCAAGTGATGTCGGGTGTTCTCTCTATTTAATACATACTCTAAGGTTTCAATGGGCACTTCTTGCTACTTCCTGTCTGAATTTCAGCTGCGGGCGGGTCTTTCCTGCTGCCTGGTCCAAACTTCGGACAGGAAGTAGCAGGAAGTGCCTATTGATACCCATTCAAAAAAGGAGGACGTGATGTCACACCCCGGTCCGAGACTTGGAATGTGCAAAACCCTGTGTAGTTGCAGCCTGCCTAGCAAAACAACAGCTCACCCTTTAGCTCTGCCCAGAGGTAGAGCTGTTGCGCAAACTCTGTTCACTTCATGGGGTCAGCCCAATGGCGGCTAATCTACATAGACTTCTATTGAATTGGGACAACTGGAACCAGGTGACCAGGCTGTTTTTCCGCCCCTCGATGTTGCAATTCTTCTAATAGATGGCCCTGCCTTGCGCTGCAATGCATGCTGGTTAGAACAAACGAAAAGCAGGAGTGGATTACTGGATTACTGGAATGGAACGAATTAATTGCAGCCTTATCGGCAGATTTCGCCATAGTCCGATTCGATTTCAATCACGTTTTTTGGCTCATATCGAGCCGATATCCGATCACCATATCGGATCACGACAGACGTCCCCCTCTGACACATATCTGACACAAACAGCCAGCTGCTCCGAATGACCATCCCTCGCCTCATCTGCCATGATTGCATACATTTTAGACTGTCATCATCTCAGATACAATGACACTTGTCACTTCCTGAGCACAACACTCGATCATCTCATTCTGAGACCGGTGCCATGTATGTGGCATTTGATGGAGGATTATATTTCTGCATGAATTGATCAAACCTCCTAAGAAGAATATCAGATCATATCAATACAATGTATGCCACATTTTTCAAAAAGTACCATTAGTATTATATTGTAAAGGGAAGCAATTATATGGCTTGTGTTATGAAATTGTGTTTTAATACAGTGTCTCCCAAACTGTGGGACGGACCCATTGGTGGGCTGCGAAGGTGATCTAAGTGGGCCTTGAAATCATTTTCAATAATATGTATTAACTTACGTTTGCTTATGTATTTATTTCACTATTTATTTACTGATTATTCGGTCAGAGGTGGGCCGCCAACACTTGTGAAAATTCCAAGTGGTTCCCAAGTTGGAAAAAATTGGAAACCCCTCTTAATAAATTAAGTTCATATTTTGTTGTGCACTGTAAGCAGCATAGGCCAATTTCCACATCGCAGTGAGCTCCTGTTGAGTTGGTCACAATGAGGTCAAGACACTAAGGAAAACACTTGAGTTTGGGATGCATTTCACATGGGTCATCACCTTCACTTGCCGTTCGTGTTGTGTTTTCACTAGTTGCAAATTCATAGGGATTGCTTGACTTTCGACCTTTAACTTGTCGTTTTGCACAGGGGAGTCATGTTAAGATACATTCTAATCAGGCACGCCCTGCTGAGCATGACACGTAAAACATTGAGACGCCCAACAAAATTAAATAAACTCAGATGCTTGTTGGAAAAAAGCTCGGCAGCCACAACGTTCAGAAACTTTCCCAATATAATTCGACATTTGCAACGTCTGTAACTTTAGGAATAAGTCGCGCAATGCTGTGCCAAAAATACATTGTTGTTCGACCTTTACCTCAATCGAGAGCATCTCAGCATGAGCTGCTTCTTCTTTGCCTCTCTCCTCTCCCCCCCTCTTAAAATACCTTCAGATCCATCTAGCCAACGAATAGACAGAATCATTATCGTTTCCGATGACAAAACTAATGCTAGTGCAACCCACAAACACACACCATGGTAAAATCTACAAGATCTACAGTTGAAATAGAAAAGCAACAGGCAGCCTTTTTCACATGAAGTGCCATGATTTTTTTCTTTGACACTCAAAGTGCCACAGTAAAAAAAAAAAAAAAAAAGACTATAAATTCCCTTATAGTCAATAAATACTGCATTTTCACTGTCATCACATACTGGCCATTTACTGCAGTTATGTCATTATTGGGCCATATTTTATTTCTTATCAGAACAGGCAGACTGGTAGATATTTTTTCTTTCACAATAGATTGATCAATCAGACTTAAGGTGACCAAAACCGTTCATTTGAGAGACAGCAGTATTACTTGAGAGGGACATTTAATTGCAGGGTAGCAACACATTACGGTTGGTATCAAAATTGTCTCATGCCATATTTGTCCATACATAGTCTTAATAGTGCCCAGCCATCATTTTGTTATTTATTCATGTTGGTATGTATTTCTCCTGTTATTTTAACAGGCTTAAAACACATCTAGCATGAACAGAGACAGTGAGAAACCTTTACAACAGAAAACAGAAGGGGGACTATAGACCTGCGCAGTGACGTCACCACCCCTGTTCCAGAAACTGATTCCCCATTCATTTTTCTCATAGACTTTTCGAAAATAATTTATACAAAGACGATTATGCCTCGGACAAAGCCAACTCGAGTCAAATCATTTCTAAGATGAAAAACGAAAGAAAAAGTCTTGTATCATGCCGTTTTCTACTTATTCCTAATTATATATTATATGACGATATTGTGTTTGTTGTCATGATTTGTCACGACCCGAGTTGGCTATATATAATAATTTCAGCGTGGTTGTTGTCTGGTTAGGCTGACATGTCTTTTTACTGCTTTGAGAGCATAACAACTGGTGCCATGTCATTATGAGACCCCCGACCCTCCGAAACTACGAGACCCCCGACCCTCAACCTAACCTCACAGACCTAACAGTCTTTATTTTGCGTTGTTGATGGCTCGCATCACGATACACAAATGGAAACTTGTGCTGAGATTATCTGTTGGTGGCTCGTGCCGTTATTTACTGCATTTGTTTTTGGAGAAAAAAATCTGGAAAAAAATAGGGTGGCTTTGACACAAAATGACACAAAATCCACACCAGCCACCCTATTTTGACTCTAACGAAGTCCCTGCTATAGACCTGCGCAGTGACGTCACTGCCCCTGTTCCAGAAACGGATTCCACATTCATTTTTCTCATAGACTTTACGAAAATAATTTTATAAAGACGATTATGCCGCGGACAAAGCCAATTCGGGTCGTGACGAATCATGATGCCACACACAAACTTTGGGACAATCAAATAATTTCTAAGATGAAAAACAACAAAAAGTCTCATGTCATGCCGTTTTCTACTTCTTGCTAATTAGATATTATATGACGATACTGTGTTTTCATGATTTGTCACGACCCGAGATGGTTTTGTACGCGGCGCAATCGTGTTTTTATTAACCAATTTCGAAAAGTCTATGAGGAAAATGAATGAGGAATCCGCTAGTGGAACAGGGTTGGTGATGTCACTGCGCAGGTCTATTACTCAAAATTAAATATTGTGTTCTGATTAATAAACAAAGTTGCTGTACTATTATTAGTTTAATAAAGAATTTGAGACCCCAAATACTAACGTCAATTTCAACTTATTTTTCAGAGTTTGGAGTTGCTGAGTCTTTATATTCAAGGTTGTCAAAAGTGGTCAAGTGGCCCTTTTAGTGTAGTACCTTCCCTAATGCATGAATCCCATAATCTCCAAATTCACATGTGCTGGGGTTGAGCTAATCACCATGACTAGTCTGTTAGCCAACAGGCTTAGCTTATATTGTTTAAAGTTGGAAAACTTGTTCTCTGTGTTTTGTTTTCGCCTGAAATATACAATAATGAATCCACTTGCTGACTGGATATTAGTTAGTCTGTTTGTTTATTTTACTTTTTAAGGAGTATATACTGTATACATCATGCAGAAATGTGCGTGCGACTATGCACATATGCATCACACCCTGACTATTTGGGTATTCGTGGCCCAAATATGGACTCTATATATGGGAACATTGTGCGATGTTGGCGTAACAGACAAAGTATCTTACTTGTGTGTATAGGATATAGATAGATTGATTGATTTACCACTCCACACCCCCGGCCCCCAGACTATAGGTCTCCAGTAGTTATTAAAGTCCTTCCTTATTTGCTTTATTTCAGGCCGGAGTCCAGACTGCATATGAAGACAAACTCTTAAGGCTCATAAGAACTTCAATAACCATGATGCATCACTCCCAGGTGAAGATGAACTCTCCAGACTCAGCTAGCAATGTTTCTGTTAAAGAGGAAGACGTGTCTATTAAACAGGAAGCTGAAGACGTTTCCATTAAACAGGAAGCTGAAGACGTTTCTATTAAACAGGAAGCTGAAGACGTTTCTATTAAACAGGAAGCTGAAGACGTTTCTATTAAACAGGAAGCTGAAGACGTTTCTATTAAACAGGAAGTTGAAGACGTTTCTATTAAACAGGAAGCTGAAGACCACCCACACCTCAGTAAGTTTCATGTGGTCTTCCTTTGTTGTCCAAAACCAGATTCTAATTCTATACCCAGGCTACTCAATAAATCTCAAGTGTTGCAAGTAGCGATGTCTGATATTGACTTTGCAGCACGTGCACCAAGGCCTGCCACCACTAGATCATAATGAGCTCTTCTTCTGTCCAATGCCAATCCAAACACTTTAGCAACCAGGTCAAGCTTTCCTGGTCAAGCTTTCCACTTCCAACATGCCTATTGGACAAGGCTGGATTGGGGAGGAGCTTAGTGAAGAGCTAATTGGAGGAAGGTCCCCCATATATTTTTTCCCCCAATTGTGTGGCTCTATACATCTGTGAGTCATGTTTTTCCGATTTGCCGACTTTCAGGTACTCGTCTGGTCTGAGGATACATCAGCGTGTCCACACTGGAGAGAAACCATTCCAATGTACACATTGTGACAAAAGTTTCTTTACATCTTCTAACCTGAAGAGACACCAACGTGTCCACGATAGAGTAAAAAAACCTGTCAAACTTTTTCAATGTAACCATTGTGACAAGAGTTTCATTTACTTATCTAAGATGGAGGAACACCAGTGTGTCCACTCTCGAGAAAAACCTTTCCAATGTAAATATTGTGACAAGAGTTTCAAAAGAGCAGATAAAATGAGGCAACACCAGCTCCTCCATACTGGAGAAAAAACGTTTCGATGTGATCATTGTGACAAAAGCTTCACTAAGCTCAGTCATCTGGAGACACACCAGCGTGTCCACACTGGAGAAAAACCTTTTCAGTGTAATCGTTGTGACAGGCGTTACAGTACGCAATCTTATCTGAAGAACCACCAGCTTCTTCACACAAGAGAAAAAACATTCCAATGTGAACATTGTGACAAGAGTTTCATTTACTTATGTAAGATGAAGGAACACCAGCGTTTCCACACTGGAGAAAAACCTTTCCAATGTAAATATTGTGAGAAGAGTTTCTACAGAGCAGATAAAATGAGGTATCACCAGCTCCTCCATACTGGAGAAAAACCTTTCCGATGTGATCAATGTGAAAAGAGCTTCAGTGATCGAGTTTATCTGAAGAGACACTGGTGCATTTACACTGCCGAAAAACCTTTCTAGTGTAATCAGTGTGTTTTTCTTGTGTTTTTGTTAATGGCATGAAATCAGATTTCTTTGTAAGTTTAGCTGGAGTACGACAGGGGGAAATCACCAATATTGTTCTCTCTATTCAATAATGACCTGGAGAATTATCTTACACAAAATTGTTGTCAGTCTATTACCTTTGACGACCCAACTTTGGATAATTATTTTCAGCTTCTGTGCTATTTTAGGCGGATGACACAATTCTCAAATCAAATACTGATGAGGGACTGCAGAAAGCAATAGACCTGATGTGTTGTTTCTGTGAGAAATGGAAAATTAATAGCAAAAAAACTAAGGTCTAAGAGTCTTTTGTGTAGAAAAGCTGATGCTAGTAAACAAGAGTTACTTTGTATTGGTGACAATCTAGAGGTTCTACATAGTTTCAATTACCTTGGAGTTACTATGAACTATAATGGATAGTTTAAGATTGCTATTGAAGAACTGCACAAGCAAATGTAGGTCTTTTGATTTCCTGGTAAATGTTGCATTAGATCAGACCAGTCATGCTCTATACATGCGAGATCTGGGGGTATGAAAAAAAAAATAGAAAAAATACACTCAATAGAATAGATCTTTATTTAGTCTCCCAAGGAAGAAATTGGTTCTGGGCACGAGGAGACATTGGCGTTATGCACATTACAAGTACAAACATTGGAAATACAAACATACATACATAATGGCTACAACTGTCCATCATCTCTGACTGTTGAGTAGCCTGATTGATGAGGGAACAAAGAAAGACTTAAATCTATTAAGATTACAGGTTGGCAACCTGTATCTTCTACCCAAAGACATTAGTTTGAATTCTTTATGCAGGCCATGGTTGGGGTCGAATAATCTTGAGGCCCTGCCTCCTTGCTCTATCATCATATAGCAGCCATAAGCTTACCCACCCTGTTGATCAGGCTGTGGAGTAGTGAGTAAGAAGTGCAAACGTTGATTTATCCGTGAACACAACATGGGCGGCCCGTTGTAATTGAGGGTCAAAGTGAACACCCAGGTACTCATAAGTTGTTACTCGCTCAACAGTCTCTCGTTAATCATGACTGAGCTCCTATATGATCTCCTATCGCTCTTGGATCAAATCTTTCCTCTTTTGTTTTCTTGACGTTTATTAACAAGTTGTCCCTTTTAACTAACTTATGACATGGCAGTTCTGACAGACAGGCAGACAGACCCAACACATGGTCAACATGTCCAAAAAGCATGCAAAATAAATTCCAAAAATGTTATCCAGATAACTTGCGGCATTATCTAGTCCTGGCAGATAAACCAAGAAGCACCACTAGAACAGACTGCTAGCTAACATGTTAACATAAGGATTCATGTCCGAAAAGTCGTCAAAATAAAGCCCGAAGCATTAAAAATGACTGATGGAAATATTGGAAATATTTAATATTTCAGAATTTGATTGCGAATGATCTCACAGATGTCACCTAAATGATTGAAAAAATGTGTCACATATGACCATATCAGTTGATTAGGCCTCCAGTATGCATTTTACATTTTAGCCTCTCACTCAGTAAAAGTCAGTGAAAGGTTTTGTCCTCCAACCTGACTTTATTTTCATTTTAGTTCAGATGGTCTTGTCAACTAATTTGCTACATGAACTTGCTCACTTGTGTGAGACCGTCTCTCTTCCTCTGTATTTCTTAAACCACTCTGTAAGGGTTGGGGATTTTCCAGAACTACATGGTACTAGAACTATATCTTCCATCTTGCATTTAGGAAGTTGCATCAAGTCATTTGAACTTCATTACCCATGATTCAATGTAAGAAGTGTCATCCTTAAGGATTGTATTTATACTTGTGTGATCCGCCATGTCAACCAGAGAGGAAATGTACAGTATGCTACAGACTGTGTGTGGATGATATATTTGCCTCTTCCATATAGAAAGGAATATAATTAAATATTTTTTCAAATATAATGCTGCTGACGTGTGGACATCTTTTCTTCACTTGTTTTTGAGGGAAAATGTTTAATGTGGTGTGCAGTAAGTACTATTGCGTTTTATTCTAGGCTAATTTCATAAATGGGCTACTCTAAACGGTTTTCCCAAATGCTCTTAAAGCTCTAAGTACATATTTAGCTGAAGTACTATTTACTCTGATTACCTTTTGTGCTATCGAAGTAATTACATTTTGCCCTTTCTGAGATCTTTTCTAATGCTCCTCCTAAAGGTAAAATTAGAACCGCAAAATGGTCTTCTAACATTGTTGGACAAATTGGAAATGTACAGTCCTCTCCTATTGTCACCCATACATGGATATTCTTATTAAAAGTATCTATCAATGACCTGTCAAGTCCTTATTGTTGCCTAATGAGTGGGATGTCGCCACTCAATATTTTTGCTGTATCTTTTAAAATATTATTTTCAATTTTCAATCAAGTTTAAAATAGGCTTTTGCAGTATGTATAGACTCTACAGCTAAACATTCTATGAAGAAATAAAACACTGCCTTGCTTTGTTGAGTTTTGTTTTTAATAAATGTTTAGGCTACTGTTAAAATAATGTGCATATGAGCCTATTAAATTCATTTCAAATGGCCTTATTGGCATGAGAAAACATACATTTGCATTGCCAAAGCAATAACAGAACGACAAGTACAACGACACATTGTAACTAGAAAACACAACATAACAGAAACAAGGAACCGCAATATAACCGTACAACAATTTATCAATACAAAGGTTATGAACTAGATCGTATAGTCTTCAATAAGTCAAATTTCTATATGCCTAAATCAGTTGATGTAAGAGTACAATACAATGTTTATTCTTCAGGGTAGTTGTGTTCCATGTACAGTAATATCCTTCTGTTATCGCAGCACAGAGAGAATAGACACTAGCGTAGCGTAATCCCTTTATAAGTACTAAATGGGACAAAATCCGACTCCACTTGAACTCCTTTTCCTGAAAATTAACATTTTGGGAGTTTTTGACCCGACAGCAGAGTATGCTTTGTCATTGGGGTAAATTCTGTTTTTTCTAATGACATTACCAACACAGGAATTGAAATAACTGGTTACAGTATCAATAATTCAGGGTCATTACTAGAGACCTGGTGACTGAGAAATAAGCCCTGTGGCATCATTTGATTGGGTCGGGTCCATTTAAACCTGGTAGTCCTCATAGCCAATGATTTTGTCGTGTGTGTGTGTGTGTGTGTGTGTGTGTGTGTGTGTGTGTGTGTGTGTGTGTGTGTGTGTGTGTGTCACTGTCACAGGAAAAACACATGAGACAACATAATAAGGATCATTCCAAAACTAACAATGGTTATTATCCGATACACAGCCTTCAATTCAGCATTGTCCATATGAAGGTAAAAGCAACGTTAAAAAAAAAAAGGCTCAAGATTCTAACCATAAAATCCTGAGTGTGCGCTGTATCCTGATACGCCACTGTCGATTCAACAACATCAGTGCTGTCCCTGACCTTTCTGTTGCCCTACTCACAACTAGAAGAAGAGTTTCAACTTTATTGTGACTTGACAGGGCTGTCAGTTGATACAAATACAATAAGAGGAAGTGTGCTGACAAAACACAGTATAGAACAATCAATATAGTACAATAGTACAATCTTCAGTAAAATAAATTGGTGCTAATAGTGTTTTCAATGTGCTGCTGTTACAAATGAGTAGGGGGGAAATAACATTAGGCACCACAGTCTCACAAAACTGGAGAAAAGTATATTGCACTATAGAGTAGTCCCAAGTGTGTTTACACATTTTACAGAGTCACTAAGTCTAGACTTCCTGGCTGCAAAGTCATTAATTAGGTCATCACATGACAAATTCTGACTAAGCTCTGCATTGATGCTGATGACAGCAAGACCACTTAAACGTTACTGTCCTATTGTGGAACGCAGGTATGTTTTAATGAGCTTGAGTTTTGAAAGACTACGCTCAGCAGAGGCAACCGTCCGTTACTGGAATGGTTAGTGCAATGTGCAGAGCAATGCAAAGGTTTGGATACGACTCCTCTATGTTGTTCTCATGTATGTATGAGAGCAGCCCCTAGAGCAGTTCCAGTTGTCTCTGCCGGGATGGAGCGAGATTTCATCTGTCATCTGAAGGCCATCAATGCCACAAGTTGTAACTCCCATTCACCTCAGCAGTCAGTGTTTTCTTGGCAATATTGCAATACTCGTCCAATTCCTCTCTTGACATGCATTTAACATTCTTGATTTGAATTTAGCAGTATTCCAAACCTATCCTTGACTTGGCTAAGTGTCTCAAATCGCTCTTGCAGAGCCATCAATACTGAATCTACAACAGTGTTGAAAAACGATACCTCCAGCCCTTTAAGGGCATCAGTGAGGGGTTCATCTGCAGCCTCATAAGAAAACTGCCTTACAGTGCTCCTGAGCCTCTTCTTTTTAAGCTCTGGTTCAATGTTCAATGCTTCAAAGAGCACCTTGGCAGTTGACACAGCCACAACCCGGATTGTCTGTGTTTGGTAAGGCAGGTTTTGGCGCTCTCAATACGCCCAACAGCACTGTCAAGCTGCATTGAACTAGACTGAAGCTGCAAGTTCACCTGGTTAGTCATCTTACGAATGTCACACCATACAATGGAACCAGGGTTATAATAACTAAAAAACGCAAACTGAAATTCAAAAAACATTCAAGTTAACTGAAACTAATAAAAACTAAAAATGAATGCAAAAAACAATAACTAAACTAAAACTGTAATGTGGGTTCAGAAAACTAACTGAAATTATATCCCAAATACCCTTGTTTTAGTTTTTATGAAGCTTTTAAATCCAATATGTGTTGGTGACAAGCATGATATCACTTCATCGCCCGTGACGCTTCGCGCCACGGGCGATGAAGTCGCCCCAATACCATTTTCTCCTGCCCCCCCAATTGAGAAATGTTACTTCCGCCCCTGGCCATGGAGCTAACCTGCTCCAAAACAGGTCAGAATGTGACTCACCATGTTGTTTGCAGTGGCGGGGAGGAAAAAAATGGAGTGTACTAACATTCTTTGCTGTATAAATGCATACGCGATATTTCGAAACTAGCTGATCTACTAGTGCACATTGTGTCGCACACTGCGTTGCGATGTAATGTGGTGTGGTCATCCGTGGTCATTATATGGCCATACGTGGCAAAGAATTCCCCAAAAAATGGGAGAATTTTCACTTTTGTGTGTTTTTATATCATAAATCCCATAGGCTGAAGTTTCTGCATGGTTCAGAAACTTCAGAACGAAACTCAGGCTGAAATTATAGTCAAATGTAAGTGTAAAGTATAACAATAAATCAGTAACACTTTCTATGAAGCCCATATCTATAATGCATTATGAGGGCATTCATGGGGCATTATAATGCATACATAATGCTTCATACATGCAATCATAAACACACTGCTTTCTTCCGCACTGGCAGTCATGAAACATTATAATGTCAGTTATAATGCACTACAATGACTTGATTCCAAAATATAATATATTTGGAATCAAGTCATTGTAGTGCATTAATACATTATGATTATGATATTATCATAATGTATTATAAGCAGACAGTCAAGGGTGCATTATAATGGCCTATGAGTGCCCTAATAATGCATTATAGCAATGGTCCTCATTGCCATTAGACTGTATTTTGGTACTAACAGAATAAACAAAAACAATACACAATACAGGAAAAGTATGCATACCTACAAGAGTATGCATACCATCCTCTGGATTCGTGATACGGAAAGGGTATAGGCAGAAGCAAAAGCTTATGGGATGCCTATCCCTTTATACACAACATGTTTTCCATAGTAATAATAGTGACAGTGTCACAAGAGTAAAACAAAGAACAGGAAAAAAAACAAGGGGAAAAAAAGGAAAAAAAAAAACAAACGAATCAAAAACATCAAGGTACACAATGAAAACACAAGGTACTATAGATATTCTATTTGTAACCAAGTGATAAGGATTTATAAAGGTAGTTGACTACGCCACCTTGAATCATATCAAGGACAAAATACCAAATAAATGGGTTCCCCAGATTATATACAGGTTCGTGACAAGGACTTGAGACAGAGGTTCAAAAAATGACAATTTATTTCTAAGCACAGTAAAAAACATAAGATTTCATTTAATCAAAAGCAGGTTAAAATATGGCATTAACGTTCAGTTAATCATCATCATTTCAATCAATAAAGACTAAAACATGATATCCGGTAAAGACTAAAGTGTACTAGATCACATGAACAGCATATAGTTTTATTATAAACCTATGGGGAGCACGTAAGTGCAGCAATGAACAACACTAAGCACTGCTATAAACACTATTAAAAGAGAATTTCCCCAACAAACCGGATTTAAACGTAAGCTACAATATATTTAAAAGCAAGCACTATATGTAAAGCCAATTAGGCCTGGGGGCGAACAGGCACCACGGCGCAGAGGGGCTAGGCTAGGCCACAGGACACTAACCACTAATACCCAGAAATAATAGAAATAACCACTACACACACACGCACAAATTCACACAGCATGCAGTTAAACAAGGGCGACACCGTGCAAAAGGGGTGCTCGCATTCGCACATCAAACCTGGAAAAAGTGGGCTAAAGTGAGGTCCTAAACCGCCTTGCCACACAGCTGGCCGTCCGCTGAAGCACCCCAACAGGATCTCACTGTCTCCAAATACAGCGCTCGCCACATAGGGGGGAAGATAAAGCAGAACAAATACAGGTCAGTATAACTGGTGGAGGTAGCTCATAGCAAAATAAATGAATTCAAAACAAAGCAAATGAAACAAAAACAAAACAGAGCAAAACAAAACAGCAGTGGTGTCAGTCTAAAAGGAGTAAGAACAAACATTTAGTCTTTTGATACAATAACGGTAAATGGTTAAACAGTTGGACTTTTATATACCTTAAGTGTCTGTTCTCTCAAGAAAGTCACTGCATGCTCGTCACTTGGGACACAGCACGGACTGGACCTGAGTGGCAGTGACAAACACAAGATAATTAAACGCATGTTTTAAGTCTGACATACCAAACACAGCAATAACTTGTTACTCACTCACCCATGAAGGGACAGAGAGAAGCCCAAAAGTCCACGACCCAGGTCGCGAAACCCGCAGCCGACACCCCAAACAGCCTTCTTTGTTTGTTTGCCGGCTGGGCATTTAAATACCAGTCAATTAGTCTGAGGATACAGCATGACTGCTGTTAGTACGGTAGCCCCCAAGGCTCATTTCCAGCCGGCTACATATTGGCAAAAAAAAAAAAAAAAAAACTTTGGTCATTTTATGGTCTTATGGACAGTTTATAAGTTACTCCATTCAGTAGTTAGATATTTGATGTCCATTTTACCTGCCCCACCCCCTTCCTATACAAACACATTATAACTTAAAACTCCATTTTAACCATGACAGATTATTCAAAAACAACCCATCTTTTTTCTGGTGACTGATATTGTCCTCCTAATGCGTCAAGAGGGCCGTGGAATTTCATTTACATTTTTCATTTATTTTTAAAAATGAATGAAAACAGCAAATTAAATTCCACGGCTCCTCTCGCATATTGCGAGGACAATATGAGTTACCAGAAAAAAAGGTTTGGGTGCCCCTGTGCCCCTTCGTGGCAAAGGTCTCCACCAGGTTGTGGCTCTGATGACATCGGAATGAGCGTACGTGAGTGGAGTGAACAAGTAGGCCATGGCCTACTCGTACGTGAGTGGAGAAAGCTAATGATGACATCACCTAAACCGGCCAATCGGGTGCAACCTGGACCGTGCACGGACGGACGAACAGATGGACGGACAAGGGTTAAAACATACTCTCAACCATACTGGTGGAGACAAAATATGTAAATACTGAATTGAGTAATTTAAAAACGGTCTGGGAAGTTCACATGAGACCGACTAGATGATAAAATGAAGTCAAATAGTCCTTTAACAACGTGGACTAGAGATACACTGCAGAGGAGCATCACCATGGAAACCAGAGATGCCAGTGGACGAGGTGGACCCTGGACTCGGTCTTGATAATTGGTCAAAGGTTTTCGTGACGTTCACCAACTGAACCGATAGGTGATGGCGAGCGCTCAGCGCAGCAGAAGCCCCACATTGTGTTCCAGAGCGTCATTCCAAGCGGCTCTACAGCGTGAGAAATGTTTTGCTGGACGTTACACCAGAGTGTACCTACTATTTTCTATAGACAGGCAGTTGCGTTCCAACACCAGGTTTACGCATTCGGTGGAAACTTTAACGCTGAGCAGCTTGAGGTGAATGTCTTCAACACAGTCTCTCTGTGCTGGAGAACGTTGACCCCTGCAACACCACCAGGCACAGGAGAAGAACACCATCTCGAGGTTCCCCCCAGTCGCTCGGGATGCACAGCTGTGCTAATCAGAGATACCGTCTACCTATGGGGAGGCTCGAATAGCCGAGTTATCAGCAAGGTGCTTTACACATTTGATATTGACACCCACACAGGGGGCGGGGCGCCATTCCGAAACACCGCCACTTAGAAACACCCCCATTTCGAAGCATCCCCATTCCGAAGCACCACCATTTCGAAATAATGTGATTTCGGAATGGTGATGTTTTGCCATTTTACTAAAGACATCGCCATTCCGAACCCCCCCCCCCCCCCGATAGCGCACGCTCTCTCGCCCCCCCCCCCTGCCCAAACAAGCGCGCCCCCTCTCTCCGTCTGCTGCTCTATCGCAGACCGACCGACCGACCCCCCCCCCCCCCCCCGTTTATTTATTCATTTCGTAAAGTCTACAGATATAGCCTAGCCTTAGAGTCTTAGAGCGCGCCCCCTCTCTCCGTCTGCTGCTCTATCGCAGACCGACCGACCGACCCCCCCCCCCCCCCGTTTATTTATTCATTTCGTAAAGTCTACAGATATAGCCTAGCCTTAGAGTCTTAGAGCCTTATTAAAGTTGCACATAGGCTCCTCACTGCATGTCACGCTATAGCCTACCAATAATATATGTATAACATAAAGCATCGACATGGGCACATGTAATGTCCCCGACATGAAGCTGTGTCCATAATGTGTTCAGTACAGTGTCCAACAACACAGCCACGTGTTGCAGTTTACAGCTGAGCTGACAGACAGGCGGACGGACGGACGGACGCACAGACCTAAAATCGGGATCTAAAATGCACGCGCGGCTGTGCCAACGCTCAGTTACACACGCCTTTTCACACCAGGGCCCAATATTTTTTCTGTCACGGACCACCATTTGCCACGGACCACCATTTGGTGTCGACTTCAGTCTCCCATTCTCTCTGACCCAAAACTAAGGATTTTCAAGTTTTGGTCCACAATTTAGGAAATAACTGGTAAAACGTTGGTCAAAATGACAATTCTACTGCATTTCGTTTTGAAAATTAATTAGGCCTAATTCTCTTGAGAGCGTGAAGAGTTACAGATCCATAAGTGTCCATTTGGCAACTGTCCATCATTTAGCTGGGGACCACCTGGAATCCTCTCAGGAACCACTGGTGGTCCCCGGACAACGTTGAAAACCACCGCACTAACGGATCGCATTTCGTTAAGGCTGTAGCGCGTCTCTCTCTCTCTCTCTCTCTCTCTCTCTCTCTCTCTCTCTCTCTCTCTCTCTCTCTCTCTCTCTCTCTCTCTCTCTCTCTCTCTCTCTCTCTCTCTCTCTCTCTCTCTCTATAAAATAGAACTAGGCTACTATGTAGAATGAATGTCTGTGAGTCTATAATATTTCAGAAATATTAGACTCACAAATAAATAGAACTACTATGTGACTCAACATAGTAGGCTAGTTCTATTTTATCACTGTGCTGTGAGAGGATAAATATAAGGTCCCTGGTGGCTCAAATAGTAGGCATTATTTGGAGGCCTATTTGGCTATTATTTGGAGATTTTATTTCTTCTCAATATAATGATCAATCAGATTATTCACACCTTATGAGGATCAGATTGTTACATTTGTCCGAGGAGAGCAGAGCGTTTTCTGCTGCTCAGACAGCACGCATTCGTCTACCTATCAGCATGTTGTATTTGGCCTAATTCAATTATTGGCAAAAGCCGTTGTGTAACTTTACATTGAGACCCCAGGCCCAGGTGGGATAAATAGCCTACCTTTATATATCCTATGTAGGGATATTCCTCTTTTTCATACCGGTGCAATTTGTCATGAAATGAAAGTAGCTGTCGATCTTTTTCCATAGTGCAGGTGCAATCAATCTGTATAACGAGCCGTCCAGCAGTGTTGCGCACTAACGGCTATAATATCATATAAGATGCTCGCATCATGGGTGAGTTTTAACGTGGTCAACGGTTCTTCCAGCTATGCCCATTTGTGAGCCCAGTCTGTCTCAGACAGACTCCTACACCTACATGCATGATTATGAGTGCATTCAGGGACTGAAGTTGCATATAGCTATGTTCGTTGCTGTCGCTGCGCTGCTTATTACCAGAGCACGTGGCGGTGGTGCTGCTGCTGCTTACAGTAGAAATATACAGACTAGCCGGGTTGTTTTCTATTTATCCCCATTTACTTTATTTTCAACGTAATTTGGCAGGCCGCGGTTCTCAAACTTTTTTAGTGTCTTTTATCCACATGTGGGAGTGGGATTGAGAAGGATGCGCTTTACGCTCAAGACATTTCCAAAATGAGCGCGCACGCACGCACAGCTAGAGGAAAATGTGACATGTGCAAATATGTGGTCATGGGCCAACAGAATAGACAAACAGACAGACAAAATAGCTGTTAAAACAGCATCGATTTTCAACTGATATTCTTCTTCACTCGGCCCTGCTTTGCGCTATTTGATTGTGGCGCGCGTAGACGAGGGTGAGAGAGAGAGAGAGACTCGGAGAGAGAGACTCAGAGAGAGAGAGAGAGAGAGAGAGAGAGAGAGAGAGAGAGAGAGAGAGAGAGAGAGGGGGGGGGGGGGGGGGGACTCAGAGAGAGAGAGAGAGAGGGAGAGAGAGAGAGAGAGAGAGAGAGAGAGAGAGGGGGGGGGGGGGGGGGGGGGACTCAGAGAGAGAGAGAGAGAGGGAGAGAGAGAGAGAGAGAGCTGAGAGCCGCGCGCTACAGCCTTAACGAAATGCGATCCGTTAGTGCGGTGGTTTTCAACGAGTTGTTCGGGGACCATGACCACCAGTGGTCCCTGAGAGGATTCCAGGTGGTCCACAGCTAAATGATGGACAGTTGCCAAATGGACACTTATAGATCTGAGAGGGGGCGAGCGACTGGCGAGACAGAGTAATGATAAAAAGGCAATGAATAATAATATATTCGGAATGGCGTGGTCTTTGAAAAAAAGAAAAAACATCGCCATTTCGAAGTGGTATTCTTCGAAATAGCAGTGTTTCGGAATGGTGATGTGTGGCCTTCGGAAAGGCAGTGTCTTTTTTTCCACGGAGAAACCCCGCCATTCCGATTAATGGAAGTGAACGATCGGAATGGCGGGGCTTCGGAATGGCGACGTGTAACCACCCACACATGGTTCAAACCGCAGGTGTCTGGGAATATTCCACAGTGGAGGATGCACCACTCTGCATGTGTGCTCAGGGAAACCATGATTATCCATGGAGGATTGGATACTGGGCTGACTAAAGTCATTAATGGCACCTACAAGTTGGACACCAGCACGATGGTCTGGACTTTAATCATCCCCAGAGGAACTGAACCTAATGCTACAGGATATCACTACCATCCTCGGAACCAAGATGTTTGTATTTGGGGGTTGGGAGGGTCGTGACTCCAACTCCGTCTCCAACTCCATTAGAGTGTTCGACACGGAGACCAACCTCTGGCTGGACACGCCTTCTCCACTGCTTGTTCCAGAAAGACGCTGGTGTCATTCAGCCTTTACTTACAACGGTGAGATGTACATATTTGGGGGCTACAACAGCCATGACATAGAGGATTTGTGGAAATTCAGTTCCAAGAACTTCTCCTGGAAGAAGGTTGAGCCCAAGGGGAAAGGACCGCATAATACGTTTAGTGTGTGCTGTTGCATGGTGGGAGATCGCGTCATCCTCTTTGGAGGATACACCCTCCCTAATGGCCCGTATATCTTAGACCTGAGCCCTAGCCTGAAGACCTTATGTAAGCTAGCAGTTGTTCAGTACGTTCTGGATCAGTCTGGACTCCCACATAACATAAGGTGGGAACTGGCAGCTATGACTAACAAAGGAAAATGTACCCGGTGTCCCTTTGTAAAGATGGTGCTCAAGTGATTCTGTATGTGTCTTTTTTAATAAAACATTACAAAAAAGCTGCAAAGTGAATGCAATCAGTGCCGATTCTGGCCTCCAAGGGGCCCTAAGCAGGTTTTTTACTAGGGGCCCTGCTTCTCAGGCGCTGATTTTGGCATTTTTTTTGTTATTTTGGCCATTTTTTGCGGAGAAATAAATTATAGATAACTTAATTGTTATAAACCTATGGACTGTCTCTCTCTCTCTCTCTCTCTCTCTCTCTCTCTCTCTCTCTCTCTCTCTCTCTCTCTCTCTCTCTCTCTCATGTTTCCTTTTCAAATGAATGTATTTATTGCTATTTCAATCCTGACCAACAACAAAACTATGAAACTGTCTCTTATGTAGAGATGTAGCAGGTCTAGAATAGGGACAAATAAGAGTTGAAAATATTTGTTCACCGTCAAAGTATTGTAGGCTACAGTAACCAACACATTCTGTGTAGTAGCATAATAATAGTGCCACATAAACATCAGTCACAGAGACTCTGTGATGGGACTGGCTTCATGAAGTGAACGGAGTTGACATAACTGTCTATATCCATAATACTCTAAGCTTTGGGCATGCCGCATGATAGGAGAGATTATTATTGACAAAATACAACAAGCTTGTATCTCTGCCACCAAAAAAACATTTTGTACAACACAACAACACACTACCGACAACCCAGCATTTAACAGCACAACCGAAATAGCGTTAGCCTGCCAGCCTACCTGACTGCTGCTGCTCCTTTTTTCATATCCTGAAGTAATGATGTTGTTGACCAAACATGCTAAGCAAAAGGGGGGGCGTTTCTGCGTGGTGTAAAAAACCGCGACAGCGGGCATGATTCAAGTAACGCTGTTTACGGAAGAAGATTTCCCTTCTACGTACAGAACTAACATGCACTAGAGAGTGGTTACGTTCGCCCGCTGTACGTTATTTGCGTAATGCACCGGGATTCAATAAACGTACATGCGCCCACTCTACGTTATTTGCGCAAATAACAGTTCTTTCAATTAGTTATTTACTCAGAGCTGGCGGGGGGGGCCTTTGGGGAATCGGGGGCCCTACGCTGAGTGCGTAGTCTGCGTATAGGAAGAATCGGCGCTGAATGCAATCATAACTAGATCAACACTGGGTAGAGAGCATACTTCGGCGTTATATGAATCAGAAACGAACAAAACAAATTCTTATTCCTAAGAAATAATAATGTCATAATACCATCATTTATCCCCACAGCTAAAATGACATCACAATATTAATAACCGAAACAAAACACCTTGCCCACCAATACCCCACAACAACCACTGACCGACCCCCAACCCCGACCCTCGGAGAGGAAATGCCCAGAACATTAGTCATGAAGTCCTCGTAATAGACCTTTAGGTAAGTCCCTCCCCAAACTGCTATGGTCCAGCTAAGCATAGCATGTGATAGACAAACCTCTCCACCAATAGCTTTCCTATATGATAGAACATTGTTTTAAAAAAATAAATGTCACACACACGTTTTTCCACTGCATAGAGCATGCCTTGTTGACTGATTTGGAACCAGATTTTGAAGGTCTGGTTCCAAAAATGAACCAGTATTTATTGTGTAAAGTCCATGAAATCTACGTTGGAATGAATGAGCCCGGCTAGGGCTAATTCTTAAAGATGGAGTGCCGTGATTTTTTTCTACCCTAAAACATGATCATCAGGTATTTATGTTATATGAAAAGTAAGATTTTTTCCCAAAAAGTGTACAGTGTTTGTTAAACTGTCATTTTTATGATTCCATCCTACCAGTTCATTAAGTATGCCTGGTTTGCCTGGTGGGTGGTGATGGGTGGAGATCCATCTGAACTGAAACCACACCCACAGTTTTAGTTGCATGATAAAGGGGGAGGAGTTAGGGGAGGGGCTGAACACGTGATGTTACTATAGTGAAGTTTTTTTTTTCATTGGCACGTTTAACTGGAAAGGTTCAGCCCCCAGGAAGAAACCCTAAATACAAAGGCAAGACATCATTGGACATAAAAAACACTCAAAAGGGTCTGTTTACGTACTGTCACCTCTTAAACATGTATAAAATTGGAAAAAATACAAAAATCACAGCACCCCCTCTTTAAGTGACCGTCAACAGACCAAAGTACTCCAATTGGATGGTTTAGGTGATGACGTGATGGTGATGTAATTAAGAGGTCTTCATGAGTGGTTCAGTCCCATTATAAATGATGGTTGAAAATATATGTATTTGGTAAGAATTTTTATGAAGCCTCATCTATAATGCATTATGAGGGCATTCATAGTGCCTTATAATGCATACATAATGCTTTATAACTACACTCATAAACACACATGATGCTTCCTTATTGCCATATATATTGCCATAAAACATTAGTGTCACTTATAATGCATTATAATGACTTGAGCCCAAATAGGTAAACAAAATGTATTATAAGCAGTGAGTCAAGAGTGCATTAAGCACTATGAGCGCCTTCATGATGCATTATAGACATGGTCTTCATAGTCATTCAAGAGCATCCATAGAATATTTGAATTTAAGTCATTATAGTGCATTACAAGTGGCATTATGTTCATTAGGGTAATCGTGTAATATATGCAATAGTGGTATAGTGTAATAGAGTAATAATGCTGTTGTGTATTATGTGTTGGGACATGTGCACTAGGGCATTAACGACTTGAATTTTTTTCAAGTCGACTTGTCAGACAGTCAAGTCGATAAATTATCGATTTATCGTTTTATGGCGCGGGGGGGGGGGGGGGGGGGGGGGGGGGACCGTGGTGGTGGTTCCCCGAGGAAGGGGATCAAATGGTGCCGCTATATGCCGGCGCAGTGCTACGCATGGCGCATGTGGCAAGCTTAATACAATATGAAAACAATATTGGCACACAGCGCAGCGTCCACTCCCAGGCCAGCCATAAAAACACATAGGCTAACATTATCAATACACAGCACTGAGCAGCCCACACATTAGAACGCAACAGAAGACATGATCGTTCTAACAGCAGCCACATCAGAATACGATCCATTTACAAGAAGCCTCCTCCTCCACCACCATATCGCGCCGCGTTTCTTTTCTGTTCTATTCAGTAAATTAATAAGAATGACGCGGACAGAAGCATGCGTCCCGTGCGTCGCATGCGAAACGAGGAACAAGACGGCCACTGCACTGTAACACGGGCGGGGAGGTGGTGATTGAAATCCTGTATTCTTCTGACACTGTTTGCTGTTCGATCTGATCCGTGTACGCAATGATCAGTGGAACGCCGCGCGCCCAACAGAAGACATGATCATTCTAACAGCGGCCACATCAGAATACGATCCATTTACATGAAGCGCCCTCCTCCTCTTCCACCACCACCACCACCACCACCACCACCATATCGCGCCGCGTTTCTTTTCTGTTCTATTCAGTAAATTAATGAGAATGACGCGGACAGAAGCATGCGGTGGTTGATGAAGTCCGGTATTCCTTTGACACTGTTTGCTGTTCGATCTTATCCGTGTGTACGCAATGATCAGTGGAACACCGCGCGCCAGAGCGCGCTGCATAAGATTGGTAAGCCTTAAGGCTGAACTCCGATAGAGTTGCAAAGGAAACTTCAAAGAAGACTTCTGTCCGTGAGTGACAGTAACCAATATTACAGTTGAATTATATACACACGCGTCGCACACATAGAGAAAGAAAAAAAGGGGGAAACAAAGGTAAATGTTTAATTCCTCCTCTTTACTCCTTTCCCTCGGAGGAAGGGAAAAAAAAACAACTTATCGACTCGTGCTTTTTGGAGTCGACACGTGTTATGCAAATCGATGCATCGATGTATCGATTTTTTGGTTAAAGCCCTAATGTGCACCACGTAACTTAATATATTACATAATATATTACCAAAATGCAGTACTTTCAATATTACTTTCTGTCAATCTGTCTCATTGAAAATGTTCTTGTGAAATTATATTGACAACTGCAGACGTTGATCAATTACTTATTTTCTATCATTTGCCATGCTGATGACAGTACATCCCTTTCACTGAGAAGGGTCCAGCTGCAGACCTAGCTTAGGAGTGGACGTGCCTCACAGTTGATGTGATGACATCACATCAACCCACAGGCCCCTGTTGTTGCTGCGCAAAACCCCTAGACCCCTCCAACCATAACCCTAATCCAGGGGTCGGCAACCCAAGACGTTGAAAGAGCCATTTTCGACCCAAAATTAAATTCAAAATCTGTCTGGAGCCGCATTTTATTATTTTTTTCCTGAGAGTGTGCAAATGTGAACCAAATGGACCCTGGCGGGGACATTTGGTTCCATTTGCACACTCTCAGAAAAAAGGTCCTCAAAGAAAAATCATTAACATGGTGAAACACAACCTTTCTTCAGAAATGGAGTTTCTAAAAAAATAAATAAATAAATAAAGGAGTGGTTCAGATTGAAAGCTCCACCTCTGATAACTGCTGGGCTTTTTTGACATGGCCAAGTGCTACTTTAACTGGCAACTGTCAGACAGCGCAACGCGTTTTGGATGACTGAAATGTTTATATTATTTTGGTGTGGATCACCCCAGTGTGTGTATGTAATAATGCTACAGCCACTGAGCCACTAGGGCTGTGTTCTGGAGCCGCATGCGGCTCCTGAGCCGCAGGTTGCTGACCCCTGCCCTAATCCTAAATGCCCGACGCTCAACGACCTCACAGACCGTCAGGTCTGTGAGGTGTGTATGTAAAACTGTGTATGTAAAACTGGGGGCCCTTGAAATGAGACTGGTTTAAAATAATAGCCATCAAAATCTTCTCTTATGAGTTTCCTGGCATATATTTCTCAAATAGGGGTATGTGGGCTCAGTGCCAATTTGCGGTCCTTGACATGAAAGGGTTAGGGAACTCCTGCCTACCCTAGGGATCCTCGGTTACAATATATCAGCAGACATACAGAGATCATGATCAGAGCACTTTGAGCAGTCAATTCTCTTCACATAATAGCAGGCAGGGGCGGATGAAACATGTCCCATTTGGGGGGGGCAAGAGAACATGTTGGAGGGGCAAGAGAAAATGAAGCCGCACCCATAACATTTTCAGTCCTACAGAACTTTTATTAGTCAAGTAAAGCATCAATAATAACATCAGTTGTTGTTGAAGTTGCAACAGACACGCAGCATGCATAAAGCTAAAGGTCTGACTCAGAGAGTTTTCTGTTTTCATGAAATGCTGTTGGTTTAGTGGTGACACAGCTGTAGTTAGTTAGTAGCAGTAGTAGTGTTTCACATCATTTTAAATATAAGCACTTTAATTTGAAATATCTTGGGTTGTTTTGCATGCCATCGTGTTTGGGGGCGGGGGCAGACTGTGTCTTTAGGGGGGCATTGCCCCCTCTTTCCCATGCCTAGATCTGCCCCTGATGCAACACACTACTGTATGTGGTTTTATGGGCACATGGCATGATTACGTGGCTAACATGATTACGTGGGCCTCATCACTCACTATACTCCGGAGTTAAAAGACCACAGAATATGGATTTGATGGTAGACAATACTATGTGCATAGAGCTAGAGTAACCTTGATACACTTGTGTGAGAACACGTGTAAAAGGGTATATCAAGTAGAAGTAAGTGGATGGATTTCTGTCTCTACCACTCTACATCAGGGGTTTTCAACCTTTTTGATGCCAGGGCCCACCATTTATTCAGCAATTGAGCCACGGACCACCACTTGAAGTGGCGTGATGCTGTTAAGCAGGGAGATCTCACACACTTCCCTCCTGTGTCCTGCAATGCTCAATGCAAGAACAATCCTGATTTGTGTGCAGTCACTTTTGAGCATTTGGAAACACTCGAGAAGAAATTTGCATTTTTCTTCCCTGATGATCTCACCACTGCAGACCATGCCTGGATCTGTGACCCAATGAACAAAAAAAGAAAAGAAAAAAACGCTCAATGCTGGAGCAAGACCAGTTAATTGACATAAAGCACGACTATGGATGGCAAATGAAATTCAAATAACTAAGCCTGGACAGGTTTTGGTTTAATAGGGAAATATCTGAAAATCTGGGAATTAATTCGTTACCAAACAAACTCTTCACCACTGTGTTTCTAAAGGTGTCTAACTAGGGTTTTTCATCATTCTGAGTTCATTTATAGCATTTGTTTTTCACTACAACCATTCCTTAGTGGAAAAACTGGCCCACAGTTTATTACATAAACTTGTATTTTATTACATTTCGTTTAACATTAATCAGAGCAAACAGTGATTCCACCCTGTGGAATGCACTAATGACCTACTGAGTAGGTCATTTGTGCAGAATACAGCACAAATCTGTTTAGTGACAATTGTGTTAATTTATAGAGTAGGTCCTACTCTACAAATGATCATAAGTAAAGATATTACTCTCCTAAGTAATATTGCCCAACACTGATACTCAATAACTTCCTCATGAATAGCATTCTTATATATTCTTAATAGCAGGTAATGCCTTGATAGAGTTCACAAGCTGAGATGCACTTGATGTCATTCTTCTTGCAGCTGCATCGCTGGCTGCTGCAATTGCAGCTTGCAAACTGAAGTAGCTCCTCAGGAGTCATGGGGTCCAGAGTTGGAAATGGCTCATAACCATGAACACCAACTACCTATCCATATAGTCACTGGTGCCCAGAGACATGCTCTGTAGAAGGAGCCAGTCCCGAGTCTGTAGGTAGGCACGGAGCAAATGTTGTGCTCTGGCACTCTCTATTGGAGGTAGAGTCTCCGGTTTGATCATCCCAGCCGTTGCCTTGTGTGAGAAGTTGCTTGTACATGTAGAGGAAAATCGCTGTACCAGCCTTAATCACTCTATAAACGGTATGTCCCCTGCCCAAAACCTGAAGAAGAATGCACTTGAAGGTTTGTTTCATTCAATATATACTAAAAAACATTATGATATAAATATTATTATTACCTGTCAAACAGAGTTGTTTTACCATGACCAGCGATAGCATAGACCATATCACATCCAGTGAAGGCGTGACAGAAAACCAGGTAGCATCTCTGGTTTTCAGTGAGAGCTTCTCAAATCCATCTGACATCATAGGAGCCCTTTGATGTCATGAAGAAGGGTGGGTGTTTGGTGCAGGGGCGTTTTTGCCATAAGATAGACAGGGCAGTTGCTTAGGGCGCCATGAGGGGAGAGGGAAGACCACCAGACATGCTTTAAAAGGATCCCAGGCTAATAAACCTCATATGGATAAATACATTATACGTATCCTCTATAACTAGAAATTTTATTTAAAGCACTTTAGTTTAAAAATAGTTCATAATTTTATCCCTTGGGGGGCAAGGTTACCAAATTGACCCGCAAGAGTCGATTTGGTAAGAGGGGCTCCAGGGAAAATCTTGCCTATGGCTCCAAATTGCTTAGAAACGCCACTGGTTTGGTGCCTGGGCTATGGTGCGCCAACATTACAGTACGTCTGTGTCAACTGCCCATACCTGAAAATAGAATAATACATGCAATGCATGTCCAACTATGCGGAAATAGCTAAAACTAGTCAAAGCTCTTGCTTTTAAGAGAGTCGTAGCTAATAAAAGTAAAATAGGTATGTTACTGACAAGGCAGACAATTGCTCTCACAATTAAAGTGTCAGCATCAGTGTCACTTGGCTCCACAGTGATGTTAAGCTTCCAAAATGTTGAAGAGAGGAGGTGAATGAGCCGACTGTTTTTCTGGCATTTGCTCTTGGTGTCTAGTGTATCAGATCTGGTGGTTGATTGTGGATTTCAGCTCCGGGCAGTTGACGTGTTGTAATGTTGGTGCACCATAGCCCAGGCACCAAACACTCACTCTTCACGACATGAAAGGGCTCTATGATGTCAGGAGGATTTGTGAAGCTCTCGCTGAAAAACAGAGACGCTACCTGGTTTTCTGTCAAGCCTTCACTGGGTGTGATATGGTCTCTGCTATTGTTGGCCATGGTAAAACAACTCTGTTTGACAGCTAATCATACTAATATTTTGGGGAGGGGACATACAGTATGTGTCAAGGATGCAGTCAGAATGTGAACCCAATATGCAGTCAGGACACAAAGAAGTGTGTGTGGGGTTTTTTCATCAATTATTATCTTTATAATATAAACATTTTAAATTCAAAATGTGGCTAGGTTAGTGACCACCATGAGGAGGAGGATGGCATCTTCTAAAACCAAACTATGTGAAACTAATCAGTTTCACCAAAATAAAAACTACAAAAAAGTAGCAAACGCAAACTAACTAAAACTAACAGAATTGGAAAATAAAATGTGAAACTTGTATTGTATGTATTGAAATCAAAACTATTATGACGTTGCTGTGTGACAGTTTGAAGAATGAGCATAAACAAGAAAATGGATAATGCAGGTGTGCTATAGACGTTTCTAATCGTAATTATGATAATTACAGGTATAATGTATGGGCTCCATGTATTACGTAATTATATGTACATATGTATGTGATGTATGTGTGTACATGTACATATATACTGTAAGGCTGTTGAAAATAATGAACGCAATTAACACATGTGCACACTGACCCACTGAGTGTTTACTCATTGAAACAAAGGTAGAGGTTGGTTTTCCGGAGACATACTGTATACCTGTAGATGTGTGTATATAGCTTGAGGGATCTACAAGCATTGGGGGCACACACAATTACCTGTACGTTTCAAAACCTTGAATGATTACAACCCAAAACAGTGAATAGGAATACTGAACACCCAGTAAATACACTGCATGTGTATTGAGAAAAAAAGAAAGAAAAAGAGAAAATCAAGTTCATTTCAATCACTTAATTCAATTCAGTTCACTTCAGTCACGTATTAGCCTCAACACGCAGGCTTTCATTTTTGTCTGCGTTGCGCGAAAACAGAGAGCCTGGACTAATTTGTCCGACATGGTGGCCTAGAAGTGGGAGTAAACCTCCAAATGATGAGGCATGGTGACAACACATTGGTGAGATCAAATCAGATCAGCTCATCTGCAGTCCAAACTCGGACGGCACCCCAAGCTCATATCGCACCACCGAATGACGCGATATGAGCTTGTAGGTCTGATTTTTTTTTTTTCTTTTTTTAATTTGTGAAAATGATGCGCAAATCTAAGAATGTATTCTATTTGACACCTGATTGTAGTTTCTGACACTAGATTGTAGTTTCTAGTTTCTGATGCTAGTTTCTAACAGATTCTAGTTTTTATGAGTGTCAGTGATGCTCAACATATTTCATGCCAAGGACCCCCAGAATTATCTATATTTGGCTGCAGGACACCCCCATCTAAAAACATGTTGTTCTAGGGATCCCCTAGAAGCAACGACTTTAGTTTGAAATATTTGCTCCCGAAAGAATATATTGAAAGATTTGCATCACATTTTCACAATTTAAAAAAAAAATATATATCAGGGCTACAAGCTCACAGCGCGCCACTTGGTGGCGCGCTGTGAGCTTGTAGATCTGATATTTTTCAATAGCTTAAGTGTAACATAATGCTTTGAACACCAAAACGGGTTCAGGACACAAAGGGTTAATTCACGTCATGGTATCACCAGTGTGAACACTCTGGTGTCTCCTCAGGTTGTATAACTGATTGAAACTTTTGCCACAATGTGTACATTGGAAAGGTTTTTTTCCAGTGTGGACAAGTTGGTGTTTCTTTAAATGACCTGATTCAATGAATCTCTTGTCACAATGTTGACACTGGAAAGGTCTTTCTCCAGTGTGGATACGTCTGTGTCTCTTCAGGTCAAATGAGCGACTGAAACTCTTGTTACAATTTTTACATTTAAAAAGGTTACATTTGACAGGTTTTTCTCTAGTGTGAGCCCTCTGGTGTCTTTGCAGAATACCAATATGACTGAAACTCTTGTCGCAAAGTTTACAATTAAAAGGTTTTTCTCCAGAATGGATATGTTGGCGGTGTCTTTGCAGAGTAGTGAGAGAACGGAAACTCTTGTCACAATATTTACATTGCAAAGGTTTTTCTCCAGTGTGGACACGCTCGTGCTCCTTCATTTTATGTAGGTACATGAAACTCTTGCCACAATGGTTACATTGGTATGGTTTCTCTCCAGTGTGGATACGCTGGTGTTCCTTCATTTGAGATGGGTGACCGAAACTCTTGTCACAATGTTCACATTGGAATGCTTTTTCTCCAGTGTGGACACGCTGATGTGCCTTAAGGTTACCTGACTGTTTGAAACTCTTGTCACAATGGTTACATTGGAAAGGTCTCTCTCCGGTGTGAACACTCTGATGTCGCTTCAGCTCAGATGACCGAATGAAACTCTTCTCACAATGGTTACACTGGAAAGGTCTCTCTCCAGTGTGAACGCGCTGATGTACAGTCAGCTGATATGAGAAACTGAAACTCTTGTCACAATGATCACATTGGAATGGTTTATCTCCAGTATGAACACGCTCATGTATCCTCAAACGAGATGGGTAACTGAAACTCTTGTCACAATGTTTGCACTTGAAAGGCTTCTCTCCAGTGTGGACACGCTGTTGTTCATCCTCAATCATCCCCCAATCATCACTGTCTTCACTCACTGCACTGTCAGATTCAATTTCAACTTCAACCTCACAGAAGTCGGAAGAGGTTTCATCATCACCACCACCACCATTATTTTCTTCACCTTTCACTGCTAGAATTGTCAATGTTGACTCAACAGGCTCCTCTGGTCTTTGAAGTAGCTCCTCCTGCTCCTCTTCACCATGTGGAGCCTCTGGTTCCTCCTGGAGCAGACTGGGGATCCTCTCCTGTTCAGTGGCAGCCTCCTCTTTACACACAACCATGTGGAGGATGTCTAGAAGCAGAAACACAAGAAAAGAGAACAGGGGCTCTCAAGTCGCTTTAAGGTGATCCAAAATTAGCAATGTTTCGAAGTAAAATCTCTGATTACTTCTGTTTCGCTGTTTTTCGGAGTAATTAAAACTCATCTCCACAGTAGCGTGTAGTAAGAGCGCAGAAAAGTGAACTGTTGCTGGCTTCATTCAGTGATTCACACAATCCAAATATATATAAATAGCTTAAAAATGCTGTTGGACTTGCAGAAGTCTAGCTTTACCGCCGTGTGGAAACGAGAGCAGAGTTAAAGTTAAAATGTGTCTTTATGAAATAATATAGCTGACGTATTGACCAGTTAGGCTATCATTTTATTATTAACCTATTTAGGCCTGACCTAAGTTTTCTTAAAAAAAAAAAAACTTGGGTTAACATTCACAAGAAAGTAAGGGAGAGAGATCCAGACAGACAGAGAGCGAGGCTCTATGTGGAGAGATGCAGCGCATTACCCACAAGGCATTCAATTACAATGAGCTTTCACCTCGTTTAGGCCAACAACACTGTTTAAGGGGTCCGTGATATGATGTAGTGTTGAATTAAACGCCAGTGATATTACAATATAGGCGCAAATCGAGCAGCTGCACTTTAAACACGTTCTTTTTTTCCCTCTCCGCTCCATGCAGGGCAGCGCGATGCTGCGCTTTTATTAACATTTGCAACAATAACAAAAGGAGTCATTCCACAAAAACGGTACGATTTCTGCATTTTTTTTTTCTGAAATTTTGACCGATAGGTTTTACTTTTCTGAATAGCCCACAATATTAAGGACATCATTTTTTAACATGGTAATTGACTACTACTAAAGATAGCCACTACTCTGAGTTGAGTAAGAGTAGAAGACTTGGCATGGCTGAGGTTACGGAATCAGATATATTGTTGGAATAACAAACAGAATCTTTATAACTACTTGTTTTATATCATTATTTCATGTTATTTCATGAGTTGAGCTATGATTTACGGCAACATGTGAGAGTACTAGTCTTGGGCGGTATTGATTTTTTAATATCGGTATTGATAATGTCTTAATTAGCTCGATATTCGATATTACCGGTATTGACGGCAATCAGAGTTGGAACGCTCCAACAGTCACCTAGTTCTCCGAATTTGTGACTTTGAGGGGTCAGAAACTGAGCGCTCTGCTGTTAAAGCAGCCTAAATAGGGAAAAACTGGAGTTGGAAATACATTGTTTCCAAAAAGCCTAGCCCAAATAAGGGCTAGTTTAGGCATGTGTGTAACATGAAACTTGTTTGTATAGTTACAATTAAGTCTCATTGCTCATATTTTAATAGAATACAGTGTAATGTCGGTATTTGACGATATTCGGTATTCGATATTTTTCACAGACCCAACGATATTACTCGGTATTGATTTCCAATATCGCGATAAACGGTAACAGGGGTCGACATTAAGGGAAATTTGGCACTGGCCCTTCGGGCCAGTGGATTGTCCAAATCACTGGCCCCACCATTAAAATCACTGGCCCAGGGGAATCGCCCTTTTTCCTTTTTTTGTGTATTTTTATTAGGGATGTCAGTAACGGTTAATTTTGTTGCCGACTAGCTGACAGGAGTAACCGGAGGTTAACTGGATATTTATTTATTTATTTTTAACTAGCCTCTCCAGTATTTTTTTAATAGGCCTACCGTAAATTTAATATGGGCCTACATTCATATTGGTAGACAAATGATACCCATCCTATACATTTATGTATGCTCCTTTTAAAAAGGCAATACAAATAAATATTAGACTTAATAATCAATAAACAACGCGTCGTGGTCTGCACGCATGGCTCTACATGCGTGCACGCACGCATAATCTACAACACTCGTTGTTTCCACTTCTGATCTGAACAATCAACTGGGCTGTTTTTATTATTAAGAAAGAAGATGAACTTGCATGATCTGTGACTTTTCGCGGCGGAGAACCCCCTTTAAGTTCGTCTGGTATTATGATTTATGATGATGAGGAAGAGGAGGAGGAGGAGGATACGTTAGCGCATGGCAAACTTCGCCCAATAGCCATGCTAGTGTGGACAGAGGAGGACGCGGCGGCGGAGTTTATAGCGCTAAAAATGTCAAACACGTTGTCCCACTATGACTCGGTTTTAGTTTTGACAAGCGACGTGCACGGCAGTTCATTTCACAGCGTGGATGTAAGCCTGGAGATCGAGGCTAAGCGCCGAGCGAGGTCTGGCAGCAGCCAGTCACAGCGGTTCAGTAGACAGAGCCAGGGGCGGATTGGCCATCTGGAGTACAGGGAGTTTCCCCGGTGGCCTGCGCCACCTAATAGCCTGGACAAGATCCAAAATGCACTAGTGGCAAAAAATGAAACCAAATGGATCCGCAGGGGTCCATTTGGTTTCTTTTTTACGCTCTGAAAGAGTTACATCTGGTTAACCAGCTGCCCCCCCAGGGTGGCCTGTCAAAGGCAAAATTGTCCCGGTGGGAAAATATGTGCCAATCCGCCCCTGGACAGTCCATAGATATAAGCTAGATGGCTTGAGGTGGAGCCTCTGACGTCGTTCACGGCGGCCAGCGCGGGCGAGCCATCTAGCTTTCTTATATCTATGGACAGAGCCATCTGTCGAGTGCATGAAAGAGGGAAAAACTGGAATAGAGCGTCTGTGTCAGAGCGCAAAAAACAGCTATTTTAAAGTGTTTATGAGTTAGGATAAGTTTTTCTTCACGGACATTGACTTGTTAAATAAATTAAAATATGTATATATATTGTGAAATAAAAATGCATTTATTATTAATTTATTTTTAGGAGGTATGTCTCTACTGGCCCATAGGGCCAGTAGAGGGCGCCATTTGGTGGTCCGAACGTGTATTGCAAGCCATTCGGGCCAGTCGGGCCATTTATAATGTCGACCCCTGGGTAATACCGGTATATTGCCCAAGACTAGAGAGTACAAAATGCCTCTAAAACGGTGTACAATAAGGTTTGAAAATGCCACTTTCTGTAGCATGTTCGTCAGAAGAGTTGTAGAATACTACTTCCTATTGTTGTCACTAAAGGGCCAGTTAATAGTAGTTATGGAGGGAAGAATGACTTGTGTGATGGAGTTGAGTGCAACTGCGGGACAAAGCTATATAATGCCATTTAAATGATTAATCATCTATTTATTAAAAAACTAAACATGTCCAGCAATAAATATATATATATATATATATATATATATATATATATATATATATATATATATATATATATATATATATATATATATATATATATATGTTCATGGCATAATTCATGGATTTTTGTTGATGTTTAACAGTCATATGTCAAGTCCATTTGACATACGACTGGACAAAATAGGGGGTGTCTACTGAAAGAAAGCAAGATGATTTCTGATATGAAGATAAAATGTTTACACATTATTAAAGTGAACATTTCAATTGAAAAATCCTTTAAAAATATTTTTAGTGAATCAATCAATACAATACAATACAGCTGAAAGGGTCAGAGGGATTGCAAATTGTACCGTTTTCGTGGAATGACTCAAAGACGGGTTTTACACATAATGATTGAAAAACAAATGCATTGATTTGATTCGGATTTTACACATAACGATTGAAAAACAAATGCATTGATTTGATTATTTCCCATATCGTGTCTATAACTGCACACTGTGGGAGCCCTGCAGGCTTGTATGCTATTAAGATCATTATGAATATCATTGATTTGATCTCGCAAGAGATGACAGTCTACTTTTACTGAAAATTAAGCGTCCAGCAGCAGCCTCATATGTGATATAGTTTTTCAAAAAAGTCGATATTTGTTCGAGCCCCGAGGGCTATCAAAAGGAATAATCGATTGCCATTTTTGGCCAATATTTGCAGCCCTAGAGAGTGTGTGTTGCGAGAGAGAGTGGACCATACATGCACTCATGTATGGTCATTTCTATGTAATGTCATAATTAAATATGAATTAAGAGAACCAAGACTAATACCACCTTAAACAAATATCTTTACAGGAATAACATGAGGTCAAACTCCTTGATCAGCCCAGACTAGTTGTTCAGACTATTTTAGTTTTTTTGAAAAATCGGTAAAACAGATATCTATAGAGCCACACAATCAGGGAAAAACACAATCAGGGAAAAATATATGGGGGACCTTCCTCCAATTATGATCTAGCGATGGCAGGCCTTGGTGCATTTGCTGTTGGGTTTTCCAAATCACCGAATGCTCCCATTATTTATTTTTTGTCCAGCACCAAAAGCCTGCATAAAATCGGTATTGGTTGATATCAGTATTGGAACCGAATTGGACAATATCGGTAAAAAAAAAAGTCAATATCGGACATCTCTACTTTCAACTCTTGGACTTTTGCAATTCATTAAGTGGCCTATGAGCTGAGTAGCCTGGATAAAGAATTAGGTTTCGGGACAAGAAAGGAAGACCACATGAAACTTACTGAGGTGTGGGTGGTCTTCAGCTTCCCGTTTAATAGAAACGTCTTCAGCTTCCTGGTTAATAGAAACGTCTTCAACTTCCTGTTTAACAGAAACGTCTTCAGCCTCCTGGTTAATAGACATGTCTTCTTCTTTGATAGAAACGTTGCTGGCCGAGTCTGGAGAGTTCATCTTCACCTGGGAGTGATGCATCATGGTTATTGAAGTTCTTATGAGCCTTAAGAGTTTGTCTTCACATGCAGTCTGGACTCCAGCCTGAAACCAAGCAAATACGTAAGGACTATAATAACTATGGAGACCTAAAGTCTGGCGGCCGCGGGTGTGGAGTGGTAAAAATCAATCAATCAATATGTATCCAATACACACACAAGTAAGAAACTTACGCAATTAGGGCATTTAGCATTGGGGAAGAGGCGTTCCCACGCTAAAGTTGGTATTTTCGTTACCATCCTATCTCCCTAAAACACCTCCTAGACCCGTTACATTGTGCATAGGTGTGGTTTGGACGTTTTTAGCTTTCATTCAATCCGCATCGGTCTTGCCATTGCCTTTAATTCATCCCATATCTATTCCTCTTATCCCTACTGCTATGCCTACTCTTAAACCCACAGGCTGGCTGCGGGCTTAGGAGTACTCTCAAATAATTACAGCTTGGTCAATTCTCGATCATTTTTTACCATTCCACATGTTATGTTGAAAACTGTTTTTTTTTTGCTGTATGTGGTCATATAATTGTCTATAGTTAGACAAGACATTAATTAACTTGTGACACATTGCTGCTTCTGATTCACCGAAACCCCGATATAGGCAGGGCCAAAAACCATAAAAACCTGCTTAAAGGGTGTACCAAACTTTCCGCAGTTGTTCCTAACGTGATTTTTAACATAGAATCCAATTCTGCTTGATACATTTTTGTATCACACATAGTTAATGAGATAATTAGCTAAATTAATCAAATATGCAAATTATCTCATTAATTATATGAATTACAACAATGTACTTCCCAGAAACGAATTCTATGGGGCAAAATACATAAGGACCAACTGAGAAAGTTTTGGTAAAGCCCTTTATGAATTTATTATAGATTTTGTCCAGTTATTTGCGCCATTGTGTCAAGTAAATTGACACATGGGAGAGAAAATAAGAGGGAAAACGCTCTAACTATTTGATGAAAGGCTTTTTACCTAACTTTTCTCAGTTGATATGTATTTTGTCCTGTAGAATCTATTTCTGCAATGTACATTTTTGTATTGGGCATAATTAATTAGATAATTACCATATTTGACACAGTGGTGGAAATACTGTAAGAGAAAACCTAACAAATATATGGGGAAATGTGTGTCAGAAACTGGTGGATAGAAGCAGGGGCAATCACAGAGGGATCAAGTGTACAAGCTGTAGAAGCCTGTCACTACTTCTGTGCAATTTGACTGCATAGACAGTAATTTGAGGCATTAAGATACTGAATCCTGACAATGGAAGATTACTTGTTTGGAGCAGAATTCAGACATTCACTGGAATTGTGATTAGAATTCGAACGGCCTTCGGCCAGTCTCACTCTAGCAGCACGCCATCCAGGTGGCCGGTGTACTGTACTGTACGTACAGTATGGTGTGTATATAGTACAATTATTCTACAGTAAAGTATGCTACATTACACTACAGTGCAGTTTAGTACAATACAGCATGATACAGTATAGTAAGGCCTGATGCAGTGTAGTACAGTACAGTACAGTATAATAAACTACAGTAGCGTACAGTACAGTACAGTAAGGCCTGATGCAGTGTAGTACAGCACAGTACAGTACAGTAAGGTACAGTGAGGCCTGAAGCAGTGAGTACAGTACAGTACAGTACACTTAGGTCTGATTCAGTACGGCACAGTACTAGGGGTGTTAATGATTAATCGATCCTCGATTAATTGTTGATAGGAAATTGCTTGAGTAAACTTATCAATCATCAATTCATTGATTTCTCGGTTAGGCATCGTCGTACGGTGTTTGCCTCTCTCTTTCAGGAGAAAAAAAACTCTCGTTGATTCTGTTTTTCTTTTTTTTTTTTTAATCCCTGCATCAACACCAGTATGTCTCCTCTCCTGTTTTAGCCGTGGTCCGGCGTGTCAGCCAGTCTCTCTCCCTGCTCTCTCACTGCCTGTCTGACGCGCGTTGGACACACCGCTGTGTGTCAGTGTGGAGTGGAGCGAGGCGCGCGCACAGACGCAGTAGCGGTGTTGAGACACGCACACAAATTAATGCCATGTAGAACAACATGAGAGTGCATTGCTTTGATCTGTTGGTGGGAGATTTACAGGGTGAACGCACGGAGGTGTATGTGTGTACATAAAGTGTGTGTATCTGTGGTAGCAGCACTGGCTGCAACGACAACGCATCAGTTCCATATGGGAATGAGTGACTAACGTTAGCTTCGCTAGCTGGTTAGCCAAAAGTGTTTCCATTAGACGTTAAAGCTAACGCTAATCTCCAGCAGCCTGTCTAGCAGTAGCTCTGGTCCCTAGCTCCACCGTTAGAGCTCTGAACCAGAGCTAGTATGGCCCCATGTAGAACCCCTCTGCTAGCCCTCTGGAATGCTCTTCAGTCCAGTGTCCACAGCCAGCTCTTTTCACAATCATTATTGATTTATTGCTCATACCAGTGGTTCTAATGCTGCATGAAAACTAATCAGCAAATATTGGCAGGATTGTTTTATATAAGAGGCCACAATTGTGAAATTAGCTGGTCTACAATTTCACAATGAGCTTGTAGATCTGCCATTTTCACAATATTTATCTGTGGAACCATTCTGTTGCTAGTCTGGGTGGGGGTCCCCAGTTCAAATATAATTAAGCTACAATGAATGACTATTGAGTCATTCTGCGCCAACTCACCTAAAGGTCCCCACATCACCATCTCAGATTTTGCTAAAAAAAAATCTATAATCAAGAACCATATGTTTGTACCACGCATGCAAAATATTAGCTCCCATTTCATTGTAGTTTTGGAACTACAGGCCTTTGAAATATTGGTGTCAAAACACCACATGTCGAAATTGGCTCTTTCCCCAACTTCGGAGACCCATAACTTTTTATTGCAGCTAACTACACAGTTGTGTTTGCAGATTCTTACTGAATAATATCCACTCTTCACAAATCTGTTGCCTCTGAAGGACATACTTTTTGCATAATAGGAAGCCAAAAATGTCATTGTGGCCAAAATCGCTTAAAATTCATTAAAACTCTAAGGGACCTAGTAGAAATATGAAACTAGTTAGATTTTTGTCCTCATTACAGGGTGAAGTAAACATCAGAGATGCTCGCTACAAGCTACAACTAGGACCTACGCTAACTGATGCAGATCTTCTGAGGCACGACTCCCTGATCCCACAGTTGGAACCCCTCCACATCGTCAGCAGGTATCTCAGGGTCGCTGGTGTTTCGCCCCTTAACCTGAACACCTCTCCTGAGTGGGGCAGCAAAGACTGACCAGCCTTCACCAGCAGAAGGGTTCCACCTGTGGGCTCCTTCCATCTGGGGGGGGGGGGCAACTTTGCAAGGCAGGGGCGTCACTCCCTGAGCCAGGTCTGACTGGACGAGGCCGCATACCCTGACACCTCTCCTGAGCGGGACAGCAACGGCTGGCTACCCTTCACCGGCTGAAGGGTTCCAACCGTGGGCCCTTTTCATCCACAGCCATCTTGAGCTGGACTCAGCTGCTGCGGTAATGTCCCTGATGGCTCTCTTCAACTGAATAGGTTCCAGTCCGATCTTCCGCAGGAAGCAGTTCACCGATTTTGCCGGGAACCCGCGGCAGCCGACTTCAATGGGGTAGCAGGTTGCGTGCCACCCCTTTAGCGCAGCCTCATCAATCAAGTCCTGGTATTTGTCTCTTTTCAGTTGGTGGGACACAGCCAGCCTCTCTTCCCAGGGTACCGTGAGTTCTGCAACGATGATGGTTTTTGTGCTCCTCGACATCAATACCAGGTCTGGTCGAAGGGAAGTCACAGCCACGTCTTGTGGGAAAACGAGTTTCCTCTTCAGGTCCACGTTCAACTCCCAATCTGAGCCGCCTTGCAAGGTACTGGGTCGTGTCTTGGTTGCTATTCCAGCCTTTCCGCGGGCCTTGGATCCTTCCCTGATGAAGGCTACACCTTTCAGCGGTTGTGCTTGTGTGTTGTTGGCCTTGGTTCGCTGCTGTTCCACCCATTTTGTGATCTCGGTCAGGACCCTATCATGCCTCCATCTATATCGGCCCTCCGCCATCGCCTTTGGGCAACCGGTCAGGATATGGTTCAGTGTGCATGCTGGTGCGCCACACTGCTTGCATGAAGGGTCTTCCTCTAGACCCCAGGTCTTTAGGTTTGTTGGAGTTGGCAGTAGGGCTGGGAATCGATCCGAATTCCCTAGATCGATTCGATTTCGATTCACAAGGTCACGATCCGATTCGATCCACGATTCGATCCGATTCGATATCGATCTATTTACAGACATAATGGAAATAAATACTGTCCAATAGACAAGACGGCCCCATGTGTTGAAACTAAAGATTTCCTTTGCTTCTGTGACCACGACCATTAATCTTCTAGTTGTGTAGATTTGGACTAATTCGCATGATGGATATTTTAACTCTTGAGAGTGTAGAAATTAAACCAAATGGTTTCACTTTTACGTTCTCAATTTGGTTAAACAACTTAGCTGGGGACCACCTGGAACCCTCTCAGGGCCCTGGACCACCTGTTGAAAACCCCTGATTAATGAATACACAGTGAGACAGAATTAGTAATAGCGGGAGAGGAATGATGCTGTAACATTTTATCTGGGTCAAACACAAGCATTAATACTGCAACATACAGTATATTAGTGCAGTGGTTTTCAACCTTTTTGACACCAGGGACCACCATTTATTCAGCATTTGAGCCACGGACCACCATTTGATTTTCAGCCCCAAAGACCTAAAACTAAAGAATTCTTTTTAGTAGAGCAGATTAGTGAAACGATACTTCACTTTGGTATAGAAGCATGAAAATTGGCACAGATACTCTCCAAGGTCTACTCTTTAGGAAAAAGGCGCGTGCCACTCAAAATTCCAAGATGGCGGCCCCAAAATCCAAAATGTCCACCCAAAAATGTGGTTTTTCCTTCATAACTTGAAATGCATTGATTTTACACCCCATAATTGTATTAAACATTAATACAAAGTTGGCCATTACGGACGGTTTGGCACCGAGAACATGTCTGTATCACTTACGGCTCTTGAGATACAGCATATAGGTACTTTCACAGATTGAGGAGAGCAAGACATTTGTAACATTGATTCTTAAGTGAATCAAATGGTGATACAGGCATGAAAATTGGTACACACACTCTTCAAACCCCACTATTTCTAAAAGTACTGCGTGCCCTGCAAAATTCCAAGATGGCAGCCCCCAAAATCCAAGATGTCCGTCCAAAAATGTGGTTTTTCCTTCATAACTCGAAATACAAAGCTTTTAAGACCCATAAATGTATTGAGCGTTATAAAGTCAGGCATTACGGACATTTTGATACCAAGTACATGTCTGTATGTAATACGGTTCTTGAGTTACAACATATACGTAGTGATGTGGCACCATAAGTGTAACATTTTGGCATGTTTCACTCTTTAACTCAAAGATTCCTTTATCAGCATTTCTTCTATTTTCAGGAAATGGACCTACATGTATCTGCTATCATAAACCACTTCAAGTTTTTCAATTGATGAAACGGGTCGGGAGTTATTAAGCCAATTGTGAAGGGCTGTTTCAGTGCTAAAATTGCTGCGTACATTTTGCGAATATAAGCCACCCAGTAATGTCTGTCTGTGCATCTGTCCTTCACAATAAGTGTATATGTGAAGCGGACGCACCAAGTGTAGCATGTGTCATAGTATAATGGTATATTGTGCTAAAAGGCGTAATAGTGTAATATATGCAATAGTTTAATAGTGTAATAGAGCTAATAGTGTAAGATATGCAGTATATAGCGGTATATTGTAATAGGGTAATATATGTAATAGTGTCGTAGTGTAACGTGCAATACTGTAATAGGGAAAAATGTGTAATAGGGTAATATGTGTAATAGTGTCATAGTGTAACATGTGTAATAGGGTAATATGTGTAATAGTGTCGTAGTGTAACGTGTAATACTGTAATAGGGTAATATGTGTAATACTGTAATAGGGTAATATGTGTAATAGTGTCAGTGTAACATGTGTAATAGGGTAATATGTGTAATAGTGTCATAGTGTAACATGTGTAATAGGGTAATAGGGTAATATGTGTAATAGTGTCATAGTGTAACATGTGTAATAGGGTAATAGGGTAATATGTGTAATAGTGTCGTAGTGTAACGTGTAATACTGTAATAGGGTAATATGTGTAATAGTGTAATAGGGTAATATGTGTAATAGTGTCATAGTGTAACATGTGTAATAGGGTAATATGTGTAATAGTGTAACATGTGTAATAGGGTAATAGGGTAATATGTGTAATAGTGTCGTAGTGTAACGTGTAATACTGTAATAGGGTAATTTGTGTAATAGTGTAATAGGCTAATACGTGCAATAGCATAATGTATGTACAATAGGCTACTAGTGTAATAGTGTAATAGGCTAATATGTGTAATAGTGTAATATGTGTACATTAGGGTAATAGTGTAATATATGGAATAGTGGTCTAGTGTAATTGTCCTATTACATCATTACACATGATACACATATTTGCCTATTACACATGCCACAATTACACATATTACGCTATTATGCTATACCAATATTACAGTAATATATTACACTCTTACACTATTACCATAATGCACAAACATTACACTATTAGCCCTATTACACTATTTCATATATTACACTTACCCTATTAAACATGTTACACTATGACACTATTACACATGTTACCCTATTATGCTATTACACATGTTACACTATGCCACTATTACACATATCAACCTATTACACTATTACACATGTTACACTATGCCACTATTACACATATAAACCTATTACACTATTACACATGTTACACTATGACACTATTACATACATTACCCTATTATGCTATTACACATGTTACACTATGCCACTATTACACATGACACCCTATTACACATATTACACTTTGACACTATTACACATATTTCCTATTACACTATTACCCTAATGCAAAAATATTACACTATTACACTTATTACCCTATTACACATGTTACAATATGACACTATTGAACATATTACCCTATTACACATGTTACACTATGACACTATTACACATATTACCCTATTACACTATTACACATGTTACACTATGACACTATTACACATGTTACACTATGACACTATTACACATATTACCCTATTACACTATTACACATATTACACTGACACTATTACACATATTAACCTATTACACTATTACACATGTTACACTGTGACACTTATTACATACATTACCCTATTACAGTATACCGCTATATACTGCATATATTACACTATTAGCTCTATTACACTATTGCATATATTACACTATTACGCATTTTAGCACATTATACAATTATAGTATGACACATGGTGCACTTGGTGCGTCCACTTCACATATACACTTATTGTGAAGGACAGATGCACAGACAGACATTTCTGGGTGGCTTATATTCGCAGAATGTACGCAGCAAATTTAGCACTGAAACAGCCCTTCGCGATCGGCTTAATAACTCCCGACCTGTTTCATCAATTGAAAAACCTGAAGTGGTTTATGATAGCAGATACATGTAGGTCCATTTCCTGAAAATAGAAGATATGGTGATAAAGGGATCTTTGAGTTAAAGAGGGAAATGTGCCAAAATGTTACACTTATGGTGCCTCATCACTACGTATATGTTGTAACTCAAGAACCGTAGCACATAGAGACATGTACTTGGTATCAAAATGTCCGTAATGCCTAACTTTATATTAACGCTCAATACATTTATGGGGCTTAAAAGCTTTGTATTTCGACTTATGAAGGAAAAAAACACATTTTTGGACGGACATCTTGGATTTTGGGGGCTGCCATCTTGGAATTTTGCAGGGCACGCAGTACTTTTAGAAATAGTGGGGTTTGAAGAGTGTGTGTACCAATTTTCATGCTGTATCACCATTTGATTCACTTAAGAATCAATGTTACAAATGTCTTGCTCTCCTCAATCTGTGAAAGTACCTATATGCTGTATCTCAAGAGCCGTAAGTGATACAGACATGTTCTTGGTGCCAAACCGTCCGTAATGACCAACTTTGTATTAATGTTCAATACATTTATGGGGTGTAAAATCAATGCATTTCAAGTTATGAAGGAAAAACCACATTTTTGGGCGGACATTTTGGATTTTGGGGCCGCCATCTTGGAATTTTGAGTGGCACGCGCCTTTTTACTAAAGAGTAGACCTTGGAGAGTATCTGTGCCAATTTTCACGCTTCTATACCAAAGTGAAGTATCCTATGAAAAAAATGAGTTAATCTGCTGTACTATTTGGTTTTGTTCACAATTCCAGGCTGGATTTTGCAAACTAAACAGTGTAAACTTCTTAATTAAATAGTGCTAATTCAGATGATGATTATTTTTTTTAGAATGTAAAAATGAAACCAAATGGACCCTTGCGGGTCCATCTGGTTTCATTTTCACACTCTCAAGAGTTACATCTGGTTAACAAATTTCCATCATTTAGCCTGGGGACCACCTGGAACCCTCTCAAGGACCACTGGTGGTCCCCGGACCACCTGTTGAAAACCCCTGATTTAGATGTCTATTTTAGAACTAGGTGCTGCAGCTCACTTATAGGCTAATGCTCTGTGAGCTTGTAGATTGTATATTTATCGCGCAGCGCACACCTCTTAACATTGCATCATACAGTAGCCTATACGCAGGATGCCGAATGTGGGAATACACACGTTGTTGCTGTGGCTTAGCCTTAGCTCCGTGTGAGAGAACATTAGAAACATGGCTAAAAAGGCACAAATATTCCTGTCCAGATGGGAGATGACAATGGATTTGTTCCGCAGCAAGACGGCCCCGCGTCTGTGTTATATGTTTGGAGAATGTCGTGTGTCGAATGAAAACTCATTCGGTGAGAGACCGCGACTGACTGAATTGAATTGTGTCCGTGTGCGCACGGCTGCGTGTGCGTAAATCTTGCACTGAGACTGACCGTTCTAATGTGAAAGTAATGGGAAAGTAAAAGTCTTTGGAGCGGAGCGTGCGTTCAAACTTTTTTTTTGCCCGGATCTAACATTTCACAATTGGGGGGGGGCTTTATGAGGCAGCGTCATTATAGCGTCAATATATTAAGGGCGTTTGGGGGGGCATTCCCCCCCTGGCCCCAGCTTTACAGCCGGCTCTGCATACACGAGCCTCCAAAAAAAGAAAAGAAAGCAAGAAATTTAGGCGATCACGCACTCTTTCCTCTCCCTCGACCATCGCTGCGCGCGATGGATATAATTGATAAAATACTGCAAAAGGTACACAGTAACAGCCTAATTTAACATACGTAGATTCTCTCAGAACACATGCACAGGGCGCTCGCTGCGTTACAAGTGATCTCGTCGAGCAGCAAACACAACGTGTTTGTGCCGTAACGCACGCACGTAAAAGAAAATAGTGCCAGTCGCCTGGAGAAGATCGATCCACACATTTTTGAATCGATGTCGTGTTTTTGAGCGTGGATCGATATCGGATCGCTGGATCGATTTTTTGAACCCAGCCCTAGTTGTCCTTCCAAGACAGTGGGCGTTCCTGTGCTTGATCCCATTGAGTCCATCGGCCCTGGGAGGCGAGTCCGATGGCTCTCACCTGGCGCTCCTCCTCTTCTGCCTCGCGGACTCTTTGCACCACCAGGCCTCTTCTGGTTCTGATGTCGGCCTTATTCCACCTCTTCTCGCTGTAGTGCCCCAGGCCGAGACGTCCCTTGCACACCACACCCATGATTTCCTGGTGCCTCCAGTGGGACTCTGCTTCCTTTACAGCTTGCTGAGGCTTCCATTTCCTGCCACATTTGATGGCTTCACTTGAATGTTTCACTTTTCCATCCTTGGACGAAAGGAGTGTAGTGACTGCCCTCGCCTTGGTGGCTTTAAACTCCTCCACCACCGAAGAGACTGGCAAGGGAAGCTTGGAGGTCCTACTATACAGGTTGATGGAGCTGAAGGATGGGGGGACTCCCAGCCACTTCCGCAAGAACTTGCTGCATAGTCTTTCCATTCCTTCCACTTGGGACAGGGGAAAGTCGTACAGTAAGAAGGGCCACTGCAACCGGGGGATAATGCCGTACTGGAAGCACCAGACTTTAAATCTTCCGAGCAACGGGCTACGGTCGACTGTCTTTAGCCAGATGTTCAGCTGGGCTTTGGTGCTTGCGAGGTTGTTGCCGTCTGTCAGGGAGCTGTCGTACTGCTTTCCAAGGCATCGGATGCTTTGATCTTGGGGATCTCTGTGCCTTGGACGGTGAAGGTGTTTCTCGCTAGCTTCCCCTTCAGGATACTGAGGCTCCTGGACTTCTCCGGCTTGAACTGCAGGCGTGACCATGTCGCCATCTTCTCTAGAGCGCTCAGAATCCACTGTGTACCCTGGATGGAGGGGGTCATTACGGTCACGTCGTCCATAAAAGCTCGGCAAGCAGGGTGTCTTGTGCCGTCTTCTGCTTTTGGGCCTCTGCACTGTGTCGCTCCTGCTGTTAGCAACAGGTTCATGGCTGCTATGAACAGGGTCACGGAAATTGTACATCCCGCCATGATTCCCTTCTCGAGCCTTTGCCATTTGGTGGTGATGTTTCCCACAGTGAACCTCATATGCAAACTGGACATGTGGTCCATCACCAGCTTGGTTACCTCTGATGGAACTTGGTAGTGGTCCAATGCCTTCTGGATCAGCTGGTGGGGGACACTTGGGTAGGCCTTAGCAAGATCCAACCAGATGACAGAGAGTGTGCTGTTGTTCCTCTTGGCTTCTCTGATGAGCTGGCTGATCGCTGCAGTATGTTCCAGGCAGCCAGAATACCCTGGCACTCCTCCTTTTTGGACGCTGGGGTTGATGAAACCGTTGGCAATCAGGTATGTTGTTAGCCTCTTGGCAATGATCGCCCAGAAGATTTTCCCTTCTACATCCAGGAGAGAAATCTCTCGGAACTGGTCAGACTTGAAGAATTTAGCTCCTTTGGCACAAAGCAGCCCTCAGCAAGAGTCCAGAGCTTGGGTTCCAACTTCTTCTTCCACAACGTCCGCAGGAGCTTTGAGAGCCTCTTCAGGAGAAGTGGGCAGCACTTGTAGATTTTATAGGTGGTGCCTGATGGTCCTGGTGCTGATGCCGTCCGTGCTTTTGTCACCACTGCCTTCACTTTTTCCATGGTGAAGTCTGCCATGTTGAAAGGGGTGACTGGTGTGGGGCTCGGGAGCTGGAACGGACATTCGTCCAGGGGAATGCGTCTGGAGGAATCCCCGTGGGCAGCAGCCACGCTGCTCTCTATTTCCTCCTTTGTGCAGGACAGGGTCCCTCCCTTGGGCTTTCCCAGTAGGTCAGCTGTAAATTGGAATGGGTTACTGAAAAAGGCTTTCCTCTTCCGGCGCTTCTCTTTCTGCTTCTCCAGGGCAGTCTCCGCTCTCCGAAGGTTGATTAGCCTTTTCTGCGTTCTCTGAGGTGATTTCATCCAGAGCTGCTCTTTCCTCATCACTTGCTTCATCGCCACCTCTTCTTGAGCTCTCTGCCAAATCTCCACGAAGATCTCGTATTTGCCGTAGCCTCCTGCTTGGCCTGCTGGTGGCCTGGGAGTCTTGCCTTCTTTGGCACCGAAGGTGTGTCGTTCAGGCCTGATATACGAGTCCAACCAAGGTCCTGATCTTGCTGGCTGCATCTCCCTCAGGGTGTCTTCAAGGATGTTATTGAGGTCGTCGTCGAGTTGGCCCATCTGCGGTCTGATGCTGGTGGTAAGTTCAAGCGTGGCTTTCTCGCAAAGTCTCTTGGACTCTCCGGTTCACCAACTCCTCCCGTGCTTTTGAGTAGCTTCTGCAGGGAGATCTGGGGCGCTGTGGTTTGCCTCCTGGCCCTGGTTCTCCTCAACCGACTGACGAGAACATCCGTTACAAACCCAGAAAGGTTACTCTGGGTAAGCTGGGGTGCTCTGCGTTGCTGGTGCTGCTCTTTACACTTGGACTTGCCTTGGTGGATTTTGACGCCACGCTCGTTCTTGAAAAGCCTTCCGCAGATGCTGCATCTCCTTTTTTCTTCAGCCTTCTGTCTTTCCGCATCCATTCTCGTGATCCTTTTTCCATTGTCCGGGTCTACATTACATAGTAATTGTAGGGTTGCGATGTGTTCACAGAAACATATTTTGCGATGAAAATTATATTCCTGAATTTTTTTACATTTTTTTAAATACAGTATCTTACGTCCTTTCCGAGTGGGCTAAAATAGGGCATTTTTGGCATCTTATTTGTTCATGTGGCTAGGGGTTTAGGATCTTCTAATTTTTTGTGAAGATGCTCTCATATAAGATGTAACTACTCCCTGAGTTTTTTTTTTAACAAACGCCCTTGCTTCATATTTTATTTATTTTTTTACATGGACAATTTAATAATTTTTCACTTTTTTCCATATTCAGAACTCTGTGACTCTAAATTGGAAGATTCCTACTAGAAACAAATTTTCATATTTTAGTAGTAGTATGCCCAATAAATTAATATCTTTCTTTCTATTGGGACCGAAAAACAGCTATTTGGCCAAAAATAACAAAAACGCTGGGCAGCTTTTCATAAACAAAGGAATAATGAAGGGGTGTTTTGCACACAAATTAAGGCATACACATTTCCTGAACAACTTTTACTGTATTGTACTGTATTTTTTGCAATTAGAAAATCTTAGGTATAATTGCAATTTTGATATGTTGAATATCCTTGGAAAGTATAAAAAAGTAACAAAAACATTCTGGAGTAGTTGTGTAAGCACAAAACATTTAGCAATGAGGTTTTATTTACATATTAACACATTCAGTGATCCATGATCATGATGATGAGAAGGGTTTCTTCTGATGTGGTACCATCATCGGTAGTGCACATAGGACCTGAAACCACACCAGTTTTACAGTCCCAGTTACAGGCCCCTAGCCAAATGTCCCAATCTGCATCAAATATGTACAGCCGGGCAAATATGTTGCCTGTGTTTATGACAGAAAAATGGTACATTGGAAATATTGTCACCAGAAATGAAGAAAAAAATGATGTTTTATGGTGTCAATTTTCATGACACAAGGACGAGGCAACTCATTCTCATGGCGCACCCCAAAAGCAGGAAGATGAATGTTGGGTGCCTTTGTCTTCATGTCCTTTGAGTGGTAGAGGCCCCAAACATAAAAAGTGGCGGACGCCAATACCAACTAACAGTGGAGGGTGGACTTCAAACTTGTGACAGGCTAAGTTTTAAACTTATGTACTAACTAGATGACAGTTTTATGAGTGTCTTAACACATCACATGTAAACTGTACTGCTGTGAATGAATTTACCCATTATCATGTGGATGCCCATATTTGACTTAAAATTATGTACAAATCTTGTGATGTTTTTCAACATCATGATCATGGATCACTGAATGTGTAAATATGTAAATACAACCTCATTGCTAAATGTTGTGTGCTTACACAACTACTCCAGAATGTTGTTGTTATTTTTCTATATTCTCCAAGGATATTCAACAAAAATTGCAATTATACCTAAGATTTTCTAATTGCAAAAAATACTGTACAATACAGTAAAAGTTGTTCAGGAAATGTGTATGCCTTAATTTGTGTGCAACACCCCTTCATTATTCCTTTGTTTATTAGAAGCTGCCCAGCGTTTTTGTTATTTTTTGCCAAATAGCTGTTTTTACGTCCCAATAGAAAGAAAAATATTAATTTCTTGGGCATACTACTACTAAAATATGAAAATGTGTGTGTCAGTGTATGTAAATCTGAAATAGCTGCTAGTAGGAACCTTCCAATTTAGAGTCACAGAATTCTGAATATGGAAAAAAGTGAAAAATGATGTCCATGTAAAAAAAAAAAAAAAAAGATTAAAATATGAAGCAAGGGGCGTTCGTTAAAAAAACTCAGGGAGTAGTTAAATCTTATATGAGAGCATCTTCACAAAAAAATAGAAGATCCTAAACCCCTAGCCACATGACCAAATAAGATGCCAAAAATGCCCTATTTTAGCCCCCTCGGAGAAGACGTAAGATATTTAAAAAATTATTAAAAATTCAGGAATATCATTTTCAAATATGTTTCTGTGAACACATCACAATCCTAATTACTATGTAATGAGGACAAAAATCTAACTAGTTTCATATTTCTACTAGGCCCCCTTAAAGTTTTAATGAATTTTAAGCGATTTTGGCCAAAATGCCATTTTTGGCTTCCTATTATGCAAAAAGTATGTCCTTCAGGGGCTTTCTGGGAACAGATTCGAAAAGAGTGGGTATCCTTCAGTAAGAATCTGCAAACACAACTGTGTAGATAGCTGCAATAAAGAGTTATGGGTCTCTGAAGTTGGGGAAAAAGCCAATTTCGACATGTGGTGTTTTGACACCAATATTTTAAAGGCCTGTAGTTTCAAAACTACAATGAATCGGGAGCTAATATTTTGCATGTGTGGTACTAACATATGGTTCTTGATTATAGATTTTTTTTTTTTGCAAAATCTGAGATGGTCATGTGGGGGAGTTTCTGAAATTTAGGAGAGTTGGCACCGAATGACCCCAATGCATTTCAAGTTATGAAGGAAAAAACACATTTCTGGGCAGACATCTTGGATTTTGGGGGCCGCCCTCTTGGAATTTTGAGTGGCACGCGCCTTTTTCCTAAAGAGTAGACCTTGGAGAGTATCTGTGCCAATTTTCATGCTTCTATACCAAAGTGAAGTATCGTTTCACTATTCTCCTGCACTATATTTTAATGCCTCAAATTACTCTCTATGCAATCAAATTGCCCAGAAGTAGTGACGGTCTTCTACAGCTTGTACACTTGATCCCTCAGTGATTACTCCTGCTTCTAGCACCAGTATCTGACACTCGTCAGATACACTAGTCGCAATGCGGCTAGAGAAAAACCTAACAAATATATGGGGAAATCCATATATTTGTTAGGTTTTTCTCTAGCCGCATTGCGACGTTAGATTCTTTTCTTTTACATTTGGAATTTATGTGAATCTAGCGTCGCATCCGGCTCCATTGCCTTGACTGCTGTCTAAATGTCACCAGTGATCTGCTTGTATTCAACGAGTCAAACTCACCCAACTTTGCAGCTGTAGAGAAAGCTTGCCACATCCTCTGTCGATCTGCAAGGGTTTTGTGCCATAAAAATCCACCGTAGACATATTATGAGCTACTTTCTGTCCTGGGTATTCCACAACAAACATCACAGCTGCCATTTTGCCAAACAAGAGCTGAGCGGGAGTGCTTGTTTTATACACTGACACACACCAGGTGCACACCTGGTCGGTGCACACGCAGTATCGCCACCTGCTGTTTGTGTGTGTGTCAGTGTATAAAACAAGCACTCCTGCTCAGCTCTTGTTTGGCAAAATGGCAGCTGTGATGTTTGTTGTGGAATACCCAGGACAGAAAGTAGCTCATAATATGTCTATGGTGGATTTTTATGATGTCTATGGTGGATTTTTATGGCACAAAACCCTTGCAGATCGACAGAGGATGTGGCAAGCTTTCTCTACAGCTGCAAAGTTGGTGAGTTTGACTCGTTGAATACAAGCAGATCACTGGTGACATTTAGACAGCAGTCGAGTCAATGGAGCCGGATGCGACGTTAGATTCACATAAATTCCAAATATAAAAGAAAAGAATCTAACGTCGCAATGCGGCTAGTTTTTCTCTTACTGTATTTCCACCACTGTGTCAAATGTGGTAATTATCTCATTAATTATGCACAATACAAAAATGTACATTGCAGAAATAGATTCTACAGGACAAAATACATAAATATCAACTGAAAAAAGTTGGTAAAAATTTATGGTTTTTATTATTATTATTTTATTATTATTTATGGTTTTAGCCCTGCCTAATAGATACGTTTCGCTTGATCCCGTTTCATAGTGAAGACCTACATACATATTTTATACAACATGAGATTGATGTTTGATGATCACACAGCGCTTGCAATGGTCCAGAATTGACCGAGATCATATAGCACTTATAGAAATAGAATTTTAAGAAATGATGCAGAATTGACCGAGCCATGATCTTTTGAAAGGACGAGTTTTGGGCACATAATATAGTTAGCCATGCAGTGTACTTGTAAGCACTTGAACCATTTAGGAGTAGACATAACGGGAAAGTATATGGGATAAATTAAAGGCAATGGCAAGACCAACATGGATTGGATGAAATCTAAAAACGAATCACACTAATGCATAATGTAACAGGTCTGTGTAAGGGAAATAGGATGGTAACAAAAATAACAAATTTAGCTTTGGAACGCCTCTCCCCCAATGCTAGATGCTCTAATTCCGTATAAAGGGTGATGAGACGAAAATAGAGCCCATTGGTTTCAAGGAGTGTGGTGGAGGAACATCCAACACTGATTTGTTACAATGCATGTTAGAGTTACATTTCAATGGCACACGTGCACACACATATACGCACACGCACACACACACACGCACACACAGAACTTCCAATGTGCACAACAGACTGCACTATAGTTAATTTGTTGCTCAAAGAGCACCTACGGGGCAGCTGCGATTGAAAACGGGCAACACACACGCGCGCGCGCGCGCGCGCACACACCACACACACACACACACACACACACACACACACACACACACACACACACAACACACAACACACACAACACACACACACACACACACCACACACACACACGTAGTAAAAACGTGAATCAATTTCATCTTTACCTGTATCTGTGTTCCTTTCAGTGGTTGAGCTGCTAACAAACAAACGTCCTCCTGCTGCTTAACGACCACACTGTTTTCAAACCACACCGTTTAGTGTTACTTCTGCTAACAGCTAGCTGTGTGTGAACGAACATGCGCACTAGCGCTGCTGGAGCGTACCAGAGCCATAGAGTATAGACGGAGCTACGCAAACTCCGTTCACTTCATGGGGTCAGTCCAATGGCGGCTCTCCTGCATAGACTTCTATTGAATGGGGACAAACGGAAGTTACGGATGCATCGGAGTATTGGCTCGACCGAGTACACTACACGAACCACGTGACCAGGCTGTTTTCTGCCCCCTCAATATCGCAACTCTTCTACTAGATTGCTCTGGAGCGTACACGGCGCACGTACCATAAACGGTCACTAGAGGGAGCCGTGGTACCGTTTAATACAAGCGAGAAGCTCCCTCACCAAATTAGCCCAGCCAGGGGCCTATTTCATGAAACTTGTATTGAAGGGGTATTTCACAAAAAAGCCTGATTTTATGTTCTGCTCAGTCTCATGTGAATACCCCAGACAGTTCATAAGTTAGTCCCTTCAGTATTTAGATATTTGAAGTTTATTCAAATATCTATTACACTAATGATACAGTACAGTGTAATAGAATACAGTGCAGGGCAGTACAATACATGGTGGTACTGTACTGTATCACATTACTGTACAGTACTGTGCACAGTAAACATGGTTAACTTCATTAAATCAAGCCCATTGAAAAGCCACCTTTTTGCCACACTGTGCGAGGAAATGGAGTCGGAACATCAAACACTACTGCTGCACACCGAAGTTCGATGGCTGTCCAGGGGAAAAGTTTTGTCTCGTGTCTATGAACTGAGGGAGGAATTAAAACGCTTTCTGACCGCTGAGCAATCCAAATATGCTAAACTGTTTGCAAATAACTACTGGTGTGCAAGACTAGCATACCTGGCAGATATTTTTGCCCATCTGAATTCACTTACAAAAAAGAAGAAAATAGTTCGCACACCGTATAGTAGCTCCCAGGAAACTTTATTTAGGAGTTTCCTGGGAGCTACTATACGGTGTGCGAACTATTTTCTTCTTTTTTGTACGTTCGACTTTTTTTAGTTCAGCACCTGTGAAATTTATTAGAGATGTGCGTACTCCACCTTTGTTTCAGCATCTGAATTCACTTAACATGAAAATGCAGGGGCGAGATGAGAATATTCTCACAGCACAAGAAAAATGGCCAGTTTTCGGGAAAAGCTGAAAATAAAGCAAAAAAGCAAATCCTGATTTGTGTGCAGTCATTTTTGAGCATTTGGAAACACTCGAGGAGAAATTTGCATTTTATTTGCGCGATGACCTCACCACTGCAGACCATGCCTGGATCTGTGACCCAATGAACACAAAAAACGCAAAGACCTCAATGCTGGAGCGAGACCAGTTAATTGACATAAAGCATGACTATGGATGGCAAAGGAAATTCAAAGAACTAAGCCTGGACAAGTTTTGGTTGGCTGTTGGCAAGGAATATCCAGAAATTGCAGAGAGTGCAATGGCAGTGCTGCTCCCCTTTTCCACAACCTACCTGTGTGAGCTGGGCTTTTCAACCCTGACTGGAATAAAAACCAAACACAGAGAGAGACCAAACACAGAGAGACACAGAGATCTGTCCACAGTCTCAGCCAGGATAAAAAAAAAACTCTTGCTTCAGGAAAACAAGCTCAAGGTTCACACTAAAGTTGCATTGCTGCTCAATTTTATTTATTTCCCTCATGTGTTCAAAGACTATATTGGGTTTTGTATCAAATACGTAACAAAACACATACTGTTAAGCCTGTCGGCATTAACACGTTAATCTCGCGTTAACTCAGCCGTGTGTTCACCAACGTACGCACATAGCATTTTATCCAGGTAGCCCGTGAGTGGGACATTTTAGATAAAGTTAGCACACTGACCACAGAGAGTGCATGTAACATTATCGGGCAAAACCCAGAGGCTATGATCAGCGGTGTGCTGAGAAACAAAGCAGGCAACCAGCATCACTATGTCAACAGAGCAGGAGGTGGATAAACTACACAAGTTGAAGACTGTGCTGGAGCCTTGCAAGTGAGTTATTGAGATGTGGATGAGGTGTGTGTGTGTGTGTGTGTGTGTGTGTGTGTGTGTGTGTGTGTGAGTGTGTGTGTGTGTGTGTGTGTGTGTGTGTGTGTGTGTGTGTGTGTGTGTGTGTGTGTGTGTGCGCCTGTGACTGTGACTGTGACTGTGACTGAAGGAGGACAGGGCAAGAGATAAAGCGGGGGTGGGATGGGGGCTCTGAGTGCAAGCTTTCCCCTGAAGTCCCTAGGTTTTTTTTTCTCTTATTGCAGGAACATTTTGGAGTATGTATGTAAGTATGTTTCCTGTTCAGTCGTGCTGCCAGCATTTCATTATAGAGAAACAGAGAAAACAATCTCAACAGAACTGTTTACTAAAGGCTACAGCCTAATTGCACATTATAATTTGAGCCTGCTCTGCATTACCCTTCACTGTGTTATATGCACTGGCTTTAGTGTACACGAACAACTGTCAAAAAAAAAAAAAATGGGGAAAATAGTTGCATTTGACATACTGTCAATTCAATGTCAATAAATGTCATTTATTGACATTGATTTTACCGTATGTCATTGTTACAATAAAATAAGCATTTCTGTCAAAGTATAGTTAGAGAAAGATGTGAAATAAGTGTCAAAGTATAGCACTTCCGGCAGAAAGCGTGACAATTTGCACCTGGGGGTATTTTTGGGTGCTGAATTAAAAAAAAATAACGGATCCAAGAGTTCTGACCAAAGGGCTACCCCTAAAATCCAAGATTTTGGGGGTATTACCTTATTACACCATTACACATGTTACACTATGATGCTATTACACATATTGTCCTATTACACATGTTACACTATGACACTATTACACTTATTACACTATTACACACTATTACACAATGGTATACATGATGATGAAGGGATCTTTGAGTAAAAGAGTCAAACGTGCCAAAATGTTACCCTTATGGTTCCTCATCACTACCTATATGTTGTAACTCAAGAACCGTAGTACATACAGACATTCATGGGGCTTAAAAACTTATTTTGAGTTATGAATGTTGCAGGGCATGCAGTACCTTTAGAAATAGTGGGGTTTGGGTGGCACGGTGGCACAATGGTTAGTGCTGTCGCCTCACAGCTAGGAGGTCCTGGGTTTGATTCCTGCAAGGGGCGCTGCTGTGGGTGCTGGCGGCGTGTCTGCTCCTCCATGTCATCACTCAGTGCCCATACCCGAGGCAGGGTTGGTGAAGGGGCCTTTCTGTGTGGAGTTTGCATGTGTCCCCGTGTCCCCTAGGGTAGATACCCTCACAAAAACATGCAGTAATCCTGGGCTCTAAACTGCCTCCCCCTGGCCAGCCGGGGTGCCTGATGGAGGGGACAGGAACTGGTTTGAATAACGTGTTCCTTCCACGCGCTACGTCAGGGAAACTCCCCCGTCAGGTGAAAAGAAGGCAGCTTGGACTCCTCATGCATTGAAGGAAGCATTAGGCCAGTCCGCTGCCTCCCTAGGTTGGCGGAGGGTGTGTAGAGCCCAGGATCACATTAGGAATTGGCACTGGGTGAAAAAACAGGTTACAAAATGGTGGGATAAAACATTTATAAAAAAAAGTGTTCAAATGAAATAATATATCGTATTTCCACACATCAATATGACCTCAAGATGTTAATAATTTGCATGTGTAGCACCCAGCCATGAGCCAGCCACAACAGCCCCGCCAATCGGGCTCAGCCCTATTGGCGCGACTTGTTGTGCGTTGGACTGGCGAGTGGGAGTCCCGGGTTCGATCCCCGCTTCCGCGTAATACTACAATCTGGCGTAGTCGGCAGGATTTGGAGTGCGGGTGTTATCCCCAATATACCCGTATACGTCCTTGCGGGTCCACATGAGGGACATCACGTACGGGGGTCCGTGGTGTGAAGTGTGAAGCGCGAGGACGCGCTCCAAAAGATCAAGGGGGTGAATGTAGCACCCAGCCATGAGCCAGCGACAACAGCCCCGCCAATCGGGCTCAGCCCTATTGGCGCGACTTGTTGTGCGTTGGACTGGCGAGTGGGAGTCCCGGGTTCGATCCCCGCTTCCGCGTAATACTACAATCTGGCGTAGTCGGCAGGATTTGGAGTGCGGGTGTTATCCCCAATATACCCGTATACGTCCTTGCGGGTCCACATGAGGGACATCATGTACGGCGGTCCGTGGTGTGAAGTGTGAAGCGCGAGGACGCGCTCCAAAAGATCAAGGGGGTGAATGTAGCACCCAGCCATGAGCCAGCCACAACAGCCCCGCCAATCGGGCTCAGCCCTATTGGCGCGACTTGTTGTGCGTTGGACTGGCGAGTGGGAGTCCCGGGTTCGATCCCCGCTTCCGCGTAATAATTTGCATGTTTCCCACTTGTCCCACACATGCAGTTCTTCTGTCCCTCAAAAGAACAGTGTGGATCTGCTCACCCTAACTCCAAACTGAATATTCCAAATAGATTCTGTGCATGTAGAAGAGCCGGCATTGGACTGACCCCACAAAGTGAATGGAGTTTACGTAACTGTTTTAGTCTATGGCTCTGGTTGCTGCCCCGTACTGTTGGCCTCGCGTACTGTCCAATGATGTGTTTAAATATTGCGATAGCCTAGCAGCCCATAGGTTATGAATACAATGGAATCAAGGGTTGTGTTTCATTACAGATTCGCGTCTCATACTGTGAACCGCTGTTCTTTTTAAACTTTTTTTAAATTTATTTTCTAACTTTTTAACTAGTGTTAGCCCATGCGGCTCTAAAATCGTACACGCCTCATGTCCCTAAAGATATACCTAAACAAGCATTCGTTGAACTGGAAAAAGGATTTAATGGCGGAATTATCTATTGATGGACTGGCCATTGAGAGAGTATCAGAAATTTGTTTTCTCTGTCTTATAATGGATAACAAATTAAATTGGAAATCCCATGTAGAACATGGTAAGAAAAAAGTGTCTAAGCATTTTTTATCTTGAACAAAGTAAACTTGCAAAGGAGGCGATGTGAATATTATACTTTTCATTAGTTTCCCCATATCTTAGTTATTGTGCTGAAGTGTGGGGGAATGCCTATTTGTCTACCACAAAGCCATTACACTACTACAAAAGCGAGCAGTAAGAATTACACATAAAGAACACACAAATAATGTATTTATAAAATCCAGAGCATTGAAACGTGAACACATTGTGAAGCTGCAATCGCATTACTCTGGAGGAAGATCTAAAGGCTTGTTCAGATATTTGGCGATTAAAAAAAATGTATAAAATATTGTTATATGAAGCTGGTGAATAGTCCTGGAAATCATACTTAAATATAACTGACTGATTGTTAAGTTCTTCCAGTTTTTTTTTTTTTTCTTTTTTTGTTTGTTGGCAAGTGTATGTGCCACAAGTAGTAAGTGGGGGGCAGGTATTCCTGCGAAAAGGAGCAGGGGGCTTCCTGCTCCGTTTCGTCCATGGGTGTAATTATCTGCAAAAAAGAAAATGTATTTATTGTATTGTAGTGATACACTTCTTCTTAGGTCGTCCTCAGACGAGCCTTCCATCGTCGCTTCCAGTCGTCCCGGTTCGCCATACATCCAGCCAGCTCTCTGGTGCTCTGCGCTCCTGCGTCTTTCTTGAGTACATCCACATATGTTAGTGTGGGACGTCCTCGCGACGGTGCCGTGTGTTGGTTCCCACAACACCAGTTTGCTGGCTGGCAGCTCTTGATGTCTCTGGCAGTGTCCTGCAAGCCGCATAATAAATCTGTGCATTTTCAAAACCTTAAATGATCACAACCTAGCATCTCAGTTTAAAGCAATGTCATTTTCTCAAAACACAGGGAAGAAAAAAATGATAATTCAGGTGTGCCATCGATAGTCATTATAATTATAGTAATAATGAATGAATGTACAGTATTATGTAATTACGTGTACTTTTATTGTAAGGCTGTTGAAAATAATGACTTGATGGCAATAACACATTTGGTGATTAATCCTTGTTTTTAAAAAATAACGCAATTAAAGCACACTAACTCAACCCACTGAGCATTTTCTCATTGGAAAAAAAAAAAAGGTTGAGGGTGGTTTTCCGGAGACATACAGTATACCTGTAGATGTGTGTATATAGCTTGACGGATCTACAAGCATTGGGGGCACAGACAATTACAGCAAACTAACAAGTTAACTCAGCCTATTTGATAATAAACCTGTACGTTTCAAAAACTTAAATGATTACAACCCAAAACAGTGAACAGGAATACTCAACACCCAGTAAATATGTGTATTGAGAAAAAAAGAAAGAAAGAAAAAGAGAAAGTCAAGTTCATTTCATTCACCTAATTCGATTAAGTTAATTTCAGTCACGTATTAGCCTCAACACCCAGGCTTTCATTTTTGTACACGTTGCACGAAAACGGAACAGCCTGGACTAATTTGTCCGACAAGGTGGCCTAGAAGTGGAAGTAAACCTGTTGGGGTGGGCGTCACTCCGAATGATGAGACATGGCACAGCAGTTGAGGGGCCGAGGATGACGGCACATTGGTGAGATGGATGAAGCGCTCGTGCCGCTTCATCTTATTTAAGGTAATGAAACTCTTCTCACAGTGTTTACATTGATATGGTTTTTCTCCAGTGTGGAGACGCACATGTGCCTTAAAGGTACTTGGATGTTTGAAACCCTTGTCACAATGTTTACATTGGAAAGGGGTTTCTCCAGTGTGGACACGTTGGTGCTTCTTCAAATTATATGAGTAACTGAAACTCTTGTCACAATGGTTACATTGGAATGGTTTTTCTCCAGTGTGGACACGCTGGTGCTCCTTCATCCTAGATAAGTGAATGCAACTCTTGTCACAATGATTACATTGGAAAGGCTTCTCTCCAATGTGGAGTTCCTGGTGTATCTTAAGGCTATGTGATTGTTTGAAACTCTTTCCACACTGTTCACATTGGAATGGTTTCTCTTCAGTGTGAACACCCTCATGTATCCTCAAACCAGATGGGTACCTGAAACTCTTGTCACAATCTTCACGTTGGAATGGTTTCTCTTCAGTGTGGGCACGTTGGTGCTTCTTCAAATTATATGAGTAACTGAAACTCTTGTCACAATGGTTACATTGGAATGGTTTTTCTGTGGTGTGAACACGCTGGTGCTCCTTCAACCTAGATGAGTGCTTGAAACTCTTTCCACACTGTTCACATTGGAATGGTTTCTCTTCAGTGTGAACACCCTCATGTATCCTCAAACCAGATGGGTACCTGAAACTCTTGTCACTATCTTCACATTGGAATGGTTTCTCTCCAGTGTGAACACGCTGATGTATCCTCAAACTAGATGGGTAAATGAAACTCTTGTTGCAATGTTTGCACTTGAAAGGCTTCTCTCCTTCACCTTTCACTGCTAGAATCTTCAATGTTGACTCAACAGGCTCCTCTGGTCTTTGAAGTATCTCCTCCTGTTCCTCTTTACCATGTGGAGCCTCTGGTTCCTCCTGGAGCAGACTGGGGATCCTCTCCTGTTCAGTGGCAGCCTCCTCTTTACACACAACCATGTGGAGGATGTCTAGAAGCAGAAACAAGAGAAAAGAGAACAGGGGCTCACAACTGACTTTAAAGGCTGGTACACAGTGCACGTTTTTTTTGACTTTGACGACGTCGTCCACGACGCGATTAAAATGGCATAATTCGTTGACTATCATTTTCGGCGGGGGAGGTGCTCACGAAAATATTACCTCCGACGTAAAGTCGGGAACGCACCAAAGGATTGTTATATTGTGTAATAGCGAGGCCAATTAAACGCTCACAATATGGGTGTCTTGCCATGCATCTGTCACACTGTTTTGCCAATAGCAAGTTTTACGGCCGTTTATGCCATGAATCCGGATGGTGGATCAAAATGAATAGAAATTGAGACAAATAGGCGTTTTATTTTATTGCTGTCGATTTTACAAGGGGTGTGCATGCGTGGGAATGATGGAGAGAGAGAGAGAGCAAGAGAAAGAGAAAGAGAGAAGAGAGAGAGAGAGAGAGAGAGAGAGAGAGGGAGTGAGAGAGAGAGAGAGAGAGAGAAAACCAAATGGACCAGCAAGTTTCATGTTTACGCTCTCTACGTTGCAAAGACCAACCAACTTTCCATCATTTAGCCTTGGGACCACCTGGAATCCTGTCAGGGACCACTGGCGGTCCCCGGATCACCAGCAGCTATCTTCTATTATGTTTTATTTTATTTTATGTATAGGTGTCAGCGTTAACGCGTTAACAGTTTTCGTGCCGTGGAAATGAATCTACGTCACCCGTTATCATTATGATTTACAGTAACAACTGATGCCGCTGACGTTAACGCCACTGTACGTGACGTTACTTACCGGCGCCGGTTTAATACGATCCCCATGCTAACAGCAGCTAGCAGCGACCGCGGCGACTATTGCTAGACCATAACAAGGGACGGACCAACCCGGAACCAAAAGTGTGTGTCCGTCAACTAACTAGTCCGTCGGGAAACATGGACCGAAATATGAAATATGATTTTAGATGAAAATCGCTGGCACTGGCGACCTCCAAAAATATGAAAAAGGGCTGGCACTGAGAGAGTTAATCTCGCGTTAACTCAGCCGTGCGTTAAAGGCGTAAAAAATATAACGCGAGAATAACGCACTGACCCCCAACCCCCCCCCCGCGCCGCCGCCGCCATAATGAGTATAAACACATTCTCAATAGAAGTCTATGAACAAGTGCCGTCAAATGAACGGAGTTGGAGTAACCCTGTCTATACTCTATGGCTCTGGCTCAGACATCCTAAATTATGACTGCCACAACAACAACAACAACAACCAGCAGCAACATGGATAACTTGTGTACGCCAACTCGAACTTTTAGCGGCACGATCGCCGCGCGCAAAATGGGTGTCTAGTGTCTACTGCATGCAGGCCGATTGACATTGTGGAGGACGAGGGTTTGCGTGAAATAATACGGATTGCATCAAACGACTGGACCTACGAACCACGAATCACTGTAGAACCACTACTGTGACGAACACAGCGCACTATTTTGATAAGAACTGGGGACTTGTGTCCCATGCATTAAGTGTTAAGACGGAACAGAGAGGGATGGGGAGAGGGAGAGAGAGAGAGAGGGAGGGGGGAGAGAGAGAGAGAGAGAGAGAGAGAGAGAGAGAGAGAGAGAGAGAGAGAGAGACTCTTTTTCCTTTCGATAGAATACACTAGCAGCAGAGCAGCTCAAATTGATCATCAAAAATATAATCCTTCAATTTTGCTTGTAAAATGCATCCAATGCATAATCCCAGCAGAAACGTTGCACGATATAGCCAGCCAGGAGCTACGCAAAGAATCACGATAGCATGGCCAGCAGCAGTGTTGCCAACTTGGCACATTTGTAACTATATTTAGTTTTTTTCCAGACTCCCCTAGCGCCAAAATTATTGAGAAACTCCTGGTGGAAAATCTAGTGCTTTTCAGCTGGTTGAAAACCACTGCTCTAGCTACTTCTAGTGCATTTTGGAAGTGCCACTAGTGCATTTTGGATTTTGGCAGTTGGCAACACAATTAAGCCTGTTAGGCAGCTGTGCTGGAGGGGGCCTCCCTCCTCCTCTCCAAACACAGCTCTCCTCTCCCACAGCCATAGCCCACAGAACGTGTGTGTGCTCTACATAGGGTATTTTTTATTACCTGGAGTATTGTTGGCACAAAGATATAAGGTGTTTTTTCCCTTTGAAAATAATGAAAAGGCTGATATACTGTAATGTAGCAAGGGGAAAGCTATTTTTATTTTATTGCTAATTAACTAAAAATCACACCTGTGTGAAGTGATCATCTTACATCTTACATCGACCAACATAGTTTTTTTTAAGCAGTGTTTAAGGCAGGTGTTCTCAACCTGTTCGTTGTGACCCCTCAGTGGTCCTGAAATTAATGTGGGGTGTCCCCAATGGGGTCCCCCCCATATTTTAATCGACTGACAGCTCTAATTTTATTTAATGGACGTGTTTCAAAGGCTGTAGCCTATCATTCAATCAATCAATGCCCAAGCAGCTATTCCCTTGCGCCAGACATCCAAGTTAGTTTGCTCACGTAATGCGAGACAATACATAAATCATTTATAATTCATTCAATAACATGTAGTCCTCGAAGTAAATGCAGAACAAACTGTGCTTGTGAGGCTGACCAACTTCACGTGCGACGAGAGAGAGAGAGATGATGATCGAATTACACCATCATATGTTTGCTGCGCTATGATGCTTTGGATCTATCAGCTTATAGGAGTGGTCCGTGCGTCCATGGGGACAGTGGTTGCACGGCCAGCTGGAATTTCGCTGCAAAGAGCTTATTGCAAATTATTTAGCGACAGCAGCAGACAAAATAGTGACGTTTCGAAGTGAAATTGCCAATTACTTCTGTCACACTATTTTTTCGGTGCGATTAAAAAAAAAAAAAAAAAAACTCAAATTGTACTCCAACTCTACAGTAGCGTGTAGTATGTGCCTGTCTGTAAAACAACTGCCCTTCCTAGACCCACAACAAAATCAGACCCTTTAATACTCTCTTCATGTCCCTGCACTAGCTTAGCCTGTTGCAGAGCCGTAGTCTCCTACACACAGAGCTAAGTAAACGTACCTCTTATTAAGTTCATTTCATGGAGCCAGTCCAATGCATAGGCTTCTACTGAAGGGGGACAAGAAGGGACAACCAGAATGCATTGTCTATGGGCTTGAGTGAGTACATGAACCACGTGACAAGGCTGTTTTCTGCCCCCTCAATGTGGAAAATCTTCCTACTACCTACAACTACCTAGTATCAAGAGTGTTAGGGCTGCAAACAATTATTCCATCATCGAACAAATTTTCAATTAAAAAAAGAAAAGAATAACCAAATTAAGAAAATTAAGGTTCGACTTTATGTGTATGAAACTTACTGAGGTGTGGGTGGTCTTCAGCTTCCTGCTTAATAGACACGTCTTCAGATTCCTGTTTAATAGAAACATCTTCAGCTTCCTGTTTAACAGAAACGTATTTGGCTTCCTGTTTAATAGAAACGTCTTCAGCTTCCTGTTTAATAGAAATGTCTTCAGCTTCCTGTTTAATAGAAATGTCTTCAGCTTCCTGTTTAATAGCAATGTCTTCAGCTTCCTGTTTGATAGGAACATTGTTGGCTGAGTCTGGAGAGTTCATCTTCACCTGGGAGTGATGCATCATGGTTATTGAAGTTCTTATGAGCCTTAAGAGTTTGTCTTCACATGCAGTCTGGACGCCGGCCTGAAAACAAGCAAATGGGGCAGAGGGTGTGGAGTGGTAAAAAATATCAATCAATCAATATGTATCCAATACACACACACAAGTAAGATACTTAGGACTCCACTTTGTTTACATCACCTGTATGCAATTAGGGCATTTAGCATTGGGGAAGTGGTGTTCCCACGCTAAAGTTGGTATTTTCGTTACCATCCTTTACATCTCCAATGCGCACAATCTGTGCGGCACAGATGTTGCTCTGCCTTCTCGTAAAGACAAACACGCCTATGACCACACCTCCAAATAACGGTGTCGGCATAAAGAATAGTGGAATAAGGGAAAAGGAAAGGTGACGAAAATACCAATAAGGGAATTTGTTGCAGGTTGCGGGCAGTGCCAGGGACAACGCATGTAACCAAAATGGAGCCATTAGTATCTTACACCAAAAGCGCACAATCTTCCCACATAGCCAATGTGTGATGCACATATGCAGTCGCACGCACATTCTGCATGATGTATGCAGTATATACTCCTTAAAAAAGTAAAATAAACAAACTAACTGATATCCAGTCAGCAAGTGGATTCATTGTTGTATATTTCAGGCCAAAACAAAAACAAAGAGAATGAGTGTTCCAACTTTACACAATAGATGTCTGTTGGCTAACAGACTACTAGTGCTGATAAGCCCAACTCCCCCATATGTGAATTTGAAGATTATGGGGATTCATGCATTAGGGAAGGTACCACGCTTAAAGGGCCACTTCACCACTTTCATTATATACCGTCATCACCCTTGCACATAAAGACCTAACTGGCAGTTAGACCTAAGTGGCAGAATGTCTGCAAAATAAGTATGTGGTGTCTCAAATTCTTTATTAAAATTTAAACTGAGTTTTAGTTTTGGCTTTGTGGGCATGGGCCAAATCGAAGGGAAAGGAAAATTACCATCTCCATGAAACTTATCAACCTACTGAAGCCCAATGCAATCTAAAAAGATGGCTAAGGTGGCTATGTTGAAACCACTGACTGTTTTCACTGTCAGTGAATCAACACCAGCTGAAAACATGGCCTGAAGACTCGACATGGCAAAACAAATGATTTAGGCCATGTTATCGGCTGAAAACTGAAAACACAGCTATCCTTTTAGAGTACCTTGTGCTTCGGTATGTTGACAAGATTCATGGAGATGCCAATTTACCTTTCCAGCTCGATTTGGCACCTCCCCACAGAGCCAAAACTAACTGCAGTACTGATCATGGTATTACTGTGCTTAACTAACCAGCCAATTGTCATGACTTGAACCCAACACAGAATCTGGATTGTATTGTCAAGAGGAAGGTGTGAGACATAAGACTGAACAATACAAATTAATTTGCAGCCATTATCAAAGCAAAACTGGCCTTCCATAATGCCTCAACAGTGCCACAGGTTGATCACCTCCATGCCATGCCCTATTGATGAAAATTTTGAAAATTATTATTAAAGTATTAAAGTATTACCTGCATACATTAATATACTTTTCAGATGGTCAACATTTATTTTTTAATACATATGGTTTTAGCGGTCTCGTAAAAATATGTGAATTCATTGATATAGGATTTTGGGGTTTTCATGAGGTGTACACCATAATCATCAGGATTAAAACAAGTTTTAAAATTTTAAAATTCACTTTAAACTTCACTTAAGGCACAATTGATTGAAAATATGTGAGTTTCACATTTTGTATTCTATTATTGAAGAAAATGAACTTTTACACAATATGCTAATTTCTGAGAAGGACCTGTAAAAGTTTCAAAGAGGTGTCCTCTTTTGGGAGATTGGGAATATTTCACCCTACTTAAATGCCGAAATGTCGTAATCTGATGAATCACTTAAAATTTAAGCGATTGGATTCATCGGATTATGACATTTCTATATTTTTAGACATGTTCTAAGTAACAAAAACACAGTTGATTAGATGCTGATTATGCTATTCTAACAAACATTTTTTTTAAATAATTAAAGCAACTCACGTGTCTTTAGCCTTGTTCTGACTGCATGCATTTGATTAACGAGTAGCTACATGTGTCAGTCTAAAGGAAACGGTACTCTGAGCTCAAATAGGTAATTTCAAAATAAATAAATAATAATAGCTCAGATTTGTATAGAGCTTTTCTACAACGGAAGCACCTCAAGCGCTTTACATAAAACACACAGGAACAAAGCTTATTCAAGAAAAATACAAAACAAAATAAGTAAGGTAAGGTCATAGGCGTGTTTGTCACAGAGTCCCTTAAGTTCTTAATTTCATCAAATACATTTGGGAAATAGATAACAGGAATTAAAAGCATGGACTAACCTAACCCATGCACCCAGTTTGAGAAGGCAGAGCGCTACCTTGGAGATGTGGGACAAACAACAAACCGAGACTCTGCACACAGAACTCTGTAAATCTATCCTCTGCACGCAACGGAAAACAACAAACAATGCCTGCAGAGCAGAACTAGGGAGATACCCACTCAACATAAAAATAAAGAAAAGAGCACTAAAATTTCATGACCACCTCAAAGAAAGCAACCCAGACACGTTCCATAATATAGCCCTTAGCCATGGATTAAACCCAGAGGGATGCCCTCTTAGCCAGCTGGTCCAGGGACTATACACACAAACACTAGCACAACCACCAGTTCGAAAGCACATTGGATCAAACCAAATTATAAGAAAACAAAAAGAAACCTACCTGGCACACTGGAAAGAGTCTACCAAAAACCAAAGCAAAATGGAAGTCTATCACTAAAAAGAGAATATACATTGGCCGAATACGTACAGTAAAAGTACAGTAAAAGACCCAAAACTTAGGAAAACATTGATACAGACTCAGTGATCACAGCCTCGCAATAGAGAAAGGCCGCCACAGACAGACCCCACTCCCAAGAGAAGCACGACTATGCAGTCACTGCACACAAAATGTGGTCGAAACAGAGCTACACTTTCTAACCACCTGCCCCTTATACCAAGACATCAGAGACACATACTTCCCACAAATCGCACACACTCAACGCGAGTTCGAAACTATGACCAACGAGGGAAAACTTCCATACCTATTGGGAGAAATACAACAATGTGCAAACACAGCAGCAAGATTTGTGCACTGTTGCGACGTAAGAAGATTGGCCAATGGAATTCAACCACCCTAAGGACTACGATCTGTACTATCCAGACTTTTCCATGTAAACAGAGCTGCTACATTTAAACAGATAGTGAATCTGTTAGTTTTTTTGTCTTTTTTAGTGTGCATTATAACATTTCGTAGACATGGGCTAAATGCACACCCCATACAGCAAAAGAAACATCCATATTTGATGATCATATAGCACATATACCGTATATAGCACTTATACCGAAATAGAAATTTAGGAAATGATCCAAGCCATGATCTTTTGAAAGGACAGTTTTGGGCGCATCTAGTTAGCCAGGCAGTGTACTTGTACTTAAGTACTTGAACCATTTAGGACTAGGCATAACAGAGAAATAATTGTATGAATTAAAGGCAATGTCAAGAACAACACGGAATGGATTAAAGCTAAAAACGCTCAAACCACACCTATACATAATTTAACAGGTCTGTTTAAGGGAAATAGGATAATAACAAAAATAAGAACTTTAGCGTGGGAACTGGGAACGCCTCTTCCCCAATGCTAGATGCTCTAATTGCGTATAAAGGGTGATGAGACGAAAATAGAGCCCATTGGTTTCAAGGAGTGTGGTGAGGAGAACCATCCAACACTGATTTGTTACAATGCATGTTAGAGTTTCACTCACTCACTCACTCACTCACTCACTCACTCACTCACTCACTCACTCACTCACTCACTCACTCACTCACTCACTCACTCACACACACACACACACACACACACACACACACACACACACACACACACACACACACACACACACACACACACACACACACACACACACACACACACACTCACTCACTCACTCACTCACTCACTCACTCACTCACTCACTCACTCACTCAATGAATCAATTCGTCTTTTTACCTGTATCTGTGTTCCTTTCAGTGGTTGAGCTGCTAACAAACAAACGTCCTCCTGCTGCTTAACAACCACGCTGTTTTCAAACTACACCTTTTAGAGTTTCTTTTATTATTAAAGTGTTTTTTTCCAAACACGCTGCTAACAGCTAGCAGCTGTATGTGAACGAATATGCGCACTAGCCCTGCTGGAGCGTACCAGTCATAAGAGTATAGACAGAGCTACGCAAACTCCGTTCACTTCATGGGGCCAGTCCAATGGCGGCTCTCCTACATAGACTTCTATTGAATGGGGACAACCGGAAGTTACGGATACATTGGAGTATTGCGTCGACGAGTACACAACCCACGTGACCGGCTGTTTTCTGCCCCCTCAATATCGCAACTCTTCTACTAGATGGCTCTCCCGCCCTGCGGGCCGCCAGCGTTTTTTTTTTTTTTTAGCTAGGATAACGTTAGCTAGGATAAGAAAAAGGGGCGTGGCCCTTCAAAATAAAAGTGCCCAGTGAAATAAACAAAAATGAGTAATTTGCACATAAATTGCCCATTAGAACTGTAAATTAAGTATATAAACGAAAAAATACAAAACAATAAGTATTTTTGTTAACATTTACACCGTTATTAACTTAAAAAACATATTGAAATGGATAAATACTGTTCACTGGAGTGTAAAATAGGCCCCTGGACAAAAAATGGTTCTTCGTATCAACTAGTGGGACATATGTACGCGTGCAGGGAGACCTCCTCTACAACACCACACTGTCCACTAAGCAGGAGAGGTGTATTTTAAAAAGTTATGGGACCTTGAGTACAGCCAAAAGCCAAAACATGGTGCACTTTCGAGCCCAAACTGGCCGCTGGAGAAAAGACGGCTCTTCGTATCAACAAGTGCCACATATCCACACGTCCGGGCAGACCTCCTCTACAACACCCCACTGTCCGCTAAGCAGGAGAGGTGTATTTTAAAAAGTTATAGGCCCTTTTGTAAGGTCAAAGGTCAAAAATGGTGCCATTTCCAGACTGTACTGACCACTGGACAAAAGACGGCTCTTCGTATCAACAAGCGACACATATCCACACGTCCGGGCAGACCTCCTCTACAACACCCTACTGTCCGCTAAGCAGGAGAGGTGTATTTTAAAAAGTTATAGGCCCTTTTGTAAGGTCAAAGGTCAAAAATGGCGAAATTTCGAGCCCAGACTGGCCGCTGGAGCAAAGACGGCTCTTCGTATCAACAAGCGACGCATATCCACACGTCCGGGCAGACCTCCTCTACAACACCCCACTGTCTGCTACGCAGGAGAGGTGTATTTTAAAAAGTTATAGACCCTTTTGTTATGTCAAAGGTCAAAAATGGTACCATTTCCAGACTGTACTAACCACTGGACAAAAGACGGCTCTTCGTATCAACAAGCGACACATATCCACACATCCGGGCAGACCTCCTCTACAACACCCTACTCTCCGCTAAGCAGGAGAGGTGTATTTTAAAAAGTTAAGTACAGCCAAGTCACAAATGGTTGAATGAGCTAGGATAAGAGTTGGCCGGGGGAGTTAGCTAGGATAACCAGTGCTGTTTCCAGACCAGAGGGGGCACTGTTTCTCCAGTTATTTTCCCATTTTTTAACATACAAATATTACAATTCTGTATAGACAATACAGAAATGTTTAAATATTTAAATGGCATATACTATAATAGTCATCTCATAGTCTGGTGATTAAAAAAAAAATACAATGTAAATGCAAATGGATACTGTAAGGCTAAGTATCTTTGTAGTGGACCAAACACATCTCAATCTCAAAAATACACCTCTCCTGCTTAGCGGACAGTGGGGTGTTGTAGAGGAGGTCTGCCAGGACGCGTGGATATGTGTCACTTGTTGATACGAAGAGCCGTCTTTGCTCCAGCGGCCAGTCTGGGCTCGAAATTTCGCCATTTTTGACCTTTGACCTTACAAAAGGGCCTATAACTTTTTAAAATACACCTCTCCTGCTTAGCGGACAGTGGGGTGTTGTAGAGGAGGTCTGCCCGGACGTGTGGATATGTGTCACTTGTTGATACGAACAACTGTTTTTGTCTAGTGTCCATTTTTGTCTGAAAATTGAGTAAAACAGCAAATCTACAAGCTTAAAACACACCCCATTACGTTTTGAGCTTGTAGATCTACTTTTTAATATCCTACATGTATACAGTATGCCCCATACTAGCACTTTTTCAATGACATTTAAAAGACCATAATAATTACAAGAAGTCACGCTCTTATTTTGAAGGCCTTATCCTAGCTAACTCCCGCGGCCATTTCTAATCCTAGCTAGAAAAACGGACTTCCATTTCAGGAACGAAGGTGACGTCATGAAAGGGGCGGCGCTGCGCAGAGCAATCTATTAGAACAGTTGTGATATTGAGGGGCCAGAAAACAGCCTGGTCACGTGGTTCATGTGTTTGCGCGAGCCCGTATACTTCAATACATTCCATAACTTCCTGTTGTCCCCATTCAATAGAAGTCTATGTAGGAGAGCCGCCATTGGACTGACCCCATGAAGTGAACGGAGTTTGCGTAGCTCTGTCTATACTCTATGGCTCTGGTACGCTCCAGCAGCGCTAGTGCGCATGTTCGTTCTCACACAGCTAGCTGTTAGCAGCTAGTGTGGTTCAAAAGACACATAAAAGTAACACTAAAAAGTGTAGTTTGAAAACAGTGTGGTCGTTAAGCAGCAGGAGGACGTTTGTTTGTTAGCAGCTCAACCATTGAAAGGAACACAGCTACAGGTAAAAATATGAACTATTCATGTTGTTCTACTATTGTATGTTGTACTGTTGTCTTTACTATTGTACTACTTCGTAAAAGGAAAAAGTAGTGTGTGTGTGTGTGTGTGTGTGTGTGTGTGTGTGTGTGTGTGTGTGTGTGTGTGTGTGTGCGCGCGCGCTAACTCACAGTTTTGTCCGTTTTTCAACCGCAGCTGCCCCGACCCGTTGGTGCTCTTTGAGTGTTGTGATGTATCCTTAGCCCCTTTCAGGACCGAATATGGCCCATTAACAGTATTGGGTCGTAAATACGACCCGAAGTCTTTGATTTCCTACGGGGTCCCTTGCCTTTTGCATTACCGTGCTAGGTTTAAGCAAACAAACTTACCACTTTGACTCAAACACGCGCGTCCCCCTTACACCCGCGCTCCGAAGTAATCCACTCCACAAGATATTGAGATAGTTCCACGCTCGTGTACAAAGTCCCAAAGAGCTGTGATGCCGCGGAACTATCTCAATATCTTGTGGAGCGGATTACTTCGGAGCACGGGTGTAAGGGGGACGCGCGTGTTTGAGCCAAAGTGGTAAGTTTGTTAGCTTCAACATTGAAAGAGATACAAATGATGAGGGACCACATACGTTAAACGTCAGTCCCGTTAAAAACGGTGGTCCGCGAAAGGGGCTAATGTATCCTAACCATTGAAATGGGTCCGTGTATTTTACGGCCCACTGAATCTCATTTCGTTTGTGACAAACAGTATTCAGTTTAGGTTCTGTGTTCTGTTTAGAAATGTCCTTAAAACCTAGAAATAGGTTAAAAACCTAAACCTTTAGAACCTAGAAATAGCTTCCAAATGGACCCGCAATTTTTCTCATGCTAAAGTTGTTGTTTTTTTTTTTACCATCCCATTTACCTTAAACACCTCCTAGACCCGTTACATTATGCATGGTTTGGGCATTTTTAAATTGCATCCAATCCGTGTTGGTGTTGTTGCCATATTGTTTCCTGTTATGCCTACTCCAGTCCTAAATTAAAAGTAGGCCTATAGATCTCCAAGACGCATGAACACACGTTGTATAGGTTAGCGCGTGTTTTAAAATCCCGTTATCTATTTCCCAAATAATATTTGACGAAATTAACAACTTAAAAGACAGCGTGACAAACATGCCTATGACCTTAGGCCTATTACTTATTATTTGAGCTATGAGTTCAGAGTACCGTTCCCTTTAGACTGACACATTTAGCAATTCGTTAATCAAATGCATGCAGTCAGAACAAGGCCAAAGACACTGTGAGTTGGTTTAATAAAAAAATGTGTTTGTTGGAATAGCATAATCAGCAGCTAATCAATTGCGTTTTTGTTAGTTAGAACACATCTAAACATAGAAATGTCGTAATCCGATGAATCGATTAATTGCTGAAACTTTAAGTAATTGATTACAACATTTCGGCATTCAGGGATAGACAATAAGGGAAATTTGCCACTGGCCCTTCGGACCAGTGGCTGTTAAGAATGATTGGCCCCACAACTCTAACTACTGGCCCAGGTAATCGATCCCAATAGACCTGCGCAGTGACGTCACCGCCCCTGTTCCAGAAATGGATTCCCCATTCATTTTTCTCATAGACTTTTTGAAAATAATTTATATAAAGACGATTACGCTGCAGACTTTTGGGACAATCAAATCATTTCTAAGATGAAAAATGAAAAAATCATGCTGTTTTCTACTTCTTCCTAATTATATATTATATGATCATATTGTGTTTGTTGTCATGATTTGTCACGACCCGAGTTGGCTTTGGCCGCGGCGCAATCGTGTTTTTATTAACCATTTTCAAAAAGTCTATGAGGAAAATGAAAGAGGAATCCACTAGTGGAACAGGGCTGGTGACATCACTGCGCAGGTCTATAGTCTGCAAAAAAAGACCATTATTTATTAATGCTGATCAGTGCTGCGCATTAAATGCATTTATGCATTATACAATGCAGGATGCCTAAAATAATTAAAGCAAGGGGTTAAAGAATGCCTGCATCCAACATAATGTATAAATAAGTATAACAAGTAGTTATACATTTCTACAGCCTTTCTACAGACTAACATTTTAATATATATGATGCATTGATTGACTGCCTCAAACTGGCCAAGACTCTCAATTTGCAGCAAATTGGAATGTTTTTATCAGCACAAAACGAAAGAGAATGCAAATTGTCTGAATGCAGTCAACAATGCTGCTCTGCAGTGGTGCCAGATTTGCCGGTTATAAGGGACTTTAGGGGACTTTTAGTTTAAATTCATAATCATAGGAACATGTTGGTTTATAGTCTGGGCTTATTTCTGAGGTGTGGTTATTTTATTTTGTGTCAATTTTTCTTAAAAAGAATATCTCAAAACGCAGTTGGACCTTGAGCTTGGAGATGGGCATTAGAGATTGCTATTTTGACACGAGTGGAATACATTTCATGTTATTTTAACTGACTTAAAACACATCTAGCAGGAGAATAAATGAGAAAGGCACAACAGAAACACAATTACTGTATTAGGGGACTAACTAACACCTGACACCTGTCAGTCAAATACAGATGGCTGCGATTCGAAACTAGCCTCCATAAAACAAAATGAAAATATAACTCCCCCACCCATCCCCTTTCTGTCTTTATGAAATGAACAAGGTTGCCACTATTGTAAAACAAGTGTATTCTGTCCACACAAAGTGGCAGCCTACATCTGTTCACCTTATATTCATAGTTGCACCATTACCCTTATAGGAGGGCTATAAGTACATTGTTCAGGGGCTGCATTGGCAAAAACCCAAGGTGCCGGTGCTGGACTGCCACAGTGTCGCCACCGTGCTATACAGTATGGCCTAGATTTTCGGCACCGTTGAACTCCTTATCCCTTAACTTCTTTGCCTTATTAAACTATTAATAAAAAAACAATTTCAGTAGTTCAAATGTCCAGTCTACATGCTCACAATGTGTCAATGGATTGGCACATTGAACTGTTCCCAAACGTTTTTAAAAATAGTTAAAAAGGGATGAGGAGTTTGGGATAAGGGGTTTAGCATGTAACGAAAATGGAGCCCTATGTGTACACAACCACATTTTTTTTAACTAATTTATTTAACTAGTAGCCTACATAGAAAAAGTATTACACTTTTCAAACTTCATTTACAGTATATGAAAAGTGCAATGTGCATTCTGAACCAAATGCAAAATACACGTTTGTAGTGCAGGTTATGAAAAAAGTTCTTCATATCTGCACAACAGCAGCAAATCACAGCTCAAGCACACTTATTGTGCCCTCTCTTTAATTCTCAAAAGGGGACTAGCTTACGTCCAGGCAAGTAATGAGAGTGATGGCACTTCTTTGACCGGCCCTTCCACCATGTTCATTTCATCAAAACAGACGTTTGTTATGACCTAGCCTGGTCTAGCCCTCAATGATTTTGGCCTTGGGGGGCGGGGGTGTCGTGGGATCCACACGGCGGAAGTGCTGCGCTCTGATTTGATCTCACTAACGTGTCGTCATCTCCGGCCCCTCCCACGCCCGTCCACTGCTGTTCTACGTCACATCATTTAGAGCGACGCCCACCCCGGAAGGTTGACACTCCCCTCAAGGCCACTTTCCAACGTGCGTTAGTCCAGGCTTTCCGTTTTCGCGCAAGGCGGACGAAAATGAAAGCCTGGGTGTCGAGGCTAGTTATGACCTAGCCTAGGGGTAGCTAAGTCGCACTGACCAAAATGGACTCCCGCCTACCCAGTTCCCAAATTCAGACAGCTCACACATGGTTAAAACCCTGTAGGATTTATTTTTATTTAAAATGTGTAATGCCAAAAGCAGTGATCACCTTTCTTTTCAGTGTCAATAGCGACAAGGTTAAACAAACGCCACGATAGTGGGAGCGATCCGGGAGAGCTGGAGAGCATGATAAAGCGATCTAAAATAAAGGGATCTGAGATCATTACAGCTGGGGTGTTGCCTGAAGGAAGTGAAGTGAATGGAATTGAACGGAGATGTACTGAACATGTCAGATATTGGGATATGTCGAATGATGATGGGAATGTCTGTGTCCGTTTTTCCCCCCTTTCTTTTCTTCGGCAATCTCCCGGGGGCCGGATGAACATGCTTGGCGGGGCCGGATCTGGCACGTGGGCCGCCAGTTAATTAGCCTTCCCTTGTGGTTTGGCTTATTTCTGAAATGTAGTTGCTTATTTTTTCATAGTAATGAAACTGGAATTGACTTTTTCTTTAGACCCGGTCGCTTGTCAAGCGTGTCCTCATGCACGTGCTCACCGTTCCGGTCTGTCTTTGATTAGAAAAATTAGTTAAGCTCAGAAACCCGTCTTCCATGTGCATCATCGATGGGGAATCCAAGCTAATGGAAACTGCAGGCTTTCTGTTTCTTAAATGTTGCAATGCAAAAATGGGGAAAACTAGGGCATTTACCCCAAAAAACAATGCATCTCCCACCAGCCCGAGTCAAACTTTTTGCGAGTCCTTATTGTCCCTATATGATGGGATTGCTTCATTTAAACTGCTTGGATGACTGATTACTAAATTAATTCTTTGCAACTCTAAAGGGGTGTCGATACTGTCACAGGACTTTCTGTGTAATCTATTATTTAAAATTAAATATTATGTTCTGATTAAAAAAACAAATTTTATGTAATGTATTAGGGGACTAACTAACACCTGACACCTGTCAGTCAATTACAGATGGCTGCGATTTGAAACTAGCCTCCATAAAACAAAATGAAAATATAACTCCCCCACCCATCCCCTTTCTGTCTTGATGAAATGAACAAGGTTGCCACTATTGTAAAACAAGTGTATTCTGTCCACACAAAGTGGCAGCCTACATCTGTTCACCTTATATTCATAGTTGCACCATTACCCTTATAGGAGGGCTCGTGTGGTACCTTCCCTAATGCATAAATCTCATGACCTCCACATTCACATGTGGGAGAGTTAGGCTAACCACCACAAGTGGTCTGTTCGCTAGCGGGGTTCTATAGAGCTGCGCAGTCACCGCAGGGGTTGACACTAAGGTCTCGGAGGCACTTGCCCATCGGGCAAGTGCAAGTCAGGTTCTACTTGCCCTCAGCTCATGGGCACTTGCCCCCCAAAAATATACTGTAAATTTTGCAGATGTAACTCTTGAGAACGTAAAAATGAAACCAAATGGACCCTTGCGGGTCCATTTGGTTTCATTTTTACACTCTCAAGAGTTAAAATTCATCATCTTAATTTGCCCAGTTCTACACAACTAGAGAAAGTAGAAGATTAATGGTGAAGATTAATGTTTTGTTTCCCAAATCCAGCCTGGAATTGTGGATAGCTAGAAAGCAGGGAAAGACACAGAGGCAGAGTGCAATGACTGCCTTCAAGACAAATTTATCTTGTGTTGTGTTAGTGCACTAAGTCACACACTTGCCCGATCGGGCAACCAGGTAGCAGTCTTCACTTGTCCCACCATTTTTTTACTTGCCCCGGACAAGAGGGCAAGTGTTAGTGTCAAGCCCTGCACCCCCCTTTCATGACGTCGCCCGTGTTCCAGAAACGGAATCCTCATTCATTTTCCTCATAGGCTTTTCAAAAATGGTTTAAAAAAAAAAAAAAAAAACACTATCATGCAATATCTAATTAGAAAGAATTAGAAAATGGCAGGATACAACACTTTGGGTTTCGCTTTTCATCTTAAAAATTATTTGATTGTCCCAAAAGATTGTGTGTCAACATGATTTGTCACGACCTGAGTTGGCTTTGTCCACGGCATAATGTCTTTATGAATGAATATGAATCATTTTTGAAAATGAATGGCGTGGGACTGCTAAAGTTGGATATCTCGTTCTGGTTGTTTTGTTTTCACCTGAAATATACAATACTGAATCCACTTGCTGACTGAATATCAGTTAGTTGGTTTGTTTTACTTTTTGAGGAGTATATACTGTACGTCGACTGTACTACGTCATGCAGAAATGTGTGTGCGACTATGTATATATGCATCACACACTGACAATTTCGGCATTCCTAACCTAAATATAGAGAACTCCATATTTGGGTTGCTTTTTGGCGTGAGATACGAAGTATCTTACTTGTGTGTGTAGATACAATATATATTGATTGACCACTCCACACCCCCGGCCGCCAGACTATACAGTAGATCTCAAATAGTTATTAAAGTCCTTCCTTATTTGGTTTATTTCAGGCGGAGTCCAGACTGCATGTGAAGACAAACTCTTAAGGCTCATAAGAACTTCAATAACCATGATGCATCACTCCCAGGTGAAGATGAACTCTCCAGACTCAGCCAGCAACGTTTCTATTAAACAGGAAGCTGAAGACGTTTCTGTTAAACAGGAAGCTGAAGACGTTTCTATTAAACAGGAAGCTGAAGATGTGTCTGTAAAACAGGAAGTTGAAGACCACCCACACCTCAGTAAGTTTCATGTGGTCTTCCTTTCTTCTCCCAAAACCAGATTCTATTTCTATCCCCAGGCTGCTCAGCGCGTGGGACACTTAATGAATTGCATTGCAAAAGTCCAAGAGTCGCAAATAGTGTTACCAATATACAATATTCCGATATCGTCCCGATATTGTCCAGCTCTTAATTTCCGATACCAAAATCAACCGATACCGATTTGTGCAGGGTTTTGTGGTGGACAAAAAATAAATAATGAGAGCATTTGGTGATTTGGAAAACCCAACAGAACGTGCACCAAGGCCTGCCACCACTAGATCATAATTGGAGGAAGGTCTCCAATATATTTTTTCCCCGATTGTGTGGCTCTATACGTATACAGTATCTGTAAATTAAGTTTTACCGATTTTTAAAACAAACTAAAATAGTATGAACGACTAGTCTGGGGCCTATTTCACAAAACTTGGAAACTATATCCAGGATTTAAGCCAAAACCAGATTTATTAAAGCCTGGTCTGGTTCCTTCTGTTCCACTAAAGCCAAGCAAGGCTTAAAAGGATTTAGTAAGGCTGCAAGTAACGATTATTTTCATAATCGGTTAGTTGGACGATTATTTAAACGATTAATCGATTAATCGGATAAACGGCACTTTTGGCAAATTAACTTTACAACTTAGCTTAAGGTTGTTTTAGGCATGTTTTAAGTAACAGCAAATATAAAATGAACAAATTCTTCCTTTCAAAAATATTTATTAGTGTAACTTCCTTAACTTTCAAGCAGCTCAGTTATCTTAACAGATCACCTGTAACATGGCATTAATGAATTCACTTGGATTTCTTGGCAGTGACAAGTTGCACCTGAACTCAACAACTGTAATACTAAATTGTAACACATTTCCATATAACTCAAATAATGTATTATTGTATTCATTCACACTTTAGTTTACCTAAACGTTCTCTAAACGAATCATTAATTTCGTGTTTTGAAGACGTGATGCCTTGGTATTTAATATAGGCTACCCGAGTAGCAAGGTAAATGCTAGGTTTCCATTTACTGTTGAATGATCGGATCCGGTCTAGGGCCCGCCTACTGCATCCGGTAAATGCTCGCACAAATACAAGGAAGCAATAGTGTTTCCGCTACAGACCGGATTAGCAACTTGCTAAGCGAATTGTTCCCGTTTAGTTTTCATGTCTGTAAAACGCAAATACGAGACTACGGGGCTATTAATAAACGGGACCCGGGCATTACATAAAAGGTAAAAAGAAACCACGGCGAGGAGAATTCATTTTAGCGGTTAAAAAGCCAAGAAAGCGTGGTCTGTTTAGTGTTTGTATTACGAGCGGACACACAGTCTACTTACTGGACGCCGCCATGTTTGCCGACTGTTATGATGTGTACGTCACTGCGGCGCAAGGCGCATGCGCGGATGAGTACAGCTCCCAGTGCCTGCAGTGTTGCAGGCTGTTAGCAGGCAGCAGACAGCCTGTACGCTGCATTGAACGTCGCGCGATTAGTTGCCGATGAAAATCGATAATAAAATTAGTTGGCAACGAATTTAACTGTCGATTTTTATCGATTTTATCGATTAGTTGTTGCAGGCTTAGGATTTAGTAGGATTTAGCAAGATCCTAGATTTAATAAGATTTAGCAAGCCAGGATAGTCAACTCTGACTAAAAGACAGCTTGGCTTTTTCTTTCTAGACCCCTTTGGTAGAACGCAGAATCACTGATCCTTCTTCTTCATGGTCTATTATGGCAGTTGGCATCCTTAATAGCTGCATTACCGTCTCCTTCTGTAACTTCAATCATACTGTATTGTACTGTAGTGTCCCATACTGTACTGTGCTATACTGTACTATACAACACTGTATTATACTGCACCATAAAGTACTGTGCCATACTGTACTGTATAGTTCTTTGATTTTGAATATAGGACTTAAATTAGTTCTTTAATGGCAATGTGGACCAATATGATGTTGTTTATTGTTATTTCTTGTCTGCAATATGACTGCAGACCAACAAATAGTGCAACAAAATTGCTTTGTAATCAGATTGAATGTCTAATGTGCAGTAAAGACATCAGGATTAGGTTATACTATGGACTTAGCCTGGTCCGGACCAGGCTAAGTCCATAGGGGGACAGGAGATCTCGGCCCGCCGCGAACTCGGACCGAGCAAAAGTGCGGAGATCTCGGCTAGGTGGTGTGGAGAAGTCGGCTAGGTGGTGTGGAGAAGTCGGCTAGGTGGTGTGGAGAAGTCGGCCAGGGGGTGTGGAGAAGTCGGCCAGGGGCTGTGGAGAGGTCGGCCCAGGCCATATACCAACCACCATCAAGCCATTTATGCTTGATATTTCTTGCTGTTGTGACAATATAGACCAGTGGGATTTGTGATAAAAGTGATTGTTAGAGGCATTTGGGGGTAAAAGTGGGGAACCAGTCCATTTTACACAATTCAAGGGTGCTGAATCCGAAAAAAAATGGTTACCAAGCAAAATTTTGAGTCCTTACCCCCCAAATCCAAGATTTTGGGGGGTAACCAAAGGTTTTTCAGACATAACTTGAAATGCATTGATTTTACGCCCCATAAGTGTATTGAACGTTAAAGTTGGGCATTACGGACGATTTGGTACCAAGTACATGTCTGTACCTCCTACGGTTCTTGAGATACAGCATATAGGTACTTTCACAGATTGAGGAGAGCAGGACATCTGTAACACTGATTCTTAAGTCCACCAAATGGTGATACAGGCGTGAAAATTGGTTCACACTAGTCTTGGGCGATATTGATTTTTTAATATTGATATTGATAACGTGATTAAAACCGGTATTATCGATATTACCGAGTCTAGCGGCCAAACCACCGACTGCTGTCCATGCTGGCTCGTGATCTTCTCTGTCCGCCCCCCCTGTCCCCCCTGTCAATCACGACGAGCAGCGCAATCACGACGGTACCATTTCCCCCATTATGTTAAATTAAACCCTTGTGCATCCACCCTGTGGATATCAAACATCTACATCAAAGGACAACACCACAGCAGACGATCACAGCACACCATGCACAGACAGAGTAGCCAATTGTATTTAAAAATCAACTGAAAAGTAACTTGCTGTGCCACCGCACCGCAGCAGCGAGCAGACGGCTGCGCACGCACACAGACACACAGACACAGACACACACACACACACACACACACACACACACACACACACACACACACACACACACACACACACACACACACACACACACACACACACCAGTAGTCCAGGGACCACCAATGGTCCCTGAGAGGATGAGGTCCATTTGGTTTCATTTTGTGATCTCAAGAGTTACAGATCCATAAGGGTCCGTTTGGTTACAAAGGATCCATCATTTAGCTGGATCTAACTAGCGATCCTCAAACAATCAGTGCCGCCATTACAAAAAAAAAAAACAGCAACCAAGGCTTTTTTTTAACCTTACCTTGTCTCCAAATAACAGGTCAACCACCAAAGATCAGGGAAAAGATCGCTATTAGATCCAAAAGTCAATAAATCCAAGCTCCTTCAGTGTACAGATCCATAAGGCTCCGCTGTCCCTCTACTACTACACTCTCTCGTCTCTCTGTTTGTTGTGTGGTTGCTATGGAAACACGTAGCTGACACACGTGGCAGGGAGAGCCACGTGGGTGAGGGCTCTCTCTCTCTCTCTCTCTCTCTCTCTCTCTCTCTCTCTCTCTCTCTCTCTCTCTCTCTCTCTCTCTCTCTGTCCAAACAACGCACACGTGTTCAGTAGCATTAACCAGGGAGTCACTAATTGCAGCTGGCTATGTGCAGAAGATAAAAGGTGGCATTCTCAGTCCATATTATTTCATTAAACGGTATATAATTATACACATCATATACACCCAACGAAACCACTCAATGGACACAGCAAATAACAGTTTGAATTATCAAAATCCGTTCAGAATTGAAGATGCATAGAAGGAATCAAATCTCAACTCTTTGCAATGCAATGCGACATGAGCAGGCGGTGCTGCGCTGCGTGGTTTTTCTTTTTTTGGACGATATTGTTTGGAGGGGACGGTAAAATACGATATTCGGTATTCGGTATTTTTTGTAAATCCTGCGATATTACTCGGTATTGATTTCAATATCGGTAAAAACGGTAATACCGGTATATTGCCCAAGACTAGTTCACACTCTCCTCAAACCCAACTATTTCCAAAAGTACTGCGTGTCCTGCAAAATTCCAAGATGGCAGCCACCAAAATCCAAGATGTCTGTCCAGAAATGTGGTTTTTCATTAATAACTCGAAATATGAAGATTTAAGCCCCATACATGTATTGAACGTTAATATAAAGTTGGGCATTACGGACATTTTGATACCAAGTACATGTCTGTATGTACTACGGTTCTTGAGTTACAGCATATAGGTAGTGATGAGGAACCATAAGGGTAACATTTTGGCACGTTTGACTCTTTTACTCAAAGATCCCTTTATCATCATGTCAACCATTTTCAGGAAACGGACCTACATGTGTCCGCTATCGTAAACCACTTCAAGTTTTTTGATTGATGAAACGGGTCGGGAGTTATTAAACCGAACGTGAATGCTGTTTCAGTGTTAAATTTGCTGCGTATATTTTGCAAAGATAAGCCACCCAGAAATGTCTGTCTGTGCATCATCACACTGAGTCTGTCCTTCACAATAAGAGTAAATGTGAACCGGATGCACCAAGTGTAGCATGTGTCATACAGTAATGGTATAATATGCTAATAAGTGTAATAGTGTAATAGGCTAATATGTGCAATAGCATAATATATGTACAATATGGTAATAGTGTAATATGCAATAGTGTCATAGGATAATATGTGTAATAGTGCAATATATGTGCATTAGGATAATAGTGTAATATATGCAATAGTGTAATAGGGATAATAGTGTAATAGTGTAATATATGTGCAATAGGCTAATAGTGTATTATATACAATAATGTCATAGTGTAATAAGTACAGTAGGCTAATATGTGTAATAGTGTAGTAGTACATGGAATAATGTCATAGGCTAATATGTGTAATAGAGAAATACATGTGCATTAGGATAATAGTGTAATATATGCAATAGTGTAATAGGGATAATAGTGTAATAGTGTAATATATGTGCAATAGGCTAATAGTGTATTATATACAATAATGTCATAGTGTAATAAGTACAGTAGGCTAATATGTGTAATAGTGTAGTACATGGAATAATGTCATAGGCTAATATGTGTAATAGTGAAATACATGTGCATTAGGGTGATAGTGTAATATATGCAATAGTGTAATAGTGTAACATATGTGCAATAGGCTAATAGTGTATTATATACAATAATGTCATAGTGTAATAAGTACAGTGGGCTAATATGTGTAATAGTGTAGTACATGGAATAATGTCATAGGCTAATATGTGTAATAGTGAAATACATGTGCATTAGGGTGATAGTGTAATATATGCAATAGTGTAATAGGGCTAATAGTGTCATAGTGTAATATATGTGCAATAGGGTAATGTTGTAATATATGTAATTGTGTTCTAGAGCAATATGTGTAATAGTGTAATTAAACTATACCACTATTGCATATATTACAACATTACCCTAATGCACAAATATTGCACTATTACACATATCACCCTATGATTAGCCTACTGTACTTATTACAATATGACATTGTAGATAATACACTATTAGCCTATTGCACATATATTACACTATTACACTATTAACACTATTACACTATTGCATATATTACACTATCACCCTAATGCACATGCATTGCACTATTACACATATTAGCCTATGACACTATTCCATGTATTACACTATTACACATATTAGCCTACTGTACTTATTACACTATGACATTATTGTATATGAATACACTATTAGCCTATTGCACATATATTACACTATTAGCCCTATTACACTATTGCATATATTACACTTTCACCCCAATGCACATGTATTGCACTATTACACATATTAGCCTATGACACTATTCTATGTATTACACTATTACACATATTAGCCTGCTGTACTTATTACACTATGGCATTATTGTATATAATACACTGCTAGCCTATTGCACATATATTACACTATTAGCCCTATTACACTATTGCATATATTACACTTTCAACCCAATGCACATGTATTGCACTATTACACATATTAGCCTATGACACTATTCCATGTATTACACTATTACACATATTAGCCTGCTGTACTTATTACACTATGGCATTATTGTATATAATACACTGCTAGCCTATTGCACATATATTACACTATTAGCCCTATTACACTATTGCATATATTACACTTTCACCCCAATGCACATGTATTGCACTATTACACATATTAGCCTATGACACTATTCCATGTATTACACTATTACACATATTAGCCTGCTGTACTTATTACACTATGGCGTTATTGTATATAATACACTGTTAGCCTATTGCACATATATTACACTATTAGCCCTATTACACTATTGCATATATTACACTTTCACCCCAATGCACATGTATTGCACTATTACACATATTAGCCTATGACACTATTCCATGTATTACACTATTACACATATTAGCCTGCTGTACTTATTACACTATGGCGTTATTGTATATAATACACTGTTAGCCTATTGCACATATATTACACTATTAGCCCTATTACACTATTGCATATATTACACTTTCACCCCAATGCACATGTATTGCACTATTACACATATTAGCCTATGACACTATTCCATGTATTACACTATTACACATATTAGCCTACTGTACTTATTACGCTATGACGTTATTGTATATAATACACTATTAGCCTATTGCACATATATTACACTATTGCACTATTACACTATTGGCCTATTGTACATATATTATGCTATTACACGTATTAGCCTATTACACTATTACACAGCATACTTACTTACAGCATACCATTACTATATGGCACATGCGACACTTGGTGCGTCCGGTTCACATGTACTCTTATTGTGAAGGACAGACTCAGTGTGATGCACAGACAGACATTTCTGGGTGGCTTATCTTTGCAAAATATACGCAGCAAATTTAACACTGAAACAGCATTCACGTTCGGTTTAATAACTCCCGACCCGTTTCATCAATCAAAAAACTTGAAGTGGTTTATGATAGCGGACACATGCAGGTCCGTTTCCTGAAAATGGTTGACATGATGATAAAGGGATCTTTGAGTAAAAGAGTCAAACGTAAAAGAGTCAAACGTGCCAAAATGTTACCATTATGGTTCCTCATCACTACTACTATGTTGTAACTCAAGAACCGTAGTAGATACAAAATGTCAAAATGTCCGTAATGCCCAACTTTATATTAACGTTCAATACATGTATGGGGCTTAAAATCTTCATATTTCGAGTTATTAATGAAAAACCACATTTTTGGACGGACATCTTGGATTTTGGTGGCTGCCATCTTGGAATTTTGCAGGACACACAATACTATTGGAAATAGTTGGGTTTGAGGAGTGTGTGTACCAATTTTCACGCCTGTATCACCATTCGGTGGACTTAAGAATCAGTGTTACAGATGTCCTGCTCTCCTCAATCTGTGAAAGTACCTATATGCTGTATCTCAAGAACCGTAGGAGGTACAGACATGTACTTGGTACCAAATCGTCCGTAATGCCCAACTTTATATTAACGTTCAATACACTTATGGGGCGTAAAATCAATGCATTTCAAGTTATGTCTGAAAAAACTTTGGTTACCCCCCAAAATCTTGGATTTGGGGGGTAAGGACTCAAAATTTTGCTTGGTAACCATTTTTTTTTTTCGGATTCAGCACCCTTGAATTGTGTAAAATGGACTGGTTACCCACTTTTACCCCCAAATGCCCCTAACCTCCTTATAGGAGGCCTTTTTTCTGAAATCCCAACTGCCTAATAGACATGCAGAGGCACCATTATCACTGCATATCAACCATTATCAAGCCATATGCATGTTCAATAGACATGCATACCAACACTTATCACTGCATACCAAGCCATTATCCTTGATATTGGCTTGATATTGCCCTGCCCAGGCCATACCCTTGATATTGCTTGCTGACAATAGACATGCATGCATACCAACCCTTAACACAATCACCACAATCGAAACCAAATGTTAAATTATATCACATGACAGTCCCCAAAAATATAGACTTAGAAATGTAGACTTAGAAACAAAACAGTCAAACATACATACATAAGAAATGTTGTTTATTGAGGAAACAGTTTACAATTTCAACATTCTCATTCTCTAGTTGTGTAGACTTGCGTAGAAATTGCACAAGCAATACTTATAACGTTTGCTTCATTTAATTAATGTACTTCAAGGCATATGCACATTCAATTGATGTAAACATTACTATAGTGTGTGATTTGATGCATTTACATTGTATTTAAGGTGGACAAAAAGTAAGTAAATAACTGTAACCTACTGTATGTAAAGTATATTAACTAACCATATTGCTGGGTTGTTCATTTACCCCAAACTATGATTGAAATTAACCATATTGCTGGCTTACATATAACCCATACATACTTTGTTTATTTACCCCAAACTATGATTGAAATACATACACTAATAATTAAATGTTGAAGTTGAAGTTGTTGTTGAAGTTGAATAAGTAAATGAATAACATGCATATCAGCCATTATCAAGCAATTTCACCTCGGGTCCAAGTGTGAACATAACATATCAGCAATTATCAGTCAATCACTTAAATTTTGCTGGACCAGGGAAACAAAGCAGTCAAAACATTCACTAGATCAAAATGACAATTAATCTTCTACATTCTGTTGTGTAGCCTTAAAAAGTGCACAATAATAAGGATAATAATATACAAGGGCCTAAAACAGTTGACACTAGCTCACTAAGTAACTAACTATTCCACAGACATGGCCCGACCTCTCCACAGCCCCGGCCCGACCTCTCCAGACGATTCGGGCCGACTTCTCGTGCGACCAGTCCATAGTATAAGTTTCCATGGTAACTAGTGTGGCATTGCTTTCATGAAACCGAGTCAAGCCTCAACATATCCAGGTTAGCTGGCCAAGTTTATTTCGCAAGATTAACACGTTTTCATGAAACCACTTATAATCACTCATCCATGATATAATAAACCAGGATATCTGTTAAATCCTGGCTTAACCTCGAAACCGAGTTTTGTGAATTAAGCCCCTGGGCTGAACGAGGAGTTTGACATCACACCATTCCTGTGAAGATATTTTGGTAAGATGATATTAGTCTTGGCTGTCTTAATTCATTTTTAAATATGATATTGACAGTGCATGTACCGTAATTGCCGGGTTATAAAGCGCACCTGAATATAGGCTGCATCGGCCAAATTTAGCGAAAAAATCAATTGTGTACATATACAAGACGCACTGGCCTATTAGCCGCGGGTGTTTTAATGCTTAATTACCATATGTAAGGGTTCTTGCACAGATGAGATTGTCGGCAACGAAATGCTGTTTGAGAAGCATCCTTTTTATTATTTAAACGACTACAGAACTGCACGTGATTAACGCTAGAGCCATAGACCAGAGACTAGGCATAGACATGGGGGGGCAATGCCCTCTAAACGCCCTGACTGCCCCACCAAACATGACGGAATACAAACAATGAAAACTTCAGATATTTCAAATCAAATTGCTTATAGCGGGGGTTAAAACATTGACTAACTGCAATTGTGGCACCACTAAACCAACTGCCATTTTCAGCTGCCCCCCCGATTGAGAAATATTACACCCAGGCCTGGCCATAGAGTGTAGCCAGAGATACGCACACTCCGATCACTTCATGAAACCAATTGAGCGCTTGCGGGTCCATTTGGTTCGTGAAGTGAACGGAGTTTCACTTTTACACTCTCAAAAAGGCAGCCTACCATACATCTGGTTAACCAACTGTCCATCATTTAGCTGGAGACCACCAGGAATCCTCTCAGTGTTTAAGACGCTCGACGAGGCAACATCACTGTGACTTTTTTTTTTCAGTCTTTTTTTTCGCCGCCTTCACGGACCCCTCCGTGGCGGCTGGCGCTGCTGCTGCTGCAGCAGTCCGCCTCCACGGACCCCTCCGTGGCGGCTAGCGCTGCAGCTGCTGCAGCAGTCCGCCTCCACGGACCCCTCGGTGGCGGCTGGCGCTGCTGCTGCCAGCCTTTCGAAACCCGTAATCGTGGATGTTTTCCCTCACGCAGCTGGCGCCTCCGCCGTCTAACCATTGATTCATTGATCCCAAAGCTACGTGCAGCAGATTGATTTCCTTCTTTTTCAGCCAGCTCGACTGCCTTTAGCTGCGTTATATGCACTTCTTTGTTGTTTTTCCATGATGCATTTAGTAGTGTCTGTCTTAGCGAACTGCCTGTGCCCTGTCCCCCTACATTTCCTGCTCGGGCCGGCTTAAAGTTGGGGTGCATACCGTGCATTTAGACTTGGAACGCCCTATAGTGTTTGTTAGCCGTAAACATCCATACATTGGCCGCACCGCTGAATAAGCCGCTGGGTCCAAAGCACGGGAAAAAAGTCGCGGCTTATAATCCGAAAAGTACGGTATAGGCCACTATACTGACTATACTGACTATTGACCAGGTTGTAGTACAGCAGCTAGAATACCAGGGAGAATTGTTCAAATGATGATACAAGCGTGAAATTTGGTGCAAATCATCCTTGGAGGTCACACTTTGATTTAAGAAACCTAGACACTTAAAAATCCAAGATGGCGCCCCCCAAAATCCAAGATGTCCATCCAGAAATGTGGTTTCCCTTTATAACTTCTTATGCATTGATTTTAAGCACCAACCAGATATTTTGGTACCAAACACAAGTCTGTATCTGTATAGGTACTTTTACAGACTTGGGAGAGCAAGACATTTGTAATTTTAATTCTTAAGTTAATGTAATGGTTATACAGGTGTGAAAATGTACTCTTCCAACCCTACTCTTCACAAAAGTACCGTGTGCAATGCAAAATTCCAAAATGGCAGCCCCCAAATTCCAAGATGTCCGTCCAAAAATGTTTTTCTTCCTTCATGCAACATTATATTAGTGTTATAAGGTAATGTGTGTAATAGTGCATGAGGGTAATATGTGTAATTGTGTGATATGTAAGTGTAATATTTGTAATAGTGTAAAAATGTGCAATAGGGTATTAATGTAATAAGTAATATGTGTAGTAAGTGTAATATGCTAATATGTGTAATAGTGCAATAAGGATATGTGTAATAGTGTAATAGGCTAAGTAATTGTAACAGTGTAATATGTGAAATAGGGTAATAGTTTAATATGTTAGTGTGATATGTCTAATAGTATTATAGGGTAATATAATAGGTGTACACATTACACTGACACTGTTGCACATATTACACTATGACCCTTTTGCACATATATTTCCCTATTACACTTATACTATGACCCCTTTTGCACATATTACACTATTAAACTTAACACTTAGCAATATTATCATATTAGACTATGACACTATTATGCATATTACCCTATTAGACCCTATTAGAATATATGCAATATTTTATTAGATAAAATATTGCATATATTACCCTATTGCACATGTATTACACTATTACACATATTACACTATTACATATATTAGCCTATTACACTTATTACACATATTACACTATTGCATATATCACATTAATACCCTATTGCACATACATTACACTCGCCTATCACACTTACTCGCCTATTATGCTATTACACATAACATTTTACACCATGACACATGCTACACCTGGCAGGTTCACTTCCCATATACACTTATTGTGACGCACTGAACACACACACACACACACACACACACACACACACACACACACACACACACACACAGTGTGATCTTCAAATAGACATCCATACTATAATCCAGGAAATGTTTGTCTGTCTAAATGAATGAATGTCTGAATGTCTGAAACACACGTAACTCTGCGATGGCACCACCAATCGCTTTAAGTTTTCACACAGCCGCTCACCATAATATCATGAAGAGAGTGACGAAGCCCTTTTGCTAAATAAACACATCGTTGATTAATAATGAATTTATTTGTGCGTGTAAATTTCCCCATTAAGTTTATATGGGAAAGTCCGACGGGCCCCCTAACGTTACACAAATCACATGCCCCTGTTATCGCTGTTACCCCACTGCCATATTTCCACTGCTACACCGGTCATGGGTACAAGCCACCCTCGATTCCTCCATGCTATCTAACCTGCAGCAACTTTTGCTAAACGTTCGTTGTGGCTGCGGGCTGGAACATTAATTCGTCCATTTTATCGACACAGAATACACATCTGATACACTTTACTCGCCGCACTATTGGAGTAGCAGCCGACAGTTCTACATTCATACTGCTATCGTGCAGCGCCGGTGTTCGCTTAAAACAAGCAGCTCTACAAGCTAACAACAGCCGGCTCTTGCATGGAAGCGACAGAATGGGCACACTAGGATTATGCATGCCCCCCCCCACACACACACAGTTATTAAGCCCCCCCCCCCCCCCCCCCCCTTGCCAGTGGCTTCATGATGACGGTCTACAGAACATCTAAAAGTAATTATCAGATTTATCAACATGTTCCTGGACACCCTTACTTTGCCACAACATGGGGGAATGGTATACTCACTTTTATTACTCACTTAGATTAAAGCAATACTTACATCATCGGTATAATCTATTAACTCATAAGTCATATGATCTATTTAACATATTCACTATTCACTACACTGCACATCATTTGGTGTTCATATATTCACAACGGGTAAGGTTCTAGTTTCTCTGTAAAATATACACAGCAAATTTAACACCAGAACAGCATTTAAGTCCAGTGTAATATCTCCCAACCTGTTTCAGTAAAAGGATTGTGGAACATGCCAAAATGTTACAATTATTTTGCCTCATGACTACCTATATGTAGTAACTCAAGAACTGTATAACATACAGACATGTACTTGGTACCTTGGTGTCCGTAATGGCCAACTTAACTTCTAATACATTTATGTATATGTACCAATTTTCACACCAGTATAACATTACCTTAACCTTAAGAATTACATTACCTTACCTTAAGAATCAATATTACAAATGTCTTCCTCTCCCAAGTCTTTGAAAGTACTTACAGTGAGGAAAATAATTATTTGATCCCTTTATGATTTTGTAAGTTTTCATGATTAGAAAGAAATGAGCACTCTCTGTCACTGTCATTTATGGTACTTTTATTTAAACAAATAGAGACAGAATATGAACAAAAGTATCCATAAGAAAATAATATTTAAAGGTTATAAATTAATTTGCATTAGAGCTTGTGAAATAAGTATTTGATCCCTAAGAGAAACCCTTGTTGGCAAGCACGGAAGTCAGACGTTTCTTGTAGTTAGTCACCAAGTTTGTGCACATCTCAGGAGGGTTTTTAGCCCACTCCTGTTTAGATATCCTCCCCAAATCCTCAAGGTTTCGAGCTGTTGCTTGCCAACTCAAAGCTCAATCTCCCTCCATAGATTTTCTATAGGATTAAGGTCTGGAGACTGGCTAGGCCACTCCATGAGCTTAATGTGCTTCTTCAAGACCCATCTTTAGTGCTCTGGCTGAGGGAAGGAGGTTCTTGTCCAAGATGTTGCAGTGCATGTCTCCATCCATCGGCCACACAATGCAGTAAAGTTGCCCTGTACCCTTAGCAGAGAAATAGCTCCAAAGCATAATGCTTCCACCTCCATGCCTGACGATGGTGATGGTGTTGTTAATGATTTGAAGGCAGCTGGGACCACAGTCACCAAGAAAACCATTGGTAACACAGTACACCATAACGGATTGAAATCCTGCAGTGCCCAGCCATGTCCCTCTGCTCAAGAAGGCGCATAGAGGCCTGTCTAAAGTTCACCAATGAACACCTAAATGATTCAGACCAGGCTGCGGGGAAGGTGATGTGGTCAGAAGAGACCAAAATTCAACTCTTTGGCATCCATTTAACTTGTCGTGTTTGGAGGGAGAGAAATGCTGAATACAAACCCAACAACACCATCCCCACCGTCAAGCATGGAGGTGGAGACATTATGCTTTGGGGCTGTTTCTCTGCTAAGGGTACAGGGCAACTTCACCGCACTGTGTGGCGGATGGATGTGGCCATGTACCGCAGGATCTTGGAGAAGAACCTCCTTCCCTCAGCCAGAGCACTGAAGATGGGTCGTGGCTGGGTCTTCCAGCATGACAACGACCCAAAACATACGGCCAAGGCAACAAAGGAGTGGCTCATGAAGAAGCACATTAAGCTCATGGAGTGGCCTAGCCAGTCTCCAGACCTTAATCCTATAGAAAATCTATGGAGGGAGCTCGAGCTTCGAGTTGGCAAGCAACAGCCTCGAAACCTTCAGGATTTGGAGAGAAGATCTAACCAGGGGCCTATTTCACGAAAGGTGGATTAGGGGAAAAGCCAGGATTTAACTGATATCCCGGTTTATTATATCCTGGATTAGCGTTCATTCGGTTTCATGAAAACTGGTTAATCTTGCCAGATTAACTTGACCAGTTAACCTGGATATGTTGAGGCTTGATTTGGTTTCATGAAAGCAATACCACATTAGTTCCCATGGAAACTAATGCTATGGACTTAGCCTGCTCCGGACCAGGCTAACAGTCAGGTTTAACCTAATCCTCATGTCTTCGCTGTTTATTAGGCCAATCCAATGACTTTTTACACTGTTATTTCAACACCTGTGGTTGTATATGGACTTGATTAGCTCCACAGGGGTGCACCGTGCACTTCTGTGAGGAGGGACCCCCACCCGTGCAGTCGTAGTTTTTCCTTTTTTATGTCTAAAAATAATAAAAGTTAGCAGCACAGAAGTGGTTTATCCACCTTCACTTACATTTAGGCTAATATTGAGGCTGCAGGCACCTACCATTCTATGTTTTTGTGCTTTATTTTACATTGCTTTCATGTTATACCTCTCGTGCTTGTTCTGTATATCAAAAGTTAATATTAAATAGGGCCTACTGAATGTCTACCAAAATGTGATAGATAGATAGATAGATAGATAGATAGATAGATAGATAGATCAGAGGCTTTCAGAGAGAGAGAGAGAGAGGTCAGCATTTCATGGCGCATAATACACTCACTTCGTTCGGGGAGCACAATGCAATCGCCGGTGAACTATTTCAGCTTATAGCTCGATATAGCCACGTTTTAAACAGTAGCTCACTCTCCCCATTTCGGAGAAATGATATCATGAATACGGTCTTCAACTTTTATTTTGCCTCGGATCGCCATGCCATGTCCCTGGCCTTAGTAATCGCGCTTGTATTGTCCTTTACTAATGATCGCCTTCGAGATCATCATCAGCTGCCGCTGTTTCTGCTGTGAAAGCCACGGCCATAGAAATATATAAGAAGGCTTTCTTATATATATCTATGGGCTCGGCTCTTGCTGGTCTCGCACATGATTGGTCACGCTCAAGGAATCTACAATCCTCATCAAGGCTTTTCAAGCAGTACGTGCACGAGCCTGCAAGCGAGGCTATATGATCCTGGCTCGTTAAATCCGCACATTTTGAGCCTCGCTTGGCTTTAGTGGAACAGAATGAACCAGGCTCTAAAGACCAGGATATAAAAAGCGTGGATTTGGCTTAAATCCCCGATTTCCTAATCCACCTTTCGTGAAATACCCCCCAGGAGTGGGCCAAAATCCCTCCTGAGATGTGCGCAAACTTGGTGACCAACTACAAGAAACGTCTGACTTGCTTGCCAACAAGGGTTTTTCCACCAAGTACTAAGTCAGGTTGTGCTTAGGGATCAAATACTTATTTCACAAGCTCTAACACAAATTAATTTATAACCTTTAAATATTTTCTTATGGACATTTTTGTTCATATTCTGTCTCTATTTGTTTAAATAAAAGTACCATAAAAATGACAGAGTGCTCATTTCTTTCTAATCATGAAAACTTTCAAAATCATCAAGGGATCAAATAATTATTTTCCTCACTGTATATGCTGTATTTCAAGAATATCTTGGATTTTGGGGGCCACCATATTGGATTTTTGGATGTCTAGGTTTAAAAAGTTAAAGAGATGGTTAAGAGGAATGTCCATGCCAAAATTCACACTCGTATCACAAAATGAACGATGGTTCCTCTTAGCCGCTCTACTAAGGTTTTTGATATGGTGTGCTGATTTATCTTGGTGTTTTTTTTTTTTTTTTTTTTTTTTTTTTTTTTTTAAACTATCGGCAATGGTCGGCTTTGTGAGTCAATAGTGTGCACCATGTCCTCCCCTCGTTTCTTCAGTGTTATGATCACGGTTTTAATTAGTTTTTAGGTTGCGTTTGTGATTTTGTATTTAGTTTTTATTTCGTTAAGTTTTAGTTTAGTTTTAGTTTCGTTTTTTTTTTTTTTTCATACCGTACTTTTTTGTACTTTTTTTTGGTATCGGGTGGTACCGCATCGTGCTGAAAACTGCCATGAAAAGTTTATATCATAAATGCGTGAAAGTCATACATATTGATACTGGCATTTTGAGTGTGATTTTAGTTAGTTTTAGTTTAACACACAATGTACAGTTGTAGTTTTTATTTAGTTTCTGTTAGCGTGTATATATATTTTTTTCGTTAGTTTTAGTTAACTATAAAAACCCGTCTGTGGAGTTGGAGTACAATTTGAGTTTTTTTCTTTTTTTTTTTTTTTTATCGCCTGAAAAATAGCCTAAAGTAATCAGCGATTTGACTTGTAAATTCAACCTGTTATGGTCTTCTTCAGGCATAAACCCATGCCTGAAGAAGACCATAACAGGTCTATTTTGTCTGCTGCTGTCGCTAAATACACTTTTGGAGCATCTTAAAGTGAGCTGCGAGCCACTGTTCTCTTCCCTTGTGTTTGTGCTTCTAGACATCCTCCACATGGTTGTGTGTAAAGAGGAGGCTTCCACAGAACAGGAGAGGATCCCCAGTCTGCTCCAGGAGGAACCAGAGGCTCCACATGGTGAAGAGGAACAGGAGGAGCTACTTCAAAGACCAGAGGAGCCTGTTGAGTCAACATTGACAATTCTAGCAGTGAAAGGTGAAGAAAATAATGGTGGTGGTGGTGATGATGATGCTTCTTCCGACTTCTGTGAGGTTGAAGTTGAAATTGAATCTGACAGTGCAGTGAGTGAAGACAGTGATGATTGTGGGATGATTGAGGACGAACAATGTGACAAGACTTTCATTGGAGAGAAACCATTCCAATGTAAACACTGTGACAAAAGTTTTAGTACCTCATATCGTCTGAGGAATCACCAGCCTGTCCACACGGCAGAAAAACCATTCCAATGTGAACATTGTGACAAGAGTTTCAAACAGTTAGGTAACCTTAAGGCACATTTGCATCTCCACACTGGAGAAAGACCTTTCCAGTGTAAACATTGTGACAAGAGTTTCAAAACTCAAGGTACCCTACAGATACATCAGCGTGTCCACACTGGAGAGAGACCTTTCCAATGTAAACATTGTGACAAGAGTTTCAAAACTCAAGGTACCAGACAGACACATCAGCGTGTCCACACTGGAGAGAAACCTTACCAATGTGAACATTGTGACAAGAGTTACAAACATTTATCTGACTTCAAGGAACATCAGTTTATCCACACTGGAGAGAAACCATTCCAATGTAAACACTGTGATAAAAGTTTTAGTATCTCATCTCGTCTGAGGACTCACCAGCTTGTCCACACGGCAGAAAAACCATTCCAATGTGAACATTGTGACAAGAGTTTCAAACAGTTAAGTAACCTTAAGGTACATTTGCATCTCCACACTGGAGAAAGACCTTTCCAGTGTAAACGTTGTGACAAGAGTTTCAAAACTCTAGGTACCCTACAGATACATCAGCGTGTCCACACTGGAGAGAGGCCTTTCCAATGTGAACATTGTGACAAGAGTTACAAACATTCAAGTCAATTAAAGGATCATCAGTTTATCCACACTAGAGGGAGACCTTACCAATGTTAACATTGTGACAAGAGTTACAAAAAATTAAAAAGCTTCAAGGAACATCAGTTTATCCACAAGTTTATCCACACTGAATGCCTCCTTGCTCTATCATCATCTAGCAGCCATAAGCTTACCCACCCTGTTGATCAGGCTGCAGAGTAGTGATTTAAGCTTGATAGACAGGTTGCCAAACCAGGTTGTGATAGCATAACAAACAATTGATTCTAAAGATGCCCTATAAAACATCATCATAACGTCCTTGTTTACTCCATGAACCCTAAACCTGTGTAACAAGTGCAAACGTTGATTTATCAATTATTTAAATGAAATAAAATCTAAGGCACCCTTTAGTGGTAACCTTGGTAACCTCGATTTACTGCTTAAGAGGCAGCGAGACGCACACTGGATTCACACTTTACCAGCCTTGGCGTCTAGGGTTCTGAAAGATAAACTTCTACTAAATGTGATGTTATAATGGATAATTATATTAAGGTATTGTAATGAATGTATTGATCTTTGCATAGTTTACATATATTGTGATTCAATGTTTTTGTTAACTGAAAATGTGTATTAACTAGGGCTGGGACTTTAACTGATTAATTGAGATTAATTAATCACAGAAACAATAATGCGATTAACAAAATTAACTCATTTTACTCGCCACACAGACACCAAAACTAAAGATTTCTTTTGCTTTTGTCCACAATTCCAGGCTGGATTTCACAAACAGTCACAGTCAAACATACAGATCAAAATGACCATTAATCTTCTACATTCTCTGGTTGTGTAGAATTGGACTAATTCAGTTGAGGAATATTTTAACTCTTGAGAGCGTAAACGTGAAACCAAATGGACCCGCAAGGGTCCATTTGGTTTCACGTTTACGTTCTCAAAGAGTTACATCTGGTTAACCAACTTTGGTTAACTTGATCTAGTTAACCAAATTTTGATCTGGTTAACCAACTTGCAGTGTCGACACAGTTTTGATTTAGAAAAACTTTAGAAAAACACGAGCCCGTTTTAATTGACAAAAAAATGCTTCTTGCGTCAAATATTGGTATGTGATTATTTGAGATTAATTAATTACAAAGCTTCAAATTAATTAGATCAAAATTTTTAATCGAGTCCCACCCCTAGTATTAACCCCTTGATTGCTAATTAATCAATTAAAATACAGGCTGCCGACGTAGTGGCCGTATTTAGATTGCTTTGTCTAAAAGAAAATATTATTTTTGGCGATTACCTTTTTTTTTCCTTGATCGTCTTAACTTCTGGTCCAATGCAATGAGAAATGACCAAAAACGGCGGGTGCACGCTCGTGCGTGCATGCACACGGCCTGTATGTCCATCTCTGATCATAATCCAACAATTGCTGTGGCAATACGGCTTGATTTGACTTATTTATGATAATAACCATGATCGCTATCTACTAGCATGCTTTATGAAGACGAGAGCTGCATTCAACACTATAACCTGTTGGCACTGGAAGCACAAACTCTTGTTCTACTGTTTCTCTGCCCCTTTTGGTGATTGGCAATCTACTGACACCTAGTGGCTATAGTTATATAGGCCCTACTCAAGAGCTATACTGATGGGCAATGTGCAGGAACTGATGCTGTTTGAACGGGAATAGATAAAAAATACGCAAATCACAAGCAAGCAATGACCATTACGCCCGATGCGTCAGCAGCCTTTATTGAGTTAACTGATGTATATACCTATCACTTGTTCTAATGAGATCTGCTCACTATGTGTGTATGTATATAACTGTGTTGCTGTCATAGTATGTCAGATGCTTGAAGGTCTATGTGACTGAAATGTTGCCTCTTATTAAAGCTTTTGTAAGTGCAGATGGGATGCGAGGTCTCTATGTACTTTAGTACATTTTTTTCTGCCTGTAGTGTTTAAAATGTTAACTAACTTATGACATGGCATCGCCTTCTTTGTATACAGCTCAAAATGTGATTGGCTAGTCAAGCTGTCACTCCACACCTGGGTCCCCAATAATATGTATAGGCCAGGACATGCTAGAATACTCTTGGCAGAGAAATGCTGCCTGGAGACGGGTAGACAAAATCTCTGATTGGCTGTTATGGGCTAAGGGCTATGGCAGCAAAGCTGAACAAAACTAAACTATATCAATACATTTTATTATTTAAAAATAAGAGGGATTTATGGAATTATTCTCTTCTAGGCATCCCAGGCCTTCTCTGTTACCTTGAAAGACCTGAATATACAACTTCTAATCTAGAAAGATGTTGATTAGATGTCTAGATCAGGGCTTCGAACCGGTTCAAGGAACAAAAACCGAAACTAACGGGATTCTGGGGGATTTTTCAACAAACGGAAACGAAAACTAAAACAAAATGGTCTTCAACTGTTCCGGAATAAAAAATAAATAAATCACTTAGATACACATTTGCTTAAATTCATATTTACTTTTTTTTTTTTTTTTTTTTTTTTTTCAGATGATCAAAATTTCTGAGATAATAGAATGATGATGAATGCTGATGGTCATGGAAGGAGAACCTTCAGAAAGCTTCATGTGCAAAGATGAACAACTTAAAAAAAAAAAAAAAAAAAAAAAAAATGTCAGAAGTCCAGTAGTGATGAAATGATCACGTCTCTTTTATTCCTCCCTGTGATTATATGTTTTGATGATGATGAGTAAACTGCAAATTTCAACATCGACGATGTGTCCTCGCAGTAAACTAATGGACGTTCGCCACTGGAGGTTTTACACAGGTTACATCTGACGTGGGAAAATTGTCGACGGAGTTATGTTACAAAGAAGAGCGTATCTACACACAATGGGGATGGGCGATATGAAACTTTTGGCCAATATCAATATCTGACACAATTATGTTGTGTTATGTGGCAGATAACGATATACAGTAACCCAGTGTTGGAATGAACAATGTCTGTGTTAAGAAAAAAAAATTATTATTTTGACTTATGGGTCTGTAATATATTCAGGTTGCTTTTTATGTTCTTATTTTCTTTCCAAAACAATAGTTTTGGTCGTATTCAATTGCATTTAGTGTAGATTCATCACACTTTAAATTGCTCTGAATGAGCCTGTTTACTGAATCAATACATGGATCAAAAATATTATTAGACAATGAATGAATCAATGAATGTATTTATTCATTCAAGAGTACATTAGCCTACAATAGCCTTTTTTGGAAGTATCTGTGGTGTGATATGTCCTGTTGCACGTTGACGCACTTTGACTCCCTAAGAGGCTCCTGTTGCTGAATAGGGATGCGCCCGATCCGATATTTAATCGGTATCGGCTCCTGATCTTAAAGAATTGAAGTATCGGGGATTGGCATTCACGTCTCCGATACCCCTCCGATACATTACCAGCAGCAATCAAGCCTATTGCCGACAGCTGTTGAGGGGGACTCCCTCCTCCGCCATGTGCTCCACATTGAGTATTTTTGATACAGAGATGGAAGGTTGTTTTTTCCCTTTGAAAAATAATGAAAAGGCTGATATACTGTAATGTAGCAAGGGGGAAGCTATTTTTATTTTATTGCTAATTAACTAAAAATCACACCTGTGTGAAGTGATCATCTTGGATCGACTGCAACAAATGTTTTTTAAGCAATAATGTTTAATGCAGGCATTCTCAACCTGTTGTTTGTGACCCCTTGGTGGTCCCACAATTATTTTGGGGGGTCCCCAGGAAAGAAAAAAAAGGTTAATATATTTCATATTTTTGCAAGTATCGGATATCGGAAAATTAAAAAATAAAATGTATCGGATCGGAATGCTGAGAGAGTGTCCAGTCCTGTCCTCTCCCCAACATCGGACCCAAAGTGCAGAATCATTATTTACATTGCATCATGGTTTCCGCTACAAAGGACTCCTCATGCGTTGAAAGAAGCATGAGGTCATTCCGCTGCCTCCCCAGGTTGGCGGGGGGTGTCCTATTTTTTATTTGGCACTGGGTGACCTGTCCCATTTAAAAAATAAAAAGAATTGTTGTTGCTGAAAAGAAGAAATCTCAGCTCAGGACAGCCTACAACTCCAGCTACAACCAGCCTCTCGAGCTGCACAAACTCAAAGGCTGATTTTTTTTTTTTTAAACCCTCCTTGCAGGTTTTACTGCAGTCAATTTTTGTGTTTTGGCATTGAACCACCTTTATATATCCATATTTTTACCGTTTTGGTTTTCCTTCTGAACCTGTGTGTCGTGTGTTGTTATGGTAACAACACACAGGTAATGATGTACAGATGTAGCGGTGGAGGTTGAGATATGCTGCATCAACACAGATCTGACTCATTACAGATTATTGCCATTACGATTTTATTTTTTATTAAAGGAATGGGAAGTGATTCCACTTAAAACGCATGCGCGCACACATCTTGCTACTGGCTCTATTTGACTCCAGCTTGTACAAAAGTATGTTAATCCAGCCACTGTTAGAAAGTGTATATGTTGACTGCATTTTGGTATTGAATACAGAGTCTTCTGGTGTCTGACTATCAGGTCACTCTCTGCTCCTTGTGGGCCTTTGGGTCACACAGGGAATCCCTCTTCAACTTTCAGTAAATACTAAATTATAAAGACCAACCATCATCTCTGCCTTTTTCATCCATCATTTACTTTTTCATCAGGGCCCGGTTTGGTTGCAGACTATTCTGTTCTCAATCTGAGATTGGTGATTATTTATATACGGTAGATATTATTCTCAGAAAACATACTACACACTACATTTGTCATATTACCAAAATCACTGAATGCTCCTTTAAACTTTTATTGACACTTTAGAAATCATCATAACATCATCATGTTATGTTTCTTCTTCTAGACATCCTCCACATGGTTGTGTGTGAAGACAAGGTTTCTACTGAACAGGAGAGGAGCCCCAGTCTGCTCCAGGAGGAACCAGAGGCTCCACACATTGAACAGGAAGAGCTACTTCAAAGACCAGAGGAGCCTGTTGAGTCAATAATAAAAATTCTCGCACTGAAAGGTGAAGAAAATAATGTTGATGATGATGATGATGCTTCCTCCGACTTCTGTGAGGTTGAAGTTGAAATTGAATCTGACAGTGCAGTGAGTGATGATTGTGGGATGATTGAGGAAGAAAAACGTGACAAGACTTTCACTGACTCAGGTTCCCTGAAAAAGCACCAGCGTGGCCACACTAGAGAGAAGCCTCTCAAGTGCAAACATTGTGACAAGAGTTTCAGTTACCCATCTCTTCTGAGGATACATCAGCGTGTTCACACTGGAGAGAAGCCTTTCCAATGTAATCATTGTGACAGGAGTTTCAGTTACCCGTCTCTTCTGAGGAAACATCAGTGTGTTCACACTGGAGAGAAGCCTTTCCAATGTAGTCATTGTGACAAGAGTTTCAGTAATTCATCTAGGATGAAGGTGCACCAGCGTGTCCACACTGGAGAGAAGCCTTTCCAATGTAATCATTGTGACAAGAGTTTCATTTGCTTATCTAGGATGAAGGAGCACCAGCGTGTCCACACTGGAGAGAAGCCTTTCAAGTGCAAACATTGTGACAAGAGTTTCAGTTACCCATCTCTTCTGAGGATACATCAGCGTGTTCACACTGGAGAGAAGCCTTTCCAATGTAGTCATTGTGACAAGAGTTTCAGTAATTCATCTTGGATGAAGGTGCACCAGCGTGTCCACACTGGAGAGAAGCCTTTCCAATGTAATCATTGTGACAAGAGTTTCATTTGCTTATCTAGGATGAAGGAGCACCAGCGTGTCCACACTGGAGAGAAACCATTCCAATGTGAACATCGTGAAAAGAGTTTCAAGTACTTGGGTGGCCTTCAGACACACCAGCGTATCCACACTGGAGAAAGACCTTTCCAATGTAAATATTGTGATAAGAGTTACAACACATCTCACAACTTAAGATCACACCAGCGAGTCCACACTGGAGAAAAACCTTTCCGATGTGATCATTGTGAAAAGAGCTTCAGTCAGCTACATCATTTTAGGTCACACCAGCGTATCCACACTGGAGAAAAACCTTTCCGATGTGATCAATGTGAAAGGGGCTTCACTCATTCAACAAATCTAAAAAGGCACCAGCGTATCCACACTGGAGAAAAACCTTTTCGATGTGATCATTGTGAAAAGAGCTTCAATCAGTCAAGTTCTCTGAAGATACACAAGCGTGTTCACACTGGAGAAAGACCTTACAAGTGTTTACATTGTGACAAGACTTTCATTTGCTCAGGTGAACAGAATAGACACCAACGTTTCCACCATGGTGAAAAACCTTAGCAATGTCAGCATTCTGATACGAGTTTCAGGTAGTCAACCTGGGGCCTATGTCTCGAAACTTGGATTAGGAAATAAGCTAGGATATAACCTTTCCAATGCGATGAATTTCAAATTACGTAAAATTAACATCAAAGTTTCCACATCTACATTGGAGGAAAATGAATGTAGAGTTTCAATATTTGTTGGGTGGAATAAACATCAGTTTGTTTTGCCATTTATGTTAATTAATATTACTTCATTTTTACATAGCAGAGGATGCTATTTTCTGAGACATGTTGGAACAACTCATTCAGAGTTTCAGATTTTAGCCACTTGCATAGTTGCAAATTAGTATTTTATCTTTGTGATGTTTATTGCAAATCTGCTGAATAGAAGTAAATACAAATAGAACAAATTATTTGCATTTTCTTAATACTAAGAAAACAATTCGAATAAATACATTAAAGTATAAGAAAACAAAAGGACAAAGTAGTATTGCAGTAATTCTGTTCCACATTGTAACATTGAATTCTCCCCTCAAATTGTAACCCCCCTTCCTTTCATGAAACAGATTCTAAATAGTTGCTAGTTGATTTAGATTCTCATCCTTATACATTATTATGGCAATTTGATAATCTACTATGTCAATGAATTTGAGTGTTTTTGACTTTTTTTGTATAATAACCAGTGCCTGCAAATAATTTTGTAGTTATTTCTTCAAAGCTCATCACAACAATGAAAATACAGTAAGGCAAGACTAATGAGCAGTAGAGAGTGTGAAGTGATGTATTAGTATTAAGGACCAGCATTGCTTTATTAACGGCTGCTATACTTTGTAGTTGAAGTTAGTTATACAGCACCATTTAAAAAATTACAGTATCATGGAAAAGTTGGTTTATTTTCACAATTCCATTCAAAAGCTTGAAATTTCATCAATTATAGATTCAGTGCACACATTGTAAAAGTATAAATGTATGCAGTTAATACTTGGTCTTGGCTACTTTTGAACAAATGATTTCATCATTGGGCGTGGTTTTGAATGGAATTGTGGAAATATCATCATCATATATGGAAAAGTTGGATTATTTTCACATGATATTCAATTTTATTTTTTTTTTTTTTTTTTTTTTTAAATGGTGCTGTATGTGGTTTCGAGCTCAGCTATATGTAACTGCGTTTGTCCTGTCTATTTAAAGACATTTCATTATAATCAAACCATAACTTTGATTTACTTGGTTGTACATTAACCACTGTGAGTTTTCTGGAGTTTAATATGTTGATGAAATGCTGTTAAATAGCATTACTCTTCTCCAGTGTTACTGACATAATGCAACTGAATACATTTGTTATTAAAACAGTCTCATTATTACAACAAGACAAATAATGATTTGCGTCATCAAATCTTTCACTTGAAGAAGAATACCACCCATTTTCAACATTTTAATGCCATTTAAAGGAGTGCTTCGCCGGTACGGAATGCCTTTAAATGTTGTACAACGGCATTGAAATATGTGGAAAAAATATATACATGTAAAAAATAAAAAGCCACACAGTGGCACCAGATAAAGTATATTCTGTGCGTGCCTTGCTGCTCTCCTCTGCCTCCTTTAGTGTTCAGTGCTCTGGGAAACGTTTACCACCTACGTCACAATTAGAGAAGTGACGTACGTGGTAAACCGCCTGGAACCCCCTCCTCTGGTGTTGCACTACAGTATGCGCTGAGACACGGACACAGAGGCACAGATGCACGATAGTATTACCATACAGACAAGGTTTAATTTCGGCGAAGTATCCCTTTAATATACCTACAGACAGTGGTCCTCCATAGTGATCATTTGTAGTTATTTTATTTTGGTATGAGGAGCATTATTATTTTCATTGGTAAATTAAATACATAAGATGGGTATTATTGATCGGAATGTTGTGTAGTGATAGAATGTATTTCAGTTGTGTGTTGTTCTGTGTTGTGAATGAGTGACAGCATGAGTTGAGGGATTGATTGACAGGTGCCAGGCTGTCCCACATTGGTCCCATCCAGGCCACACCTGATCATGGGCATGTCCAGCCCCAGGCAGTTATTAGACACGCTGGAAACATTGTCTCCGATCTCTCACATTTTCTCAACTTAGAATATATGTGATGATGTGGAATGGTAGAAGATACAGAACTCCACCATGTAAATATAGTAGATACAAACACTTGTTTGCGCCTCTCTCGATTAAGGTACTTAATTATTACCAGATGCACTCTGCCTAGGGAGATAGGACGCACTAAGGTGTTTCTCTGTGTTGCTCTGTTATGTGTTGTTATCTCTATCTGTCTGTGTGAACTCTGCATGCAGCTCTGTTGTTGTCTCCAAGACAAATGTCTCCCACAGGAGACAAACAAAGTAAACCTTGAACCCTATCCATTTAAAACTAGGTAAAAGGACTGTTAGATATTTTGGGGATTTCTGAGTTCATTGTGCATGATTTTACAAATGTCACCATGGATTTTAATTGTGTCATTTGAGGTTGCCATTATGGATCTGTCCACCGCAGAAAGATCTTGATTGTCATTTCATGTTTGTTTGATTGCTGTTCGTGATTGACCTGGTTATCATTACTACTATGTGGTCATTGTCTCTCTGTCGCCAAAGGAGTGATGACTGTTCTCAGGAGACAAATAGCCTAGGTCACTCTGATCAGGTGTTCTCGATGTGGCCACTTTCATTCAGAATAATCTTACATCATTTCTGTTATATTCATCTTATTTTGATAACAGTTTAAATATTCTCTTCATCTTGTGTGTTGGAGGGAGAGCATTAGAGATGCTATAATGGCTTGTCTTTGGGTTCCATTAATAAATTGCTCTCACCCCTGCATACAACTTTACATTCTGGATGACTTGGTTCTTTGACTGGTATTACTTTCTTTGTATTGTTGGTCTCAGGGTTTATTGGGTTATTACGTGCTGAGTTTTTTTTTTTATGTTTAGAGTGTTTTTTGCTAAAGTTTCCCCAAAGAACAAGTTACCTCATGACACAAACATTTGATGCTTAATGTTGCACCAGTAAGGTTTTCTTCATCAACTTCATATGAGTTAATGCATCATGCAAGGACGAACATGGCATGAGGTGAATGGTTTCTGTCAGATATACAGTTCTGGAGATATGCTGATTTTAAGTTTTCTTGTTTCATATTCCGGATGGATATTATGGTTGGAAAAAACACCTATGGGGCAGAAATGTGAATGGGAAACATCAACAGTTGTTTACTATACATCTTTAAGATTGTGAAAATGCAAATGTTAGAAAATATATATATTAATTGGTAATAGGGGAATTATAACAGATTCTGTGTTAATTTGGGTTTGTATGCACTACACATGATGGAACCATGGGAAACTCATATCAATGAATTCATCATGCAAAGACGGACATAATAACATGGGGTGAATGGTTTCTGTCAGATGTATAGTTCTGGAGATATCCTGGTTTAAAGTTCCTTTGTTCACAGCTGAAAATCCAGGACGGATACATGATTAAAAAAAAAAAACATATGGGGGACAAAAATTTGATTGGGTAACCTCAAAATTCATTAACTAGGCACTTTACGGATTATAAAAAAAGTAGTAAAATATATCTTTCGGGTGCATGGGACGCCTACCTTCTTACTAGACTAAATGACCCGTGTTGTAACCAACAACAGGAATAGCGACGCTCGTACTTAGCGAGTCGCACGCACACGCCCGCACACGTGCACGTGGGCCTTATTTACTGGAGTGGCAGGCTCAAAAAAGATGCACTGGGTGAGCAAATTAATGGAGAATTCCACACCAAAACACATTGGGCATCAATCTACCTTCCTGTGACATGATAAATAATGTCCTTGATTTTTGTCAACTAATGTTCCTTTTTCTACATTTCACCCTGAGGTCAGTTGCAGCCTCAGTTGCTGTTGCACCAGTGCAGTTAACATGGCCACAGGTTGTCTTTCTTCTAATGTGGGTATTTCTGTAATTCCTGTAAACTTGATTTTTTCCCCACACATCACATTTTAATAGTATACTGATAAACATCCTTGAATTCTATGGCACTCTGGAGACGACTTTGCTTGTAATCCCAGAGGCAATCTATTCCTCCTCCTCCCCTCCCTTTTGGCACTCTCCTCTCCAATCACTCCGGTCTAAATTCCAGCAGGGGCGAAATCCAAAAGCGACCTCGCCCGCGGACGCCCGGTTTCAAAAGCGGGCGCCCGCTTTCACAAAAACGGGCGCCCGTTTTTGTGAAACCGGGCGCCCGTTTTCACAAACGGGCGCCCTTTTCAAAAGGTTATGGTTAGGGTTAGGTTAGGTTTAGGCATAGGTTTACTGAGGTTAAGTTTAGGGTTAGAGTTAGGTTTAGGCATAGCCTAGTTTGTGAAAACGGGCGCCCGCTTTTGAAAACGGGCGCCCGTTTTTGTGAAACGGGCGCCCGTTTTTGTGAAAGCGGGCGCCCGCTTTTGAAACCGGGTGCCCGCGGGCGAGGTCGCTTTTGGATTTCGCTGGCTCTCCTAAATTCTTGTCGGTGCCGGCTGAGGTTTTAAAAAATCATGTAGTGGTCCAATTATCTTGTAGAATGTGGCTTGATGGGATGTATTAAAAATAAGTTTGGAGTTACAGAAATACCCACATTAGAATAAAGACAACCTGCGGCCATGTTAACTGCACTGGTGCAACAGCAACCGAGGCTGCAACTGTAACTGACCTCATGGTGAAATGTAGAAAATGGGACATCTGTGACAAAAATCAAGGACATTATGTATCATGTCACAGGAATAAATGTAGCCAGTCAGAGCTGAGCCTCACAGGCCACCATAGAGATGGCTGCACTATTCCCACTTCCTGGTTTCAATCAGTGTTGCTATTTAAAAGCCTAGCAGTCTACTAAACAGTAGGCTGCTTGGTGGTTCTGTGGCTGTGGGTCCTGAGACCTGAGTCTTGCACTTATGCTTAAGGCTGGTGCCAGGGTGAGTGAGGTGTTTTTATGTCTATTTATTTAAACATGCTTCAACTGTGATATTCTAAATAACTTTGTGATAATTCAGGTTGATCTTGTGCCAAACCATTGCTGTGGCGAGAGGGTACAGACAACTGAAGGTACGCAAACAAACAAATGTTGCCTAAGCTTACTTCATGTTTGTTAGTGTAATTAAAGTATTTATTTGTTTTTCCATAGATTGCCACTACTGCTTTGTTTAACTTGAATTTGTATATTTGTTTTTATTACTGTTAGTATTGAGCTATTTCATATTGTAATCATTAATATGCTCTGTCTTTTGTTTCTTTCCCCAAATGTGGAGTCCTGTATATGTAACCAGAGTTGGGGCCCAGATGGTGCAGACAACCTACTAAGGGGTTCACAAATAGGCCTCACTATAGAGCTGCGCAGTGACGTCACCACCCCTGTTCCGGAAGTCTTTTCCCAATTCATTTTTCTCATAGACTTTTCGAAAATAATTTATATCAAGACGATTACGCCGCGGACAAAGCCAACCCGAGTCGTGACGAATCATGATGACACACACAAACTTTTGGGACAATAAAATAATTTCTAAGATGAAAAACGAAACAAAAAGTCTTGTATCATGACGTTTTCTACTTCTTCCCAATTATATATTATATGACGATATTGTGTTTGTTGTCATGAGTTGTCACGACCTGAGTTGGCTTTGGCCGCGGCGTAATCGTCTTGATATAAATTATTTTCGAATAGTCTATGAGAAAAATGAATGGGGAAAAGACTTCCGGAACAGGGGCGGTGATGTCACTGCGCAGCTCTATAGACCACTGTCCTACAGGTTTGGTATTGCTGTGGCTGCGTGCACCTCTTTTCACGGTGACGCTCTTATTATTTCTGTGTGCTGTGTGTGTGCGTGTGCTGTAGTCTTAGATTTTACGTGGGCACAGAGTATCTTTAGTTTTAGCCTTAGCCCCCCTCATGTAAGGTTGCGACCTACTGGTTCTGTTCCTCTCTAAGTAGTGCCTTGTCCGCTAAGTGACTTTTAAGGCTGATTATACTTATGAATTTATTGTTTTTTTAAGTAACTAATAAATATTGTTAATCTTATAATATGCTGTGTAAATCATAACTTGTGAATAAATGTCATTTTGGGGAAACTCACGTCTCGCTCTCATTGTACGAACTTGTGTTTTTGGGGAACCCAATTTACAGTTGATCATTTAATTTCCTTGATATACTGTTCATCAAGGTGGCGTAGTCATACATTATATTGCTTAAGTAAATTCCTTGTCCACCCGGTCACATAAAGATAGATTGATGGCCAATGTGTTTTGGTGTGGAATTCTCCTTTAATGCAAGTGGACGAGAGGGGGACTTCCGGGGCCTTCTCTATTCCATATATACTCTAAAACGCCAGCAGAGCCTCAGAGACAGAGTTGTGACAACTCCGTCCACTTCCATGGGTCCGGTTTAATGACATTTCTTCCATGTAGACTTCTATTAGTTTGTCCCTATTTGAAGGCTTTAAATGGGGACAACCGGAGGTTACGGAACGCATTATAGTCTATGGGCTCGCGCAGTAACATGTGGCCATGTGAACCGCCAATGTTGTAACTCCTAATAGATTGCTCTGGACGCCAGTTAATTGGCGTGTTGCTGCCCCTACTGTTGGTACTTACTGCCCAATGATGTCTTTATTCATAGATCAGCACAAGAACAGAGACATGATAACATCAGAGTCATGTTCCTGTATGTCCAATTCATCAGAAGGGATTATGGTTTATATAGGCCTACAGGACTAAACTGTATATATACTATTATAATCACAGGACATGACCGATTCTGTGAATAGAATAATTGATATAAATATTTTAGTAAATCTCTATGGTTAGAATGAATTGGAGTTTTCAGCTCTATAGCTGTTCCACAGCTGCTCCACACTGTATTACACTGTACCATGGCTCCCTCTAGTGACAGTTTATGGTACGTGCACCATGTATGCTCCAGACCCGTCTAGTAAGAGTTGCGATATTGAGGAGGACAGAAAACAGCCTGGTCACGTGGTTCGTCTACTCGCGCGAACCCGATAAATTCCAATGCATCTGTAGCTTCCGGTTGTCCCCATTCAATAGAAGTCTATGTAGGAGAGCCGCCATTGGACTGACCCCATGAAGTGAACGGAGTTTGCGTAACTCTGTCTATACGCTATAGAGACACACGGAGACTACAAATTTCACGCCCCCAAATGAAACAGCGGCTACCCAATAGGGTTCGTTAGAACAGGGTATTCCAGCGGTCAATGCAATCCCTGCAATCCCTGTCACAAAATACCGTAATTTCACTAATTTATTACTGAGGCTGTAGCACTTTATTCTGTGTTCTGATGACGTGTAAAATATGATTTATTTATCCTTATTACTGTCACACACCTGCCATCTGAATATACAGCCCACAACATAGGCGTGCACAGATAGACGTCAAGGGGGCTTGAGCCCCCCCTAGTGGCCCTCTCTGGGCCAACATGCCCTTTTTAAAAAAGCAAAAAAATCGCGGACAAGAAATGCGGTAAAAATAAAAGTTGTGACAACTCTGTTCTCCCCATGGGGTCAGTCCAATGGCGACTCCTATACATAGACTTTAATGAGAATGGGGACAAGAAATGGGGACAAGCATGCACTGCAAGCACTCAGTTTCTGCCCCCTCAATGGCGAAACTACTGTATATCTCTATAGACCTAGTGATGGGCACAATGAATGATTAGCCTAGTGGGATTGGGGGAACAATAGGAAGGACTTTCCAAGGTGTCAAGGCTCATTCAGACTGCTTGACACCCCGCCCTTCATTAATTCAGGCTTTTGTTATCAAATGGGTCAAAACCTGTTTAACTGGTCCTAGAGACTGGGGTGTCAAAGATGGCCCCCAAAACAACAGAAACGCTAATGGCCCATCAGTATTTCCACTAAAACCTGTTTTACTTGGATGGAGAGACTGGGGGATAAAAGGTTGCTCCAACAACATAACTCACTTATAGTAATTCTATACTTGCATTGTGTAAGGTTTGCACATTTTATTCACATTCTCTTTCTTGCATTACTCATTAGAATGTTACAGTGGCTTTATCTCAAAATCGCCAGGCTTAGATATCCGGCTGCAATGCATATGTGGGCTTGTAGATCAACGGTTTTGATAAATATTGAAGAAAATACAAACTTGTAAAATTAAAAATGTAAAAAAAGCTTTGTTTGGCACAGAAGAAAGTTTTCCCCATCACTACTGCTTCTACTGTAACCTACAGGTTAGTTATTACCACTTTGTGTCTTCATGTATTTAAAATGACAACAATGTGAAGATGTATTAAGTTAAACCTGGGCAGTTTAATATTATAGATTTCATTGTCCAATAATAATGTTAGATCAGTCATTTTATTGTAGTTCATTTCACTAGCTTTATTTATAATAATCGTTTCTACGTACACAGACCCTTGTGGGTCCATTTGGTTTCATTTTACACTCAAGAGTTAAAATATTCCTGATCTAAATTAGCCCACTCAATTAAGAATTTTACACAACTAGAGAATGTAGAAGATTAATGGTCATTTTGATCTGTATGTTTTGTTTGCGAATAAATCTTTGGTTTTGCGTCTCTGGGCTGAAAATGTCATCAAATGGTGGTCCGTGGCTCAAATGCTAAATAAATATTGGGCTCTTGGATCAAAAGGTTGAAAACCACTGGTCTAGTGGAGCAGCAGCAATTCTTCCTATATTCCCTCTTTATCTGTCCCTTTGATTAAGATGCACAGGCAGCGCAGCTGAGGTTGGACTTATACACTACCACCTTGTGTCAGAAGATGGCACTGTTCTCCCCAAGAGTTATGGGCCTGTTTTAAAGGGAAGGGGATCTGCTTTCATTCTAAGGGACAGGAGCTTGAAATTCAGTTTTTAAGAACAGTCAGAGAAGAAGCCATTATTTTCTTCAAACCATTTTATATAACAGTAGCCTAATGCGTTTGTATAGTTGTACTTGTAGATGCTGAAATGCTGTTTTCTACACGTTTTTAACCCCCCAAAACTCAAAAATTTTTGTGCCCTCCTGGTTACATTTGAGCCCCTGCCCTTGAAATTCTCTGTGCACGCCACTGGCCCACAATGTACTATAATATACTCCATCAGAAATTCACATGTACTAGCATTATAAATCTCAAGTTAATGTGGTCGCACAGTATATACGTCATGGTCCCATCCCTTGAGATTTTCAATACTCAGATATATTAGCTGTGTTTTGTTTCATATGCTATGTATTTGTTTATAATGATCCAAACGGCATTTTACAAGACTAGTTAATACTCCTCTGCATAATTCACTATGGTAGTTGAAAATGTCAGTATATGTCACTCCTCCAAATATAGCTGGTTTATTTTCCCAATTAATCAGCCACATTTATTAATACAACAAGCTAACAACAGTAAAACAGCTGTCAGAGCTCCGAGGTAGGTAAAACATAATAATAAGCTGTGACATGTACCAAATATAGACATGAATGAACAAAGTCAGTCGGGATTGGTGTGTATTGTTGAGAATTCGACTCTTCAAAGTCGGCGATTGTAGCCTCGTAAAGACAGTGACGTCATTTAAAAGCGACAGGTTCTCTGTCTGCAGTCTCCTCTCTGCTCTGTTAGCATAATGGGTAACTAATTCAAGTGGTAAATCAAATGTGAAACACGACCTCTATTGAGAAAAAACAACAACATGTGTTGAGAAAGACTTCATACATTTGGAATCATATTTTTATTCAAATCAACATAGTCTTCTGTTCATTTCATATTGTTTTAAGGGTAGGCTAACTACAGTGGAATTTCAGTGGACTTCAGTGGGCTGCCGGCAGTCCCCCTTTCTGACGTACCCTCTTGCGTCTCCGCTGTTTCATGACATTTGTAGTCCCCGTGTGTCTCTATGGCTCTGGTACGCTCCAGCAGCGCTAGTGCGCATGTTCGTTCACACACAGCTAGCTGTTAGCAGCTAGTGTGGTTCAAAAGACACATAAAAGTAACACTAAAAAGTGTAGTTTGAAAACAGTGTGGTCGTTAAGCAGCAGGAGGACGTTTGTTTGTTAGCAGCTCAACCATTGAAAGGAACACAGCTACAGGTAAAAATATGAACTATTCATGTTGTTTTACTATTGTATGTTGTATTGGTACTGTTGTCTTTACTCTTTTACTACTATTTGTTTTTACCACGTTTAGCGCGCGCGTGTGTGTGCGCGTGCGTGTGTGTGTGTCACAGTTCACAGTCCGTTTTTCAACCGCAGCTGCTCCAACCCGTTGGTGCTCTTTGAGTGTTGTGATGTAGCCTAACCATTGAAATGGGTCTGTGTATTTCACGGCCAACTGAATCTCATTTCGTTTTTGACAAACAGTATTCAGTTTAGGTTCTGTGTTCTGAATACTGTTTCTCAAAAAGTGGAAATTGTTAATTAAAAATAGGAAAAAGGTTTATTTTTCTTAATACTGTGTAGAAATGTTTCCTTAAAACCTAGAAATAGCTTAAAAACCTAAACCTTTAGAACCTAGAAATAGGTTCCAAATTGGTTTCATTTTTCCCATGCTAAAGTTGTTGTTTTTGTTTACCTTAAACACCTCCTAGACCCGTTACATTATGCATGGTTCGGGCATTTTTAACTTGCATCCAATCCATGTTGTGTTGTTGCCATATTGTTTCCTGTTATGCCTACTCCTAAATTAAAAGTATAGATAATTATATAGGTTACCTAAACACAACGGACACAAGGAAGTGATCGACAGCAGGCAATCTGCAGATGTTCATAGGACAAACAATAAATAAGGAGATGAAGTGAACTGACTCAGCTGCTGTTCCATTTGGACATCTCCAAGACACATGAACACACGTTGTATAGGTTAGCGCGTGTTTTAAAATCAATCAATTGCGTTTTTGTTAGTTAGAACACATCAAACCATATAGAAATGTCGTAATCCTATGAATCGATTAATTGCTGAAACTTTAAGTAATTGATTACAACATTTCGGCATTCAGGAATAGACAATAAGGGAAATTTGCCACTGGCCCTTCGGACCAGTGGCTGTTAAGAATGATTGGCCAGTGACGTCACCGCCCCTGTTCCAGAAATGGATTCCCCATTCATTTTTCTCATAGACTTTTTGAAAATAATTTATATAAAGACGATTACGCTGCAGACTTTTGGGACAATCAAATCATTTCTAAGATGAAAAATGAAAAAATCATGCTGTTTTCTACTTCTTCCTAATTATATATTATATGATCATATTGTGTTTGTTGTCATGATTTGTCACGACCCGAGTTGGCTTTGGCCGCGGCGCAATCGTGTTTTTATTAACCATTTTCAAAAAGTCTATGAGGAAAATGAAAGAGGAATCCACTAGTGGAACAGGGCTGGTGACATCACTGCACAGGTCTATAGTCTGCAAAAAAAAAGACCACTATTTATTAATGCTGATCAGTGCTGTGCATTAAATGCATTTATGCATTATACAATGCAGAATGCCTAAAATAATTAAAGCAAGGGGTTAAAGAATGCCTGCATCCAACATAATGTATAAACAAGTATCACAAGTAGTTATACATTTCTACAGCCTTTCTACAGCCTAACATTTTAATATATATGAAGCATTGACTGTCTCGAACTGGCCAAGACTCTCAATTTGCAGCAAATTGGAATGTTTTTATCAGCACAAAACGAAAGAGAATGCAAATTGTCTGAATGCTGTCAACAATGCTGCAGTGGTGCCAGATTTGCCGGTTATAAGGGACTTTAGGGGACTTTTAATTTAAATTCATAATCATAGGAACATGTTGGTTTATAGTCTGGGCTTATTTCTGAATTGTGGTTTTGTGTCAAAAAATTTTCTTAAAAAGAATATCTCAAAAGCAGTTGGACCTTGAGCTTGGAGATGGGCATTAGAGATAGCTATTTTGACACGAGTGGAATACATTTCATGTTATTTTAACTGACTTTAAACACATCTAGCAGGATAATAAATGAGAAAGGCACAACAGAAACACAATTACTGCATTAGGGACTAACTAACACCTGACACCTGTCAGTCAAATACAGATGGCTGCGATTCGAAACTAGCCTCCATAAAACAAAATGAAAATATAACTCCCCCACCCATCCCCTTTCTGTCTTGATGAAATGAACCATGTTGCCACTATTGTAAAACAAGTGTATTCTGTCCACACAAAGTGGCAGCCTACATCTGTTCACCCTATATTCATAGTTGCACCATTACCTTTATAGTAGGGCTATTCAAGTACATTGTTCAGGGGCTGCATTGCCAAAAACCCAAGGTGCCGGTGCCGGGCTGCCACAGTGTCGCCACCGTGCTATACAGTATGGCCTAGATTTTCGGCACCAATGAACCCCTTATCCCTTAACTTCTTTGCCTTATTAAACTATTAAAAAAAAAAAAACAATTTCAGTAGCTCAAATGTCCAGTCTACATGCTCACAATGTGTCAATGGATTGGCACATTGAACTGTTCCCAAACGTTTTTAAATAGTTAAAAAGGGATGAGGAGTTTGGGATAAGGGGTTTAGCATGTAACGAAAATGGAGCCCTATGTGTACACAACCTTTTTTTTTTTTTTTTTTTTTTTTTTTTTACAAATTTATTTAACTAGTAGCCTGCATAGGAAAAAGTATTACACTTTTCAAACTTCATTTACAGTATATGAAAAGTGCAATGTGCATTCTGAACCAAATGCAAAATATACGTTTGTAGTGCAGGTTATGAAAAAAGTTCTTCATATCTGCACAACAGCAGCAAATCACAGCTCAAGGCACACTTATTGTGCCCTCTCTTTAATTCTCGAAAGGGGACTAGCTTACGTCCAGGCAAGTAATGAGAGTGATGGCACGTCTTTGACTGGCCCTTCCACCATGTTCATGTCAGATATTGGGATATGTCGAATGATGATGGGAATGTCTGTGTCCGATTTTTCCCCCTTTCTTTTCTTCGGCAATCTTCCGGGGGCCAGATGAACATGCTTGGCGGGGCCGGATCTGGCACGTGGGACGCCAGTTGATTAGCCTTTCCTTGCGGTTTGGCTTATTTCTGAAATGTAGTTGCTTATTTTTTCATAGTAATGAAACTTGAATTGACTTTTTCTTCAGACCCGGTCGCTTGTCAAGCGTGTCCTCATGCATGTGCTCTGTCTTTGATTAGAAAAATTAGTTAAGCTCAGAAACCCGTCTTTCATGTGCATCATCGATGGGGAATCCAAGCTAATGGAAACTGCAGGCTTTCTGTTTCTTAAATGTTGCAATGCAAAAATGGGGAAAAATCGTTCTCCCAATAATAAAAATGTTAATATTAATATTCACATTTTAATAATACATTAAAAAAAAATCTGCCAAAGGATTATGCACAAAGACAAATCAGAGTGGACTAGGGCATTTACCCCAAAAAACAATGCATCTCCCACCAGCCCGAGTCAAACTTTTTGCGAGTCCTTATTGTCCCTATATGATGGGATTGCTTCATTTAAACTGCTTGGATGACTGACTACTAAATTTATTCTTTGCAACTCTAAAGGCGTGTCGATTCTGTCAAAGGACTTTCTGTGTAAATATTATGTTCTGATTAAAAAAACAAAGTTTCTGTAATATTAGTTCAATAAAGAATTTGAGACAGCAAATACTAACCTCAATTTTAACTTTTGCAGACATTTGGAGTTTATGTTCAAGGGTGTCAAAACTTTTGGCGATGACGGTATATAATGGAAGTGGTATCACTTATCATGCAATATCTAATTAGAAAGAATTAGAAAATGGCAGGATACAACACTTTAGGTTTCGCTTTTCATCTTAAAAATTATTTGATTGTCCCAAAAGATTGTGTGTCAACATGATTTGTCACGACCTGAGTTGGCTTTGTCCACGGCATAATGTCTTTATGAATGAATATGAATCATTTTTGAAAATGAATGGCGTGGGACTGCTAAAGTTGGATATCTCGTTCTGGTTGTTTTGTTTTCACCTGAAATATACAATACTGAATCCACTTGCTGACTGAATATCAGTTAGTTGGTTTGTTTTACTTTTTGAGGAGTATATACTGTATACGTCATGCAGAAATGTGTGTGCGACTATGTATATATGCATCACACACTGACAATTTCAGCATTCCTAACCTAAATATAGAGAACTCCATATTTGGGTTGCTTTTTGGCGTGAGATACGAAGTATCTTACTTGTGTATGTATATACGATATATATTGATTGACCACTCCACACCCCCGGCCGCCAGACTATACAGTAGATCTCCAATAGTTATTAAAGTCCTTCCTTATTTGTTTTATTTCAGGCGGAGTCCAGACTGCATGTGAAGACAAACTCTTAAGGCTCATAAGAACTTCAATAACCATGATGCATCACTCCCAGGTGAAGATGAACTCTCCAGACTCAGCCAGCAACGTTTCTATTAAACAGGAAGCTGAAGACGTTTCTGTTAAACAGGAAGCTGAAGACGTTTCTGTTAAACAGGAAGCTGAAGACGTTTCTGTTAAACAGGAAGCTGAAGACATTTCTGTTAAACAGGAAGCTGAATACATTTCTGTTAAACAGGAAGCTGAAGACGTTTCTGTTAAACGGGAAGCTAAAGACGTTTCTATTAAACAGGAAGCTGAAGACGTGTCTATTAAACAGGAAGCTGAAGACGTGTCTGTTAAACAGGAAGTTGAAGACCACCCACACCTCAGTAAGTTTCATGTGGTCTTCCTTTCTTCTCCCAAAACCAGATTCTATTTCTATCCCAGGCTGCTCAGCTCGTGGGACACTTAATGAATTGCATTGCAAAAGTCCAAGTGTCGCAAATAGTGTTACTGATATACAATATCCCGATATCGTCCCGATATTGTCCAGCTCTTAATTTCCGATACCAAAATTAACCGATACCGATTTATGCAGGGTTTTGTGGTTGACAAAAAATAAATAATGAGAGCATTTGGTGATTTGGAAAACCCAACAGAACGTGCACCAAGGCCTGCCACCACTAGATCATAATTGGAGGAAGGTCTCGAATATATTTTTTTCCCCGATTGTGTGGCTCTATACGTATACAGTATCTGTAAATTAAGTTTTACCGATTTTTAAAACAAACTAAAATAGTATGAACGACTAGTCTGGGGCCTATTTCACAAAACTTGGAAACTATATCCAGGATTTAAGCCAAAAACAGATTTATGAAAGCCTGGTCTGGTTCCTTCTGTTCCACTAAAGCCAAGCAAGGCTTAAAATAGTAGGATTTAGCAAGCCAGGATAGTCAACTCTGACTAAAAGCACAGCTTGGCTTTTTCTTTCTAGACTCCTTCTTCTTCATGGTCTATTATGGCAGTTGGCATCCTTAATAGCTGCATTACCGTCTCCTTCTGTAACTTCAATCTATCCCACAGGCTTATTGCTACATTGATACAAGGACTTAAGAAAAAGAAAAATCCTATATAATATATATTTCCTCACTCACTCAAAAGGGGCCACAATGGATATTACTGTCATTGCAAATGTAGAGCTTGTCTACTGTAAATTTGCTTCATTTGAATTGAAATCCTGCATATTTATCTTGGCTAGTTTTGAATTTGAATCCTTAGAAGTAATCATTTTTATTTATTTTCAATGCAATTACACTATGTTACAGTATAACAGGGTGGTAGTGTACTGTATCATACTGTATTGTACTGTACTGTTCCATACTGTACTGTGCTATACTGTACTATACAACACTGTATTGTACTGCACCATAAAGTACTGTGCCATACTGTACTCTATAGTTCTTTGATATTGAATATAGGACTTAAACCAATATGATGTTGTTTATTGTTATTTCCTGTTTGCAATCTGACTGCAGACTGATAAATAAGGCAACAACATTGCTTTGTAATCAATTGACTGTCTAATGCGCAGTAAATACATCAGGATTAGGTTATACTATGGATTTAGCCTGGTCCGGACCAGGCTAAGTCCATAGTATAAGTTTCCATGGTAACTAGTGTGGCATTGCTTCATGAAACCGAGTCAAGCCTCAACATATCCAGGTTAGCTGGCCAAGTTTATTTCACAAGATTAACCAGTTTTCATTAAACCACTTATCACTCATCCATGATATAATAAACCAGGATACCTGGCTTAATCCCTAAACCAAGTTTTGTAAATCAGGCCCCTGGGCTGAACGAGGAGTTTGACATTACACCGTTCCTGTGAAGATATTTTGGTAAGATGGTACTAGTCTTGGCTGTCTTAATTCATTTTTAAATTGAATTGAATTGACAGTGCATGTATAGGCCACTCTATAGTTCAGATTTGAACACTATACTGACTATTGACCAGGTTGTAGTACAGCAGCTAGAAGACCTATTTAGGGAGAATCGTTCAAATGATGATACAAGCGTGAAATTTGGTACAAATCATCCTTGGAGGTCACACTTTTGATTTAAGAAACCAAGACACTTAAAAATCCAAGATGGCACTCCTCAAAATCCAAGATGTCCATCCAGAAATGTGGTTTCCCTTTATAACTTCATATGCATTGATTTTAACACCAACCAGATATTTTGGTACCAAACACAAGTCTGTATCTGTATAGGTACTTTTACAGACTTGGGAGAGCAAGACATTTGTAATAGTAATTCTTAAGTTAATGTAATGGTTATACAGGTGTGAAAATGTACTCTTCAAACCCTACTCTTCACAAAAGTACTGTGTGCAATGCAAAATTCCAAAATGGCAGCCCCCAAAATCCAAGATGTCAGTCCAAAAATGTTTTTCTTCCTTCATGCAACATTATATTAGTGTTATAAGGTAATGTGTGTAATAGTGCATGAGAGTAATATGTGTAATTGTGTGATATGTAAGTGTAATATTTGTAATAGTGTAAAAATGTGCAATAGGGTATTAATGTAATAAGTGTAATATGTGTAGTAAGTGTAATATGCTAATGTGTGTATTGTGTAATAGTGCAATAAGGGTAATAGTGTAATAGGATAAGTAATTGTAATAGTGTAATATGTGAAATAGGGTAATAGTTTAATATGTTAGTGTAATATGTCTTATTACAGTATTATAGGGTAGTATAATATGTGTACACATTACACTATAACACTGTTGCACATATTACACTATGACCCTTTTGCACATATTACACTATTAAACTTAACACTTAGCAATATTATCATATTAGACTATGACACTATTACGCATATTACCCTATTAGACGATAACACTATTGCATATATTACCCTATTGCACATGTATTACACTATTACACATATTACACTATTACATATATTAGCCTATTACACTTATTACACATATTACACTATTGCATATTACATTAATACCCTATTGCACATACATTACACTATTACACTTATTAGCCTGTTACAATTATTAAACATGTTACACTATTACACTACTACGCTATTGCACATATATTGCACTTAGTCGCCTATCACACTTACTCGCCTATTAAGCTATTACACACATTACACTTATTAACATTTTACACCATGACACATGCTACACCTGGCAGATTCACTTCCCATATACACTTGACGCACTGTACGCACTGAACGCACACACACGGTGTGATCTTCAAATAGACAATTCTCTGTAAAATATACACAGCAAATTTAACACCAGAACAGCATTTAAGTCCAGTGTAATATCTCCCAACCTGTTTCAGTAAAAGGATTGTGGAACGTGCCAAAATGTTACAATTATTTTGCCTCATGACTACCTATATGTAGTAACTCAAAAACTGTCTAACATACAAACATGTACTTGCTACCAAAATGTCCGTAATGGCCAACTTAACTTCCAATACATTTATTGAGCTTTGCATTTCAAGTTATGAAGGAGAAAACATTTTTGGACGGAAATCTTGGATTTTGGGGGCCGCCATCTTGGAATTTTGCATTGCATGCGTTGCTTTTGTGAATAGTTGGGTTTGGGTGTATATGTACCAATTTTCACACCAGTATAACATTACCTTAACATAAGAATCAATATTACAAATGTCTTCCTCTCCCAAGTCTATGAAAGTACCTATATGCTGTATTTCAAGAATATTGGATTTTTGGATGTCTAGGTTTAAAAGGTTAAAGAGAATGTCCATGCCAAAATTCAAACTCGTATCACAAAATGAACGATGGTTCCTCTTAGCCGCTCTACTAAGGTTTTTGATATGGTGTGCTGATTTATCTTGGTGTTTTTTTTTTTTTTACTATCGGCAATCGTCGGCTTTGTGAGTCAATAGTCTGCACCATGTCCTTCCCTCGTTTCTTCAGTGTTATGATCACGGTTTTAATTAGTTTTTAGGGTGCGTTTGTGATTTTGTATTTAGTTTTTATTTTTGTAAAAAGTTTTAGTTTAGTTTTAGTTTCCTTTTTTTTCATACCGTACTTTTTTGTACTTTTTTTTTTGGTATCGGGTGGTACCGCATCGTGCTGACAACTGCCATGAAAAGTTTATATTATAAATGTGTGAAAGTCATACATATTGATACTGGTATTTTGAGTGTGATTTCAGTTAGTTTTAGTTTAACACACAATGCAGTTATAGTTTAGTTATAGTTTTTTTGTAGTTTTTATTAATTTCTGTTAACGTGTATATATTTTTTCGTTAGTTTTAGTTAACTATAAAAACCCTAGAACTGTGGAGTTGTAGTACAATTTGAGTTTTTTTTTTTTTTTTGTAATCACCTGAAAAATAGCCTAAAGTAATCAGCGATTTGACTTGTGAATTCAACCTGTTATGGTCTTCTTCAGGCATAAACCCATGCCTGAAGAAGACCATAACAGGTCTATTTTGTCTGCTGCTGTCACTAAATACACTTTTGGAGCATCTTAAAGTGAGTTGCGAGCCACTGTTCTCTTTACTTGTGTTTGTGCTTCTAGACATCCTCCACATGGTTGTGTGTAAAGAGGAGGCTTCCACAGAACAGGAGAGGATCCCCAGTCTGCTCCAGGAGGAACCAGAGGCTTCTCATGGTAAAGAGGAGCAGGAGGAGATACTTCAAAAACCAGAGGAGGCTGTTGAGTCAACATTGACAATTCTAGCAGTGAAAGGTGAAGAAAATAATGGTGGTGGTGGTGATGATGATGATGCCGCTTCTTCCGACTTCTGTGAGGTTGAAGTTGAAATCGAATCTGACAGTGCAGTGAGTGAAGACAGTGATGATTGTGGGATGATTGAGGATGAACAATGTGACAAGACTTTCACTGACTCAGGTTCCCTGAAAAAGCACCAGCGTGTCCACACTGGAGAGAAGCCTTTTATGTGCAAACATTGTGACAAGAGTTTCAGTTACCCATCTATTCTGAGGGTACATCAGCGTGTCCACACTGGAGAAAAACCATTCCAATGTAAACATTGCAACAAGAGTTTTAAATTCCAGGAAGCTTTAAGAAACACCTGAATCTACACCCTGGAGAGAAACCATTCCAATGTAAACACTGTGACAAAAGTTTTAGTTCCTCATCTTGTCTGAGGATTCACCAGCTTGTCCACACGGAGAAAAAACATTCCAATGTGAACATTGTGACAAGATTTTCAAAAGTCTAAGTAGCCTACAGGTACACCAGCGTGTCCACACTGGAGAGAAACCTTTCCAATGTAAACATTGTGACAAGAGTTTTAAACACTTAAAAAGCCTTAAGACACACCTGCATGTCCACACTGGAGAGACAACTTTCCAATGTAAATATTGTGACAAGAGTTTTGGAAACTTAGGAAGCCTTAAGACACACCTGAATCTCCACTCTGGAGAGAAACCATTCCAATGTAAACACTGTGATAAATGTTTTAGTATCTCATCTCGTCTGAGGATTCATCAGCTTGTCCACACGACAGAAAGACCTTTCCAATGTAAACATTGTGACAAGAGTTTCAAAACTCTAAGTACCCTACAGATACACCAGCGTGTCCACACTGGAGAGAGACCTTACCAATGTGAACATTGTGACAAGAGTTACAAATATTTATATACCTTCAAGGAACATCAGTTTAGCCACAAGTTTATCCACACTGAATGCCTCCTTGCTCTATCATCATATAGCAGCCATAAGCTTACCCACCCTGTTGATCAGGCTGCGGAGTAGTGATTTAAGCTGGATAGACAGGTTGCCAAACCAGGTTGTGATAGCATAACAAACAATTGATTTTAACGATGCCCTATAAAACATCATCATAACGTCCTTGTATACTCCATGAACCCTAAACCTGCGTAAGAAGTGCAAACGTTGATTCATCAATTATTTAAATGAAATAAAATCTAAGGCACCCTTTAGTGGTAACCTTGGTAACCTCGATTTACTGCTTAGAGGCAGCGAGACGTGCACTAGATTCACACTTTGCCAGCCTTGGCGTCTAGGGTTCTGAAAGATAAACTTCTACTAAATGTGATGTTATAATGGATAATTATATTAAGGTATTGTAATGAATGTATTGATCTCTGCATAGTTACATATATTGTGATTCAATGTTTTTGTTAACTGAAAATGTGTATTTAACCCCTTGATTGCTAATTAATCAATTAAAATACAGGCTGCTGACGTAGTGGCCGTATTTAGATTGCTTTGTCTAAAGGAAAATATTGTTTTTGGCGATTACCTTTTTTTTTCTTGATCGTCTAACTTCTGATCCAATGCAATGAGAAATGACCAAAAACGTTGGGTACACACTCGTATGTGCACGCACACGGCCTGTATGTCCATCTCTGATCATAATCCAACAATTGCTGTGGCAATACGGCTTGATTTGACTTATTTATGATAATAACCATGCTATCTACTAGCATGCTTTATGAAGATGAGAGCTGCATTCAACACTATAACCTGTTGGCACTGGAAGCACACACTCTTGTTCTACTGTTTCTCTGCCCCTTTTGGTGATTGGCAATCTACTGACACCTAGTGGCTATAGTTATATAGGCCCTACACAAGAGCTATACTGATGGGCAATGTGCAGGAACTGATGCTGTTTGAACGGGAATAACTTGATAGATAAAAAATACGCAAATCACCAGCAAGCAATGACCATTACGCCCAATGCGTCAGCAGCCTTTATGGAGTTAACTGATGTATATACCTATCACTTGTTCTAATGAGATCTGCTCACTATGTGTGTATGTATATAACGTGTTGCTGTCATAGTATGTCATGATGATTGAAGGTCTATGTGACTGAAATGTTGCCTTTTATTAAAGCTTTTGTAAGTGCAGATGGGTGTGCGAGGTCTCTATGTACTTTAGTACATTTTTTTCTGCCTGTAGTGTTTAATGTTAACTAACTTATGGCATGGCAGTTCTGACAGACAGGCAGACAGACCCAATACGTGGGCAACAAGTCCAAAAAGCATGCAAAATAAATTCCAAAAATGTTATACAGATAAAACTTGAGGCATTATCTAGTCCTGGCAGATAAACCAAGCAGCACACTAAAACAGACTGCTAGCTAACATGCTAACAAAAGGATTCATGTCTCGAAAAAGTGGTCAAAATAAAGCCCAAAGCTTTCAAAATGACCTGTCGAGTCCTT